>OZ025292.1:434940267-436205267 GCA_964019185.1 Maratus speculifer
ACTTCCTTATGTTTCTTTAAACGTATTTTTATATTTATGATTTATAAATTTTTCAATGACATTAAAAATCTATTTTACGTTTGTAGCTTGAGAAATTACTTTTTTTGTATTGACGTGGAGAAAAAGTGCACACAAAATGTGAAAATAATGAAATTCATAAACACCTCAAAAAATTTTATGTGCGTCGAATGTTATTCTATTAATGTAATTAATCAATTTTTTTATGTTAATGCAAGTCATAAAATATTTAAATTCAATTATTGATGATGTAATTTTTCAATAGGAATGTTTTCTTTTTATAAATATCGACAGAGTAATTATTTTTAGAAAATGTATTTTATATCGATCCCAGAAAATCCATATAATGCTGTACTTATCGGGCATTTAAAAAAACTTATTTGATATTTATTATTAAATGTAAAATTGTTGTCTTCTTAACATCCAAAAAAAAAGTTTCATGCAACATTCTTAAAATTTTTCGGAAGAAATTGATTCCTAATCGAAATGCTTTAAACAGTATATTTTTTGATTCAGATTTTTATAGTATTCAAATTATATTTTCAGATAGGGAAAATGAAATTAAAGGATAACAGAAAATACTAGACTTTAAAGGTTTTGCGCAGATAAATTTTTACTTAAAGGCATGTATCACTTACATTTGGTATCATATGCATGATAAAAGAAGAAATATTCTTTAATTGTGACCAACGCAATGGCTAGATTGAAATAATGCACAATTGCTTTTCAGCAGAAAATTCGAATATTTTTACGGTATGGTGAAAAAAGAATGCACATATTAAAGAAATGCACATGTTAAAAGAACGTACATTCAAAGGAAAATGATCATCAAAAATAGAGAAGCACCTATGGGAAGATGTAGTCTTTTTTTACTTTTTACTGGAAATAGCTTACCGATTAAAAAAAGAAACAAATAAGAAAAATCATGCGTTAAGCATAGATTACGAAACACTTTCCAACACTTCCTGACTTCTTTAACAAAACTTCGTTATTTAGATAAATAAGGTGTTTCTGCCCATAGACAATTATGTATTCCAATACTTTTGAACAGACCTGCATTTGATCTGTCGGTTGATATATATACTATATAACGCGGAAGATTGTTTTAGCAAAAAAACGCCTAACAGGTTGAAATTTTCCTTTCAGTAATTTATCCTAATATGTGGAAACATACTTCAATACTTTTGTTCAATCCTTTAGTTTACCTAGTACCTTTATTACACGCCAGTATTTTGTTAAAATTTAGTTCACACAAAAACATTTTTAAAACTACTTAAATCACATTTCCAGAAATGATCATCCATGGGTGACAACGTAGATAATTCTTTGCGTGACTCTGTATATCATTTAATTTATATTCTATAAAAGATATTTATTAGTAACCTAAATGCAGTTCAAACGTTCAACGTAGCATTCAGTTCAACGTAAAAATGCATAACTTATTTAAAAACCATAGCCATATTCAGTAAGATTTGCGAGCTCTTTTGGGTAAACCTGTATATCAACTATAGCATTTATACACACCATATAATATGCAGACATTTAGTGAAACGTAAAAGTGAATATCACAACTGCATTTCATCCAACTATCAGCTGTCATAGAAAATATACAGTACTTCGGATGGAATATACGATTTTAAATATTTTGTGTGTCCCTGTAAATGCTATCCACATCATATTATGCGTGAAACAATGAGTCTGAGTGGCTTATATCAATTTTATGATACTTGGAATTGTTTAGCATAGTTGAAATATGTCGCCACCCTTTTATTATTGTGTAATGGAATTTTTTAAATGGCCCTATAAATTAATAATGACTATTACTTTCACTGTATACTATACAGAATGCACATTTTAGTGCACTTTGTGAGTCATATAAATTAGAATAGGTTTAACCGGATGTAACACCGTTAAATTTCATTTGAAACGATTTTTTCCCATACGTCGTAATGTATCGGTCGTAATGTAAAATTTTGTCTGTCCCTGTAAATAAACTAATCATGGTAGAAACTTCATTTTTAATTGGGTTCATGCTAAGATAAACATCAATAACATATAAAAATTTCATAATAATCTGAGTAGATTTACGAGAGTTAGAACGTGGAAATACGGACAGACAAACCGAATGCATAAACACTTTTCAACTTTGTTGAAAAATGTGATAAATTAATCATGGTAGAAACTTCATTTTTAATTGGATTTGTTCTAGGATAAACATCAATAACATATAAAAATTTCATAGCAATCTAAGTATGTTTACTGGAATTAGAGCGCGGACAGACGGACAGACAAACCGAATGCGTAAACACTTTTCAACTTTGTTTGAAAAAACAATAAATTTTATTAGAGAACTCTAGGAAAACTCAATAATTTTTTGAAAAAATATTAAAATAATACTTTCCTTATTTATAAAACATTACATTTAAATTGCCGGCATTAATTTTAATGTATTTTTAAAAAATTGGTGAATCTATTTTTATAAATTAAGTTAAGTCTGTCATAACAACATCCATTTTTATTAGACTAGCGGGCAACATTGAGCCATGAAATTCTCGCTCTATTATTGCTATAAATAATTTATTTTATAATATTATTTTTTACAGAAACTATAAATATCTGTACTATGATCATATTTCTAAATGTTACATTAGTTAAATATTTACAACGAAAGAATATCCTTCCATGCTACATTTTTAGTTCTTTGATGTCATTCTTTTGGAATAAGAACTTTTAGACTTGAACGCCTTTTTACACGTGAGAAAGCAACAAATAGCATTCCGTGCATAAAGACGGAGACGCTTAAATCCAGACCCACGAATTCGAATGTTTGCCCTTGACCTTTGTGGACAGTGATGTTTAACGCCGGCCTCACAGGAAATTGATGGCGCTGCATAATACATCCGAGATGGCCCTTGCTTGAATCCAGTGTTATTCTTGGAATGTGAACTACGCGGCCGAAATTTTCGCCAGTAATTATTTTGGCTTTGATAATGTTATTACAAAGCTCCGTCACAATCAAACGTGTACCATTTGCACAGCTCTTCTGATACATCGAGGTTCCGTAGTAAGATTATTATTGTATTAATTTTCAGCTTCAGTATATGCGGCGGTCTACGGTATTAAGAAATTCCGGGTGCTCCCTCCGGTTGATCTTTTGTTGAATCAAAGCTATAGTAAAGTATAGATTCTCCCGGAAGCCTTTCAATAATCTCCGAATTTATTTTGTTGACGTCCGCATTCGGAGGCGCAAGGATGGTTCATTCGCTCATTCATTGTTTCGTATTTTTGAGCAGCTATGCAATCCCCAAATACCTATTGTATTAAGTTTCCTTTTGAAAGCTTATCTTCGGGAATAATCCAAAATGACCAATTACTCGGATTTTCTCGAACATATGACCTAGCCCAATGATTTTCCCATGTCCGAAAACTATAGAATACAAAATTTAGTCCAAATCGAGCAAGTCATTTTCTAGACACAACTAGCGCGACCCACAATGACCCAAAAATAATCCACTTAAACGATTTTTTTCTAACACATGACTTAATCCAGTGGTGTTCTTGTATCCAAAAATGTGGAATACAAAATTTGGTCGACATTACAAAATTTCTTGAACAGAAAACTTAACCCAATAGTTTTCTCATGCCAAAAAATGTTGTATACATAATTTCGTTAAAATCGATCCGCTTGTTCTTTAGATATAGCTTGACCATGACCCATTATGACCCATCATGACCAACAAATGACTCTTATAATCGAAATCTCTCGATCGTTTGATTTAGCCCATTAGCTTTCTCGCGTCAAAAAACTGTTACAGGCAAAATTTCGATGAAATTCATTCTTCCGTTCCTTAAATATAAATAGCTTGACCCAGACCCTTAATGACCCAATATGACCCACTAAAAGTTTTTCTCGAACATGTAACCTAGCCCAATGTTTTTCTCGTGCCCAAAAACCATAGAATGCAATTTTTAGTCAAATTGCGTGAGACAATCTCTAGATAAAAATAGCATGACCCACAATGACCCCAAAAATGACCCACTAACCGAATTTTCTCGAACATGTTACCTAACCCAATAGTCTTCTTGTAATCCAAAACGATAAAATATAAAATTTGATCAAAATCGTTAGAGCCGTTTTTTAGATAAAAATGGCTTGACCCATAATGACCCAAAAATGGCCCACTAATGGAAATTTTTCGAACATGTGACCCAGCCCAAGAGTTTTCTCGTGCCAAAAAACGATTGGATGCAAAATTTCCTTCATATCGATCCAGCCGTTCTCTAGATATAAATAGCCTGATCCTAACCCATTATGACCCAAAATGACCCACTAATCAAACTTTTTAAAAAATGTGATCTAATCCAATGGTCTTCTCGTTGTCGAAAATGGTAAAATCCAAATTTTTGCAAAAATCGTTAGACCAGTTTTTGAGATAAAATTTACCCACACACATACAATTTTTGCTCGCATTATAGTATAAGATAAGAGATCAGAAAATTAACAAACTTGGTGAAATTTAAAAAATATATTTTTTCTTCATTAAAAAAAAAAGTTATATGTAACATTTTATTTCCAATTCAATTTTTTGAATATTATTTTTAGCATTTTATCCTCCTCAGTCCTGATATTGCCTGGAGGCGACACTAAAAAACACCCTTTAAATTAATTTAAACACTTCTGGGATTGTTAAAATTACATATAGACTTGTTTAATAGATTTGTGCATGTTAGAAGCATCGATATATAGACTGATACATCTTTGGGGGTGTTTTATAATAATTTTAAAGTGATTAGTGCCATGTAAAATTTGTCTCAGGACGGAGGCAGTTATTTGCATTTTTTATAATTAATTTAAAGGCCCTTTGTTATCAGATGATCTTTCTTAGCAAATGTTTGCATATGCATTTCTTCTGCTCTTTAATTGTTTCTTTTTAAGAGAACACAGTATCTTTAAACACTTTTTTTCTTGTTTTGTCAATTTCAAATAATTCTGTAATATATGTGCTGGTACAATACTTAATACTAACAAGTAAGAAAAATCATGCCTTAAGCATAGATTATGAAGAACTTTCCAACACTTCCTAAAATCATTAATAAAACTTCGTTATCTAGAGAAACAAGTTGGAAATTGCACGTGAAGCGTAGCAAATTAGGTGCGTTCGTACGATAACGAAGTTTTAAAAATATTAAATTCATATGTCAATCTCATAAAATTGTAAATAGTGAATTACAATTAAAACGCTCATCAAACAATGTTCTCCCTATACCATTATATAATGGAATACTTTTGTGTGGCCTTGTAAATCAATAACAAATGTTCTTTGCACCACAAATTATGTATGATGTATATTATAATATGTATTTTATAGTTGCATATAAATTTTATTAAGTTCGTATGAGTGTAACACGATTAAAATGCATTTGAAACAATTTTCCCATTGACCGTAATGTAACGGAATACTTTTGATTGTCCCTGTAATTGATCTATGCATCCGATTTTCATAAAATTTGAAATAACTCGACAAAATTATGTAACAATTATGTATTTTAAATTTCAAACGTATAGCATATATTTGAAACTTTTTCCCCATTGACCATAATGTAATTGAATACTTTTGATTGCCCCTGTAAATTATCTATGCACACGATTATCAAAATATTTGAAATAACTCGACAGAATTATGTAATAATTGCGTATTTTAAATTTCAAACGATTAAAATGCATTTGAAACTTTTTTCCCTATTGACCGTAATGTAATGGAATACTTTTGATTACCCCTGTAACTGATCTATGCATCCGATTTTCATAAAATTTGAAATGACTCGACAAAATTATGTAATAATTATGTATTTTAAATTTCAAACGATTCGGTTGGGTAGTTTTTGCGTTGTTATATGCGGACAGACGGACGGACGGACGGACGGACAGACGGACGGACGGACAGACGGACGGACAGACGGACGGACTGAACGACCACCATAGGTGCTACGTATTATATAATTACGAACGCACCTAAAAAGGTGTTATTGTCCATAGCCAAATATGTATTGCAATACTTTTCAACAGCCCTGTATTTGATATGTCGGTTGATATATAAAAATACTACATAATGACTAAATTTAGTCTTGCAAGAAAACACCTATCTAGTTAAAAATTTTCTTTCAGCAATTTATACTAATAGATGGAAACATATTTGAATATTTTTGTTCAGCCCTGTCGTATATCTAGTATCTTAATTACATTAAAGTATTTTGCTAAAATTTACTTCATATAGAACACTCTTTAAGATAGTCAAATATCATTTCCATAAATTACCATCTACAGGCGAATCTGTATCCAGTTCTTTGCGTGACCCTGTATATCATTTTATCTACACTGTAAAAAAAAATTCAAGAGGTTACTGAAAATTCTTTAGTAAATTTGTATTCCACAGAATTTTTTAGTAACCATTACAAATTTTTTTTTGCAAGTGAAACAAGCATTTCTTTTGTAAACTGAACAAAAGAATTTTTTGTGTAACTAACTTAAAATTTTTTAGTATGAGCCACCAAGAAAATTTTAGTAATAGCTCCAAAATTATTTTTAATAACCTTTGCGTGCGACCGAAGGACAGGAGCTTCCTTCGAGCTGCATCCAGACTTCTGAAGCGATAGATTTTCGGCAAAACCGCAATAGATGGCAGCACCAAAAAATTGCTACCTGCTCTTACAGGATTTTCATAATCCCTTTATTAACGAGTACTTACACTACATACATTCGGGATGTATTTGGCGGCGTCCGGGATCGAACCCGGGACCTTTCAGCCTGGAGCCCGTTACTATAACCACTATGCTATGAAGGCCACACCAAGTGCGTTTTAGTAATAGCTATTAAAAAATGTAAAACTATTAACTTTATCCATTGCTAACTTTTTTCTAGTAATTCTTACAGATTTTCTAGTAACTGACTAAGATTACTAAATTTTTTTTAGTAATTACTAGGATCACTAAAGTTTTTTTAGTAGATCGACCTTTTTTTTTTTACAGTGTACATTCTACAAATATTTCTTAGTAAACTGTATGCATTTCACTTATTTAAAAACCACATTTAAGTAAATTACGGTTATATTCAGTAACCCTTCCGAGGTAACCCTGTACATCTAAATTGTGTAACTATTAGTATTTATATGCACCATATAATGAACATATACTTAGTGAAACTTAAAAGCGCATACGATAATTGAAAATGCATCTCATCCATCCAACAGCCAACATCTATAATATACAGTACTTCGGATAAAATACACTGTTTGAAATATTTTGTATGTCCCTGAAAATACTATGCACTTCGTGAAATAACTCATATTAAGCCTCGGCGAGGTATATCAATTTAATTACACATGAAATCGGTGATCATAATTAAAGTATTTCGCAAACAATTTCCACGTTTATTTTTAGGCAAAGGAATTCTTTTGTGTGGCTCTGTAAATGAATAATAACTACTCTTTTCACTGCATACTTTACAGAATACATTTTTTAGTGCAGTTTGTTGATGCATATAAATTTGAATTTGTTTGATCGGGTGTAACATCTTTAAAATTCTTTTGAAACGATTTTTCCCGATCGGCCGTAATGTAACAGAAAATTTTGACTGACCCTGTAAATAAACTAATCATGTTAGAAACTTCATTTTCAATAGAATTCGTGCTAGGGCAAACGTCAATAACATCCAAAAATTTCATGCGATCCGAGCATATTTAGGAAAGGTAGAGCGCTGACAGACAGACAGACGGCCATACAAACCGAAAGCATAAGCACTTTTCAACTTTGTTGGAAGGTGCTAAAATTAAACGAAATTTCAAAAGAAACTTATAAAACAGCCTAATTTACTGAAAGTTAATTAAAAAATTAACTTTTTAAAAATCCTTACTATTTTCATGAAAATAAATGTGTTTGCTACTATTTTTTTCTACATTCATTAGAATGTACTACATAAAGCTGTGCATGCATTTTAAGATGTATGGAATCTTACATTGAATACGGTTCTTTTTTCTCTTGTGTAGACAAAAAAAAATGTAGAAATTCAGGAAACTCTCAATTTAAATATTTTTTTTTAAATAACTATGAAATTGAATGTTAAATGCATTCAATAATATATTAAATGCACTGTGGAGAACAAGTAAAAAAAAATACAACTTCTATCTAAATTAGCAAAAAAGCCTTAACCCTCTGACAGTCTTGCAAAAGGGAAAAATTGTAATGTTGTTTTCTCAGCATTTTGTTTTAATTGCTAAAAAAATATGATTCTTTCAAAATTATAGAAAAATCTTATTTACGAATATGAATGTTATCCTTGAGTGTGTTAATCATTGCACAATGTATTGAAAATCCATTAAATCAACTGAGTTATATCATTTTAATTATTGCTTGCATTGCAGTGAAACCTGGAGCTTAGGGAACGTCTATAGACGGGCTTGTCAGTGAGAGGGTTAATGTTTATTGAACAAGCAAGTTACAAAAATATAAACATGGAGATAAATCAGTTTCAAGTTTTCATTTGTATGGATAATTGCGCTGGATCTATTAACTTAATTTACGATATCTTGCGATGTAATTGTTGAAGAATTCAATTTGTTCGAAAGTTTATTAATTTCTTACTAAACTCAAAATTAAACACTCATCTCTTGTTTTAAAACAGTTTATTCTCATGAGAAAATTCTTCTCAGTTCTTTCGAACGTAGATAATTTAACGAAACACAACTCCAATAAAAAACCGTAACATTTTTTTCACATATCTCATAAAAACATTCTTATCAAACTCAAAACAAACAGAATATTGTTTCACACAGCTTAGGTAAAAGCTGAAGAAATAAAACAGATAATGTATTTATCACAAAAAATCGTTTGCACAGAAAACTTTTTACATTTTGAAATAATTAGGTATATCTTGGTTGCTAGGTGACAAAGTCAGTAGAAAATTAAATAGCCTTTTATCAAACATACCGCCCCTCTTGAAACCTCTGAGGGGGGTTTCAAACTAAAACACTGCAATTACAACCATTGTAAAAAATATAAAGAACAATACAATTAAATACAATATAAATGAGTCACAGTTAAGTTAAATTTAAGCAAATATTTAAACAATTTTACATAATACATAATAAATAAAGAAGTTTTACAATAAAGTACACTTACTTATAAAAACTGAATTACTTTTCAAGAGGTAATACAGCAATTTTGGATACTGCTCTTTTATATATTCCATTTGGGGTTTTTATATTTACAACTCTTATTCTATTATCATTACCAAAAAATACTTCTACAATTCTCCCTAATAACCATTTAGACACTGGAAGATCATCTTCCTTTATTACAACCATCTCCTACTTTGAGGTTGTTTTTTGATATCATCCACTTATGCCTTTGCTGCAATGTACTTAAATAACTATTTTTCCACTTTTTCCAGATGGTCTAAACCATTTTAGTGGTCTTTTGCCATAAGTTTAGTCTATTATCTTCAATATTACTCAGGTCAGATTCAGCAATGGCATTAAGTGGGCGACCAATAAGAAAATGTCCCGGGGTCAAGACCTCCAAGTCATCAATATCTGTACTCAAGGGAGTAAGCGGGCGCGAATTTAAGATACCTTCAATTTGGACAATTATAGTTAACATTTCTTCATAAGTTAATTTAGAGTTGCCCACAACACGTTTAAAGTGATACTTGAAGGACTTGACTCCCGATTCCCATAAACCTCCAAAATTTGGAGCTTTAGGGGGAATAAATTCCCAAGCAATACCTTCAGATATCAAGTAATTAGTAAGGTTCTGGTCTGGTTTGTTTACCAATTCATGCAACCTTTTAAGCTCTACATTAGTCTTCACAAAATTGCCTGCACTATCACTGGAAATTTTTCGAGGTTTGCCTCGTCTGGCAAAAAACCTCTTTAATGTTGCAATAAAAGCCTCAGATGTTAAATCATTGACTAATTCCAAATGCACTGCCTTTGTTACCATACAAATAAAAATACAAACATAAACTTTATGATAAATGCCTTTACGTTGACCTCTATATCTAATCAAAAATGGACCACAGAAATCAGTTCCTGTGCAATTAAAAACAAAGTCTACATTTATTCTTTCTTTTGAGAGCTCGCCCATAATTTGCTCTAATAATTTAGGTTTGGCCCTAAAGCATGTAATACATTTATGTACAATTTTTCTACAAATAGCCCTACCGTTTAAAGGCCAAAATTCTCTTCGAACACAATAAAGTAAATTTTGTGGTCCTATATGTAGATATTTTTTGTGATAAAACTCGATAATTAATTCTGTTAATTTGTGTTTAGAGGGCAGTACAATTGGGTGTTTTTGGGCATAATTTACCGTGCTATTTTGGAGACGACCTCCAACTCTGATTAAATTATTTTTATCCAAGAAAGGATTTAATGAAAGTAATCTACTATTTTTTGGTAACTCCTTACCCTTAGATAACAATGTGAATTCAGAACTGAACTCTTTTTCTTGAACAGATTTTATGATAAACTGCTCAGCCTTCTTCAATTCAGCAGATGTTAGCTTACCTGAATACCTTTCTTTTGGCTTCTTGACATTCTGAATGAACCTGAAAACATAGCTAAGAATTCTTATTAATTTAGCATAATTATTACTCAATTGCAAAAAATAGTCAATAAAAAATTAACAGTCTGATATTAAAAGTGAAGTCTCTGAAAAAGTCTTTTTAAGTTCACTTCTGTATAGATCCTTATCATTTTGCTCAAGTTCGACAGTATTTAAAGAAGGTTCAGTTTGTTGTGTTAGGAATAGTGGACCCTTCCACCATAAGTTACTCTGGAGAAGTTTGTCTGGATCTACACCTCGTGACACAAAATCAGCAGGATTATCAGAAGAAGCCACATGTCCCCAATGACTGATATCAGAAAGATTCTGAATCGTAGCCACACGTGATGACACAAAGGTTTTTAAGTCACACGGCTGTTTTCGAATCCAACATAATACAATAGTACTATCTGAATAATAGTAAACAGATTCTAGGAACTTTTAAGGTTTTGGCAATCTTATTCATCAATTTGGTTAATAAAACTGCACCACAGAGCTCCAAGCGAGGAATAGTGATTGTTTTGATTGGTGCAACTCGACTTTTACTGCAAAGCAACTGAGAAATTTGCTCTCCTGAAGAATTTGAAGACACAGCATACAATGCCACACCGTAGGCTTTCTCCGAAGCATCTGAAAAGCCACAAATTTTAATTTGCACTGGATTATTTGTAAAAATGTATCTAACAGCACTTATATTATTGATGGCTCTTAATGATTCTAAAAACTGCAACCAATCATCAAGCTCAGCTGTAGGGAGATTTTCATCCCAATCAATTTGCAGTCTCCACAGTCTTTGTTGGAAAATTTTTGCTTTCGTCACAACTGCTCGACTTTTATCGATAAGTATCATGCGATACATCATTTTTACATCTGCTGTAAATGCATAGCGGTGTGTACGAAATCTAAGTATTATGCTAAACAAATCATCTTGAATGACATCTCCATTCAGCTGTATGGAATTTAGGGATTCTCCTGATGAAGTTGCATGTGAACCATTAAACTCTGCCATAAATGCGCAATATAACTCTAAAAGATTTGGATTTTTGACTAGCCTATTCCAAAGTGAATTTAATCTATTCTCCGCAAATTGTTTTGATTCTCCCAAAGAACTAGGATCTTTTTTCAACGGCATTTGTACTATGAATTTGCCCGTTATATCTCTCTGATGTGTGTTTATAAAGTGGGTGTCGCATGCTAATTCTTCTGTATTTCTCAATGGTGTACTTTCTTCTACTCTTTCAATTTCCCAAAATTTTTTCATTTCGAAATTTAAATCTGTTTCAGTAATTAACCCACAATGTATTTGTTCCTGATCGTTACAATCGTAAACACTCCCACTTACTATGCAACCGAACACCGTATTTTGCAGTATTAATTTAGAATTTGGTAGCTTCATACGACCCACCTTTATCAATTCTAGAAATACTTCAGCTCCTAGCAAAAGATCTATTTTCCCTGGTCTATTAAATTCAGGATCAGCAAGAATAATAGACTCTGGAATTCCTAGCTCTGAAATATTAATATATTTCGAGGGCATAATTTGCGAAATCTTTGGTATGATAAGGAAATTTAACTCCCGACTATAATCTCCCGAATTATTACTGATCAAGGCAGTAGTGTTATTTTTTACCGCTACAGAGGATCCACTTAAACACGATACCGAAATATTACTTTTTTCTTTTCGAATTCCTAATCTTTCAACTAACTGCAATGTTAAAAAATTGCTCATTGAACCATTGTCCAATAAAGCACGCACCGGAACTTTATTTCCGAATTTATCTCTCATATAACAATAGCAGTGGAAAGTAGAACTGTTTTAACATTATTCGATCTCACATTTGAAGTACCAGTGAAATTTTGAATTTGGTTATTTAACTCAAATGGTATGGCGTCAACATTTAATGTTGGTTTACTTTCATTCGTCGACAATGCATTTGGCACTTCCTTATCACTATAATTTTTTGTGTTTCCCACCGCATTGGAATTTCTCTCACGCCTATCAAAACAAAGAAGTATATTGTGGCGTTTATGGCATTTTGAACACGAGAATGTTGAGTTACATTTTTTGACGCAGTGGAATTCTGAAAGACAGTTAAAGCACATATTGTTTTTTTTCACAAAATCTACTCTTTCCTGTACATTAAATTTTTGAAATTTGGGACATTTAAAAACACTGTGATTTTCCTGGTTACATACAACACATTTGCGCATATTTTTCTCATTTAAACTCGCAACCATGGATGTTACCTTTGAAAAGCTATGCTTTGTTTGGCTTTCGTTTTGAAAATTTCGCTTTGTATTTACTTGTTTGGACGCACTTAGTGTACGCGCGTGGTCTCTCAAGAATTCTAGCAATTCAGTTAAACTCGGTAAATTATCCCGCTTAAGATGTCTTTCCCACCACATTTTTGTATTTACATCTAATTTTTGAGCCAAAATATAAGCAAACATAGTAGTGGAAAACCCCTCAACTTTTTGTTCTAAAATCTCTAACGACCTAATACCTTCATTTGTTATATCTATTAGATTTAATAATGCTGCTGGAGACTCATTCTGAATAACAGGAATATTTAAAAAACGTTTTAAATGCGCGTAAACTTGTTCTCTCGAATTTGAAAACCGTTCTTCCAAAAGCGACCATGCAACTTCATAATTAGAATCCACGATTGAAATAGATTGAATTATACGAAAGGCATCTCCTCTCAATGAAGACTTCAAATATTGTAATTTCATTGCCCCTGACAAATTAGAATTTTCATGCACAGTAGCCTTAAATATATCTTTGAAAGAAAGCCACTCATGCAAATTACCCGTAAATACAGGAAGAGTTAACTTTGGCAATTTAATGTTATTATCAGCCTTTGTGGCGTTTTCTAAATTAACAGTTTGCACTTTCATTTTTGATAACTTTTTTGTAAGTTCAAATTCCATTATTTCTAAAATTTCACTAATTTCTTCGTTTTCCTTAATAAAATCCTCAATTTCATCTTCTTTACTTATCTTATAAATAGACTCAAATAACTCAGAAAAGTTTTTCTCTAATTTATTCCGTTTCTCCTTTATGAGAATTAATTCATTTAATTCTAGCTCAGTATTCGATAATTTTTCTTTTAATTTTGTCAAGTTTGTTTTGAAAATTTTCTTTTTTGCTTTTAATTCTTTCATACTCATTTTTAATGAATAAAAATTAAATGGGTGCACTTACCCCTCTTGGCTCTTTAAAAGATGAGTTCTAACATCGAAGAAATAGCAAAACAGCACAAAATATTCACCAGTTATCCTTCAATCATTGACGTAGAACAACTCGCTGATTTTTCTCCGTAGAGACGGACCATATTAAGAATTCAATTTGTTCGAAAGTTTATTAATTTCTTACTAAACTCAAATTTAAACACTCATCTCTTGTTTTAAAACAGTTTATTCTCATGAGAAAATTCTTCTCAGTTCTTTCGAACGTAGATAATTTAACGAAACACAACTCCAATAAAAAACCGTAACATTTTTTCACATATCTCATAAAAACATTCTTATCAAACTCAAAACAAAAAGAATATTGTTTCACACAGCTTAGGTAAAAGCTGAAGAAATAAAACAGATAATGTATTTATCACAAAAAATCGTTTGCACAGAAAACTTTTTACATTTTGAAATAATTAGGTATATCTTGGTTGCTAGGTGACAAAGTCAGTAGAAAATTAAATAGCCTTTTATCAAACAATTGTCACATATAAATGTAACTGTCCGTTAAGTACAAATATATAAACTTTTAGTTAACCTCTTTAGTCCTGATGTCGCCTGGAGGAGACACAAAGTAAAACCTTTTAAATTCATTTAAATGGGTTTATAATTAATAATAACATAATTAATAATATGGCATAACTAATTTATAATTAATAATATGGCATAACATCATAAAACCTTAAAATTTTTATTTCCTTGCAATATTTTAATTTTTACTCACGTGTAATTGGCAACATTTTTAAATTTTTAATTCATTTAGTTTTAATTTAGTAGAAATATTATCTCTCGAACAAGATGCAAAACTAGTCCTTCCATTTCATATTTTCCTGAAGACGGCGCGAAACGTCGAAAGTTTTATTTTATTTTAATATGTACTAATGTATATTAAAATTCCTGTTTTGTGCACCACTGAGCAATGTGTTATTATTAATTAAATTTTATGGTGCAACTGTCCTATATATATTTATGGGTTTATAATTGTTAAAATAATTGTTAGACTTTTTCAGTAAATGCATGCATATCATAAGCATTAATATATAGAATGATATATTTTTGGGGATTCTGTATAATAATTTTAAATTAGTTTTTTTTTTTTTTTAGCCCGGCGTAATATTTGTATCAGGACTAAAGATGTTAATATATATATATATTTTTAAATAGATTGTTTTGTCCAATTTTGAGGTATTCTGTCGTTTTAATTTTCGTACAAAATGTCATTCCGTGAGCAAATTTTCCTTTGCATGTTTAAATATGTGCAAAAAGCAGAATAAGCTGAATCTCACCCTACACTGTAAAAAAAAAGGGGTCCATCTACTAAAAAAACTTTAGTGATCCTTGTAATTACTAAAAAAGTTTTAGTAATCTTAGTCGGTTACAAGAAAATCTGTAAGAATTACTAGAAAAAAGTTAGCAACGAAGATAGTTAATAGTTTTATATTTTTAATAACTATTACTAAAACTCACTTGGTGTGGCCTTGATAGCATAGTGGTTATAGTAACGGACTCCAGACTGAAAGGTCCCGGGTTCGATACCGGCCACTGCCAAATACTCCCCGAATGTATGTAGTGTAAGTACTCGTTAGTAAAGGGATTAAGAAAATCCTGTCAGAGCAGTTATCAATGTTTGGTGCTGCCATCTATTGCAGTTTTGCCGAAAATCTTCCGCTTCAGAAGTCTGGGTGCAGCTCGAAGGAACCTCCTGCCCTTCGGGAGCACGTAATGGTTATTAAAAATAATTTTGGAGCTATTACTAAAATTTGCTTGGTGACTCATACTAAAAATTTTTAAGTTAGTTATACAAAAAATTCTTTTGTTCAGTTTACAAAAGAAATGATTGTTTCACTTGCAAAAAAAAAGTTTGTAATGGTTACTAGAAAATTCTGTGGAATACAAATTTACTAAAAAATTTTTAGTAACCTCTTGAATTTTCTTTTACAGTGTAGTCGCTTATTACACCATCAGCACGCGCACCAACAGTTATTTATTTATTCATTTTTAGCTGAAGTTCAGGAATGCTTTTTTAGGTTAATATTTTTTATGGTTGAAGAACATTATAAATTATCTTACAAATAAGTGTAATTTTCTGTTACGCTATTTTCTTGCTTGGAATTTCTGAATTAATATTAATCCTTTTAAAATTCCGAAATATACTCAAAATATTTATTAATAGGATTTATTTCTGCGTCTGAGTTTTATGAATTTTGTGACAGAGAGGAAGTGTGTGTGGAGGGGCAGTGGTTCCACAAAATTAAAACTTTCACCTGGGTGCAGTTTTTCTTTACACGGCCTTGATATAAACTATGTATTTTATAAAATCATTCATAAACTTATGAATGATATAGTTATATTTGAATTTATTCGATTAGAACGTATATTTTAATGTTTGCGCTTGTATGAATACTTAAAATATGTTTTTCTCAGCAAATTTTGTCAATATCCAGTATTTCAAAATCTTCCAAGTGCCTATTTTTTTATATTAATTCTTTTTAATATTTTATTGCTGTACAGTCATTATGTATGTCATGAAATTATGCATTTTTTAAAAATTAATATAATTGAAAAAAAATCAAAAGTAGCTACTGGCACATAATGATGAGAAAATGCTGAAAATTTCATAAAATTTAGAAAATAATTTGTTTTAATCTTTATATTCAAATAAATTCAAGTAATCTTTATATAATAGTCAAATGTGACAATCCCAAAATTTTTTTCTATCATATGCATTTCAATACTCTTTAAAAATGCAGCATAGCAGTGTCACCGGAGAGGTGGTTTAAACAAAAATTTAGTCAGTAACAACATAAATAGACTTATAATTTTATCCGAAGTTACATGAATTTCCATGAATACATTTTAGATACATCTTGAGATGCATTTATCACGAAATAGTAAAAATTGGAACTTAGCAGCGCAATACACGTAAGAAGATTTACACCCAAAGCTCAACAACACTAATCTATATAAAGGACTATCTGAATCTGAAGTTTTAGAAAATTTTGTGTATTAGTTCTTGAGATAAAGTTGTTGCGAAAATCACGAATAATGCACCATGGCTAAACCACTTTGTGCGATTTACAGAAAAATGTAATCAGCCCCATGTTATGTCAAGTACTAACTAAATTTAATGTTTTATGAAATTCCATGCAAATGTTCTTGGGATATGGCTATTCTAAAAAATGGAAATAATGCTCCATACCAGTGCAACGTGTTGAGCAGTATACACAAAAACTAATCAGATCCAGTTTGTATCAAGCTCTCACAGAATCTAAAGTTTTGTGAAATTCCAAACATTAGTTCTTGAGATAGAGCTTATACAATAATCACGAATAACGCATTATGGCAGCGCCACCTGTTAAGCGGTTTGCACCAAAATATAATCAGTTCCATGTTATGTCAAGTATTGACTTAACTTAAAGTTTTGTGAATATCCAAGTTCTTGAAATATGGTAGTTGTGAAAATTGTGACTAATATCTGTTACTATTTGTTTAGCGAGCAGCTCCTTTGCTACCTACTACAGCGACCTGTTTATCTACATGCACCAAAAACTAATAAGATCTAGTTTAAATCAAGGATTAACAGAAACTAAAGTTTTGTAGAATTACATGTATTAGTTCTTGAGTTAGGGCGCCCACAAATTTTTTGTCACATACAGACAGACATTTTGTAAAACCTTATTTTTATGGTTCTCTGACCTCTAAAACATGTAAAAACGTCGAAAACTGGATTTCGAAAACTTTAACGAATGCAGTACTTTCTTCTGTTAAAGACAGATGAAAGGAACAATATTGATGCACATTTGTTATTGCATATACAGGATGAATCATAAATATCGAAACAATAGGATACCTCCTTAAATATTGCCCTAGACCCATACTTCTAATTGCAAAGTTTCATAAAAAAGGTGAATTTTTTGATAAGAGAAGTTGCAACTCCATGAGGGGTCTATTTTAAAAAATACGAAAATTAAATTTTTATACGACCCCCAGAGAATAAAACTTCCAATTAGAAAAAATTTCCTTATTTCTTCCTGAATTGAACAAAAAAAATTCATCTCGATACTTCAAAACTTAGAGAGTTATGACAACTGAGTGAGATTTCAAGGGATCACACTGTAAAAAAAAATTCAAGAGGTTACTAAAAATTCTTTAGTAAATTTGTATTCCACAGAATTTTTTAGTAACCATTACAAATTTTTTTTTGCAAGTGAAACAAGCATTTCTTTTGTAAACTGAACAAAAGAATTTTTTGTGTAACTAACTTAAAATTTTTTAGTATGAGCCACCAAGAAAATTTTAGTAATAGCTCCAAAATTATTTTTAATAACCTTTGCGTGCGACCGAAGGACAGGAGCTTCCTTCGAGCTGCATCCAAACTTCTGAAGCGATAGATTTTCGGCAAAACCGCAATAGATGGCAGCACCAAAAAATTGCTACCTGCTCTTACAGGATTTTCATAATCCCTTTATTAACGAGTACTTACACTACATACATTCGGGATGTATTTGGCGGCGTCCGGGATCGAACCCGGTACCTTTCAGCCTGGAGCCCGTTACTATAACCACTATGCTATGAAGGCCACACCAAGTGCGTTTTAGTAATAGCTATTAAAAAATGTAAAACTATTAACTTTATCCATTGCTAACTTTTTTCTAGTAATTCTTACAGATTTTCTTGCAACCGACTAAGATTACTAAAATTTTTTTAGTAATTATAAGGATCACTAAAGTTTTTTTAGTAGATCGACCTTTTTTTTTTTACAGTGCAGACACAAATTGAAATGCGTGTAATTGAAGAAACAATGTTGCTGTAATGTGTCCAGGAAACATTTATTTTATTTATTTATTTATAGAGTAAGAATTTTGAATGCTTTGTGATGGTTAACCATATAATTTGTAAGCATTATAACATAATTAGACTTCTTATGATGACTCTTTTCAAAAATTAGGTTTAATATGCATAAAACATTAGTGTGATGAAATTAGGTTTTTGAAATATTATGTAAAATTACTTTTTAAAAATTGGCAACTCTTTGGACTGGAGAGTAGCCGAAAGGATTGCAGACTTCTGGAGTTTGTTACTTGAAGCAATCATCTGAAAGTCTACGCAGTAGGAAAGATGATTGCGGATGATAAAACATGCAGAAAGAAGTCACGATTGGAAAGAATTGAATGTGTTTTTGGAAATTTTTGTTGACTGATTTTTGTTGAAGTTAAAAATTTCTTGTCGCTTGTTGGAAATTTAATGCCGTGCTTATGCAGTAAGTTCATTTTTTATGCTATAGTTGGTAGGTACAGGCGGAAGTGAGACAATTTCTTGCATTTTGTATTGTTATTTAGGATTTCATAAATATAAATGCTTTTCTTTTTCTTTATATAGGGTTAATTATGATTTCATTTAATATAGTGTTTAAATATTTGATTATGTTACATAGTTTTATAAGAAAAGACTATTTAAAAAAACCTTTTAAATATGTTGTTTTATATTTAATGCAAGGTTTTGTCCCATTATACGAAACCTGCTAATGAAACTTTATATTTTAATAGTGGTGGGAGGAATATTTAAAGCCTTTCCGCCTACTGAATAGTGATGGCTTATATCCTGCTGATCACTTTTTCATGTTGTTTCATATTAATATTTTAATATTTACTATTGTTTCTTTAAAAAAATTTTATACATTATGCGCCTAGTGCTCAAAAAACATTTTCAAGAAATTTAGATTATTTATATGCTGCAATTATTAAGTGTTGCATTAGCGCCTATATTCGCAATAGTCTACATGATTAAAGCAAATATACATATATATATATATATATTGCTTTCACTAAATTTTAAAATTCATTTTTTGCAGTTTAAAAATACCGTCGTTATCGATTATAATTTTTCTCTGATTGCACTGAAATTATCTATATTTATTTGCCGTACTTTTTGAGAGATACTTATATGGTGACAATAAAATGCATAATACGATTACCCAATCAATTCATAAATTAGGATTAGCTATTGAACTTAGAACACTGTGAAAATAAGAAGATATTCATTAAGTAAAACTAGTCAGATGTGGTAATCCCAATTTTTTTCTATATTATGCATGTTAATATTTTCGGAATAATGTAGCATAGTAATGCCATTGTTAAGGTTAATTAGACCAAAATCTAGTAAGCAACAACATATCTGAACTTTTAACCGAATCTGATGTTTGATGAAAATCCATGCATTAGTTTTTGAGCTAGAGCTACTGCTAAATCTTTAAAAAAAATCTGAATAACAGCACCACATGTTAGGTGATGTGCAACAAAAACTAATCACGATCAATTTTTTATCAGATGCTAACTGAATCTGAAATTTAAGGAAAATTTATTCATTAGCTCTCAGTGGAATTAGTTTTGTTAATGTATCCATTACTGCCTCAAGTCTCTTCATGTAATGTTTTTTTCTTTTATTTTCTTTTTTCATAGATTATTAAAATTTATGAATATTTATTTAATAAGGAGTGTCATGTCTGTGTTGGTATTTTATGGCCACAACTCAATGTTTCTTGATATTCACTTAAATGACCACACGGAAAAATGTAATTTTTATATTAGAATTTTCATATTATTTCAAGTGCAAAAAAAGTCTTATGATATTTCTGTCTGATCAGCCCGGTGTTGCCCGGTCCATGATAACCGCTATGCATAAAAAAACTAAATTTATTGAAAAAAAATTAAAATAATCTAAAGCAATTCTAAAAGTACAAAAACTCGAAAAATCTTTAAAAAGTATTTCGAAAATTCCACTGAAAATTGCATTAAAAATCGATTAAAATCAAAATTCATAGCATTCAAAATTTTATAAATTAGAAAAAAAGTTTCAAACAACTTTCTTTTTGTCAATATCAAAAGAAAAGAAACCACGAAATGCGAAAAAAAACTAAAATTGGCATAAAAAAATTCCGCTAAACATACGTAAATCGCTACAGGAATTCTGAACGAATTTTATTGAAAAGAGAAGAAAATTTACTGCATCGGGGTAAAAGAATGAAACCGTATTCCTTTCATTGCTGTGGAAAAATCGCCTCGAAGCATAAAAGGAACGCGAAAAATCAACTAAAAAATTGAATTAAAAAAACTGTAATAAAAAATTAAAAATCGAGCTTCGAGGTATAAAACTTCATATAAAGAGATACCTTCCTTCCAAATATTGTAACTATACCTGCAGCGGTCTCTTCAAAACAGCGCTGACACACTCACAAACTACTCTCTTTATTATTATAGATTACTGCGATTATTGTAAATGATTTCGTTATTGCTGATTCATTAATTTTATGCTTTTACCCTCTTTTAAATGCATTTTACAAATAGATAAGACTACGATTCATAAATAACTATAATATTAAAAAAAAATGAAAAAAGGAAATAAATTCTAAAAACACAAAAAGTCGAAAAATCGATAAAAATTACTTCGAAAATCTTATTAAAAATCGATGAAATTCAAAAGTCTTAGCAGACAAATTTAGTAAATTAGACTAAAAACTTGAAACAATTTTCTTATTATCAATGTCAAAAAAATAGCCGCAAAATGAGAAAAAATAGTAAAAAGTTGCATTCAAAAATTTGTTACAAATTCAAAAATAGCTGCTCGAATTCCGAATAAGTTTTATTGAAAAGAGAACTAAATTAATTGGGGTTTATTTTACTTACTTTTTTAGGTATTCTTTATTTTTTTATTTATATTTTATTATTTATAAAATATATATATTTATATTATTATTATTTGTATTTTATTTTCATTATATTTATTCTTTTAAGAATGAAAACCTATTCATGTCACTAATTTGGGAAAGTCACCTCGAAACATAAAAAGAACGATAAAAATGGTCCAAAAAATTAAATTAAAAAATCTAATCAAAAATTCGTAAATCGGGCTTCAAGGTGTGAATCTTCATAAAAAGAGGTACTTTCCCTCCAAATTTTATAACTCTTCGTTTAGCGGTCTCTTCAGTACAGCACTGACAAACTCACAAACTACTCTCTTTATTATTATAGATGCTTCCATAACACAATAGTTACATCGTCTTTTCAGTCGATATGTGTGCACACTTGAAATTAAATTATCATCACATCTTACGAGGAACGATGAATAAAGGGTGAAAAAAGTAAATATTTGAGAAAATAGGTATCATCTTAACTTTTTTCATAATCATTTTCCCCTACATTTGCTGATATATCTTTCAGTAACTCGTACGGTGTATTGAATTAGCTGCACAGAGATACCTATACAAATAGCAGGAAAAATGGTAAAATTCTAAAAAAATATCGGTAAGCAAAATTAATTGAAAATCAGACAAAGAAAAATAAGTATATTCGAGCGATTCTTTTAAATTATATTACTGTAATTTGCGCTTTTCTACCGCGCAGCCAATTTCATTTTATTTCAAACACGTAATTTAATTTTGGAGTCACTTCTGAATTCTAATTTCCTTTCTGCTAATCGAGAAATTTATTGTTGCTATTTCTGCACAATTTACATTTATTTTAAGAGATCGAAATGTATATGCTTCTAATTTATTTAAAAATAACTGAATCTTGGAAAATAAATATTTTCTCTATTTGTCTCCAAAGAGCGAATGATTCCTTAATAAGCTCAATTTAGAGAAAAATATCCTGTGTTTCCAGTGATTATAAATTTCTTTATTTTCCAAAGACTAGAGATTTTTTTTTTACATTTATTTGTTTAAATATATATAGGACTTGATACAGCATCGTATTAACTATATATACAAGAAAGAATATTTTATTAGATAGGTATATATAAAATGTAAAGGCGTGATCCATTGAACAATGTTGTTTGGCGTTATTAGCCACCTGTGGGTAATGTTATCAAAACTATAAAATAAAGTGGAATAATGACTTGTAAATTGTCAAATTCTAAAGATACAAAACCTGCAGCTCTGGAAATTCAGAAATTTCTCTTACTTATCATTAATTGTGATACCATGATGTGATCTTATGATATATTGATATTTTGATATTTTACTTTTCTGACATGAAAAAATCAGCAGTGCTTAGATCATACAAATTTTTCTGCATCATTTTTAATTTTGAACAACGACAAAACTACTCTGCACTGTAAAAAAAAAAAAAAAAAATCGATTTACTAAAAAAATTTAGTTTCTCTCAGTGATCCTTGCAATTACTAAAAATTTTTTTGTAATCTTACCCAGTTACAAGAAAATCTGTAAGAATTACTAGAAAAAGCTAGCAACGAATAGATTTAATAGTTTTATATTTTTAACCCTCTAAGCGTTTGGCCCGTAAAATTCTGTATACTAAGCTCCAGGTTTCACTGCAATATGAGCAATGTTTAAGATATTATAATTCTATAAATTTAATGAATTTTCAAAGCACTAAGAATAATTAAGACTAAAGGATTACATGTATATTCCTAAATAAGATTTTTTATGTAATATTGAAAGAATTATATTTTATTAGCATTTAAAGCAAAATGCAGAGAAAACAACATTACAATTTTAACCATTTGCAAGACACTTGGAGGGTTAATAGCTATTACTAAAATTGACTTGGTATGGACGTGATAGCCTAGTGGTCATAGCAACGAATTCCAGTCTGAAAGGTCCCGGGTTCGATGCTCGACACCATCACAGACGCACCGAGTGCATGCAGTATAAGTACTCGTTAAATAACGGAGTTATGAAAATCCTGTAGTAGCAGTTACCATGGGTAATGATCTCTGGATTTTCCCTCTCCTTCAGAAGCATACCAAAATTGAATAGGTGGAAATGTTCGGTGCTGCCATCTATTGAGGCTTTGCCGAAAATCTTCCGCGCTGAAGTCTGTCTTCTTACCCACTGGATGCAGTTAAATAGAAACTTCTGCCTTTCGGGCACACGTCAACGACAAAACTCATTTGGTTTTTCTCGCTAAAAACTTTTAAGTTAGTAATACTAAAAATTCATTTATACAGTTTACAAAATAAATGTTTGTTTCTCTTGCTAAAATTGCGTTTGTAATAGTTACTAAGAATCTGTGAGTAATGGTTACTAAAAATAATTTTGGAGCTGTTACTAAAATTTCATTGGTGGCTCATACTAAAAAGTTTTAAGTTAGTTACACAAAAAATTCTTTTATTCAGTTTACAAAAGAAATGTTTGTTTCACTTGCAAAAGAAAGTTTGAAATGGTTACTATTTGTGCTGTGAGTAATGGTTATTAAAAAATTCTGTGGAATAAAAATTTACTACAAAATCTTTAGTAACCTCATATTTTTTTTTTTTTTTTTTTTTTTTTTTTTTTTTTTTTTTTTTTTTTACAATGTGTCGTGCATTGAAAAAAAATCCTCTTCTGTTTTAGCTCTAAGAAGAATCAACTGGAATATTAACACCACTGGATGGCGTTTTTACGCCCATTATACATATTTCTAGGTATATTTTAAACTACAATCTGCCTTGCAAATACATCCAAAATTTTCCAAAAGATTTTGAAAGTAAATGAAATACACTACAAATTTATGTAATACACAAAGTATTTCCGAATAAATGTATAATTTTCAGTTAGTAAAATATATCTCTAAGACTTTAGATCGGACGTCCGTTCTTACATACTTGATTCATTTGTAGACATAATTGATTCATTTGTAGATCTTATCGCTGTAAGACAGCGATAAGATCTACAAATTAATCAATTTAACTTTCAGTAATTTTTGTGATTCAGTTGACTCAGAGTCTTTCTGTGCAGAACCCGTATGTGTCATTTCTCATATTCCTTTAAAATTACAGCTAAAAAAGCATTTCGCGTCGTTACCCACTCTGGCATTATTTCCTCAGGGAATCTTTTTTTTTTTTTCATTTCATTTAATAATACAAAAATAATGTGAATTTTAAGTTAATTTCAGAAACATTTTAATTTGAAAAGAATACTGCCCATTTATTTGATATAACTTTTTTAGTTTTTAAAATTTTAAATAGAGACCTTAACACTTGGAGCACCTCTACATACACAGATTTGTCATCAAATTTTGTCGTAATTCGAGATTGTCTGTGGATAATACTCAAGTTAAGAATTTATGAAATAAACAACAACAAAAATATTAATGACGTATTTGAATGGAAAGCAAAGTAGTTAAAAAGAAAATGTTATTTTTGTCGTTATACTTTAATCATAAAATTTAATTTATTTCATCAAAGTAAACTTTCGTTTACTCATAAAGTAAATATAAAAATTAAAGAATTACATATACTTTTAAAACAATTGAATAAGAACATTAATCACATCTCTACGACAAAAGATGCGACAATTTTCTTTTAAATATTATTCTTTTTTCTACGTAATGCTTGCAGGTAATTTTCAAAAACATTTAATTTGTAATCTTTCTTTATCTTAAAATTGATTTTTCTTTTATATAATCTTTTTAAATGCATAATTCCCGTTATAAGTACGACAGAAAATGAATTGCCAAGAGCATTTTTTGAACAACGATATTTTCATAATCTTTTAAATTCGCAACTCAACGTTTTAAATCCAAATACTGAACAAAAAAATTGCAAACAAAGTGTATGGAAAAAAAGGGGTTGTAAAAAGATTTAAATAATATACATTTGAAAACCTTAAGGTATGAAAATAATTTTAGCTAATTAATTAACCCTTTCCGGTGCAGTGTTGCCGGGTCGGCAACACCTAAAGTTCCCCCTGTTTAGAGACACAAAAACTCCGTGAATATTTCAAAAACTACTCTAATGGTTACTTTAAATCTTTTTTATTAGTTCTAGATGGCAGAAACACAGAGATCAAACTCTACTGTTTTAAAATAATATATAAAATATTTTACTCTAATGCGCGCTTCACAGCAATGCTCTTCTCACTGCGCTTATCAATGCTGTGCTTATGGGGAGTTACCACTTCGGCAACAGCTGTATAATTAAAATGGCTTGCGCAATCTTTACAAAATTATACCTGTGGACTCCTCTAGGCCTAAATAGATTGCCAAAAAAAATTTTTCTTTAAATTCCAACTTTAAAGGGTAGTGCCCCGGAAAGGGTTAAACGGAAGCAATTGGAAAATTATGTAGACAAAAACGTTGCTTAAAATAATTTTGAATAATCCCAGTAAAATAGAAAATATATTATTGTTTTTTTTATTTTTTTATACATAATTATTTCAAAGATTTATAAGGCTTATCGCATATTGAGAAAACATGCGACATAAAAGCGTTAGTCAAGAGATATTTCTTCCTGTTAACAAAGGAAAAACCGGTTTGAAACTCGAATTTACCTCCTGTTTTATGCTTTTGTGTCCGTCGTCTGCTCAACGTGTGATAAGTTTAATGGTCAGTACCTGAAAATTGGACCATTTGTGTATACTGTCAGTAATATTTCATTAATTATACACTCTAAAAAATAAATGTGTAAATTAGACAAATTTACATATATATGTATGTAAATTCCTAAAATTACACTCCTGACTTTAAAATTATCCACTTTTTACAAACTTTAACCTGTTTTATATGTATTTTAGTTTATGAAACTATGTATCTTGTTATAATTTGAAAAACGAAAATAAATGTGTAAATGCTGAAAAATGCCTGAATTTACACAAATTGGTATGTTATTGTAATTTATACATAATGATATATGTAAGTGTGTAAATTTCTAAAATCACCCACTTGTCATAAGAAATAAACTTTTCCTACAAAAAATACCTATTTTAATGTGTGTTTAGTTTATGGTATTAAGTTTGTAAGTTGTTCTCAATTCATAAACTCAGAAAAATGTGTAAATGTACATAACACCTGAAATTACACTAATTAGTGTGTTACAAAAATTATAAAAGTGTGAATTTTAAAGTAGACGCTACGAAAGGGATGGGAGGCTTACATATCATTCAGAGCTACAATTTTTATTTCAGTAATCCCATTCCATAAAAGACATGATGGCCTTGCATTGCTGTAACAGCATTTAAAAAAACATAATAAACATAATCTAGCATAATAAACTAATATATTAACTATTATAATTAATAATATATTAATGGCGACTGGTTAGCCTAAAGCGTTTTGTGTGCTAGAATCTTCAAAGTGTGAATCGCTTATAACGGTTAAAAGAGCGTTCCGGAAAGCATAAGAAATAACCCAAACCAGGAACCCAATAAAGCATTCTTCTTTTTATCGGCAGTTCAAAGATATCGGCCGAAATTTTCGGGGTTACAAAAACAACTGGTGGAAAATTCTAGAGCACAAAATGCTTTCTGCTGTCCAGTAGCAATTTTGAATTTGACGTTTGTTCAGTAACCATGGCAACCACATGCGCATATCACGTACACAAAACAAAACTACAGTTAACGCCCTCTCATTTAAGTTGTCATGGAAACATATACGTTTCCTAGTTCGCACATAGTAATGTATCAAAACCCAATGATTCTTTTGTAATAACCCTGTATTTCCTTTAATTTCTTTTGTTGGCGTCTGTTTCATTAGTTTAGGAAAAAAGATAATTATTATTGTCCGAATTCTTTGAAATGTCAATGGATCTTAAATATAACTAAAACCAAACCTTTTTTTTTAAAAAAAATTCACAAAAATATGCATATTTAAGAAGGAAAATGTTATGTCGAAATCGGGAGAAACCGCATCGAAATCCCTCGATTTAGAATTTATTTGTCGAAGCTTTCCGACATATTATTTTGTAGAAAATGTCTCTACTCCTTCAAACGTTTAGAAATTTTTGAATACGATGTAAATCTGATCTATTAAAATTTTTCATAAAAGATTACGCTAAAAACAGACATTGAGGTTATACTTTATTATTTTTATTCTTTTAAGAATGAAAACCTATTCATTTCACTAATTTGGGAAAGTCGCCTCGAAACATACAAAGAACGCTAAAAATCGATCAAAAATTAAATAAAAAATCTAATCAAAAATTCGGAAATCGGGCTTCAAGGAGTGAATTTTCATAAAAAGAGCTACTTTTCCTCTTCGTGTAGCGGTCTCTTCAGAACAGCATTGACACACTCAGAAAGTACTCTCTTTATTATTATTATAGTTGCTTCCAAAACACAATAATTACATCGTCTTTTCAGTTGATATGTATGCACACTTGAAATTAAATTATCTTCACATCTTACGAGGAACGATGGATAAAGAGTGAAAAAAGTAAATATTTGAGAAAATAGGTATTATTTTAACTGTTTTCATAATCATTTTCCTATACATTTGCTGAATATCTGTCAGTGATTCGTACGGTGTATTGAATTAAGTGCACAGAGATACCTATACAAATAGCAGGAAAAATGGTAAAATTCTAAAAATATATCGGTAAGCAAAATTAATTGAAAATCAGACAAAGAAAAATAAGTATATTCGAGTGATTCTTTTAAATTATATTACTGTAATTTGCGTTTTTCTATCGCGCAGCCAGTTTCATTTTATTTCAAACACGTAATTTAATTTTGGAGTCACGTCTGAATTCTAATTTCCTTTCTGCGAATCGAGGAATTTATTGTTGTTATTTCTGCACAATTTACACTTATTTTAAGAGATCGAAACTTATATGCTTCTAATTTATTTAAAAATAACTGAATCTTGAAAAATAAATATTTACTCCTTTTGTCTCCAAAGAGCGGATGATTCCTTAATAAGCTCAATTTAGAGAAAAATGTCCTGAAGAAAAAGAAAAAAATATGAAAAAGAAAAAAATATGGATATTTTTTTAGAGTTTTAGTAACAGATAAATATTAAATAATTTTTTTAAAGATTTAAAATATTTGAAATTAAGTAGTATTCTTCATACATAAAAATATTTATAAATTTATTATCGACTGATTTGTCATTTGTTATCAAAAATACAATATTGTTAATCAAATCAATTTTTAAATTCATGTCATAGTAATGCCATTAAATCCTTTAGAGTATATAGGCAGCTTCTAATTAATTGCATTAATCGTACTTAAATGTAAGTACTAGTTACATGCAGTATTATTTACAATTGTTGCTTTATTGTTTTAGAAGAGAAATGAGTTACATTTTTTAAATGTTTAAATTTTTTTTTGAGGTAAAAAATGTTTTATTATTTTTCCGCCTTTCCTTAATGTATGCATGATTCTAAATTAATTTTAAATAGATACCTTAAAAAATGGGGAAGAGTTTTAAGCCACATATGAGGCTCGAACAACAACGAAAAAGCTAGAAAAAAATTACAAAAGAAAAAAAATACACATGATTTATAACGGTATTTAAGAAGTGGTGACAGATCGAATGATTTTTTTTTCTTTGCCTTTATAATAATTTGGGGACGAGAGAGCTAACTGAATTAATAAAAATCAAAACAAACATTTAAAGAGGAATGTAAAAACATCAGGAAGGGCACAATTTTTGCACTAGTCATGAATGGTGACTAGTACAAAACTTAAAATATTAAGCATGTTCTTTCATACATATCAATCTCCAAAAATAGGGAAAAAGACGCACGCGCACGAATACAGTAATGCTTGTTATAAACATGCGATTCCTATAGAATGGAAAAAAAGGGTAATGTAAATTAAAGAAAGGAGTTGAAGGTGGTTATTCTGAAAACCCTTAAGGTCCGCGCACATAGCACTAACTTCTTGCGCTATCTTTGATCTTTCGTGTCGGCACTTTGATGTATAAAGTGCTTTTTCAGTGAACTTTTTTGAACTTCAAGGGAGAAATCCAACTTGAAATCAGTTGACAGCTTTACGACTGAAGATGAGGGCGAGATAAACTTTCCCTTCTTTTGTCAATTCGGTAGGGTCAGTCCCTCAAAAATCATTTAAAGAGATTTTACCCTTGTTTCGTTCGGAAACAAAGATTGATTGATTGCTCTTTTAGTGTAATAAAAACTAGTGCTGTTCGCTCCCAGCCTTAAGGCTTTATTAATTTAATCTAAAACCAATTCATTACAGATTTTTTTTAATCACCCAGGCATTTTGGAGACTTTTTGCTAAAAACTTTTATTTCCATATGAGTATTGAGACATGCTCAGACTTTTTATTTATAAATTTTCTAAACAGTGCACACTGGGATAAAATATAACAGTTTAAAAGCTACATACCAATTTTATATGAGGTTTAAATAGTTAAAGAATTGAACAGACAAAGACACGTTATTTAGCGCGATGAGAGATGAAGGTAAAACACGAGGAACAAAAAGGTAAAAGAAAACGTGAGGAAAAATAAACTCAACAAGAATCGCCACACGCGATAAGACATGGAAAGGGAAAGAAAGACAGTTAGAGGACAACAAAATATGAAAAGAGGTGGACTATATATGCTTCAGAAAATTAAACCAAATACTAAGGATACTAAAAGAGATCGCGCTAAATAATGTTTCTTTGTCATTTCAAATCTTTATTTTCCCTTGAAAAAGGCCGAGTAGTTCGGTTGAAACCGTCAAGATAATTTTATCATTGTTTCTAATGTTTAAACGTCATAAAAATTGGTATGTAGATTTTAAACTGTTACATTTTATCCCATTATACACTTTTTAGCAAACTTATAAATAAAAATTCAGAGCTTGTTTCAATACTCATGTAGTAAACCACAGTGTAAAGTCCACTCTTAATTATTTTATTTCCATATTTTCTTAAAAATGAGCATCGAGTTCTTAAAATATACCGCATGTAAAAATGTAGAAAATTTAAAATAATATTAGACGGCACATGTAAGACTGCTTTTAAAAAAATCAGAACAATATGAGCTGTATTTTTTGCTTTGTTAAATTACGATTTTTCACATTTCATTTGATTTCGAATTAGCTGTATATATGAGTTCTGTCATTCTATGATTTCGGGCTTGAAGTTGCGTGACTCAGGGATAATATCGTCTTCCATAATATAATTTATCTTGAAAGTGCGTAACTCATCTAAAAAAAGACGCTATGCCATTCATGCTGATACTCTGTAATGTTTACAAATTATTTTGTATAATGTTGTACATGATTTGTACCATTTATACGACTGCAATGTGATGTAAAAAAATATGTAATCTTAAATACGTATACCTCAAAAGAAATTGCCCAACTCTTGAAAGTTATTCTGAAATCTAGAAACGACACTTTCTTATAGATTTCAAAATCAATTTTTGTTCGGAAACGCACGAGTTCTTATTTCATCAATTAAAGAAATACTTTCTTGAATTCACGAAAATATTCTGCCAGCACTGTTGCAGGTACACATCTGAGAACCAAAGAAATGCCCGTTCTTATTTTATTTCGTTATAAAATAGAAAATTCCTGCATTCTTAATTTAAAAAAAAATTGAACATAGGGTGGTGCGTTTTTGAATCGAACATTTAAATCATATTACCTGCGAGCACTTGACAGAGGACGACTTAAAAATGAAGATACGGGTTTTCAGCAAATGGGACACTGATGGTAATCTTGTTACATTTCTAGTTCAAAAAACTGTCAAATTTAAACTTAATTACAGAAACATTTCGTCAAGCGTTTATATTTCAACACTTACAGAATAATAAAGGATAAAATTATTAACTATTACACATGTTTTTGTTAAGACATAATTTGGGTGTTACATGTAAAATATGAAAGTTATATTTTTAAGAGTGCAAAATTATTATAAAAGTAATTTCCAAGATGAAGAGAGAAAAGGGGATTATGAAAGATTATAGAAAAATATTTATCAAGATTTAAAAAAAAAAAAGAATTAAATATTCTTTATGACTATCCAAGTGATTCGAAGAGACAGAAGAGGAACTTATTTTGACCATGGAGAAATTGAAATTGAAACAATGACTAGAAGTCTAACAGTGAAAGCAGATAGGAGGTTTGGAGATTGTTTCATTGATATGTACTTCTGATGCTCGCTTAGTCTGAAATTTAAAGCTATCTTAGTTTGACCAACATAACCTAAATTACAAGGCAAAGGAATAAAATAAAGGGAAATCATAATAATAGTGAAAATAATACACTTGTGATTCACGTGTGAAAAGAGGTTATGACATCATATATAATTAAAATAATAAAACTATATATACCTCACTATGAAATTAAAACGATATACAAAAAAACACTACGGACTGGAAAATATAAAAGTTCATCATCAATTACTATAAACACATGTCCATATATTCGTTTGATTTCATTATGATTTATATAAAGTTTTAATATGATTTTAAACTTTAATGAAGTATTTATTGTTACAAAGTTTTAGTTGTGATTTATTGTCAATTTTTTGGAGCCGATATATAATTTATTTATCAAAAAATGGAAAAATTAATTCGTTTTCAAATCAGTTTATCAGTTCGATTCTGCTTATTTTATGTATTTACATTTAAAAATGGGTCAAAAAAATTTTCCCAAAGATTTGACTCTTTTGATCTAGATATTCGAGAATCGCCAAAGACGTCGTCGTCGTAGGAGAAAGATTTTCCTCTGAAGATGTGCGATGTGCTCGCCCTACTACTTCTTTAATTTGCGATTTTCCCTATCACTCTTTCGTTCCTTGAAATGTCTTCCTTAGATAATTTCCTTATAATATAATACTCAGTATATATATATATATATATATGGTTGTCAACATTTTGGTTGTCAACGATGGTTGTCAACATTTTGGAAGTGACAGACCAGGTTTGAAAATGGAGAGAGATGAACAACGGAAGGACAATTCAAGGAATTTAAATCTTTGAAGCTGGCCTGCTACCATCCTAGGCCTAACAGTTTTCCCGCTCGTGCAAGTATGGAGGTGTAATCTGATAATTTTTTTACAGGTATTATTTTTCTGTTTTTTTCACAGGTAAAGGTGGGGGCATCACATTGCTGCATGTCTATTTAGTTTAGTTTATTGCTTAGTTATTGAGATTTTTACATATGTTATTTTTGGAAATTTCAAAATAATTTATGTTACGTTACGAGTTGATTTATGCTATGGTTTTGTTGTTGGCTATTTAATAATTTCAGTTTTTAATGTTAATTCATTTTATAGTTTTGGTTTATTAAAAAAATTTTTGATTGATTATTTTCAGTTATTTTCTTTATATAATTGGAGTATGCGGTTTCGTGATGTCTTGCGAAACCTGTGAGGATACACATTTTAATAACTTTTTGATATCTGTTGCTCCTCCCACCTTCTGAAGAGCAGGGAAATTATTTTGTTTTGTTTTTTTGGTGTTGTTCTTTTGTGTTGTGTTTCATTGTTGTTTCATCCATTTTTTCATTTTTTTCATCTTTTCATCATTTTCCTACTTTTCTCATAAAAGAATATATGAACTTTGTGCAAAATAGAGCTGCTAAGCGCCGGTTGCATAAAGATAGTAACTTTTTACACTCAGTTAAGATATATAAAGATATATATATATATATATATATATATATATATATATATATATATATATATATATATATATATATATATATATATATATATATATATATATATATATATATATATATATATATATGTATATGTATATGTATATATATATATATTGTTATATGCCAATAAAGAATATTAGGCGTATGAATGTTCATAAGTTTATACCACAATTTTCAAATAAGGGACCTGGAGTAATAATGGCACATTAAGTTTCTACAAATTTTTAAGGCTTAGTTTTAAGTATTTTTTACATATATATATAGGACTTGATACAGCATCGTATTAACTATATATACAAGAAAGAATATCGTATAAGATAGGTATATAAATAAAATGTAAAGGCGCTACTTATTGAACAATGTTGTTTGGCGTTATTAGCCACCTGTGGGTAATGTTATCAAAACTATAAAATAAAGTGGAATAAGGACATGTAAATTGTTAAATTCTAAAGATACAAAATCTGCAGCCCTAGAAATACAGAAATTTCTCTTACTTATCATTAATTGTGTTACCATGATACATAATCTCATGATATATTAATATTTTGATATTTTACTTTTCTGACATGAAAAAATCAGCTGTGCTTAGAGCATACAAATTTTTCTGCATCCTTTTTAATTTTGAACAACGACAATAATGCTCTGCACTGTAAAAAAAGGGTCAATCTACTAAAAAAATTTAGTTCCTCTCAGTGATCCTTGCAATTACTAAAAATTTTTTGTAATCATACTCAGTTACAAGAAAATCTGTAAGAATTACTAGAAAAAAGCTAGCAACGAATAGAGTTAATAGTTTTATATTTTAAAAATCTGTTACTAAAACTCACTTGGGTTGGCCGTGATAGCATAGTGATCATAGCAACGAACTCCAGGCTGACAGGTCCCGGGTTCGATGCTCGACACCACCAAAGACGCGCTGAGTGCATGCAGTGTAAGTACTCGTTAAATAAAGGAGTTGTGAAAATCCTGTCGTAGCAGTTACCATGGGTAATGATCTCTGGACTTTCCCTCCCCTTCAGAAGCATATCAAAATTGAGCAGGTGGAAATGTTTGGTGCTACCATCTATTCAGGCTTTGCCGAAAATCTTCCGCTGCTGAAGTCTGTCCCCTTACCCACTGGATGTAGTTCAAAAGAATTTTTTGCCTTTCGGGCACACATCAACGACAAAACTCATTTGGTGGTTCTCGCTAAAATGTTTAGTTATACGAAAAATTCATTTATACAGTTTACAAAATAAATCTTTGTTTCTCTTGCTAAAATTGCGTTTGTAATAGTTACTAAGAATCTGTGAGTAATGGTTACTAAAAATAATTTTCGAGCTGTTACTAAAATTTCCTTGGTCGCTCATACTAAAAAATTTTAAGTTAGTTACACAAAAATTTCTTTTGTTCAGTTTACTAAAGAAATATTTGTTTCACTTGCAAAAGAAAGTTTGGAATGGTTACTATTTGTGCTGTGAGTAATGGCTACTAAAAAATTCTGTGGAATACAAATTTACTAACAAAATTTTAGCAACCTTATGAATTTTTTTTTTTTTTTTTTTTTTTTACAGTGTGTCGTGCATTAAAAAAAGAACAAAAGAAAAAAATCCTCTCCCGTTCTAGCACTAAGAAGAATCAACTGGAATATTAACACCAGTGGATGACGTTATTACACCCATTATATTTATTTCTCGGTAAATTTTAAACTACAATCTGTCTTGCGAACACATCCAAAATTTTCCAAAAGATTTTGAAAGTAAATGAAATACACTACAAATTCATGTAATACACAAAGTATTTCCGAATAAATGTATAATATTCAGTTAGTAAAATACACCTCTCAAACTTTAGATCGGATGTCCATTCTTACATACTTCTTACAGCGATAAGGTCTACAAATGAATCAATTTAACTTTGAGTATTTTTTGTGATTCAGTTGACTCAGAGCCTTTTTGTGCAGAATCCGTATGTGTCATTTCTCATAGTCCTTTAAAGTTCCATAAATTTAAAATTTACAATAAAATCCATAAAAAAATGGCGTTGTAACCGACTCTGGCATTATTTACTCAGGGAATCCTAATTTTTTTTCCTTTCAGTTAATAATACAAAAATAATGTTACTAATGTAATGTTTCTAATGTTAATTTTAGAAATATTTTAATTTGAAAAAAATACTGGCCATTTATTTGGTATACCTTTTAATTAGTTGTAAAAAACTTAAATAGAGATCTTAACACGTGAAGCACCTCAACATAAACAGATTTGCCATCAAATTTTGTCGTAATTCGAGATTTTGTTTGTGGATAATATTCAAGTTAAGAATTTATGAAATAAATAACAACAACAACAACAAAAAGATTAATGCCGTTTTTCAATGGAGAGCAGTGAAGTTAAAAAGAAAATTTTATTTTTGTCATTATACTTTTTTTCATAACATTTAATTTATTTCATCAAAGTAAACTTTCGTTTACTCATAAAGTAAATATAAAATTAAAGAATTGCATATACTTTTAAAACAATTGAATAAGAACATTAATCACATCTCTACGACAAAAGATGCGACAATTTTCTTTTAAATTATTCTTTTTCCTGCGTAATGCTTGCAGGTAATTTTCAAAAACATTTAATTTGTAATCTTTCTTTATCTTAAAATTGATTTTTCTTTTATATAATCTTTTTTAAATGCATAATTCCCGTTGTAAGTACGACAGAAAATGAATTGCCAAGAGCATTTTTTGAACAACGATATTTTCATAATCTTTTAAACTCGCAACTCAATGTTTTAAATCCAAATACTGAATAAAAAAATTGCAAACAAAGTGTATGAAAAAAAATGGATTGTAAAAAGATTTAAATAGTATACATTTGAAAACCTTCAGGTATGAAAATAATTTTAGTTAATTAATTTAAAGAAAGCAAATGGAAGATTATGTAGACAAAAACGTTGCTTAAAGTAACATTGAATAATCCCAGTAAAATAGAAAACATATTATTATTATTTTTTTTTTTGTACATAATTTTTTCAAAGATGTATAAGGCTTATCGCATATTGAGAAAACCTCACATAAAGCGACATAAAGGCGTTAGTCAAGAGATATTTCTTCCTGTTGACAAAGGAAAAACCGGTTTGAAACTCGAATTTACCTCCTGTTTTATGCTTTTGTGTCCGTCGTCTGCTCAACGTGTGATAAGTTTAAGGGTCAGTACCTGAAAATTGGACCATTTGTGTATACTGCCAGTAATATTTCATTAATTATACACTCTAAAAAATAAATGTGTAAATTAGACAAATTTACATATATATGTATGTAAGTTCCTAAAATTACACTCCTGACTTGAAAATTATCCACTTTTTACAAATTTTAACCTGTTTTATATGTATTTTAGTTTATGAAACTAAGTATGTATCTTTTTATCACTTGAAAAACAAAAATAAATGTGTAAATGCTGAAAAATGGCTGAATTTACACAAATTGGTATGTTATTGTAATTTATACATAATGATATATGTAAGTGTGTAAATTTCTAAAATCACCCACTTGCCATAAAAAATAAACTTTTCCTACAAAAAATACCTATTTTAATGTGTGTTTAGTTTATGGTATTAAGTTTGTAAGTTGTTATCAATTCATAAACTCAGAAAAATGTGTAAATGTAGATAACACCTGAAATTACACTAATTAGTGTGTTACAAAAATTATAAATGTGTGAATTTTAAAGTAGACGTTACGAAAGGGATGAGAGGCTTACATATTATTCAGAGCTACAATTTTTATTTCAGTAATCCCATTCCATAAATAACATGATGGCCTTGCATTGCTGTAACAGCATTTAAAAAAAATAATAAACATAATCTAGCATAATAAACTAATATATTAACTATTATAATTAATAATATATTAATGGCAACTGGTTAGCCGCAAACGTTTTGTGTGCTAGAATCTTCAAAGTGTGAATCGCTTATAACCGTTAAAAGAGCGTTCCGGAAAGCATAAGAAACAACCCAAACCAGTTACCCAATAAAGCATTCTTCGCTTTTATCGGCAGTTCAAAGATATCGGCCGGAATTTTCGGGGTTACAAAAACAACTGGTGGAAAATTCTAGAGCACAAAATGCTTTCTGCTGTCCAATAGCAATTTTGAATTTTACGTTTGCCCAGTAACCATGGCAACCACATGCGGATAACACATACACAAAACAAAACTATATTTAACGCCCTCTCGTTTGAGTTGTCATGGAAACATATACGTTTCCTAGTTCGCACATAGTAATGTATCAAAACCCGATGATTCTTTTGTAATAACCCCGTATTTTCTTCAATTTATTTTGTTGGCGTCTGTTTCATTAGTTTTGGAAAAAATATAATAATTATTGTCTAAATTTTTTGAAATGTCGATGGACCTTAAATATAACTAAAACCAAACCAAGTCGAAATCGGGAGTAACCGCACCGAAATCCCTCGATTTAGAATTTATTTGTCGAAGCTTTCAGACATATTATTTTGTAGAAAATGTCTCTACTCCTTCAAACATTTAGAAATTTTTGAATACAATGTAAATATGATCTATTAAAATTTTTTATAAAAGATTACGCTAAATACAGACATTTAGTTACTTTTAGAATGCAAAAATATCCTCTCTATGAGCCGTAAAGCGACTTGCAGTTGATGATAAATTTCAAAGAGTTATTAATCATATTTTTTAAAACCAATTACATAATCGTTTTTAAAACTCTTTCAGCTTTATAAGCATATTTTTGGTTTGACATTATCTTTATATTTATGTCGTAGAGGGTCGTTACAATAAAAAGAAAGGCTTTTTTCGGAAAAATGACTTTTTCATAAAAATTTCTTTCAAAGGGTTAACTGTGACATTTATGAATTAAATTTATTTGAAATTTATTGCACCATTTGAAGCATGAAATGGCCTATTTTTTGGACAATTTCTTTTAAGTTTACCTGTACCGAACGATTCAGTCCGTTTAGAGCAGTAGAAAACTAAAAGAAATAAAGAACAGAAATACAGTCGAAAATGTTTTTTTCGTTTTTGCTGTTGGATAAATGAGTTTGTACGCATGCGCAGTATTTGCTCGAACGGAGACACAATAAAAGACTTTTTCATGAGAGTAAGTTTACGTTATTGATTAACAATTCATATAATTATAAGAATTATAAAATTTTAAGGCGCCGGTACGTTAGGAGAGGCCTTGGACTATCTTCATAAAACATTTGATCCTAGTACGTGATGTAGTTTCCACTTGCCATCGCAAAAAAAAAAAAAAAAAAAAAAAAAAAAAAAAAAAAACATATAGACATACAGACAAACAGAGTAATTTGTTCTTTTATTACTATACATTAAACTGAATTGAAGAATTGTCTTTATTTTCCCTCACAAAATATGATTCTATAAAACAAATATTTTTTTAATCGCACCTCTTCTTAACCTAAATTCCTATTGTTAACCCGACCTATTGTTAGCCCGAATATATTTCCTAAAATATATTCGGTATGTATCTAAGTATAAAAATAGAATGACATACATAATTTCTAATTTAAGACAAAAATGCAAATCTCTTATTTTATTTAAATTTAAATTGAAGAATTGTTCTTATCTTGCCCCACAAAATATGTCTCTCTAAAGCAAGTGAATCTATCAGCTTTCGTGTATGAAAATCTCAGCCGATATTCCATTTACCGTATTGTCATACATTTTATTCGAAATCTCAGAAAGAATTTTAAATTTATGAAAAATGTCTGTTTCAAAGAATACAAATTTATACGTTGCAAGAAAGATTTTCTGGACCATTAACTATTCCTTTTGTATCATTTTTACGAATTGCAATTATTTCGCAAAATTCAGAAAAATGAAATCTCGCTGGATTCTATATTCGAAATAAAATGATCAGAAATAAAGAAAAACAATCTTTACAAAATGGAATAGACATAAGAATGAAGCATAATTACATAAAGATGAAACAATTTAAAAAATGCATAACATAATTTATAAAATAGATAATATTTATCTGTACGCATTTAACAGAAAACATATCTGTGAAATAGCGACAAAAATACAAATTTAACACAACTCTATTGAAGGGGTTTTACCTGTATGCATTTAAAAAGATTGTATTTTTTAAACATAAGCCTGCATTTGGAATCAACTGACATGAAATGCACACTCAAGCAGTTATAACAAAGTTGTTTTTCTGAAACTTGTTTATTTGTAAATTTGACTACATTTTTTAATTCTTTTAGGTATATCAATCAATTAATTAAATGTATTTCTTTAAAATAAATAATTGTATTTTTTTAATCGCACCTATTGTTAATATTTACTAAAATACATTCAGTAAATAGCTAAATATAATAATAGAATGGCATGCATAATTTCGAACATCAGTTGAAAATATAAAACCTTTTATTATTTTATTTGAATTTAAATTGAAGAGTTGTTCTTATCTATCGCCACAAAATATGTTTCTCTAAAACAAGAGAATCTATCAGCTTTCGTTCATGAAAATATGAGCCGACTTTCCAATTATCATTGTCTCTTACGTTTTATCCGAATCTCTAAAAAGAATTTGAAATTTATGGAAAATGCCTGTTTCAAATAATACAAATATTTTATACATTGCAAGAAAGATTTTCTGGGCCATTAACTATTTCTTTTGTATCATTTTTTTAAGAAACGATATTATGTCTCAAAGTAAAGAAAAATAAACTCTCAGTGGATTCTATATTTGAAATCAATGATCAGCAAACAAAGTTTACATAATGGAATAGACATAAGCATGAAACACAATACCTTAACGACGAAACAGTTTGGTAAGAAACATGTAACATATTTTATAAAATATGTAATATTTATCTGTATACATTTAACCGAAAATACAATTACGATATAACGTCAAAAATACAAATTGAACGAAGGAGTTTTATCTTTATACATTTAGAAAGATTGCATTTTAAAAACATAAGCCTATTTTTGAAATGAATTGCCTTATAATTGATACTGAAAAGGTTTCAATTATGACTTTTGTGCTGTAAGACACTAGCAGTACAAATACAAATGGGTATTTGAAATATACACTGAGTTTTTATCCGCAATTTCTGAAAAACTAAGGCCCATTTGAAGAAAATCCTTTCCTGAGAATAATTAGTGTTATTTTCCTTACAACATCTTTTGAAATCAATAAAACCTGTTCACACAATGTTTGGTGGTCCCGATGTAAGTATAAAAATAGAATGGTATATGTAATTTCGAACTTCAGTTTAAAATGCAATATCTTTTATTTTATTTGAATTTAAATTGAAGAATTGTTCTTATCTTTCCCCACAAAAATATGTCTCTCTAAAACAAGTGAATCTATCAGCTTTCTTTTATGAAAATATCAGCCACATTCCATTTACTATTTCTCAAACGTTTTATCCAAATCTCTAAAAAGAATTTTAAATTTATGGAAAATGTCTGTTTCAAAGAATACAAATTTTATACATTGCAAGAAAGATTTTCTAGATCATTAACTATTCCTTTTGCATCATTTTTTACGAATTGAAACTCTTTCGCTAAGTACAGAAAAATGAAATCTTACTGGATTTTAAATTCGAGATCAAATGATCAGAAATAAAAGAAAACAAACTTTACATAAACGAATAGACATACAAAAAACATAATAATATGAAGATGAAACAATTTTATGAGAAATATATAACGTAATTGATAAAATAAATAATATTTATCTGTATACACTTAACAGAAACTATAATTGTGAAATAGCGTCAAAAATAAAATTTTAACCCAACTCTAAAGAAGGAGTATTATCATTATGAATTTAGAAAGAGTATATATTTAAAACACAAGCAAGGATTTGGAATCAACTGACACGAAATGCATACTGAAGTACTTTAACAACGATTTTTTGTTTTGTTTTATCTGATATCTATTTATTTGTAAATTCGACTGCATTATAGAATTATTTTAAATACATTAATTAATTAAATATATTTCTTCAAAACAAAGAATTATATTTATTTAATAGCTCCTATTTTTAATTTCACCAAAATACATTCGGTTTAAAATTAAGTATAACAATAGAATGACATGCATAATTTGGAACTTCTGTTGAACATGAAAAACCTATTATTTTATTTGAATTTAAATTGAAGAATTGTTCTTATCTTTCCAAACAAAATATGTTTCTCTAAAACAAGTGAATCTATCAGTTTTCTTTTATGAAAATATCAGCCACATTCCTTCCACCATTTTCTCAAACGTTTTATCCGAATCTGTAAAATGAATTTTACATTTATGGAAAATGCCTGTTTCAAAGAATACAAATTTTATACATTGAAAGAAAAATTTTCTAGACCATTAACTATTCCTTTTGCATCATTTTTTACGAATTGAAACTATTTCGCTAAGTACAGAAAATGAAATCTTACTGGATTTTATATTCGAGATCAAATGATCAGAAATAATGAAAAACAAACTTTACATAATAGAATAGACATACAAAAAACATAATAATATGAAGATGAAACAATTTTATGAGAAATAAGGTGGTCTGGAGTAATAACGCCAGGCGGGGTAATAACGCCACGTGCTAATATTTTGCATAATTATGAAATAATCTGGTAAATGACACTCATGTGCTCTGCGCAGAAGGGTTTTGAGTCATATAAATCGCAAAAATATCTTCGAGTTAATTTGTTTCATTTTTAGGTCTTATTGTTTTTAAAAGCAACTAAAATTAACGCTTGATCTAAAATTTGCGAGATACATTTTGTGATGTGAAGACTATTTTTTTTTATCCGGAAATACTTTGTTAATTACATAAATTTGTAGTACATTTCATGGACTTTCAAAATGTTGTTGAAGATTTTGGATAACTTCTCGATATAATTTGTAATTTAAAATGTAGAGCGCAATAACTATAACGGGGTAATAACGCCAATCCTTGGCATTAATACCCCGGTTGATTCCCTACAGTAGCTGAGCTACATCCTAAATACTGATTCAAATAAACACAGTTAAAACTGTGCAATGTTTCTAATAATTCTATTTAAGCGGTCCTTTTTAGGCAAAAAAAAGCTCACTGTCTGATATTCTTTTGCCTCATCCTCCCCCCCCCCCTCCCCCAACCACACCTTTATTTTTCTTACACTTTCACAAAAAATTGAACATTTTCAATAGCTTAGAATGCAATTTGTCAATTTCTAAGTTTGTAGAGTTTGTATTTTTAGAATTGGGCAATCTACATGCAATTATTCCATCTTATTTCATAGTTTTGTTTGTATGTTATTACCCACATAAGTGGGTAATAACGCCAATTAGCATTGGTAAAGAAATCACGCAATTACATTTTATGAATACACATCTGTTAAATTATTTTTTTTATTTATAGACCATGAGTTGCTGTATCAAATCATATATTTGTTTGAAAAATACAAACTAAAACTGAGCCATGAAAATTGGTAGAATCTTAACATAGCGTTATTACCCCAGGGTACCTTACATAACGTAATTGATAAAATAAATAATATTTATCTGTATACATTTAACAGAAACTATAATTGTGAAATAGCGTCAAAAATAAAATTTTAACCCAACTCTAAAGAAGGAGTATTATCATTATGAATTTAGAAAGAGTATATATTTAAAACACAAGCAAGGGTTTGGAATCAACTGACACGAAATGCATACTGAAGTACTTTAACAACAATTTTTTGTTTTGTTTTATCTGATACCTATTTATTTGTAAATTCGACTTCATTATAGAATTCTTTTAAATACATTAATTAGTTAAATATATTTCTTTAAAACAAAGAATTATATTTTTAATAGCTCCTATTTTTAATCTTCACCTAAATATATTCGGTTTAAAATTAAGTGTAAAAATAGAATGACATACATAATTTTTAACTTCTGTTGAACATGAAAAACCTATTATTTTACTTGAATTTAAACTGAAGAATTGTTCTTATCTTTCAAAACAAAATATGTTTCTCTAAAACAAGTGAATATATCAGCTTTCTTTTATGGAAATATCAGCCACATTCCTTCCAACATTTTCTCAAACGTTTTATCCGAATCTGTAAAAAGAATTTTAAATATATGGAAAATGCCTGTTTCAAAGAATACAAATTTTATACATTGCAAGAAAGATTTTCTAGTCCATTAACTATTCCTTTTGTATCATTTTTTACGAATTGAAATTATTTCGCAAAGTACAGAAAAATGAAATCTCGCTGGATTTTGCATTCAAAATTAAATGATCAGAAATAAAGAAATCAAACTTTACATAATGAAATAGACATGAAAATGAAACATAATGCCATAACGATGAAACAATTTTTAAAAAATGCGTAACATAATTTATAAAATAGATAATATTTATCTGTACACATTTAACAGAAAATATAACAATGAAATAGCGACAAAAATACAAATTTAGCACAACTGTAACGAAGGGGTTTTATCTGTATGCATTTAGAAAAATTATATATATTTTTTAAATATAAGCCCGCATTTGGAATTAACTGACACGAAATACATACTCAAGCAATTTTAACAACGATTTTTGTTCTTAAATTTGTTTATTTGCAAATTTGACTGCATTGCATAAAAGATTTTCTAGACCAGTAACCGTAACTTTTGTATCATTTTTTACGAAATGAAATTATTTCGTACAGAAAAATGAAATCTTACTGGATTTCATATTTGGAATCAAATGATCATAAATAAACAATACATAATGGAATAGACATAAGAATGAAACATAATACAATAAAGATGGAACAATTTTATAATAAATATGAAACATAATTTATTTGTATACATTTAATAGAAAATACAATTATGAAATAAGTCAAAAAGACAAATTGAAATTTTATCTAGATGCATTTAGAAAAATTATATTTTCAAAACATAAATCTGACTGTAAAAGAAAAAAAAAAAAAAAAGTTGCATAACTTTTGTTTTGGAAACGGCAACCAATTGCCGTTTTAAAAACGAATAGATTCATAATAAGAATGTTAACGTTTTAACTTCTTAACGACTAGTTGTACCCGTCGAAATTCGACGGAAAAGAATATATTAGATAAGTGTGTTAAATTTTAAGACTATGAATAAAAGGAAATAGTGCATAAGAAAATGACAATTTTATTCACTTTTTTTCTATGATAAGTTTCATACTGATTAAACTAACGGTTTTTTTTTCCTTTTTCAGTTGTTTAAAAATATTTCTTTATAAAACACATTAATTGTGCTACTTTTTAAAACTCTTTGGACTTTCAAATTTATAAAAGAACATATTCGAAGTATCGTGATATATAAGTATGTGCCATGACTAGGTATTATATCAGATAAATACTAACACAATGCATTATTTGTCCTGGTGCATCACACAAAAACGCAACAAAAGGGGAAATTGAGTCTTCTAAATAAAAAGGAAAAAGTTGTGTCTAATGGCATTAAATTGATGATAAAGATCAAAATCCTTTGGTTCAACACTTTTGCCAGTAATAATTTCTAGACAATTATCTACATGCTTCACACAACTAAACTGGTCTTAAAATATCTTGGGGAACATTTAAATTTTTTGATCAAATTACAATAACTCCGATTTTAATGCGAGAAAATAGACAGAACAAATCATTTAGTTCTAAGCTATTTAAATATTCAAATGTAAATTGAGGTATTTATTTTTCATTTTCAGTTGTTAACTTATTTACGATGATGTATGTTCTGTAAGTACCGGGTGTTATAAATTTTTATAATAAATTTTTAATTATTTTTATTGCAATGTTCGATTTTTGAAGCTAGTATTGAAACATTAGCGAATTTCGTCATACTATCAGAAAATGCAAACTATTTTCTAAAATTCTCGGCGAACATATCGTTTTTTGTTCTAATAGACAATGTTAAATCTACTTTATTTTATTATTCAGGGAATTCTTTATTCATGCAAAATGCTCTCCATTATTCATTTTATGAAAAACTTTCAAAAAACCTGTATTTATCTGAACGTATCGCCATATTTCTATCAATTTAAATACTTTAAATTCTGGCCAAAGAATAGAAAATTTAATGCAGTTTTGAACCATAAAAATTGTACACAACTCTAACGAAGGCATTTTATCATTATGCACTCAGAAAGGGTATATTTTTAAAACATAAGCTATTTTTTGAAATCAATTGCCACGGATACTGAAGCAGCTTTAATAATGATTTTTGTACTCTAAGTCACAAACAGTGCATATACTAATGGGTATTTGAAATATACGCTGAACTTTGACCCCCAGTTTCTCAAAAACTAAGGCCCATTTGAAGAAACCCTTTCTTTAAAATAACTAGTGTTATTATCTTTACAACGTACTTTGAAATCAACAAAATCTGTGTGCACCATGTTTGTTGGTCTTTTTGTTAATATAAAAATTGAATGACATAAATAATTTCGAACTTCAGTTGGAAATGCAAAATCTATTATTTTATTTGAATTTAAATTGTAGAATTGTTCTTATCTTGCCCCACAAAATATGTTTCTTTAAAACAAGTGAATCTATCAACTTTCTTTTATGAAAATATCAGTTGACAATCCATTTACAATTTTCTCATAAGCTTTATGGGGATCTCTAAAGAGAAATTTAAATTTATGGAAAATTTTTGTTTCAAAGACTACAAATTTTATACATTGCAAGAAAGATTTTCTAGACCATTAAATATTCCTTTTGTATCATATTTTACGAATTGAAATTATTTCCCAAAGTACAGAAAAAAGAAATCTCGCTGGATTCTATATTCGAAATCAAATGATCAGAAATAAAGAAAAACAAACTTCACACAATGGAATAAACATATGCATGAAACATAATGCCATAACGATGAAACAATTTTATAAGAGATGTATATCTTAATTGATAAAATGAGTAATATTTATCTGCATACAATTTAACAAAAAATATAATTTTCAAAAAAAAAAAAAAAAAAAAAAAAACATAAAAACATCAAATATAACGTAACTTTTAAGAAGGAGTTTTATAATGTATAAGGGATATGTAATTGCAATATCATTTACAAAGATTAAGTTTTTAAAACATAAGCCTGTTTTTGTGTCCACTAATATCAAATATATATTGAAGCAGTTTTAAGAATGTTTTTTTTAAACTGAAAACTGTTTATTTGTATATTTGACTGCAGTATCAAATTCTTTTAAATATTCCCTTTTCCTAATTTTTCAAAATTAAAATTTTTTTAATAAAATTCTTGAATTTAAAATTATATTTAAATATTTCAATGCATAGCAATGATTTATTACAGAATTGCGGATACTACTTGATTTTCCCGTCGACCCATTTCCAAAAATTATATAAATTACCAAACTACCCATAAATTATAGAAATCGGCATAATGTTTATTTTAAATAACGAAAATAAAAATAAATTAGTAAAAGATTAATAAAAATACGAATTGATACGAATTGAATATCAAATTTTATCGTGTGTAATTCGTGTAAAAGTCAAACTATTGATATGCGCAATTTTAAATTGCACAATAAAAATTCATTTTTTTAATTAGCAATATTTTAAACAAATCATTATTTATTAGGTTAGTTTTAAATTTAATAAATTAATGATTCTATGTGTAAAATTACTAAAAATTACTATTACTTTACTTTTTTTATAAAAAGTGAGTAAAGTTTAAATAATTTTATTTTTCTTTTTGTTCAATTAAAATACGCAGTACATTTTCCAATATTTCGCATGTGTTTTCAGATGAATTAAAAAAATGTTTTGAATAATTTGAAGACCAACAAAAGTCTCAAATATTTAACTTTTAGATAAATGTCTTTCCTAAAATCTTTTAGATAAGCAATGAAACAATCTTTATGTTTCACACGTTCTTCTATAATCTCGTAATTGAATTTGTGACAACTGGAATAAAAGTTATAAAAAAATTTAGTTTCATTGTTGACCAGATATTTCGAAGTTTGTTTGTCGATTTAACATTCATGTCATAAATAAGTAAGGGTATTCAAGTAATTACAATTGTAACAGTTATAATAAGACCACTGTATAACTAAAAAAAATAGAATTAAATTTTTTAGATACAATGAGGTGAAATTAAAGGGAAAAATAATAAAAATTACATAATATCGCAATGAAATGTTACGTCATTCATTCAGTAATTTTTAAAATACAGAAATCACTTAACATTCGCGAGGGTTAAGTTCACGGAAACCTTCGTCAAATGCTGAGACTACCTTCCCGTGTATGAAAGGGAGTTAAGTTTCATGACTTTCTTTTTGATAGTAAATGAGCAATTTATTTTAAGTATTTAAAATGGTATGCTGTAAATAAACTTAAATAAACACAGATATAATTATAGATATACTGTATAAAGTTTACTTGCTATTTGGTGGCTGAAAATTTTTTTTGATATAGGGTTATTTAGAAGAATACATCTTTTGTTTATAAATTTCCATGTAATGAAAATTTCTGGTCATGATTTCACTTTTAATTTAAGAATCCTCACTAGTGAATGATCGCATTTTATTGATTTCTCAAAACATGTTGATGAAGCCCACATAAATTTTGCCAAAAAAAATCCCTTGCAATAACTGATTTATTATTATTATTTTATAAATATAGATTTTTTTAGCATCAAGTTATGTTTTGGATTTTTCAGAATTACTGATCTATATTTTGTCTCACCAGTGCAAATCCTTGGAAATTAGGTTATACAGAGAAATTTAGCTTCTCTAAAATCGTCGCAGCCGGCCTGTATTGGACCTATTGTACAAGGGCAGAAAAAATTCACGTAAAATGTGGCGTGCTTAAACACGGTCATTGACCGGTTGAAGGATGAATCTTGTTTCATCCGACGCGCGACGAAGCAACTCTTTCCCCATGTTGCATATTCCAGTCATGATATTCCAGGGCCTACAGTGCGAGTATTTGGCTTTGGCAATGATGTTTGGTTAACAACGGTAGATGAGTGAAACATTAGTCCCGTAATCTCACTTCAACAGTGTCATCTGAACTATACGCTGTATTGTCTCGGAATGTAAATCGAGCCAGCCTCTGGGCAAATTTGATTTTACCAAAATTGAGGTAGCATTTAAATCCTACATTTACTCTCTAGCAGCATTTAAATACCATTCCCACTGGATTGTGTCCGTCCATGACATCCAATCAAGTTCATTGCAAGATATGGGGGGAGATCATAATGTTTTAACTATTGAGTATATTTCAATTTTCAATGAGTATTTTCAATTTACATGCATATTTACCGTGAAATAAGGCACATGTATCTCATTTAAGCAGATTAATTTATTTGTTTTAAAAATTATAGTTTATAAAGCAATTATGGCAACAAAAAATCTTTATGGTCATAATACTTTATTAATTCTCAGTAAAACTTTATAAAGCATTAAAATTCTTCGCTATATCCTTTCCATGCGTATTAAATACATTATTATTTTATACGCGTATTAGATGTTCGAATCCGCAAACATTTCTTTACTTTATGCCTGACAACACTTTACAATTCACTTACACCGTGCGAAAATTCAGTTAAAATATACGCCCATCATGAGAATTCTAAAGGTATACATTCGTTGAATTGTGTGCATTTAAAAATAAGATTTGTGCACCATACTTGTCAAAAAAGACATTGAATTTCGTCACTAATTCTCTTCGAAATCTTTATATAAGATTCATAACCCAAAGAGTATAATAGTGACACCTATTGTACGGTATATACCCATGTCTAATAATAATCTATTTATGTAAAAGTTTAGCAGAATATAATGTTTTATTAATTTAGTTGCATTGGTTATTGAGACGTTACTGTCAAGAAAATTGTGAGTGTGAAAAGTACTACATATCCACGCTATTTCTTTTAAGATTTTCAGGATAACCTAATCAGCACCAACTTATGTCAAAGTGTACAAAGCACAAAAAATTTGGTAAAATTCCGTACATTAATTCTGGAGATATGACTATTGCTAAAATCGAGGAAATTTTGAAACAGAATTATATATTCGGTGTTTACACACAAACATAATCAGCTACGATTTATGTCAACATATAAGTGAATCTAAAATTTTGAAAAAATCCGTAGATTAGTTCTTGAAAAATGTTCTTTCTAGTTCCTACCTGTACAAAACATGAAATTGCAGCATAACAGTGCTGTTGGAAGATTTACACAAAGCTATTGTTATAAATCAAGATAAAATAATGTTAAGTACAATTATATACTAAGAGATCTACAGCAGAAATTATTCAGTACTAATTTAGATTAATTTCTAACTGATTCTTAATTTTATTAAACTCCGTTTATTAGTTTTTGAGATATTGTCAATAGAAAATTTCGTTATTTGCATACATATAAACATACTATCTGACAAATATTTTTTTTAAGAATAGTCATATCGGGTTCAGCATCTTGTAAAAAAATACAATTTCATAGAAAACTGAAATAGCAAAGAATTCTTGGATTTAATATTTTTTACTTTTAAAGTTTGAAGAAACAAAATATGAAATTTAAACATAATTTAAATCTAATATCTAGTAGTCAGAAAGCAATATATCAAATTTACATTTCTAATTTAACTTTTTTGCATAAAATAAAGCTGCATGAATCCAAGCTCCCCATTGCTGTTGGAAACTACATCTGTTTTTTTGTGTGTGTGTTTGTTTGTTTAGTCATGGGGTATTTGCGAAGAAGTGCTAAATGTCAAACATTTGACCTGAAAAATCCCAAGATGGAGATGTCACAAAAATGAGAGATTAATGTAAAAATCTATTGCTTTATTACTTTTGTGCGATTTCGTTCAAGTGATGAGGAGGTTGAGTCAAACATGTCACGTGTGAATTACATTTAGATAGAGTAGTTTTAATGATATTGTAGCTTTGGGGAAGATACGAAACAGTACCACGACACAGCAAATTCGTGAAACACTTTTACAACATTAACTGAGTATAATAATTAACACTTCTAACTAAAACTGTTTTGTTTGTCTGATGAATATGCGTAGCAAATGTGTTGAGCAAGGAAAAAGACTATGCAATAAGTGTTTTTAAAAATTACATAATTTTTCCAAAAACGTAGTTATTGGTATTTTTTGGCAAAATAAGTCAATTCATTCAGTAATTTCCACCAACTTTTTTTCTGTAAATCAAACTATCTCGTATTTAATTTTTAAAATTGTGTAATTTTAATAGCACCACGTAGAATGTAATTTTAAAGTGTTTTACTTGCGTTGTTTTATAGTGTTCTAAATTGTGGTCTGTTTACAATGTGTGCTTAATTTGGTGACAAAATGGTGTGCAGCACAACAGTGACGTAAGAAAATATTTCTTAAACACTATTTCAACACAATTAATAACACTATTTTTAGAATACATTTACAGAGAACAACACTTTTGCATCCCATTAAGAACACGTTTCTGGATTGTACGACTTCTGAAATATATTAAGAACACAATCGCAGCACAAAAAAGCGTTTTATATATGAATTAAATTCATGTATAAAATTCACCATATTCAGAACACACTGATGTGTTGTAATGTGATGTGTGTGTGCTTGGCGACAAAAAGTGTTCTAAAACGTGCTTATTTTTGTTATTTGAGAATTTGCAGAGTAATAGATACGATTCCTATTCAGCAAATTGTATCGTTTTCAACTACCAAATTACGCAAAAAATGTTAATGAATTTGGCAGTTGTAGACTGATCGACTTTTTCGAGTTGTCTGTGTGTAGAGAGATGAGGATAAAAGGTTTGATGCTTATTTTCCCGCATAAAACATCATTGCTTATGGCGAAACAATCCGTGAATTCCGAGAACAATAGTGAAAACTTTTTGATTATTTTAAAGGTCGTTTTGAATATTATGATTAGTAGTTTTGAAATATTGATCAACTAACAAATTCTTTTTTTTAACTTGTTTTTTTTTTCATATGTTATACACAGGAATACTTCAACCTGTTATGCAAGTTCTTTGTACCCTTTTATTTCTTTCTGTTTTAAATGACTTTTTACTCGTTATTTTTAGCAATTTTCAGAAAAATTACTTTATCCAAATTTTAGCATTATTTTATTATAATATTGAGAAATGAACGAAAGTCTTTCAAATAAAAAAAATAATTTTCTACATCCAGCAGTCTCTATATGTTAAAAAAAATATATCTGAAAAAATGGTGTCAAATACTTTATCAATCTCTTTATCTGTCTTTAATACTATCAATGTTTTTATCTAGTTTTTCAAATGTGTTATTTCTTTAATTCATTGCAATGCTTTTAAAAAAATGCAATTTAACAAATTACAACGAGTATTTGGAAAATTATATTTTCACCTAGTAATATCTTAGACTTAAAAATAAATTATACATTTAATAATAATAATAATAATAATAAACATCATTTTTAACAGATTTCAATCAGAGTCATAATATTCCAGTACTAATCATATGCAAATTTTAAATGAGATTTTAGTTTCAATATTTTCGGCACTGCAAAATTTTAAACTTCTAAACGTAAAACATTTTCAATTTTTACGCCATTGTACAGAGAAAAAATGCACTTTTAAATTCAATTTGCTTGAAATCTTTATCTCAATTTGTTTTTAAGTTATTAATTTTTTCGTAGTTTTTTAAATACTTTTTTGTCATTGTGGCAACAGAGGGATTTCATTTCTTGAAATCAAACATGAACCAACCAGAAAACGAATAACATAAAACATGGTTCGTACGGGTCCTGGAATTTCATGAGTGGAAAATTATTTGGTACCAGCATTTTCCTACAGAAAATCACTTCTTTAATAAGATGAAATTTTGCGCATTTCAAGTATATTTATTTTTCTATTAAAAAAATCTGGTAAATCACCTTGAAAATAACGGTATCCGTACGAACCATGTAAAAAACTGAAGTATTCCATTTTTGGACATTAAACATTTACCAATCAGTAAACGAAAAAAAATAAAATTGCAAAATAAAGTTGCGGCATTCAACCTATTAAGAGATTCATATATGCTTCAGATTTCCCAATTCTGTACCGAGGGCAGTAACTATTTTCCAAATAGTTAGAAAGAGTGATTTTTTTGTCTTTATACCATTTTTACATTGACGCATTAAATGACTTCGTGTCTGGAAATTAATTCTCATTTGGTGAAAGTATAAATTTGCACTGTATGAACAAATGACTGCTTTCTTCCACCAAATTTTAATGGTACTTCTTGCCTTATTTAACAACAGAATTTCTGAGATTGAATAAGGCAAATAATATTATCAAATTTTGGTGACGAGAATCATTCATTAAATTTAGAACAGTCTCATTTTAGAGATATTAATGCCGTTATATAAAGTTATAAAAAAAATTATGGATAAAATAACAAAAATGTGCGAATTGTTATGTGGTTACGCAATTGCGTAAAATCGATACTCAACGGCCTTATCATCATAATAAAAACATCACATAAGGCATAATAACTTGCATTATTTCTCTTGACTACTTTTCGATCTATTTGTCTATTAATAAAATAAAAACATTTTAGTCTTATTATTTATGAAATAGTGCAAGACGAATTTCTTATATGCATTAAATTTTATTAAATTTAAAGGAATGATTATTTCACTTTTTGTAATAATAATAATAATAATAGTAATAATATTAACAATAATAATAGTAATAGTAATAGTAATAATAATAATAATAAAGGTAATTTTTCCTTACAGAATCAATACAAAAACTGCACACTAATTAAACTTACATAAAAATCGTGTATCGCTGTATATTTTTTTTTCTCAGTATATTTTTTTAATTTTTGCTTCTAATTCTTTTCTAGCTTTTAAAAGAACTTGAACTAAGTTTTCGTTATTAAAAATAATCTTTTTCGCAGACAGTTTAAACCTTAGGATTGACATTTTAAGGTATCTATACTATCTTTAATGACAAATTTGCTAATTTAATAAATTTATTTTGTTATACCATTAAGCGGATATTTTCCCAACAATGATGACGAAATCTCTTTTGTTATTAAGAAATGTGATCACCCGAGAGAATAATCTTGTTTCTTTTAGGGGTTTTTTAATAATTTATCAAAAAAAAAAAAAGATTTTTTAAAACTTTTATTAAAAATTCTTTTTCGTATACATAAATGCAGAAACTTTTCATTTAATTCGAAATCATTATAATGTATTTTACGTGCAATTTAAGTGTATTTTAATTTTTTTCTTTTTTTCAGTCCTAAGAAGATAAGCTCTAAAGAAAAAACTTTAAAAGTTAAAAAAAAAGATCGTAAACTCGATTTATCAGAGTTAAAATGAATACTTTATTTGGTATTGTATTTTTCCGCAAAGAAAACTTTAATGTCAACTATTGTGAAATTTATGCAATTAAATTTGAAGAAACTCGAGGAAATTGTAATTATAGTGCTATATAAAATTAGTTACTTTTTTTAAATAAATTTATCTTTAAAATCAGATAAGCAATGTCTTTCATGTTTTTAATTGACTGTTACGTAATACAACTTTTCATAACACGATTTTCTTAAATAATGTCTTTTAAATACATTTTACACAAAAATAAATATTACTTTTTACTGACTTCCGTCTTTACAAGAAAAAAACATCGAATTCGTAAAAAAATTACTTTTTACTTTCCTCTATCTTAACAAGAAAAAAGTTCTGTATTCGTAAAAAATTTCGATCTTATTCTAGTGGATAGAGATCCCGTAAAACATGATTTCACAAATTGTGTGCCCGTGAGTTTGTCTGTCTGTATATAACACAAATTTTGCGGACGCTCTATCTAAAGAATTAATAAACGGGATTTAATAAAATTTCAGATTCAGTTAGTCTTCAATAAACTTTGGTATTTATAAAAAATTGGTGTAAGTAGCCCAATATGGTGACGCTGCTCAATTTTCACAATTTCCGCAATAGTTCTATCTTAAAGACTAATGCACAAATTTTCCTCAAATTTCAGATTCACTTAGTCTTTAATTTAATTTGGTACTGACTACTTTTTCTTAAAAATCGCCATACAGGTCACCCTGTTTTAATGCTCTATTCGGGATTTCTGTTACTACTATATCTCAAGAACTAATGCGCGGATTTTCGTGAAACTTCAGATCCACTTAGTCCTTCATTTAATTTCATACTGATTATCTATCCGTATAAATCGATATATAGGTGGCGCTGCACTAACGCACTAATCATGATTTCTGTAATTGCTATACCTCAAAATCTAATGTACATGTCAGTATTCATATTAATTTATACCATGATGTAATTTGGTGATGATTACATATTTGTGTAAATTGTGCAACATGTTGAACTGTTAGGCTGGATTTTTCTCAGTATTCGCGATAACTCTATCTCAATAACTATTAAACGGACTTTAATCAAACTTCACATTACCTCCCCATAAATAGAGCTTTTAGAGATGTTCTGATGAACATATATTGTTATTTCATTTTGTCACTCTGATGGCGAATTTTAAAGCATTAACCCATTAGTACAAGGCAGAGATAAAATCTACCCAAATCACACTTTTCCTTCGAATAAAAAAGATAATTTTTTTAGGATGTTTTTGACATGGCTTGTACATTTTAAGATCAAGATTATTTTTAAAAAAAGGGGGGAAGGAAGGGAGGGTGAAGGAAAGTCTTTTCTTTTGACTAGGAGGGATCTAGGAGAGAAATGTGGATCTTGGGATAAAACAGTACCGCGAATGTAGAAAGTTTAATATCGATATATTTATTTCTTAATTCTTTCTAATCCATTATAAATCTATCTAATTTCATTCTAATCGATATGTTTCTTTCTTAAAATAATTTTAATAAAAATGTTAGATGCATGGTGAAATACTATTTAATGTAATTATATCCATTTTGTGATATAATCAGGGTTCTCGTTGTCGCTCGCCATTGCACCAAATTTCGATTAAATTCTTTATTTGGCGAGTAAACAAGCGAATAGATTCGCTAAATTGCTAGTGCTCACTTTTTGATAAATAACAATCGTTTTTGAAATTATGAAACATTAGGTTATTTCAGAACATATTGAAAAAAGTGGGTACATTAAAGGCTTAAAGATATTTTTTTAGTTCTACACGGTGAGTCTTTTTTGCTAATACTTTTTTCATTTGGCGATTTTTTTTTTAAATTAGCCAAATTACTAACGTTGGTCAAATGTCAGCGAGAACACTGGATATAATTTGTGCTTTAAATTGTCATTTTCTAGAGAAAAAGACTGATTTCTATAGAACCTACTACAAAGTGTGAAAATAAATATGAAAACATGATATGTTTCATAAAAAACAAGTAGTAACTTTTAATATGCTAACTTTTTACATTGCGTACTAAAGTTTTTTTCTATATGTCCGTTCGGGACCAGACTTGCATATTTTGATCCCGTTCAGACCACAGCATATTTAATGCAGACCACAGCATATTTTGAAAGCAGATTTAACATAAAATCTATACGCTGCTATTTTATGTCCAAAGGAGACACACTATCTTAAATCAAGTTTTATTAAGGTACATTTTGTGAATAATTCCCATCTTGCATTGAAACTTTTGAGAATCATGGCTGAGAGGCCAACTAAGTGTTTTAAGCCACGTATTTTGCAGCATTTTGAATTTTAATATGTCTATGAGATTTGTAGATATCAAAATCATTTTTTTTTCGTTTAATTCAGGAATGAATAAAGAAATATTTCCTTATTGCAAATTTTATCGTGAAATAGCCGGACGCTTTAAACACAGTTCTTATAAAATCTTTACAACTTGAAGTGTGTTTAGGGTCAAAATTTAAGATGATAGCCTATTGTTTCGATATTTATGACTCAACCTCCATATATGTTTTTTTAGTTCATAAGTACATATCAGTTGTCCCAATTCCTTTTTGTAGTAATGTATCACAGATTAGAAAACTTAATAATTAGATCAATTTATAAGAGGAGGTGGAGAAGAAGTCTACACATATGTGGTTAATTGAACTTCTAAAAAATAATACTTCTATCACATCCATATATGAACTCGAGGAAGAAAGTTTACTGCAGGGGTCTGTACTCTTTCTTCTTTCTCGACAGTGTTGCCATATCGCTGTGTTTCAGCCACGAGGATGGCTACATTCTCATTTCAAGCGTTGTGGCTATCAATAAAGATTTCAGCAGCACTTTTGAGCTAAACAACATTTATGCAAATACCCTATTGGGTTATTGATCCTAGTTATGAAAATTTAATAGTAAAATTAAATTTACTGTAATGTACATCACTTTGGTAGTAAACTAGAATTTAATGACGACCAAAAAATACATATATATATATATTTATTTTACCCGATATATGCAAAAATTATTTTATATCTACTCTGGGGAAAGTGAATTCTGAATAGGAAGTTTCAAAGAAACGAGTATTGACATTTTATAGATTCTTCTTCATTTAGTATTGAATTACATAGTTATTTTACATGCCTATTAGCCTATTATTATCTTATTGTTATGTTTCTTTCCTTTCTTTTTCTTTTTTTTTTTTTTTCATGGACTCTAAATTTTACGGTGAAGTATTAGTCTATTCAAAATAAAATTGACCAACGCTGTCACCGCCACTAACAAAGAATTCTTTATGAACTACAGTGTTTCTTCACTAATAATAGGAAAATATTAAAATTGTTGATGGTATAGAGAAATGTTTGATAAACAGGGGGATTCAGACAGTTTTTAAATCGAATTATCATTTTAAGAGATAGTTAAAATTAAATTTGGTCATAATTGTTCTATTAAAAAGTTTTATAGGGGCAAAAACTATACATGGAAATTTAAATATTTCTGTATGATTTTACACATTAGAAGTTCCCGGTGTGCAGACTTCGTGATTTTTATTTATTGATTCATTTTTTGAATATTTATTTCTAATTTAAATTCAAATTTTCACCCTCTTGAAAGTCATTTTTTGCATATTTTAGAAAATATAATTTTTTTGAATGTTTGTCAAATGATCAAAGACTAATAAATCTTCCAAATAAAAAAAATATTTATACGCGACAATCACTAGTAAAAAAACTTTCAAATGATAATAAAATAATGTCATAAGTTTCCATTTTTTTAATAATTTAATTATAAATTCAGTTACCAGTAATTGTGTTCACGTGACAACTAGTATTTTTTCTTTATCGTGGTGTAATCTCCATAAATTCAGTTCAAAATACGAACTTTGACTGTATTTTTTGGAAAAATGTCACCCTTTTAGGAAATATATACACATATATATGTATATATATGTGTGGGTCTATGAGGGAAAGCGGGGACATTCGCATGTTTACACACCTTCCAACAGAGGACACACCGCCAACCGAGGACGTCCTCGGTTGGAATTTTTATGAAATATGTAATATTTCATGCCAAATATTATTCTAAACATTGTTTTTTTGAAAATTTATAAAGGTCCTCAGTTGTCCGTATTTGCTGCATGTTGTGTATGTAAAAACTGTGTAAACTTCTTTAAAGTGTGTATCGGTGCAAAAACGTAAGTCCTCGGTTTCACGTTTTAATTACATGTTCGATAGACGTCCTCGGTAGAGTGGTATAATCGCACTAAGTGTATCTTTTATTTTGGTATTTCTATTAATTTGTGTTTTAGTATATTTTCTACTAAATTGATGAGTTTATTAAGTTTTGATTAAGATGATTCCATGTTAAAAAAAAATATTTTATTTAAATATCAACAACTGCAATCATTTCTTAAGTAGTTCTAACTTTATTGCATATAAAGTAGAATTCAGATTTTAATGCAACCTGTTTTATTTCTATTAACCTTTAATCGAAAACTTAAGAGTCCTGAATTAGCAAAATCCCATATCTAAGAGTTAATACAGAATTGCAGCAAATAGGCGAATACTTTTCTCTCCCCCCCCCCCCCCCACCAATGCCCTTTTCCTTATTTCCTTTTGTTTTATAACTTTTAATACTTATATCCCTCTCCCCTTTAATTCATACATTTATGTCTTTTTTCCCTAAATATGGTATCCTGCTTGTATCTTTTCCTTCCATGGAAGGATAAAAATGATTTGTTTACTCGGGTCCTGAGAGTGAACTTATGAGTCAGTAATATTTAAAAAGTTACTTAGTGTTTTATCTAAATTTTAATTGACAATGTTTTAGTACTACCACTTACAATATCTAGTTAAAAACAAAATTTAAGTTTTTAAAATATTCTTACTTTAAATTTGCAAAATTGTTAAAAAATATCCTGAAAATTTCGTTACAAAAATTTCTAGGTTGCTCTTTAGGATAATAAATATCCTGTTTTGAAAAGGATAGCTCAATTTTTTTGTTTATGTTCGAACAAATTGTATATTACATACAATATTTAAAGACTCTGTATACACACAGGGAAAATGATGACCATGCGTATACACATACAAATCGTGGACTCAATAATTACACAGTGGAAACGAGGACCATGCTTATACACATTCAAACCGGGGACTCTGTATACACACAGTGGAAACGAGGACCATGCGTATACATATTCAAACCGTGGACTCTGTATACACACAGTGAAAACGAGTACCATGCGTACACACATTCAAACTGCGGACTCTGTATACACATAGTGAAAACGAGGACCATGCGTATACATATTCAAACCGGGGACTCTGTATACACACAGTGGAAATGAGGACCATGCGTATACACATTCAAACCGTGGACTTTGTATACACACGGTGGAAACGAGGACCATGCGTATACACATTCAAACCGTGGACTCTGCATGCACACAGTGGAAACGAGGACCATGCGTGTACACAAATAAATCGTAGACTTTGCATACTACTCACAGTGAAAACGAGGTCCATGTATGTACTGTTAAAAGAAAACTAAGTGGCCTAGATCGGCAGCAGGGATTTCAGCCATATCCTGTAATTTCACGTGCAACGTAAAAAACGGTCTGATATATTAAATAGACGGCTTTGTCTCTTAGATCTTAGAAAATGAAGAACATACTTTTACTGTTCTAGCCCACCACTTAGCTATTATGGACCATGCAAAATGATGGTGCATGAATGTACACTGTAAAAAAAAGGCGGGGGGGGGGGGGGGGAGGGACTGAGACCGGCAGCAGATATTCCAGCGATACCATGCAAAAATATGCGTCCAGTCGATCATTTTTATGGTCTATAACAGGTAAAAATGGACAGTAAAAGTATGTGGACTGTCCATCATTTTTAAGAATCTAAGAGACAAAGACGTTTATTTAAAGGGATCACACCTTTTTCTTACGACGCTCGTAAAATTATGGGTATGGCTGGACATTCTACTGCCGGTCCTGCACATAAATTTACAGTTTTTTTAACTGTGTATTTTTTTAGGGGGTATCACTGGCAGGCATTTTTTTTTTTACAGTCTACGCATACAAAATGTAGACTGTATATGCAAATAATTGAAATGAGGACTGTGCGTATACCTATGAATTAACTTACCCTCTCTCTTTCTATATATAACAGTAAAACCTTTGTGCAAACAAATCATAATAAAGATGTGAGTATGATTTTATTATTTTTTTATTTATTTTATTTATTTTCATTTTAAGAGGCATCTTTCCAGCACTTAAAACAGTTCCTTTTTTCAGATGTGTAAACTGTGTAATTTAATATGATTCAGAAATTATAAATTCGAAAATCCTGAAGATTATATTAAATTTTTCCCTTTAAAATTCAGTTATGCCGTAAATTACCTACTGATTTAACTTCCACTGTTCTCCATTTAACTCAGTTACTGCTGAATCGCACAATTGCAGCATCTTACTTAGCATTTTTTTAAAACAGTTTTAGACATACTTAAACAAGTAAGATAAATCATGCCGTGACGCATAGATTATGAAACACTTTCCAGCGACTCAGAAATGCAGTTTTCCATGTGGTCCTTATATTTAAATACTTTTGTGAGTCTCTGTATTTCGCTATAAATACTATACATTCTAAATTTAGACCTGAGTTATATAGCAATTTACCATTACACAAACATAGTGATATAATGATATACCAAGATATTGCGATAATCGCAATACAACGATATACCGCGTTATATCGTTAAGTAACGTTTTTTAATAACGTTATCACGATATGCATTTGATATCGATTACATCGTCCAACTCTAAAAAATGTGATGTAATTTTCCGTTCTGCTTGAAAACCTATGATATCTTCAAAGCGCAAAAAAATAAAAAAAAATTTATGTAATCAATCTATGAATTTTTTTTTTTTTGTTTTTCATTTTTTTCTATTTTTATTAACACACAATATACTCTGCTCGATCTAGTTTAAATATAGATTGGACGATTAGTCGAAGGTAAATATTTTTAAAGTGTGGTAATTTTCTTAATCATTTTCACAGGTATTATCTTTTGTTTCTTTAAAAAATGTTATATGAAACATTTTCTACTGAAAAAATCTATATATTACGGGACATATGCCCCGCTCTCAAAAACATTTTTCTACTCTCACCAGCTTGAAATTTTCTGATACATTTTCAGACTCATTTTTAAAAGTAAAAACATGAAACTTGCTGAGAGTGTATAAGATGTTGTGTGATTTTTTTTCAGCTCAATTAATTAGAATTTTATTTAAAAACAATTATTTTCTGATTATGACCTTTTTTTTTTTTTTTTTTTTAGATCCCTCGCTTCGGAAAATTCGGTTCAAAACGCCCACTTTGACATCTTTATTTAGCAAAAATTTTTGCTTTTATAAAAAAAATCGATAAGCACGACACACTGTGTAGTTTCTAAATAAAAAAAATTAGCAGCTTGATATGTTTGAAAGCAGAAATGAATTTAAAAATAAATCAGAAAATAAGCAGTTTGGATTGGAATACACCCTTAAGGGTGTTCTCAATTGCTCCGTTCAACAAGCGCAAAACGTTTTGACACATTTACAAATTCATGTTTTAACAGAAAAATATATAATTTGAATGCCTGACTATGGAAGCGATTTCGAATCGAACTTATTTTTTCATTTCATGATACTTAAATTACCTATCCAGTTCTAAGCTATTTCGATCGCGTGATCACCCGTTTTTATCTTGTTTTTCGACCGGTTTTTCTGCTATCGTCGGAAAATGTGCTCAAAAACGTCAACTTTATAGCTTGTTATGAAAGATCTATTGTGTTCTGGGGCCTCGCAAGGGGGGGGGGGCAAGGGGGAGCCTCCCCCCTAAACGTTTGCACATGCTGTTACAATTGGCAAATTTACAAACTGAACTGGCAGATTAGTTCAAATCTTTAATAAAAAACTATAATACTCTTTCTATTTCTGATAGATTTGACGAAAGTTACCAATATAATTAGAAATATTATTAAGCTTTTTACAAAAAAAAAAAAAACTATATTACTTTTTTAATTGTGATAACTTGGTAAAATTATAAAACTAGTTGGCAAACGTCGAGAACTATTTATGTTTGCTTTTCATTCAGTTGGCAAATACTGAATTTTGACTTGGCAATTTTAGGTTATCTCCCCCACCAATAAAAAGTTTTCGCGAACGACCTGATTATGTTTTTTAAAAAACTGAAAATTGAGTGCAATTAGACAGTTTCTGAATAACAACACCTGCTAGTTTCATGTATTTCCGATTAAAAATAAATTAAACCCTTAAGGGTAAACACCCTTAAGTGTGTTCTATCATCAAAAAGGGCAAATTTGTGACGCATGCTTTAATTTATTTTTGATCGGAAATACATGAAATTAGTAGGTGTTGTTGTTCAGAAACTACCTAATCGCACTCATAATTGGTTTTTTTTTTTTTTTTTTTTTTTTTTTCAAATGCAATAGATGTATCAGGACAAGCTGTCAAAATTATCGTTTTAAAGGGCATTTCCCGACGTAATCGAAATCGCTTATAACTCGATTGGTAATTTAATTATCATAAAGTGGAAAACAAAGTGCGATTCGAAATTGTTTCCATAGTCTAGCTTAGAGATGGGAATGCTCGGAAAAAAACCGGAAAAATTGGGAAAAAAACGGTTTTTTTTTCTTTTTTTTTCCGAAAGCTTATTTTTCAATTTTTCCGAACTGGAAAAATTTAAATTTCATTTATGAAATAATATAGTGAAAATTTTGTAATAGCTACATTCCCATACTTTTTATTTTATTTATTTTTATTTTGAGTGTCCCACATGAAAACTTCGATGTGGGTAATCTGATCTCTGAGCAGAAATCTGTTTGAGAAGACTTGAAAAGATCCTTCACATTTTTTTCTTGTTTGAAATACAAGACCCTTCGCAAAATTTTTCTTGAAAATAGACATTTCAGAAAAAAGTTTAATCTACAAATTGAATCTTTCGCAAATGCACTGATTGAAAAAAAAAAAAAAAATCATGCCACATAGCAGCTGAATCTTATCAAGTTGTATATATGCATAAATAACCTAATTAAAAATGTCTAAATAGGAACCTAAATATAGTAATAATTTCTTATTCACAAATTCTGAATATATTTTGTACAAGAAGTTCACAATTTCACAAAAACAGGATTACATGAAAAAAATCTAGATATATATTTAAATGCAACTTCTCTTTTTATAAATTAATTCATGCGCAAAATTATTTCAATAATATGCTGATTAATGGAAATGGTAAAATTAAAAATTTAACATAAAATTTGAAGCATGCAATTATTACTTTTTTCTATCTTTTCAAGAAGTAAGTATTGAATTCGTGAAAAATTTGACTTGCAGTTTTTGGTGTATTTAAACGTTTTAGAAGTTCCTGAACACAATTTGATGGTTTTTGGCAAATATCTGTAACTCTGCGAGTCTGTATGTGACAAAAATTTTATGGGTACTCGATCTCAAGAACTGATGCACATAATTTCACAAAACTTTAGATTGAGTTACACCTTGATATAAACTCGAGATGTTTAGTTATTAGTGTATATCGCCCAACCGATGGCGCTGCTATGCTGCATTATTTATAATTTCCACAATGGTTCTATCTCAAGAATTAATGTATAAAACTTCAGAGTAAGTTAATCTTTGATATAATTTTGTGCTCATTACTTTTTAGTGTAAATCGCTCAACAGACGACGCTGCTATGCTGCATTATTCATGATTATCGCAATAGCTCTATCTCAAGGAGTAAAGGATGATTTTTTATCAAACTACAACTTCTGTCAGTTCCTGATGTATATTAATGTCGTTCAGTTTTTGGGTGTAAATTGCCCTATAGGTGGCCCAACTATGCTGCATTTTTCAAGATTTCATTATAGCTGATTAATTGAATGTTTTTTCAAGGTATTGAATCTAAAATTGACCTCCATTTTACCTCCATAATGTACAGTAATGTTGCAAAAAACATGGGCAGTTTGCATTAGAAAAGTACAAATGCGAAGAAAAAAAAAAAAAACATATTTTATTGCAAGTAACTATGTTCCAAAATATACTTTCCCTCTTGATTAAACTTTGAATTTTTGTAGTTTTCTAAACCACAGTAGAAGTTTATCTCTGTATGTAACTGCTTTTGTGAGCATTTTCTATTTGTAGTGTTCTGTTATAACTTTTGAGTTCCATTCTTAGAAATATGAAATTACCATATGGAAACATTATTGAATATGGTTTTTTACTCAAGAATAGAATACCAGATTTCAGGATTTAAAAAAAAAAAAATACGTTTAATTAAACTTTAAAAAATATATTTTTCTGGTTTTAGTGAGTAAAAATATAACAGTCAATAAATCCTATGCTATTTTTTAGTTGCAGACCTGAGTAAGCCAAACTAAAACTTAGTTTTGTTTGAATTTAGATTATAAAACTAAATCAAAACTTTGAGTTGAGATTGGAAAGCTATACCAAAATTAAACATATTTTATTTTTTAAAGGAAATAAAATTATAATAGTAAGAAAAAAATGTAACAATGTAAAAATAGACATTTTTTAAACAAACAATGGAACTTTTGAATACTGATATTGATAATAATGACAAAACTGCAACAATTTCTTTAAACTAGTATCATTTACTTAAAAACTATACTTATGTAAATGGAATGCTTAATTTATTTCTTCCAAACTGCAGACATATTGGCTCAGGTTTTTACATTAGGCCAATTGGTAGCTAAACACGTAACTGAAAAATCATTTCAACAGAGATGTGATATAACAAACAATAGCGTTTAATAAAAATTCTTAGGCTGTGGCTGTGGGAAAAAAAAACATTAAATTTTTAAAAGCAGGCTTTGCTACTTTCTTTTTATTTTGTAATATAAAGTGAAAATAATTTTCATTTAATACAAATAAATGGGAAAAAATGTTTATTATTTAATATTCTCTAGGAAAATATAATTTATTTGGGAGAAACAGTCATAAAAAATAAATTTTTCCAACTTTTCCGTTTTTTTCCGCAAAAACCCGGTAAAAAAAGTTTTTTTTTTCCGCCACTTATATTTTTCCGGAAAATTTACATCTCTAGTCTAGCTTTCCAATTTTGTATAGTTGTGTTAAAAAATGAATTAGTAAATGTGACAAAACGTTTTGCGCTTGTTGAGCAAAGCAATTGAGAACAGAGAACAACCTCAAGAAAAATGAAAAAAGTTCACTATCTTATCGGAAGACAAACATACAAAGGCTTTTATCCACGTATTTTGCGGTGAGATGGTGCAATCAGGTTCTTTTGTTGTGTTTCGGGGAAATTCTTAGAGCCGGAGAGGGACAGTTGGCTGGGGAGTTAACCATGCCAGTAGTAAGCCCAGCCGTTGGTGCGGCGGAAGTGACGTCACAGGGGGGCGTGGTCAGCTGTCAATCAAAAGGGGGGAGGGAACCGGAAGTGACGTCATCAGGATGACGTCTTGTTAGACGAGGGTCGGTTGAGTTGTTTTTGGCTGAGAGCGTCTTGTAAGACGAGGTGCCTCCCCCCCCTTTCCCCCCCCCTTTTTTTGATTGACAGGTGGGCGTGGCCTAAACCGGAAGTGACGTCATCAGGATGACGTCTTGTTAGACGAGGGTCGGTTGAGTTGTTTTTGGCTGAGAGCGTCTTGTTAGACGAGGTGCCTCCCCTCCATTTTTCCCCTACTTGATTTGGACTTTGAATAATTTTTTCAAGTTTGATTTTTCAGTGTCGCCATCTATCGGACTTCTGTGAACTAATGCCGAAGCATTTTGAGAACATTGAAAAAGAATATTTTTTTTTTCCCTGACTGGGGATCGAACCCGAGTCGTCCGCATAGGAAGCGGATGCGTTAACCGTTATGCTATCAGTTACTTGTGATAGAGTAGGAATGAATTGAAGTTATGGGGGGTTCTGAAGATATGACTTTGCGTCTTGATGTGGTTGAATCTAAGAAGTTTGATTGTTTAATGAAGGCTTTGTAGGCTTGTAATTTATTATTTGAATTAGCGAAAATGAATGTATTAATGTTTTAGATTTTAATTAATAACGTTACAATTATTTTTGAATTGATTGTTTAATGAACTTTACAATTAATTTTGAATTGATTGTTTAATGAAAGTTTTGTGTAATTATAATTTATTATTTGAATTTGCGTAATGAATGTCTTATTATTTTTAATTTTAAGTAATAACTTTTGCAATTAATTATGAGAAATGAATTTAGTTTTCGAATGGGTATTGTTGAATTTTATTTTATTTTTAAATATTTAGTAATAAATAATTATAAATAATTTATTATTATCAATGTATGTTTTCATAGACTTTTTTATTAATGAGTTTTTTCATAGACCTTTTTTTTCATTATTTATACATTTCATGTGTGTTAGAATTATTATTGCTATTATTATTATTTTTTAATACCTGAAAATGGTGCGAAGTGTTTAAATTATTTAATCTAGCTTATTTGTAATTAAAAAATTGATTGAAACAGTCTTATTGATTATTATTAATCACTTATTATTATTAATCACTTATTATTATTATTATTACATATTACTCTTTTACTGAACGTATTTTTTAATGAAAAATAAAACTTTTTTTTTCTTTAACTTATCTTTTTTTTTTTTTTTTTTCACCGAATACATTTTTTAATGAAACTTTTTTTTCTTTAACTTATCTTTTTTTTTCACCGAATACATTTTTTTTTTTTACTAAACATAGAACTTTTTTTTTTCCTTAACATAACTTTTTTTTTTTTTTACTGAATACATTTTTTTTTTTTTTTTTTTTTTTTTTTAATAAAACATAAAACTTTTTTCTTTTCAATACATAATTTTTTTTTCTCTTTTACTGAATACATTTTTTTTTTATTCAACATGAACTTTTTCTAAACACAAAACTTTTTTAAAACTAAACTTAAAACTTTTTCCTAAACACAAAAATAATTTACTCACTATAAAAATTTTTTCCAATTCATATCTTTTTCATTGAACATATTTTTCCTAAACACAAAACTTTTTTTTAAAACTAAACTTAATTCCTAAACACAAAAATAATTTACTCAATATAAAACTTTTTTTTTCAATTCATATATTTTTTTTTTACTGAATACATTTTTATACTAAACATAAAACTTTTTTTTTTCTAAACACAAAACTTTTTTTTAAAACTAAACTTAATTCCTAAACACAAAAATAATTTACTCAATATAAAACTTTTTTTTCCAATTCATATATTTTTTTTTTTACTGAATACATTTTTATACTAAAACATAAAACTTTTTTTTCTAAACACAAAACTTTTTTTAAACTAAACTTAAAACTTTTTCCTAAGCATAAAAATATTTTTTTCCAGAATAGAAAACTTTTTTTTTTTTACATAATAAAAAAACTTTTCTTAAACATAAAAAACATTTTCCCCTAATCTTAAAAAAAAATTTATTTTCTTAAATAAATTTTTCTTTTTCTAAAACATACAAATATTTTTTTTTTCGAAGCATTTTTCTTTTTCTAAAACACAAAAAATACTTTTTTTCATAAAATATTTTTTTTTTCCCAAAACATTATTTCTTTTTACAAAACGTATTATTTTCTAAGCATAAAAATTATTATCTTTTTAACCTAAATCGCTTTTTCCAAAACATATTTTTTTAATCTCCAAACATAATTTAATAATCTGGGAACAACACATAAGCTCTTTTTTGTTTTTATGGGCATTCTTTTCAAAAAATTTCTTTTCTCAAGAAAAAATTAGAAAAGTTATTCTAAAAAGTTTTCAGACTTACAAAATAAAAAAAATACACAAATAGAGGCACGCATAAATATTTTACAATATAAAAATTTTATTTGGTTCATAAAATACAGTAAAGTTTCAAACAGTTTTCTACATTTTTAACCAAGGTATTGGTGATATTGGTAAAGTGGCGTGCTGAGATGATTTTCGTTTTCTATGATGGGGTTCAGGTCTTGCAAAAATAGTTTTCGGTTCAGACTTCAAATACTTGTTTTTTATAAATTCTTGAGGGAAGCTAATTTTCTTAAAATAGTACAAATTACCAAAAATTTAAATGTTTTTTCTACAAAAGTTACAAAAAATTAATATACTAATGACAAGTTACAGAAAGAACTAAAAAAATTTATGAATATATTTACAAATTTATTAAAATCACACCTTTTTCTGGATTACAAACCACAATTTCTTGAAAAATTTAACACCGAATTTGTAAGATTTTAATCCTTGTATTACATATACTCAATAAATATTAAAAATTAAACAAAAAAAAAATGTTTAGTCTCATCAATAAGCAGAAATTCTATATTAAAAGAATATTTTTCATAGTAGTACTTATAAAAATGAGAGTTTACAAACTGATTTTCATAATTTTATCACATTCAAACTTAATTTTCATACAGAAAACATTAAAGAAAATTAATAGATATTTAATATTTAATAACCTCATACATGAAATTACTGTCGAATGAGACAACTAATAATCAATAAAATCAACTGTTGAACAAAAAAAAAAATAGTACAAATTACCAAAAATTCAAATGTTTTTTCTACAAAAGTTACAAAAATTAACATATGAATGACAAGTTAGAAAAATAACTAAAAAAATTAATGAACATATTTACAAATTTATTAAAATCACACCTTTTTCTAGATTACAAACGACAATTTCTTGAAAAATTGAACACCTAATTTGTAAGATTTTAATCCTTGTATTACATACACTCAGTAAATATTCAGAATTAAACAAAAAAAATAATTTTTTTTAGTCTCATCAATAAGCAGAAATTCTATATTAAAAGAAAATTTTCATAGTAGTACCTATAAAAATGAGAGTTTACAAACTGATTTTCATAATTTTATCATATTCAAACTTAATTTTTATACATAAAACATTATTTAATCAAATTTTATACTTTCTAATTCAGTAAAATTCAATACTTTTTTAGTTTTTAACCCAATACCACAATATTTATTTACATCAAACTTGATTCTTTACCTTTTATATTTCAGCATTACACAAGTGAGATAAATACTAACTTGGAACGATTATAGAGTTGAAGTCAATTGATTCTATTCGATTTTCACCTTATACACATTGCTCCTACACGAAATTTCTTACTGCTATAATCATCTAATGTATTGAAACTAATCTACTCATAGTATTAATCAAATTATATGTTTCCTCTTGCACTTCTGAATTATTGTGCATCAAGTTGCTTAAAATATAAATACTATCTATACAGTTTTTAATGAATCATAGTATACATGATTAATCTTGAGTTAGCACTTCCATAGTATTAATCAAATTATATATTTCATCTTGCACTTCTGAATTATCGTCTATCAAGGTACTTAAAATACAAATACTATCGTCACAGTTTTAATGATGCATAGTGTACTGACTAATCTTTAGTCAGCCCTTCCATAGTATTTTAACATTTCATAACATTTCATTGAATTTTAACAGTCCATATTTCAAATAATCTATTTTCGAAACCAAACTATGTGAATTTTACCACATAGAATGATTTGGGTTTCACACTTTTCTCAAAATTATCAGATATGTACTCCTCAGAGGAATTACTGTCATATGAATAAATGAAAAAAATTTAATTTATATTAAATGTACACGAAATTGATTGCAATATACATGTATTTAATAAAAATAAATAAATAAGCGATTATTTATACATTAAACCTTTATTAAATATATATTTCTTTCATTATACAGATGTTTCAACAAGATGAACCAAAACAGCAGCAAACTTCAGAAATTTATGATCTGAATGATTCATCCCTAGCACATGTAGCGTTAACGAATAATATATATGTGAGAACTTATATGAGAAATAGTAGAATTCGTATATGAAACGTAATAAGAGTAAATATAAAATGATTTGTCTTACTGCCTACACTTTAACAAGTGCCTTTTTACCTATATTGTTGAAGAGAATCCTAATTGTTTCCATTTATTTCTATTACAGATATACTCTATATGCTACAAACACTTCTTAAGTAAATGGAATTTAACAGACCATACAAAAATCCATACAGGTGAAAAACCTTACACATGGGAAGATTACCAAATTCTGTTTTCAAGGAGACGTGAATCAAAAATGTACAAATCATCATATAAAAACATCGTCAATTATATGTAAACTTAGTGAAGATATACAAAAATTAGTCAGACTTTTGAAGAATTCAGAAATAAAGGAAGATATTTAGACTATTTATCCATCATATTTTCATAACACTTACCACAATATCTCAAACTTAAAATTTGGAAGACATACACACTACTGAAAAGTAATTTTGTTACCCGTGATTCTTCTAACCAGCATGAATGTATAGATATTATTTTGCAATGTATTCTTTAAATGCTTACATTAAATATTCTTTTATATGCATATACCGTTGTGTTTATTTTTCTAATACCTATTACATTAATGAAATAAATAACAGTTTAAGTGAAACGACACTCTCACAACTTAAAAAAGGCATAAGAACATACAAAAAATAAGCAGATGTATGAAAAAATATGCAATTTTACAAAATAATTTCACTGTTTTCTAGAAATATTAACAAAAAATTATTTACAATATAAAAAATTGCATGTTTTCTAGAAATATTAACAAAAAAATATATTTACAATATAAAAAATTGCAAAAGTAAAAAGAAAAAACACAAATGTAAAACAAAAAATCACAAAGTGAAAAACTCACAAGAAAGTTTTTGAAAAAAAATTTACAACAAAAATTTTTTACAAAAACCAAAACTTAAAAAAATATTTTTTTTTTTCAAAAAACATTTTTTTTTTTTTTTTTTTTTTTTACAAAAAAATTTTTTTTTTTTTTCAAAATATTTTTTACAATTTTTTTTTTTTCAAAAAAAACATTTTTTACAAATTTTTTTTTTTCAAAATATTTTTTACAATTTTTTTTTCAAAAAAAACATTTTTTACAAAAAAAATTTTTTTTTTTTCAAAATATTTTTTACAATTTTTTTTTTTCAAAAAAAACATTTTTTACAAAAAAAATTTTTTTTTTCAAAATATTTTTTACAATTTTTTTTTTCAAAAAAAAACATTTTTTACAAAAAAATTTTTTTTTCAAAATAACTTTTTACAAAATTTTTTTTTTCCAAAAACATTTTTTTTTTACAAAAAATTTTTTTTTTTACTTTTGTAAAAAGTTATTTTGAAAAAAAAATTTTTTTGTAAAAAATGTTTTTTTTGAAAAAAAAAATTGTAAAAAATATTTTGAAAAAAAAAAATTTTTTTTGTAAAAAATGTTTTTTTTGAAAAAAAAAATTGTAAAAAATATTTTGAAAAAAAAAAAATTTTTTTTGTAAAAAATGTTTTTTTTGAAAAAAAAAATTGTAAAAAATATTTTGAAAAAAAAAAATTTTTTTTTGTAAAAAAAAAAATGTTTTTGAAAAAATGTTTTTTGAAAAAAAAAAATTTTTGTAAAAATATTTTTTGTAAAAATATTTTTTGAAGTTTTGGTTTTTGTAAAAAATTTTTGTTGTAAATTTTTTTTCAAAAACTTTCTTGTGAGTTTTTCACTTTGTGATTTTTTGTTTTACATTTGTGTTTTTTTCTTTTTACTTTTGCAATTTTTTATATTGTAAATATATTTTTTTGTTAATATTTCTAGAAAACATGCAATTTTTTATATTGTAAATAATTTTTTGTTAATATTTCTAGAAAACAGTGAAATTATTTTGTAAAATTGCATATTTTTTCATACATCTGCTTATTTTTTGTATGTTCTTATGCCTTTTTTAAGTTGTGAGAGTGTCGTTTCACTTAAACTGTTATTTATTTCATTAATGTAATAGGTATTAGAAAAATAAACACAACGGTATATGCATATAAAAGAATATTTAATGTAAGCATTTAAAGAATACATTGCAAAATAATATCTATACATTCATGCTGGTTAGAAGAATCACGGGTAACAAAATTACTTTTCAGTAGTGTGTATGTCTTCCAAATTTTAAGTTTGAGATATTGTGGTAAGTGTTATGAAAATATGATGGATAAATAGTCTAAATATCTTCCTTTATTTCTGAATTCTTCAAAAGTCTGACTAATTTTTGTATATCTTCACTAAGTTTACATATAATTGACGATGTTTTTATATGATGATTTGTACATTTTTGATTCACGTCTCCTTGAAAACAGAATTTGGTAATCTTCCCATGTGTAAGGTTTTTCACCTGTATGGATTTTTGTATGGTCTGTTAAATTCCATTTACTTAAGAAGTGTTTGTAGCATATAGAGTATATCTGTAATAGAAATAAATGGAAACAATTAGGATTCTCTTCAACAATATAGGTAAAAAGGCACTTGTTAAAGTGTAGGCAGTAAGACAAATCATTTTATATTTACTCTTATTACGTTTCATATACGAATTCTACTATTTCTCATATAAGTTCTCACATATATATTATTCGTTAACGCTACATGTGCTAGGGATGAATCATTCAGATCATAAATTTCTGAAGTTTGCTGCTGTTTTGGTTCATCTTGTTGAAACATCTGTATAATGAAAGAAATATATATTTAATAAAGGTTTAATGTATAAATAATCGCTTATTTATTTATTTTTATTAAATACATGTATATTGCAATCAATTTCGTGTACATTTAATATAAATTAAATTTTTTTCATTTATTCATATGACAGTAATTCCTCTGAGGAGTACATATCTGATAATTTTGAGAAAAGTGTGAAACCCGAATCATTCTATGTGGTAAAATTCACATAGTTTGGTTTCGAAAATAGATTATTTGAAATATGGACTGTTAAAATTCAATGAAATGTTATGAAATGTTAAAATACTATGGAAGGGCTGACTAAAGATTAGTCAGTACACTATGCATCATTAAAACTGTGACGATAGTATTTGTATTTTAAGTACCTTGATAGACGATAATTCAGAAGTGCAAGATGAAATATATAATTTGATTAATACTATGGAAGTGCTAACTCAAGATTAATCATGTATACTATGATTCATTAAAAACTGTATAGATAGTATTTATATTTTAAGCAACTTGATGCACAATAATTCAGAAGTGCAAGAGGAAACATATAATTTGATTAATACTATGAGTAGATTAGTTTCAATACATTAGATGATTATAGCAGTAAGAAATTTCGTGTAGGAGCAATGTGTATAAGGTGAAAATCGAATAGAATCAATTGACTTCAACTCTATAATCGTTCCAAGTTAGTATTTATCTCACTTGTGTAATGCTGAAATATAAAAGGTAAAGAATCAAGTTTGATGTAAATAAATATTGTGGTATTGGGTTAAAAACTAAAAAAGTATTGAATTTTACTGAATTAGAAAGTATAAAATTTGATTAAATAATGTTTTATGTATAAAAATTAAGTTTGAATATGATAAAATTATGAAAATCAGTTTGTAAACTCTCATTTTTATAGGTACTACTATGAAAATTTTCTTTTAATATAGAATTTCTGCTTATTGATGAGACTAAAAAAAATTATTTTTTTTGTTTAATTCTGAATATTTACTGAGTGTATGTAATACAAGGATTAAAATCTTACAAATTAGGTGTTCAATTTTTCAAGAAATTGTCGTTTGTAATCTAGAAAAAGGTGTGATTTTAATAAATTTGTAAATATGTTCATTAATTTTTTTAGTTATTTTTCTAACTTGTCATTCATATGTTAATTTTTGTAACTTTTGTAGAAAAAACATTTGAATTTTTGGTAATTTGTACTATTTTTTTTTTGTTCAACAGTTGATTTTATTGATTATTAGTTGTCTCATTCGACAGTAATTTCATGTATGAGGTTATTAAATATTAAATATCTATTAATTTTCTTTAATGTTTTCTGTATGAAAATTAAGTTTGAATGTGATAAAATTATGAAAATCAGTTTGTAAACTCTCATTTTTATAAGTACTACTATGAAAAATATTCTTTTAATATAGAATTTCTGCTTATTGATGAGACTAAACATTTTTTTTTTTTGTTTAATTTTTAATATTTATTGAGTGTATGTAATACAAGGATTAAAATCTTACAAATTCGGTGTTAAATTTTTCAAGAAATTGTGGTTTGTAATCCAGAAAAAGGTGTGATTTTAATAAATTTGTAAATATATTCATAAATTTTTTTAGTTCTTTCTGTAACTTGTCATTAGTATATTAATTTTTTGTAACTTTTGTAGAAAAAACATTTAAATTTTTGGTAATTTGTACTATTTTAAGAAAATTAGCTTCCCTCAAGAATTTATAAAAAACAAGTATTTGAAGTCTGAACCGAAAACTATTTTTGCAAGACCTGAACCCCATCATAGAAAACGAAAATCATCTCAGCACGCCACTTTACCAATATCACCAATACCTTGGTTAAAAATGTAGAAAACTGTTTGAAACTTTACTGTATTTTATGAACCAAATAAAATTTTTATATTGTAAAATATTTATGCGTGCCTCTATTTGTGTATTTTTTTTATTTTGTAAGTCTGAAAACTTTTTAGAATAACTTTTCTAATTTTTTCTTGAGAAAAGAAATTTTTTGAAAAGAATGCCCATAAAAACAAAAAAGAGCTTATGTGTTGTTCCCAGATTATTAAATTATGTTTGGAGATTAAAAAAATATGTTTTGGAAAAAGCGATTTAGGTTAAAAAGATAATAATTTTTATGCTTAGAAAATAATACGTTTTGTAAAAAGAAATAATGTTTTGGGAAAAAAAAAAATATTTTATGAAAAAAAGTATTTTTTGTGTTTTAGAAAAAGAAAAATGCTTCGAAAAAAAAAATATTTGTATGTTTTAGAAAAAGAAAAATTTATTTAAGAAAATAAATTTTTTTTTAAGATTAGGGGAAAATGTTTTTTATGTTTAAGAAAAGTTTTTTTATTATGTAAAAAAAAAAAAGTTTTCTATTCTGGAAAAAAATATTTTTATGCTTAGGAAAAAGTTTTAAGTTTAGTTTAAAAAAAGTTTTGTGTTTAGAAAAAAAAGTTTTATGTTTTAGTATAAAAATGTATTCAGTAAAAAAAAAAAATATATGAATTGGAAAAAAAAGTTTTATATTGAGTAAATTATTTTTGTGTTTAGGAATTAAGTTTAGTTTTAAAAAAAAGTTTTGTGTTTAGAAAAAAAAAAGTTTTATGTTTAGTATAAAAATGTATTCAGTAAAAAAAAAATATATGAATTGGAAAAAAAAGTTTTATATTGAGTAAATTATTTTTGTGTTTAGGAATTAAGTTTAGTTTTAAAAAAAAGTTTTGTGTTTAGGAAAAATATGTTCAATGAAAAAGATATGAATTGGAAAAAATTTTTATAGTGAGTAAATTATTTTTGTGTTTAGGAAAAAGTTTTAAGTTTAGTTTTAAAAAAGTTTTGTGTTTAGAAAAAGTTCATGTTGAATAAAAAAAAAAAATGTATTCAGTAAAAGAGAAAAAAAAATTATGTATTGAAAAGAAAAAAGTTTTATGTTTTATTAAAAAAAAAAAAAAAAAAAAAAATGTATTCAGTAAAAAAAAAAAAAAGTTATGTTAAGGAAAAAAAAAAGTTCTATGTTTAGTAAAAAAAAAAATGTATTCGGTGAAAAAAAAAGATAAGTTAAAGAAAAAAAAGTTTCATTAAAAAATGTATTCGGTGAAAAAAAAAAAAAAAAAAGATAAGTTAAAGAAAAAAAAAGTTTTATTTTTCATTAAAAAATACGTTCAGTAAAAGAGTAATATGTAATAATAATAATAATAAGTGATTAATAATAATAAGTGATTAATAATAATCAATAAGACTGTTTCAATCAATTTTTTAATTACAAATAAGCTAGATTAAATAATTTAAACACTTCGCACCATTTTCAGGTATTAAAAAATAATAATAATAGCAATAATAATTCTAACACACATGAAATGTATAAATAATGAAAAAAAAGGTCTATGAAAAAACTCATTAATAAAAAAGTCTATGAAAACATACATTGATAATAATAAATTATTTATAATTATTTATTACTAAATATTTAAAAATAAAATAAAATTCAACAATACCCATTCGAAAACTAAATTCATTTCTCATAATTAATTGCAAAAGTTATTACTTAAAATTAAAAATAATAAGACATTCATTACGCAAATTCAAATAATAAATTATAATTACACAAAACTTTCATTAAACAATCAATTCAAAATTAATTGTAAAGTTCATTAAACAATCAATTCAAAAATAATTGTAACGTTATTAATTAAAATCTAAAACATTAATACATTCATTTTCGCTAATTCAAATAATAAATTACAAGCCTACAAAGCCTTCATTAAACAATCAAACTTCTTAGATTCAACCACATCAAGACGCAAAGTCATATCTTCAGAACCCCCCATAACTTCAATTCATTCCTACTCTATCACAAGTAACTGATAGCATAACGGTTAACGCATCCGCTTCCTATGCGGACGACTCGGGTTCGATCCCCAGTCAGGGAAAAAAAAAAATATTCTTTTTCAATGTTCTCAAAATGCTTCGGCATTAGTTCACAGAAGTCCGATAGATGGCGACACTGAAAAATCAAACTTGAAAAAATTATTCAAAGTCCAAATCAAGTAGGGGAAAAATGGAGGGGAGGCACCTCGTCTAACAAGACGCTCTCAGCCAAAAACAACTCAACCGACCCTCGTCTAACAAGACGTCATCCTGATGACGTCACTTCCGGTTTAGGCCACGCCCACCTGTCAATCAAAAAAAAGGGGGGGGAGGCACCTCGTCTTACAAGACGCTCTCAGCCAAAAACAACTCAACCGACCCTCGTCTAACAAGACGTCATCCTGATGACGTCACTTCCGGTTCCCTCCCCCCTTTTGATTGACAGCTGACCACGCCCCCCTGTGACGTCACTTCCGCCGCACCAACGGCTGGGCTTACTACTCATGCCCATTGCAGAGATACTGAACAGGCGACTGACCAAAAAAATGCTTAGAAAATAGGTTTCGTTTGTCAAGTCAACAACTAAATTTTTTTTTTCTTTACAACGGTAAATACAATACACATAAATGGGGAAAATACAACGTACTTCCCTCTTTAAAAAACAACAACAAACAAACAAATAACGCTCATAATAGTTTTATAAGCAAAACTTAAAATAAATAATGTCTATAATTTTTTAATAATATTAAAGTAATTTTTCATTTTTTCATTAAAGTATGACCTTTACAATTTTTGTTGGTGGTTCTAAACTTCTTTCCAGCACTGTACTTTCAATATAGGTAATTGTTCACTTCAGTAGTTTTTAAATAGAGATTATTCACTTTATAAAATTATATAACAGATCAAAGGGGATGTTTAAATTGTCTATCGCCATAATTGCTCGACTTTGATCTATAATGTAGTAAAACATATTGAATATTTGTAATAACATAACATAATAATATAACTTTAATACACACACAGAAATATACTTATACAAGTAATAATATATTAAATTTAAGTAGTTTTATTAAGTTATAAAAGTTGATCTAGCATTATGTTATAGAGCATTTTAGAATGCAAATTTATATTAGAGTATTTAAGTATTTTAAGTAAATAAAAAGAAATATTTTTTTAAAGAAATTATTTTTCTGTAATTAATACATGAACATTTATTATTGAAGAACTTTAATAAATTTGGAAACCTGTAAAAGTTGAAATACAAATAAGAATTACTAAAAAGTAAAAAGTCATTAAAATAGGAAAAATATATTTTTGATTTTATTGATAGATTATTATGTATTATTATTTATTATTAATTATTGAAATGAAAATATATTATGGTATTTTATGAAATAAGAAATGGTTTATTAATTATTAACTTTAAGTGTTAACTCAGTTTACAATATTAATAATTTTAAGTATTTATCATAAACTATGTGTAATACATGAATTTTCGTTTCTTTTCTCATGCATACAATGAATATTAAAAATACATATTTGTATGAAATCCCATTTTACATGTAACTGAAATTGGTGATCTCAAAAGGGGATTTTTTCCCCCTTAAATAGATGTTCTACAGAAGATTATTTTTAAATGCTATTTCCATACATATTGTACATATTGTAAAGTATCATTTGGAATAAAATTAGGAATTTACCTGCAGTAAAATTTGTATCAAACTAACCAATATATAAAAGAAGCATTTTCACTGAAAACGCATATGTATTTTTTTTTTAATTCATCCGTATAGCAAAAAATTTTGATTTAAGAATGAAATTATCATTATAAATGGAAAAATATGAAATGAAAAAATCAATACAAGATAGACATTTTTTCAAGAAAATTGAAATGCATTTCTGATGTATTTTTAGGTAAACGGAAAAAAAGTGACCGGAAAAAAAGTTATCGGAAAAAAAGTGACCTAAACTACAAAAGCGGAAAAAAAGTGACACGGAAAAAAAGTGACACGGAAAAAAAATGACAAGGAAAAAAAGTGACAAGGATTGGTTTTGGGGATTTATTATTGATTTTTGGGGATTCATTGTTTATGTATGAAAGGGGGATCGAGGGGGGGGGGGGCTCATAATTTAGGTAAATGGGTTTTTCATGCTGAATTAACTGTTTTGGTTCAATTTTTGGATATACGTTCATACTAAAAAGACGCTTGCCTGATTAGTTTTGGGAAGGGACGATTACCCCCCCCCCCTCCATCCGTCCTCAATGAGATGAATGGGTTTTTATGCAGAATTATCCAACTTGTGTCAAATTTGCATATAGGTTCTCTTCGATAAGGCTTATATATAGTATAAAATGCCTGAAGAGTTTTAGGAGTTTAATGGTTAAGTATAGAAGGGGAACGGGGGATAACCTTTCTTAAATTAAATTAATGGCTTTTTACGGATAATTATCCGATTTGCTTCGAATTTTGGACATGAGTTCATTATGATAACACCTATCTCTGATTAGTTATGGGGTTCTTTTGCTTATTATAAAGGGGGACGAGCAATTACCTCTCCCTCAAACTAGATAAATAGATTTTTATGCAGAATCATCTGATGCATTTCAATTTTTAAACATAGATTCTTTTTGATAAGGTGAATTCCGAAATAGTTTTAAGGCTTTAATGGCTAAGTATAAAGGGAAGATGGAGGAAACCCCTCTTAAATTAAATAAATGGCTTTTTATGCAGAATTATCCGATTTGCTTCGAATTTTGGACATGGGTTAGTTATGATAAGACGTATTTCTGATTAGTTATGGGGTTCTTTTGCTAATTAAAAAGGGGGGCGGGTGATTACTACCCCCGGCCTTAAATTAGATTAAAAAAAATTATACACACTTATCCGATTTATTTCATTATTTTGGATGTAGGATCTTTCTCATAAAGTAAATTCCTGAATAGTTTTAAGGGTTTAATGGCTATGTATAGAGGGAGAACGGGGAATAAACCCCCTTAAGGGTGTATTCGAAAAAACGCTTTTCCACCTTCAACAGCTCGAAATTTTCCGATACAATTTCAGACACATTTTTAAAAGTAGAAATATGAAATTTGCTGAGGATATTTTTGAAGAGATGTACAAGGTGCCGTGTGCTGTATTTTTAAGCTCAATTTATTAGAATTTGATTTATAAACAATTATCTTCTCAGTATGACCCTTTTTTTCGTTCACAGATCTCCCGCCAGGGGAAAATCTGTTCAAAATGCCGTTTTTGATTGCTTTTTTTGCAATATTTTCTGCATTTATCAAAGAATTGACAATTACGGCACCTTGTGTACTTTCTAAATAAGACAATTTGCCAGTTTGATGCATATGAGAGTAAAAATGAAGTCAAAAATAAATCGGAAAATAAGCAGTTTGAATCGAAATACACCCTTAAATTAAATAAATGGCTTTTTGCGCAGAATCATCCGATTTGCTTCAAATTTTCGATGAATATTCATTATAAGAAGGCGTATCTCTGATTAATTATGGGTTTCTTTTGCTAATTAAATAGGGGAAGCGGGCGATTAATCCCCCACTCTTTAAATAAGTTTTTTTTTTTTTCACAATTATCCAACGTATTTCAAATTTTGGATATAGGTTTTACCTGATAAAGTGAATCCCTGAATAGTTTTAAGGGTTTAATGGCTAAGTATACAGGGATGAATGGGGGATAACCCACAATTAATCAGAAGTTCGCCTTATCATAATGAACACACATTCAAAATTTGAATCAAATAAGATAATTCTGCGTAAAAAGCCATTTATTAATTTAAGGGGGGTTATCCTCCGTTCCCCCACTGTATACTTATCCATTAAACCCTTAAAATTATTCTGGGATTCACTTTATGAGAAAAAACATATATCCAAAATTTGAAATATATCGGATAAGTGAACATAAAAAACAATTTATATAATTTAAGGGGGGGGGGGATAATCACCCGCCTTAATTTTTAATTAGAAAAATAACCCCATATGTAATCAGGGATACGCCTTATCATAATGAATCTATAATCAAAAATTTGTAGCAAATCCTATAATTCTGCGTAAAAAGTAATTTAATTTAAGGTAGGTTATATTCTATTCCCCTTCAATACTTAGATATCAAATCCTTAAACCTATTCAGGGATCCACCTTATCAGTAAGAATCTACATTTAAAATTTGAAATACATGGGATAATTCTGCATAAAAACCTATTTATCTAGTTTAAGGGGGAGATAATTGCTCGCCCCCCCTTTATAATAAGCAGAAGAACCCCATAACTAATCAGAGATACGTCTTATCATAATGAACCTATGTCCAAAATTCTAAGCAAATCGGATAATTATGCGTAAAAAGTTATTAATTTAATTTAAGAAAGGTTATCCCCCGTTCTCCCTCTATATATAACCATTAAAATTCCTAAATCTCTTCATGCATTATATACTATATATATATACTATATATAAGCCTTATCGAAAAGAATTTATATTCACAGGGCCCGACTTAGACAGTGGGGGGTCCTGGGGCAAACATTATTAGAGTGGCCCCCTTCTATCTTAAAAATGTTTGTGAATTATACTCAAGTGAATAAAATTAAAATTCAAATCTATTGTATGTATGCATAAATTCCGTACCAAGTACTGATTTCAGTATTTATATTTCACACCTTTATACATAATAACAGAAGATAAATAATTTTAACTATTAATTTTTTTATGATGTAACTATTACTTTAAGGAAACGTGGGGCACGGAAGCAAAGGGAGTAGGAGAAAAGAATACCCCTTAAAATTGAAAAAAAAGAATTTTGGTAATATTTTGCTATTTTATATCATTTGGCCCTCTTTTAACAAGAAACTTTTCTCTCCTTGGGGGGCCCCCTTCAAACCGGGGGGCCCGGGGCTATTGCCCCGCATGCCCCTGCCTTAGTCAGACCCTGTATATTCAAATTTGACGCACGTTTGATAATTCTGCATAAAAACCCATTCATCTAATTGAGGATGGATGGGGGGGGGGGTAATCGTCCCTTCCCAAAACTAATCAGGCAAGCGTCTTTTCAGTATGGACGTATATCCAAAAATTGAACCAAAACAGTTAATTCAGCATGAAAAACCCATTTACCTAAATTATGAGCCCCTCCCCCGATCCCCCTTTCATACTTAACCAATGAATCCCCAAAATCAATAATAATTCCCCAAAATCAACCCTTGTCACTTTTTTTCAGTGTCACTTTTTTTCCTTGTCACTTTTTTTCCATGTCACTTTTTTTCCGTGTCACTTTTTTTCCGCTTTTGTAGTTCAGGTCACTTTTTTTCCGATAACTTTTTTTCCGGTCACTTTTTTTCCTAGATTCGTATTTTTATACTAGTTTTAGGAAAAATAAAATTTGAACATCGATACAAATATAAAATTTTTAATTGAATTGTATATTAAAAATTCCCATTATAATTTCTGAAAAAAAAAAAAAGAGAGAGAGAGAGAGAGAGAGAGAGAGAGAGAGAGAAAGGGTGCTGGTTTGAAAAAAATTTCAACAACCGCACTTGCATTTTTGTAGTCATATTCTATAGTATTATAATGGACTTTCAATATATATACCAATTATTCGTGCGTAAATATTCAATTTAACAAATGTAACAAGTTATTGCTAAGTACTGGATTTGTCCGTTAAAACTAATAGATGAGATTCCAGAATTTGAAGTGGTACCACATGATCTTTGTTTGCAGTTTCAATATTCTAGTCCAGTATTGAGGTTATAAATAAGAAAATTTTTAAGGCAATTCATGCATTTTTCTAACACTTTATAGAATATTTTGGTTTAATTACTCAGTTAAACTTTAACAGCAATGCACCCGACACCATTTAATGAAGCATACGATAATAAAATGAAATAATAATAAATGGTATAAATAGTTAAAAGATATGTTTTGAAATAATATCTTGAGAAAATAGAAACATTATTTCCATTGTTTAGGATTAGTTTATATATATTAGTTTATATAATACTTATTCGTTCTGTAGTTTTTATTAACCAGTAAATTTTCAAAAAAAGAAAAAAAATCTTTTAAAAAGGAAGTTATTTTTATTTATTCATTTTAAAATTAGATAGTTGCAAATTTCAGCATTCACCATGTTCCTATTTAAGGCTCCTGTTTCTAAAAGTGTGATAGCTAATGCTAATCCTATGGGGATATTATTTTCTAATATCTCGCTTGTATTTTGACACTTGTATTTGATTATTATTTATTATTATTATTTTGCATTGGATAACTGAGATCCATTTCTACATCGCTCCTTTTTTTATTTTTTCAATTTCGATTACAGATATTTTTTAGAGAGGCACTTTCATTTTCGGAACCGGTTTTGAAAGCGTAAGTAGCTTTATAAAAAATAACAGCAACCGAATACGGAAAAGTAAAAAAGGAGCAATGTAGAGAGGGACCTCAGCTAAAAATTAATGTAGTGTTTCCGAAGCAAATATTAATTTCCCAGTTAAATTTATGCGTTTATTAAGTGCCAACTTTCCTCTTTTCACTATTTTCTGCCGGTTCTTCTGATCTGAAACTAATATTATCGGCTTTTCTGTCTATTACAACACTTGCGAACTTCAAATTTTTAATTCGTAAAGATTTTTTTTTTTTTTTTTTTTTTTTTTTAAATCCTGTAAGTGTAAAAGAACGGAGGAAATAAATGAATCTTTGCCAAATTTTTGGAAATGCTTGAATTTCGAATGTGGATTTTTGAGGTCATACTGTACATCGGATTTCATTTAAAAGACACTAAAGAAATTGAAATTTTTCAATGAATGCGAGCTCAATAATTTTTAAAAGAAGATTCTTTTTAAATTGTTATCAAATTTAATGTTTATAAGACTATAAAATGTATACTAAAATAGAAGGCTTTTTAAATGAAGAAAATCAAACACATATAATAACTTTAATTTTAAAAGACGGTGCATTTTTTAAAAATCAGTTTGCATTGAAATTAATTAAATTTATTTATTTATTTTCGGTTCATACTTTACAAAATATTTAATAACTTTTAAAGAAAAGTAAAATTATAGATGCTTGAAAGAGCAATATTAAATATTGAGTTTTTATTATAAATATATGTATTTATTAATTATTGATATATATTATTTTTGTTATTGATATAAATTCAATTATTATTATTATTATTATTATTATTAATTATTTTTACAAATTTACTTTAATAAGTTATTAGGGAAAAACTAAGCACTTGGTTGAGGAAAAACTCGAATAAAATATTTCTAAATAAGTAAATGGTTTATTTTGTCCCATAATCATTGAACTACATTTTATTCAGATTCTAACATATTTCCTTAAACTGGTGACTTGGTTAGCACTAGCAGCTTAGCTTAGAATTGTCAAGGACACGGAATAATCATCAACACGCTTTCTCCCCTCGTTATTGGGAGTATTTTAACGGAAGTGCCGGTATTGTACTGACAGACCGGACCATTGTAATCATTGTTCATCATTTCTGAGGATAAAGTTGGGACAGGTTTGTAAAACAAGACACAAAGAATTTCGAAGGGACCTCCTTACAATGTATATAAGAAAAAATATCTTTTTTTTTTTTTTGGTAATATTGCGTTTCAAGAATATATGACCTTAATTTATAAATTTATCCTAAAAAGTATGTAAAACAAGCGTAAACAAATTGAAAAAGTATTTCTGTTTAATCAAGAAATTCTTTCAAAACATGTTTTTTAAACTATTTATAACTATTTATATTCAGGGGCCTTGCTAAAGGGGGGGGGGAGCCTCTCCCCCCTCCAAATTTTGCACTTGCTGTTACAGTTGGCAAATTTACAAGCTGAACTTTAATAAAAAAAAAAAAAAAACTATAATGCACTTTCTATTTCTCATAGGTTTAACAAAAGTTACCAATGTAATTATAAATATTATTAAGCTTTTTACAAATAAAAACTCTATTGCATTTTCTAATTGTGATAACTTGGTAAAATTATAAAACTAATTAGCAAACACCGAGAATTATTTATGTTTGCGTTTCACTGAGTTGGTAACTACTGAATCTCCCCCCTCCCCCTCTTATTCTTAAGGGTGTCAAAGAAATTTTTATTTCACATATATTTGCATTACTTCTGAAATGTGTCAGAAAAGTACATATTTAAATATCTTTTCTAGTGAAGATGCGCTTTTTTACGGTTGCGCCTTTTTCCGGGTACGCTTTTTTCCGTGATTCTAATTTAGAATATAGTTGTAATGAAAACGTTGTTATACCACATTCAAATTACCCTGAAGTAAAAAAAAAGGAAAATCATAATATATTTTGTAAAAAGAAAAAAAAAAAAAATGAGGAGTTGTTTCCGTAAATCTAATAAAGTGCCCGAAATTACGCAATGGATAAAATAATGATATAGACTTTGCTTATTTCACAAAGATCTTTGGTTAAAACCCCTCCCAGAGTTAAGAGAGATTGCTATAATTACCGCTTATATGAATCAAAACCAAACTTAATATTTAAACTTTTTAGTGTACTTTGGAATCCGTCGCTTTATTGAATCAGATTTCATTTAATAAAATCATTCAATTGAATGGCAGAAATTCTACTTAAAATTGTGAAGGTGCATATTACATAGATTAGTTAAGTAAAAATTGGTTATTTGAACTAAATCTCTTTTCTGAGACGTATTATGCTAAAGGAATGATGATTTTCTGCCACACAGATGCTCTTTGAGTTTACGTATTATGCAGCAAATATTCTAAATTAGTACTGATTCTATTAACCAGCGATTCAAATAGCCGGTAAACACCTTTATCAGAAATTCACCCCCCCTCCCCCTTCCGTAGAACCAAATTCTGGCTGCGCCACTGCACAAAGCATAATGCAATACGCACATTTATAAACACAATGTAATCCATTAAATTTTACGAATGCTAGTATGCAAATAACAAATAGTTCCACACTGAATTCTACATAAAACATCATGAAATTATTATGTAAGGTGGGGTGCTTTATTAATTGTCAAACCGTAATCAGCATAGTACCCGACATCTCAAATAATTTTTATGGCGATGAATGTTTAATGGTGTTGAAAATTTTGAATTGTTAATTTTTAAATTAATTAATAATTTGTTTAATATATATATATGCTGTCGGAGGTAATTCATGTAAATAATAATAATAATAATAATAATAATAATAATAATAATAATAATAATAATAATAATAATAATAATAATGTCATTTAAGAAGTAAGAGTCAACGGCATTTATTTAAAATCTTGTGTGCATGGAATACAAATTCGAATTTATTTTTATGTACGAATAGTGTGGTATCCTAGAGTTAAAAACTAATGTTACTAGCATTAATAAAACTATGTTATATTTATGCATAAACATCCGCAATAAACATTATTATTCTAGAGGTAAAAAGCATTACTATTTCCTAAAATGTTATAAATCGTAATTGACAATGTTTGCCTTTTTGAAAAAATAATATTAATTGGATTATCAAGGTTCAATCCAAGTAAATTTTAGAGGCATTGCTTCAAAAAATTGCATTTCAATAAACTCCTTAAATAATTTCCTTAGAAACTTTATTATTTTTATTTTGTTAGGTCCCTTCCCTCTCCCAACCCGAAAAAAAAAGCCTGTGAAATGGAAACATTTTATTAGAAGGTAATGGTTGCTTTTATCGAATTTGACCCATTTGCGTAACTTGAGTTCATCTTGCATTACAAATTTTATTTTTTACAAAAATATATTATTTTTCATATTTTTTTTCTTCACAATACTGATGACAACAAAAATTGCATTGACTTAAGCATGTATAATTTAAAAATAGTTATAAAAAGCCAATAAATCATAATACATAATTTCAGATTTGTTGAAAAAATACCTTTATCTAGATAATGCATAATTTTCATTAAGTACTATGACAATTTTAAATTAAACAAAGAAACTCATTCAATGGAAAATTAAACTTACGCGTATCTGGAACTTCATAAAGAAAACCATATCGTACTTTACATAAAAGCATATATAAACTACATTAACGCATACAGATTTCTTTTTATCTATTAAATGCATAAATTTTATAAAGTTCGTCTAATAAAGAAAACAGTGAATATTTAATATATTATAATGCTTTACATGGGCGTGCCCAAAGGGGAGGGGGAGCTGCTGGTGCTACAGCCCCCCCCCCCGAAATTTTCCAAAGTGATATGAAAAAAAATGCTGATTCTTTCTCTTCCTTTGGGGTGGGGGGGATTTATTTTTTTTCCAGCATACAGCAAAGATGACATTCCCATTAGTTCCATATTAGTCCATATTGGCCCCACCAGCAGCTGAGAGAATCTGCTCTCGAAAATAGTAGACGGCAGGTCTTGTGTTCGAACCCAATCGCGGCCGTCCTTCTAATTGTTCGTAATTTTCCATGGTTTTCATCAAACCTTGGATTTCCTTGTGCAAATACGGGTTAGGTTCCTTAGAAAACCCCCCACGGGGGGCACTCCCCCTCTTTGGGCCTATATCCTGCGTGTTGATAATCAGCCGTCTTTAAATAAACCAAACTAGTCCTACTCCACATTTACACCAAAGAAGAGAAAGGGGACTGATGTGATAACAACCCTCCCTCCTTTTGAAAATTAAATGAAAAAAAAAGCATTTTTTCTTTACTTTTTTAGATAAATCTGTATTTTTTTTTTCTTGTCATATAGCGAAATCGGCATTCTCGTTAGCCTCATATAAGTACACAATGAATTCAATACATGCTTAAAGATGGGAAAGAGGCTGATGAAATTACAACTCGAAATAGTTGATAATGAAACGAAAAAATAGTTCTGATTTTTTCTTTATGTTTGAAATAAATATGCATTTCCCCCCTATCCTTTAACAGACTAGCCGTCTCTTTCGCTATAGTTCCATATTAGTACACGATAACACCATAATTTACCCTAAAATGTTGAAGGGGACTGATGGGGTACTATCCCCTTATAAAAATGATCAAAAATAAAATGAGAAAGTGCTTGTTTTTTTCTTTTAGTTTGCGATAAATGTCTTTTTTCCCCTATCATTCAAGAGAATATAGCCGGTCTCGTCTCTTTAATTCCATATTAGTGCGCAATGACACCACATTATATCCAAAGAGCTAGCTGAAAGAGGTTTCCCTCCCAAAATTGCTAAAAATAATATGACATCATAGACAAACTAGCCACTCCCTTCGCTTTAGTTCCAGATTTCTACATAATGCCACCACATTATGCCTCAAAAAGTAAAAGGAAGCTATTAGAGTTACAGGCCCTTCCGAAATAATTGAAAATGAAATGGGAAAAAAGTACTTATTTTTAATACTTTCCAACAAAGTTGTAAAGTGTTTATACATTCGGTCTCTCTGTCCGCGCTCTAATTCCCGCAAATATTGTCGGATTGCTATGATTTTTTTGTATACGTTATTGATGTTTACCCTAGCACGAACCCTATTGAAAATGAAGTTCCTACTATGATTAGTTTATTTACAGGGATGGTCAAAAGTTTCCCGATACATTATGGACAATGGGAAAAATTGTTTAAAATGAATTTTAAAGGGGTTACACCCTGTCAAACTTACTCAAATTTATATGAATTCGCAAAGTGCACTAAAATACGCATCCTGTAAAATATACAGTCAAAATAATAGTTATTATTCATTTACAGGGCCACTCAAAAGAAACCCATTACACAATAATAAATTGTGGAATTGTTTGCGACATATTTTAATAACGTTAAAATATTTCAAGTATAAAATTGATATACGCCGCTTTTTCAAAACTAGAATCTTTTACACACGCTTTGAGAAAATTTGCAAGAGAAATGTACTACAAAATGTATTTTTAAAAAGAATGGTCTGAATAAAACATAAAAATATTCGCCTATAAAGTGAAACTTTCTGATACCCCCGATGTATATATGACTTGCAAGGAAAGGGACGGAAAATTTAATCTATACTACATTTTCCTATATACGTTACTTAAACAAATGTTTGCTAGTTAAAAAAAAAAAAAAAAAAAAAAAAAAATACAGATTTTAATGACAAGAAGAAATATTTTAAAATAAATATAGATATATTTTTTCTACGCGCATGCTGACAAAGTCTATGATTGCTACAGTAAAATTTACATTTTGATGGTGCAATCATAGATTTTGTTTTTAATTTTTTTTCTTTTTTTCAAGTAAACTACTATTAAAACAGCAATTATTTCTAAATTTAGGATATCCAAACTATGCCGGCTGAGAACCGATGCCTTATTTGCCAATATATAGAAATCGCATCATCTTTTCAAAAATTTTAGAAAATAATAATAATTAAAAGAAAGAAGAAGAAAAGCACATTTCACATTACTGAAATAGTTTTGATTGCAAACACTTTAAAACGATAAAATTTTCTATTAAAAAACTGTAAAATACCTTATTTATTTATTTATTTATTTATTTATTTATTTATTTATTTAATGTTGCCAATGTTGAGCTTTTGCCAATTTCAGTTTGGGAAAGCCCGCTAAATTTCGTTATCGGCAAACGATCGTTTATAACTGAAAGTCTAATTCATGTGTCGAAACGTACATAAAGAAATGCATATACATATATAAATGTAAGAAAATAATGTATATGAGCTAAAATGTGTCAAAAAGATTCAAAATGGTAGATAAACACTTTTTTTTTTTTTTTTTTTATCGATACCGTTGAATAAATTGTTATCCTAAATATTATGACAAACCACATTTTTTCGTAGACTAAAATCAGGAAAAAAAAAATCTTCCATGTTCTTATAGTTTTTGAATAATTGTAAATTTTTATTTTATTTTCTGTAAAAAAATATTATTTCCAGTTTTTAAAAGTTATAGCAGCGAAAGTTGCCTATTCAGTCTTTGCCTTCTTTTGTACACATATTTTATTCTTATCCTATTTCCACATGTTTTTACATGTTATGATCAATGAAGTAAAATATTATTTTTTAAAATAGTTTCGTTATAATTACTAAGTAGTAGTAATTGTTATAATTACTATTATTATTTTTACGGTGCTTTTTTTTCTTTTGTTATTGATCTTTTTCACCGCGCACTTCGGTGAACGCAATATGTTATATTTTTTGGCATAATATTTATCAAAAACGCTACTCTGTCGTAAATCTTATCAAGGTTAATCTTTTAATTTTTAGTATTTCACACAGGTAAATTATTTTATGACTTTATGAGAGGGAGATTTTTTAAAGTGTAGGTTTAAAATAAATTTTAAATACAGTGAAAAGATTACGTGACCCGGCCATTCTGTTACACAGATACACTGTACATGTTTTGTGTCACTCAAAGGCATTTCAGTACCTGTTATAAAGAAGAAACAATTTCAAGAAACAAAAATATTGTCTTCTTTTTAAAATTTCTACAAAAGTCCAAATTTGTTTATAACTATCCAGTAAGTAACTTATGTTTCAAATACCAAAATAGCCGTGAAATTGGCATAAAGTGTAACACGAATTCTACTGCAAAGTAAAAGACTGGTTTGACAGTGACGTGAATAAAGAGTTTCGTACAGCTGTCTTTGAAAAGGGCTTGAAAAAAGTCACAAATGGATTGTCCCACCCAATGACCTAAGGTCAATGGTCCCACCTTTTGTCATTATCTTAGGAGAAAAAACGGAATCTATAAAAGAAGTTTAGTTGCTCTAACCGTAAACAGCATTGTAAAAATAGTGCAAGGTATCAATAGGCATTTGTAAACTACTCGATCAATTGCTTTTTACAGATGTGTTAAAAAAAAAAAAAAAAAAAAAAAAAAAAAAAAAAAAACTATACATGTAGAGATATTTTACAGGCTTAATTACGTGTTTAAGTTAGTTTTGTGATTATTTGACAAGAAAAGAAAAAGAACAAACAGAATAAATTGAGGAACAATTCTAAACTTATTTGTAAACTTTTTTGGCTTAATATTTTATCAATTCGACGAAAGGCTCAATTCTACTTTTTTTTTTCATCTTTTATTAAATTTGCTACTTTTTTTTTTTTTTTTTTTTTTTTTTTTTTTTTTTTTTGTATTACTTTCTATAACCACATAGCTGCGGCTTCATGAAGTGTATCATAAAAATATTTCGATTTTGCTTTAGATATATACAATTAGATATATAAGTTGTGAGACAATAAGATACCTGAACAAATTAATTACTTAGTTCACCCCCACCCCATTTTCTTAGATAATTCATTGATACAACAAGGGAAAATATTAAAAGATTAAAACCTTCTCGTGAAAAGTAGATCAATGTAATGTCAAATACTCTTGTGTTACAATGAAATTAGAACCCATATAAAATGTTTGAATTCCGATAGTTTATTTTTGTAAGAATTTTGATAGTTTATTTGTTTAGAAAACTTGATATGTAGTCAATGTAATGAAAAGAATAAACAATACGCGAGAAAAAAATTTATTAAACATTTACATCTGCTAAGAAGGAAACGTATTTTTTTTCTTTTCAATGTCTTAGAAGATTTTACTTTTACCATATACCATTATTTAGATTTTTTTTTTTTTAATAATACTAATGATAACTGAAACATTTACATACAACAAACAAAGGTTCGTTAAAAGCGTAAATATCGCAGCCTATGTCACTTCTGCATAAATAGAGATTATAAACATGAAAGCAAAACAAACAAACAAAAAAAAAAGATAAGTTTTTTTTTTTTTTTTGGTCTGAACACTTTCGTTAGAGTAAAGATCAAACTGTTCTGTAGAAATTCACCCGAGCCGGGCCGGGTTCGGGCCGAATTTTTAACTTTTTTCCAGGCCAAGCCGAGCTCGGGCCGAAATTTTAACTTTCGGGCCTGGCCAGGTCGGGCCAATATTTCTTTCTTTCGGGCCGGGCCGTGCTCGGGCCAAAATTTTAAATTTCGGGCCTGGCTCAAGCCTGGAAATTTCGGCCCGTGCAGACCTCTAGTGCGCGTTATACACGAGATTGTAAGAAATCGCCATTTTTACTTGTAAAGTAGGAGTGCACCTTATACACGCGTGCGCCCTATACACGAGTAAATACGGTATTTAAAAGTATTTTTTAAAAGATTTTTTTACATAATGCATTCAACAGTAGTAAAATTTTGTTGCATGACTTGCCCCGAACAGAGGAGACATGGGGGATAGATAGAAATTCTTATCAACAAAGCAAATAAAAATCATTCTTCCCCCTTTTTAACCGACTTCAAAGAGGAGGTTATAATTTCGACCTGTATGTATTTGTTGTTCACCCATAACTTTTGCAAATATGAACCGATTTTGATAATTCTTTTTTTGTTTGAAAGCGTATGAGGCCCATGTGGTCCCATTCGAATTTCATAAAAATCCGATAATTAGAACTTTTTTAAAAATAAAAACTTTAAATTTCAAACTCATTTTGAAGCAATCGACCAATTAGAAGTGTTCCTTTTGCATGCTTTCATATTACACTTACATAGACACACAATATTTTCACTGTTAAAAGTTTGAAGTTTTTGCTGCATCATCACTCCACCGCTTTTATGGAATATCTCCATTTTGACCAATGAGAATTCACCATAATACAATGAAGTAATCATTTTCTATAAAAGCGATGGATAGACGATAAAGTAAAAGTTTCAAATTTTTAACAGTGTTCAAAGTGCAAAATCCTAACTGGACGAGGGCCAGGATTCACATAAATTTTGCGCTGTTTGCGAAACGAGATTTATTAACAAGAAAATTTATTTAAAACATTGAAAAATTTGCTAAAATTCAGGCTTCTGATTCGTTAATCTGGTTTCGCTAACAGCGCGAATTCTACCTGGATTCCGGACAAGTTCTCTTATGCAAGAAACCGGAAATATAGCATCTAGGGTATATAGTGTGGAAATCGGCTATCTCAGGGCGTGTTCAGAGCAACTTACAAAAGTAACCAATGTTACCGATCGATTGTAGGGCAGTACAAAAGCAAACTGTGGCAGCAATGAAAACTATTCTGTTGAATTGTAGCTGACGTCACACTTTGCTTTGATTTTCATTTCGTATTTGTCTACAATCGGTAAGTGGTCGGTAAGTAACCGGTAAGTTGTGGTGAACACGCCCTCTTTAATACTTAAAATAAGCGCTAAAATGTTCTGTTCGTTAAATGTGCAACAATGCTAATGAAATTTAAAGATAGAAACGACATCTGCAGGACATTTTCTAAAAATGCAAGAATTATTGCGAGTCTAGATAATGTATCACGAAAATGCCGCAGATGTCGCTGTGATCGACACTTTGGAATTCAGTAGTATCGTTGCACATTTAAAGGATACAAATTTTTAGCACTGCTTGCATTGTAAAAAATTGAACCCTTTTGCTGCATCGTCACTCCATCGCTTTTATAGGAAACGATTACTTCGCTCTATTATGGAGCATTCTCATTGGTCAAAACAAAGAAATTCTATAAAAGAGATGGAGTAACTATGCAGCAAAAGGGTCAAATTTTTTACAGTGTCGATAGCAAATTTTCACTCCATGTAATCCAGACTCTCTCCTTCGAACAATGAAAAGTTCTTAAAAATAAAGGCTTATGATTGGTCAATCTTGTTTTGCTTAACAGCGAACAATCATTCTCGATCCTAACCACTGTTGCAGAGATGCTAGTTTTTTTTTCAAAGTACGAAATCTTAGCTGGAACAATTCTCGTATCCACCAAAGTGAAAGATCCACATTGATCCAGACATGAGAATTCGATATCGAAAAGCTGAAAATTCATCTCTAAAGAGCCTTACACGCTAAAGCAAGAGTGTCTGTAAATCAGGGTGCTTGTTATGCCGGATTCACAAAGTGATTAAAGTACATTGCTATGTGCTAGATTTACATTTGGACAAATATAAATGACGAAAAATTTTGATAAGCTTGCCATTAAAGTTAAGCGAGTTAACTTCTTTCACCCATAAAACAAATTCGTTCAGGCGACTACCGCCAAGTTCTGGAATAAAAATTCTTAAATTTTCTGTACTTTGGAAAACCGCGTTTATCAAAGAACATTCTTAACTTCAAATATTACTACTTTCATATAGACGCATGTTGAATCATGGTGTGATTTTGATAATATCTTCCTTTTTATTTTTTAACCGACTTCAAGGAGGAGGTTATGATTTCGACCTGTATGTATTTGTTGTTCACGCATAACTTTCGTAAATATAAACCGATTTTGATAATTCTTTTTTTGTTTGAAAGCGTATGGGACTCATGTGGTCCCAATCAAATTTCATAAAAATCTGTTGATTAGAACTTTTTAAAAAATTAAAACATTAAAATTCAATATCTTTTAGAAGCAATCGACCAATTAGAAACGTTCATATTTCATGTTTTTAAGTTACACTTACATAGACACACGATCTTTTCAAAATGTGAAATCCTAACTGAACAAGGTTCACATTTATTAACAGTGTACACTGTAAAAAAATTGACCCTTTTGCTGCATAATCACTCCCCCGTTTTTAAAGAATATCTCTCTCTTGACCCATGAATATTCTGCACGATAGGCCGAAGTAATCGTTTTCTATAAAGGCGGTGGATTGACGATGCAGCAAAAGGGCCAAATTTTTTACAGTGTACACTGTAAAAATTTTGATCCTTTTGTTGTATCGTCACTCCCCCGCTTTTATAGAATATCTCTCCTTTGACGCATGAGAATGCTCCATGATACATTGTTAAAAATTTGACCCATTTGCTGCAGCGTCACACAACAACTTTTATTGAATATGTCTTTATGACCAATAAGAATGCTCCGTAACACAGTGAAGTAATCGTTTTCTATAAAAGCGGTGGACTGATGATGCAGCAAAAGGCTCAAAGTTTTTATAGTGTAATTGGGACCAAAGCGTTTGTAAAAAGAAATATTTCCGAATCAAATGCTGTCACTCTCTTATAGAGGCAGCCAGATGTAGGTAATGAGTTTCAGATTACTCATCGAATACGCCACCGCTCATTTCCGATTACAGTGTCACTGTAAAAAATGTGACCCTTTTGCTGCATCGTCACTGCCCTGCTTTTGTAGAATATCTCTCTTTTGACCCATGAGAATACTTCGTAATTGGGTGAAGTAATCGTTTTCTATAAAAGCAATAGAGTGATGATATAGCAAAAGTATCAAATTTTTTACAGTGTAGGTTCCCTCGATATGAATATGACACATGTAGCACAGTATATAATTGGTTGAAACGATTCTGGACAAAAACGAGTCACCAAGCATCTTGTTGAGCGGGCAATTTTCGTCAACCTTGTTAACTTCTCATACGAGTACAATCTAATTCTTCCAGGAAATCATCATCATCAAATTCCATAATGAAAAAATGCCTGGCAATGCAATGCACTGTTAAAAATTTGCAACTTTTGCTGCATCATCACTCCATCGCTTTTATAGAATATCTTTACTTTTATCAATGAGAATCCTTCATAATGCATTTAACTAATCTTTTTCTATATAAGTGGTGAAGTGATGATACACTGTTAAAAATCTGCTGCATTTTGTTGCAACGCACTCCGCCGCTTGTATATAATGTCTCTACTGCGACCTTTGAGAATGCTCCTTAATACAGTCAAGTAACCGTTTTCTATACAAGCGCTGGAGTGCGTAGCAAAAAAATGCAGCAGATTTTTAACAGTGTACACTGTTAAAAATCTGCTGCATTTTGCTGCAACGCCCTCCACCACTTGTATATAATATCTCTATTCCAACCAATGAGAAAGCGCCATTTCACGGCCAAGTAACCGTTTTCTATACAAGCAGGGGAGTGCGTTGCAGCAAAATGCAGCAGATTTTTAACAGTGTACAGCAAAAGTTTCAAATTTTTAACAGTGTAGTTGGGACAAAAGCGTCTGTAAAAGAAATATTTGGGAATGAAATGCTGTCACTCTCTTATAGAGGCAGCCAGGTATCGGTTATGAGTTTCAGATTCCTCGTCGAATTGCCACTGCTCATTTCTGATGCCATTACTACCTGTATAGGTATTAGAGTGTTGCTCTTTATCGATTGAAGCATAGTGCGATTTTTGCTAAAATCTTTCTTTTTCCTTTTTCTGAGTGAAGGGGGAGTACTTTTGACTGACTACACTAGAAAAGCATTTTACTATACATTAATATATGAAGTCATTTTGCTCATATATGGAAGCACTATGTCGCGCTCTTATGTATAAGGACACTTTACTTGATGGATTGTCACCTTTTGAAAGCCACTTTCGATGACCGTAGGATTCGATGCAGACTAAGATTTCATAAATGCGGTAGCTTTTCGAAGTGGCAGATCTTGTCTGAAGAAGTTACCATACAAAAAAAATCTTAAGATTCACAACGATACTAACCGATATTGTAAGTGGTTTCAGAAAAGTTGACAATCAAACAGTGACAAGTAAACTGAATACATCAGAACTTAGCAAAGTGCGTACATTAATATTGCATTGCAAAGAGCTATCGTGTGCCAGTACACATAATTATGTATTACGGTATGCATAACTAAAAAGTAGGAAATAAAATAAGCTTTTTAAGAAAAAAATATCAACCGACTTCAAAAAAGCGCTAAAAAGAATTAAATAATTCTTTAAAGTTCTCTAAGGCCAAAACGTTATCCAATAAGCACACATCGGATATTAGATACCGGCATAAAAAACGGTTAAATTTAATATGTATAATTTAATGTCCACCAAACATAGATTTTAGAGATAATATTATTTTACAAGAGATGAATTGACATATTTATGATTTATTTTATGAATATATACATATAAAAAGTAATGAATTACTTTTTGAAGTTGGTGCCAAACTCTATTTGATGTATATTAAGAATTGTAGCTAAATTATACCTAGTGCCATAATTAAAATGGGGATAATCATTATCGATTTTGATTGTTTGGCACCAACTTAAAAATGTAATTCATTACTTTTTATATGTATATATTCATAAAATAAATCATAAATATGTCAATTCATCTCTTGTAAAATAATATTATCTCTAAAATCTATGTTTGGTGGACATTAAATTATACATATTAAATTTAACCGTTTTTTATGCCGGTATCTAATATCCGATGTGTGCTTATTGGATAACGTTTTGGCCTTAGAGAACTTTAAAGAATTATTTAATTCTTTTTAGCGCTTTTTTGAAGTCGGTTGATATTTTTTTCTTAAAAAGCTTATTTTATTTTTCCTATTAGTGAACACAAGCTTTATTTGAAATACACTTCAAATAATAGTTCATCGAACCATGATTATAGATGCATGCATACACACATGAAGAAGAAAAACAATGTCAACCATTGGGGTATTTTATATTTTAGAATTAAGTAACTTTATAATAATTTAGTGATTTTTAATAATAATTTTGTAATTTAACAAAAAAAAAAAAAAAAAAAAAAAAAAAAAACGACTAAAGAAAAAAGAAGCAAAAGAAGCAAAAGCCATTTCACAAATAAAAAAAGAAAATTTTGATTGGATCAAAAATGATATCGGTATCAAAAGACACCCCCCTCTCCCTAGAGATATCTTCCAATGTTACGTGTCAGACCCCTTATTCCCCCTAAAATGATAACGTTATATTTCCAAAGCCCTCATCATCGTATATAGAAAAAAATTTACTTTTAAATGCAATTTGTGTGAAATCTGTATCTCAATATTTTTGAGATTATTATTTTTTTGAATAGTTTTTAACATTTTTTAGTTATCGGGGCTACAGAGAAGTATTAAAAAAATGTAGACATCACAAAGATTCAGGTATGTCTAAGATATCTCTATTTTTGACCGAGAACAACAACCCAAATGGTTAAAAAAAAATTGTAACAAATCCGCAAGCCATTTCAAACCATTCCAAAACTTGCATACGGACAAAGTGACCAGCTGCAATGAAGATGAACTCCATATACAGCATGATAAGTAATGTACGCACGAAATTACCTTTCAGAAGAAAGTACACTATCTACCAAAAAGTATTTGTACACTTTCAGTTTTTGACATTTTGTCAAATATTTAAAAATATACTGGTCGGATTCTTCTGGAACTTCAGAAATATAAAGATTATGTTTCACTTTATATTTATTTACATTCATTTGTTAAGCGGGTAATTAGGGGGCCGGCAAAAAAACAAAGAATTATAGAAATATTTGTGATCGCCCTGTACATGAAACGACTTATCCCTTTAGAATACAAATATATGAATACAGTAGAATACACTGTTAAAAAAATTCTGAAATTCACGAACATTTTTTTCCTGAATTTCACAGAAAAGTTCCCTTTTAACAACTAAAGGGTATTTTCCGTTACAAATCACAAAGTTCCATCATATTTCCTGAAAAAAAAAACGAAATGGATGGAAATAAAAACAAAAAACGGAGACACGCCGTTGTGTGGGGAGCTCCAGGGCCGAGTGGTGAAATTACCACGCGGCTAATCGCCTGCGAGCGCAGATTGTGGGTTCGAGTCCCATTGGCGCCATGGAATAATGAAACATAAAAATTCCTTTTAAATTACATTTTTCTGTTTATTTTTCTCTTTTTTTCTTATTAAAAATCGTTTAATTTATTAACCGAAAAATAAAGAAATAAATAGTGTACGACAATTCCCCCCCCCCCTCCAAAAAAAGTCTATATATGTATATATATATTGTAAAAAAATTATTAATAAAAAAAATTTTATTAAAAAAAAAACAGTGGTTTCAAACAGTGATTTTTTTTAATTTAAACTATTTAAAAAATTAAAAATGATTTAAAAAAATAATAAGTATTATGCATCAGTCTAAAATAATCCGTTTACAAACATTCTAAGGAATATATTTGAAAGGAAATCTTTAAGAAGCACAACAGATTTTCCCACTAACTCATAAAAGACATACTTTGTACCGTTTAGCATCAGCAACTTTGGCTCAGTTCGTAAGAATTTGTTTCGCAATCTGAAGGTCCTGAGGACGGCGTGAACTAAATTATCCAAAATAACAATTAAGTAAAATAACATAGCAGCTTAAAATCCCTCGGTGATTTAGAATTCTTTGAAGATTAATCGGTAAATCATTTTTAAAAATTATATTAAATTATTACTATTATAAATCAAACTTTGTAACGGAAAGTTACTGATTATTACACCGGAGTTTTCCCTTCTTGTATTTCCCACAACGGAAAATCTACTAACGGAACGGTAAAACTTCGGCTACATTGCTGCCGGTAGTTTCACCTGGAATTCACAGATTTATTTTTAACAGTGTATGTACACTAATTTTTGTGAGAATAGCATGTATATTTATGGCGATAGAGCGATTTTTTTGAAAAATTCAAAAAATTCTGGTATGTTTTTTGTTTATATCATGCTGGGTTTTTGACCAAATTTAACGCAAATTTCAGAAAAATTGGCAAAATGCAGTAGAAAAAATGTAGCGCAATTGGAATATAAATATATTAAATATTTTATGAAATATGAGTAGTTGTATAAAATAATTTTTATCTGCGCATGCGCGAACTAGAAAAACATTTTTTTTACATCATTTAATAGTCAATTTTATGGAGTGACTTATAAAAAAATCCAATCAAATATCGTGAAAATTCAAAAAGATATAATTGTTTTAGTGAGATGTTTTTACTCTGCTCTCTAAAAACGGCTGAATCTTAAGGGATTCTCCACAAATTGACATTTTTTAATAACTGACTTAAAAAAAAAAACTAGTATTGAATTAATACAATATCTAATACAATATTGCTGCTAATAAATACTTGACAATTGTGATAGAAAAGAAAAAGAGCTTTATTCGCATTCAGGGCCAAAACTAAGAGAGGGGGGGGGGGAGAAGAGCATGTGCTCCGGGCGCTAGGATGAAAGTGTTCCAAATGTATCTTTCGTTTGGCGATTTTTTTCATGGCTATGTTTAGCATAATATTGTTAAAATTATTATATCTGGGCTATGCTAAAGCATAAAAAAATCTAATGATGATGGCTTAAGGTGCCTGCCCCTACCCGCGAAGATGCTCACGAGCTAATGCTATTCCTATGGGGATGCATTTTTCTAACTCTTTTGCATTTGGACATTTTTAAATAATATGTTTTGCATTGGATAGCGGAAGTCCTTTTCAAGATCGCTCCGTGATTACTTTTTCAATTTTGGCGTAGATATTTTTATAATGTTTCTTTCACTTTCAAAAGGGGTTCTGAAAGTGAAACTAACTTTATAAAAAATATCTATGACTCAAATCGAAAAAGTAGTCAAGGAGCGATTTTGAGAGGGACTTCCGCTATCCAATGCAAAAAAAAAAAAAAAAAAAAAAAAAAAAAAATTGAAAATTTCAAAATGCGAAAGAGTTATTAGAAAAATGCCTCCCCACAGGAATAGCATTAGCTCAGCAGTGTCTTCGCGGGCAGGGACAAGGGCCTTAAAGATCCTGTTGAAAGTAGAATTTTTTTGATTCGGTTTAAAGTATCGAATTGGAGTATTTTAATAAAGCAGAATACGTTATTTTATATTACATATTTTAAGTTTTAAAATAAGTCGGCTATTAATAAATTGGAGAAATTTTCTTTGTAAATATGCTTTGCGAAGGAGGGGGAAAGGAGTACCTTCAAAATCCACGTTTGCCTCGGGAAAAAAAGACTGGTTTTGGACTGTTCACATTTAATAATTTGTAGATCCTCCTCGAGAGGCAATTACAGCTGCGACTCTCCTGGGCATGCTCTCAACTAGTCCTTGTATTACATTTAATGGTATTTTATTCCACTCTGTTTGCACAAGGCAGGTAAGCTCTTTTACTGATTTTGGGCGTGTGTCACCCGCCTTAATTCGACGATCCAACTCGTCCCAGAGGTTCTCTATTGGGTTCAGGTCTGGGCTCTGGGCAGGCCACTCGAGTCGATGCACTCCATTATCAGCATACCAATCCATGCTGGACCTCGCTACATGGCAGCTTGCGTTGTCATCCTGGAAATAACATGGGTCCAATCCATAGTATTGACTCAACGTAGGAAGTACACTGTTGTCCAAAATATTACAGTAGGCATCGGCATTGAGCTTACCATGAATTGGGACCAAGGGTCCTAGTCCGAACCAGGAAAAACAACCCCAGAACATAATTCCCCCTCCGCCAAATTTAACTGTGGCCACAATACATTCTGGTAGGAGGCGTTCTCCAGGCAGACGCCAGACCCAGACCCTACCATCAGAACGGTAGAGGGTGAACCTTGATTCATCACTCCAGAGAACCTGTTTCCATTGCTGTACAGTCCATTGCTGGCGTGTTTTGCACCAACTTAACCGAGCTGCGCGGTTGGACTTGGTGATTAAAGGCTTATGGGCGGCAGCACGGCCATAAAAATTAAGCAGATGAGCTTCCTTACGGAGGGTATTCATGGAAACAACACATCCTGAAGCTTGTTGAAATTCTTGGCGTATGTGTAACATTGGTTGGTTGCAGTTCTTCCGAATTTCTCTAGACAGAACCCGTCGGTCTCTATCTCCCAGTTTCGTCGGTCTGCCTACTCTGGCCACATTCTGACAATCACCATTCAGCTTCCATTTTCTAATCACATAAGCCACAGTCGTTTTGGGGTAATTAAGCTCGCTAGATATGTCGATTAAAGATCGGCCATTTCGGTGGTACCCGATGATCACACCTTTCTCAAAATCAGACAGCTCTGTTCTTCTTGGCATCATGCATGCGATTGATGTCAGTGTTGTTTTCGACACCACATTTAACAGTGGAGAACTTGACGTATTTCAGGATCGCAGATATCGACATTTGCATAAGAGCCATTATCAATTATGTATCAATGGGTAGATTTGACACAAATGCTTCGATTTTTTATAATTATTTTTATCCTGAAATAGGTTCGTTCTGGTAATTATCTAAGAAAAAAAGTAAATCACCAGTAAAAAACGTAAATGGAGATTTGGCAATTTGCGTAAAATCTGACGTCATTCAACTGCCTTCAGAGACTAATTGAAAATCAGTTCACTCCTATCCACAATAACTTTCTGAATTTCCACGAAATTCGATCGGATTTTTTTATGGGTAGCTCCATAGAGTTGAATATTAAATTATGTAAAATGATAAATTTTATCGTTCACGCATACGCTGATTAAAAAATATTTCATACAAATACTCATATTTTAGAAAACTTTTAATATATTTATATTTCAACAGCACCTTATTCTTTCTACTACATTTTGCGAATTTTTCTGAATGTGGCTTTATATTTGGTTGAAAAAATTGCATGACATAGAACATTTTAGAAAATATTTAATATATTTATACTTCAATGAATTTTGGTGAACTCCCCCCCCCCTCCCTTTTCTTCTTTGCAAAGCATCTGCAAAAGTTTTTGCAAAGAAAAATTTTCTAATTTATTAATAGCCGACTTATTTTAAAACTTAAAATATGTAATATTGATTAAAGTAGTCTGCTTTGTTTAAAAAAAATGATACCTTAAAATCGTGAAACCGAATCAAAACGAAAAAAAAAATCTGCTTTATGCGGGATCTTTATGCCATCATCATTAGATTCTTCTATGCTTTGGTATAGGAGAAATGCTTTGAATGGGACGATTTTGACAATATCATGCTAAACATAGACATGGAAAAAATCGTAAAAAAAAATGTACATTTGGGACACTTTCATCCTAGCGCCCGGGGCACATGCCCTTTTCCCCCAACCCTCTCTTAGTTTTGGCCCTGAATGTGAATAAAGCTCTTTTTCTTTTCTATCACAATTGTCAAGTACTTATTAGCAGCAATATTGTATTAGATATTATATTAATTCAATACTAGTTTTTTTAGTCAGTTATTAAAAAATGTCAATTTGTGGAGAATCCCTTATGATTCAGCCGTTTTTAGAGAGCAGAATAAAAACATCTCACTAAAATAATGATATCTTTTTGAATTTTCACGATATTTGATTGGATTTGTTTTATAAGTCACTCCATAGAATTGACTATTAAATGATGTAAAAAAAATGTTTTTCTAATTCGCGCATGCGCAGATACAAATTATTTTATACATGTACTCATATTTCATAAAATATTTAATATATTTATATTCCAATTGCGCTACATTTTTTCTACTGCATTTTGCCAATTTTTCTGAAATTTGCGTTAAATTTGGTCAAAAACCCAGCATGATATAAACGAAAAACATACCAGAATTTTTTGAATTTTTAAAAAAAATCGCTCTATCGCCATAAATATACATGCTATTCTCACAAAAATTAGTGTACATATTCTACTGTATTCATATATTTGCATTCTAAAGCGATAAGTCGTTTCATGTACAGGGCGATCCCAAATATTTCTATTATTCTTTGTTTTTTTGCCGGCCTCCTAATTACCCGCTTAACAAATGAATGTAAATAAATATAAAGTGAAACATAATCTTTATATTTCTGAAGTTCCAGAAGAATCCGACCAGTATATTTTTAAATATTTGACAAAATGTCAAAAACTGAAAGTGTACAAGTACTTTTTGGTAGATAGTGTATATACAAACGCGGAGTCGTTAGCCCTAGTAGATTCACTTTGACCACCGTCGTTTAACACTAGAAAGCCGGGAAGGTGTCATTTCGACACCGATCACTGGACTAACTGTCTATCGAACTAGAAAAATCTTCAAAAAATATGTCATATGTCAGTTGCAATGAAATGAACTATACAAATAAAGTAAATATTTTCAAATTATTTTTCTGGTTTTAAATGTATTTTATAAATGTTGCGCAAAATTTCCCGGCGTTCTAGTGTTAACCTTTTCTGACTCTGAGATATTCTGTTTCTAAAATTATGAAACGATTCACTGAACCAAAATTTACAAACTAATTTATTAGAAAATAAATACATGCTTATTTTCATGTGCTTTATAAAAGTTAAAGTTTTTTTTGTGTGGCTGGTGAACTTATTGTAAGCTCCAGCAGCAATATGTGTATCAATATTGTAAAAATATTGTTAGATTCGTTGGTGTTGCCAAAGTGGTAAAACTTAAATTTTAAATCTTGAATTTTCCGCCAATATGTATGCGCATGTCCATTAGAGGATGTAAATTTGCATGCCCGGTCACGGCTTGATAGCTAGAAAAATATTCGGCCCGGCCTGACCAATATAATTTCTAAAATTTCCGCTCAAACCCGGCCCAGGTAAAAAAAATGCTAAAATTTCGGCCCGCGCCCGGCCCGAATGAATTTTCACAAAACATTGATTCTTAAGGAGGAAGAGTTTTGACCCCCCCCCAAAAAAAAATCTGAGTCTTTATATATATTCATATATACATATATATATATATATATATATATATATATATATATATATATATATATATATATATATATATATATATATATATGTATGTATGTATATATATATAATCTTCATTTACATAGAAGTGCCACAGGCTGCAATAACTATGTTTTTAATGAAGCTCTGTTTATTGCATGTCTATGTTTCGAATATCATATAATATTAATACATATTCTCTGTAATGGAGACATGAAAATCTAAAAAAGGTACATAGTAAAATCTTTTAAAATGGAATTGCACAGTATTAAAAAAAATCGTAAACACAAGTTTTTTTCTTAACATTTGTAAATGTATTACGTATTTCTCACATATTGCTGCACTCATTTTGCATGGATGACATCTTTTTCAGTTTAAATCAAGAATCCGTGATAGGCATGTTCTTTTTCATATGTTTAACTATATTTTAAATTAGTTATTTTTTAAAAAGCCTAGAAATCTACGATTTTTTTTTAAAGAATGAGTTTAATGTTTAATTGTAAAAGAATAGCGATTTAAAAATATTATTATTTTTTATATAACTAGGGGGGCTCAGTTCTCCTGCTCGCCACGCGCGCGAACCCCCCGGCGTAATCGCTTCGCGATTCCAAGTTGTAAGCTACCCCTGCTTGCTGCGCTCGGCAATACCCCATGGTATGAATAAGCAATTGCAGACCTTTCAAATGATGTGTCACACGACTGGTGTTGTAAAGAAATTAAAAATGTGCCCCCCCCCTGGGAAGGCAGAGTGGGGGATGACACACAAGACATCCATAATATTAATAAGAAGTTGCAGGCATTTCAAGTGATGTGTCACACGACTAATGTTGTAAAGAAATTAAAAATGTCCCCCCCTGGGGTCGGATTGGGAAGATTACACACAAGACATCCATAATATGAATAAGCTTAAGCAGTTGCAGACCTTTCAAATGATGTGTCACACGACTAATGTTGTAAAGAAATTAAAAATGTGCCCCCCTGGGGGGCAGATTGGGGGGTGACACACTAGACATCCATAATATGAATAAGCAGTTGCAGACCTCTCAAATGATGTGTCACACGGCTGGTGTTGTAAAGAAATTAAAAATATGCCCCTCCTGGGAGGCAGAGTGGGGGGTGACACACAAGACATCCATAATATGAATAAGCAGTTGCAGACCTTTCGAATGATGTGTCACACGACTGGTGTTGTAAAGAAATTAAAAATGTGATCCCCCTAGGGGGCAGAGGGGGGGTGACACACAAGCCATCCATAATATGAATAAGCAGTTGCAGACTTTTCAAATGATGTGTCACACGACTGGTGTAGTAAAGAAATTAAAAATGTGCCCCCCCTGGGGGCAGAGCGGAGGGTGACACACAAGACATCCATAATATGAATAAGCAGTTGCAGACCTTTCGAATGATGTGTCACACGACTGGTGTTGTAAAGAAATTAAAAATGTGATCCCCCTAGGGGGCAGAGGGGGGGTGACACACAAGCCATCCATAATATGAATAAGCAGTTGCAGACTTTTCAAATGATGTGTCACACGGCTGGTGTTGTAAAGAAATTAAAAATATGCCCCTCCTGGGAGGCAGAGTGGGGGGTGACACACAAGACATCCATAATATGAATAAGCAGTTGCAGACCTTTCGAATGATGTGTCACACGACTGGTGTTGTAAAGAAATTAAAAATGTGATCCCCCTGGGGGGGAGAGGGGTGGTGACACGCAAGACATCCATAATATGAATAAGCAGTTGCAGACCTTTCAAATGATGTGTCACACGACTGGTGTTGTAAAGAAATTAAAAATGTGCCCCCTGGGGTGCAGAGCGGAGGGGGACACACAGGACATCCATAATAGGAAAAGGCAGTTTCAAACCTTTCTAAAAATATGCAACACGAGTGCTGTGGATAAAAATTTTAAAAGTTCCCCTTTGGGGGGGGGGGGTCAAAGTGGGGTGCGGCGCCCCAAACATGAATAATTGGAATAAGCAGTTACAGTTCTTTTAAACTATAGGAAGGCTCCGCACCCCTGCTCGCTACGCTTGCCAAACCTCCGCGTAATCGCTTCGCTATTCCAAGTTGTAGGCTACGCCTGCTTGCTGCGCTCGCCATTACCCCATGGCTTCCCGATTTAGAGGTGGGCAATATATCAGTTACTTGTATATAATATAGTATATTCAATATACATTTGTATATTGTATATTTTACAACAATTTGAAAAGTATTTGTATATTGTATATTTTACAAAACTTAATATACAATATACTTTGTTACCCATAAGCAATAATTTTAATTTTTGCGTTCTAAAGAATTACATTAAAAATCAAAAGATATAAGCTATAAAATGTCTCGGATACTATATGTTTATAAATAGTAGAATAAGGGGAAACAGGACACACACCTTTATGCAATTGAATGTACTACCATTATTATTAATTTTTTAAAAGTATTCTAAAAGTATATCGAATATACATTTTGGAAAAAGAGTATATTGTGTAATATATATCTTTCGAAATTCCTAAAATGTCTGTATATTGTATATTTTGGGCAAAAATGGGCGAGTATTTGTATATTGTATATAATGTACTTTTTTCATGTATACTGCCCATCTCTGCTTTTGTTCTTTCCTTGTATATTTTATTCTTCCATGCTTATTAAGGTCATGTAAGAATAAATATCCGGTAAGAATATAAAAATCAGATTATGTGACACTAATGTAGGCGAAATTTTGGGATTCATAGGCACCTAATGTTAGGATATAAATGGTCGGCTCACCTAATATTAAAAAAAAAAAAAAAAAAAAAAAAAAAAAAAAAGTTTTTAGCTTCACAGAGTCACATTAGGATGCTTGCAAGGAATTCTGATATTCATAGACACTTATTTTACCTAACGTTCTTGATGAAAAGTACCAACAAAAAGGTCTTGTACTACTTCCTGATAATTTATTCTTTCATATTTTTGACTAAATATGCTGTGCAATAGGACGTCCGGCCATTTTAACCTTTGGACGTGGCTTTTACTTTCAGTATCTATGTAGAAATATCATTGGAAAATTTCAATTAATTTTGTACTTAAAGTATGTAACTAAAGCAGAAATAATTTGGAAATTCGAATTTCACTCACATTTATACTAAAATCTTATATATAATATAAAATGTTTTCCTTTTAATAGTAAATTTGAAATCTAAAAATAATTGGCAAAAAAATAATTGCTAGACGAATCCATCAAAGAATTTTAATTTTAATTAAGTTTTCAGAAATAAAAAATGGCAATATTTCTTGAAAAAATTTGAGTTATTATACTTAGCGATTTATTGTTTGATTACAGATAGTAAAAAAAGTATAAAAAAAATCTATTGAAATTGCGAAATTGTAACCCTATTTTTGTTAAAATAACTTAGTTTTAAAACTTTTTGTTAATTTAAAATATTGGTTTTGCTGTGATTTTAATTAACTATTTTTCGTAGAAATTAGAAAAATTAGTAAAAATTTCGTAGAAAGTTTAAGGTACTAAAAAATTAGAAAAATGTTTCTCAATTATGATTCTTGCTTTTAAATTTCAAAATTTAAAATAATTAAAAAGATAATGGCTGAAATATAAACGTAGTCATCCATTGTGGTTTCAACAATGAAAGTAAGACAAATAAAGCTACTATCGCTAAACTTGGCGAAAAAATCGTAAAAATCTGGAAAATATCGAGTAACTACAAAACTAATGGGAATAAAAGAAAAAAAATTTCGGCAATAGCTAGCATTTCGTATGATAAATCAGTGTACCAACTTTCGTCACGCTAGGCCAAAAGGTTTGGAAGTTTTTTGGCGAACATCTCCACAAACAAGCTGTTTTATATACATAGATGAAATGATTATTCTATTCTTTGAACCAAATAAAATTTACAAAGGGTAAGGGATGGCTGTTTGCTGGATTCCTTAATCTTAAACATTCCATACTGACAAATTTTATTAAAAAAAAAATATATATATATATAATTTTTCGTGTTTTTTTTTTCAAATGCTTTCTTTTATTCCTGATCTTCTCATTTTACTTAATGCCGATAAACTTATATTTTCTGTTCTCGAATTTTGCAATGATTCAAGAGCACTTAATAGCATTTTCTACTTTCTAAAACCGGATTGTATGCACTCCCCCTTTTTTTTCCAAATAAAAGATTAAACAAACCAACAAATAAATAAAAACTCTTTGTAAGTGTGCGGCCGGTACTGTCTTTCATCTGAAAAGGGTAGAAGTAGATGTGATTTTTTTCACATGCTACTTGGTGGGTATCAGGCTAATGGTTTCTTGACCAGTAGGAGGTCAATTGAAGATTGGATGTGATGATGGCTAAACGCGTTATCACTAGTGCATCAACAGAGAATTTTCCTCTACCCCCTCCTCCCCCAGGTTAGACATTCAAACTGCTTTCTTTTCATCAATTGTACATATAAACAAGAAAGTAAAAGTCTTTTCCTTGGACGAAAGCAATTCTTTACAAAACCGGCTTTTTGACTCTACAAAGGAAACACCATGATCTGTGAAATTAATTCTTGAAAATAATTTTTTGGAGGTGTTATCTTTCACTTTCTTTTTACCCAAATTATACACTTTTCTTAGTTTGTTGGTTTTAATTCACTAAGTTATTAATAGCAATATTTTTTGCATACTTTCTTTAGTATTCTACAGCATCTTTTCTGGTGGACATTTATATTAGTGCAGAGGGGGTAGAGTTGCCCGGGCACACAGGGTTTCCCCCTACCGGATACGCCTGTAGTCTGTATTTATGGCCGTCAGCGTTTTATCTCACCTTAAAGGAATAGTATTATAACCACATTTAGATATGATGCTGATGGGGACCATAACATTCCTTGCCAAAAGATGGTGTCTGTGGCATTCATAGCCTTTTTTTTTTTTTTTTTTTTTACAGAATCTTGCAAAAGAATTCTTAAACATTGCGGTCTATAGGCGCAATAAATTCAAAAGGAATTTTAACAATGTTATAGTATTTAAAACACAACAATTAGATACATATCTTTTATATACATCGTAAAAAGCTTAAAAGAATGATGTTTGCGACATTAAGTCTTTTTATTTTACAGGGTGTGAAAAAAACCAGAGATACATTGTCGTTTATAGTCGATGATGCACAGAAAGACATTTTAATTTAACTATATAATTTTTTACTCGTACGTGAAACTTTTGTCTGCTTTTAATAAGCTATTTAATATGGGTGTTGCAAACGATGTACGCAAACATTCGTGTATACTACATACACAGTTGCTCAAAATAATTTGAAAACGTGACTCTTTATGTGTGCCTTAGCAAGTTCTTTGTATCATTGTTTTGAAAGAAATTTAGATCATTAATTTAATTAGAGAATTATCATCATTTATAATGTTAATAGCGATATACAGAGATGCATAAAAGTATTTAAATATAATGGTACATATAAGTCTTAATTTTTGAAAATTATTTTATATACTTCAGGGTATCGTTTTTCTTTCTTTCTTTCTTTTCTCATTACAAATAAAACTTTTTATTTTTATGTTAAGAAGCAAACAAGATTGTTAATATAGTGAAATTTTTCTGTATTGGACATCTACGGTTCCAAAAAAAAAGATATCCAAGTTAGAGAAGTATCCAACTTATAGAGGTTAGACATAATGTTAAATATCCCAATAATCCGTTCTCAGAAAAGTGTCCAACTTGGGAAGTTTTCTTTCTAAAATTTCTTTAGTTATTTGCAATTACTATTTAAAGGGAAGAAATTAAAAAAAAATTTAAAAAAAAAATGTTTCATATTACAATAATGGGTAATGTTTGTATAAACTTCCGTGACTTAAGTACTTATTACTATTTATAATTTTAATTTTAGTAATTTATTTGTTAAATTAAACTTTCTTTAATTATTAAATCAATTATAAAATCCCTTACTTTAAATAAATGTGCTTTTCTAACGTCCATAACAATAATTAGAGCCCTTTACCTCACAATGCTCCTTTCCTAATAGAATATATATTTATAAAAACAATAATTAAATAAGAAAAATAAATCTTGCTATGACGCATGGATTATAAAACACTTTCCAACGACTCAGAAAAGTAGTTTCCCATATGGCCCTTATATTTGTGAGTCCCTGTATTTCGCTATAAATGTTATCCATTCTAAAATTTAGATCTGAGTTATATCGCTATTTATCGTTAGCGTTACACAAATATAGTGATGGTGTGATATATCGAGATGTTACGATAGTCACAATACAACTATGTACAGCAATATATCGTTAAATAATAGTTATTTAATATCGCTATCCAAATATTAAAAAATAATACTTAACAAAAAATTTTGACATTTGCTTATTTTGACATTGCTTATTTTGACATTTATACTGTTTTAAAGTGTCGCACAAAATAATATGTACGACCCTGTAAAAATAGTCAGAAACGTTCATTTTTCATAGAGGATTATTTTCTTGAGTCTATAAACAACATATATCATTTCATTAGTTTTTAAAATATTGAAACTGTTATAAAACAGGTTTAAAAACAATGCATGACACAGGCTCATTGGAATAATGAGAAAAAATTACATTCACAAAACATTTAATTAACACAGATAAATGCATAATTGCTGGATTGATTCGAGAAGAGATATGACGTCACATACGTAATACTTGTCACATGATCACTGCAAGTATGCGATAATTCTTTTTGATGTCCACAGAAAAATCGTCTAAATTTATTTTAAATTTCTTTCACCCATAGACCGTTATGTTAAATAATTCTTTTGCGATGACCTGTAAAAAAACTATGCCACATATACCATTTTCAATAGGGAACTTTCTGGAGTCCATATATACAACATATTCAAATTTCAAGATGATACGAGTATCTTTACGCGAGTTTTAACACTTTTCATCTTCGTTGGAAAGTGTTAATAATCGTCTGAATTTATTTTTAATTTTTTCCGTCCATAGACCATAATGTTAAAGAATTCTTTTGCGATGTCCTGTAAAAAAACTATAAGTACCACATACACCATTTTCAATAGGGAACATGCTGGAGTCCACATATACAACGTGGTAGGCGGAAAAAAGCGCACCGGAAAAATGCGTCCCCGGAAAAAAACGTCCCTGGAAAAAAGCGCATCGGAAAAAAGCGTCCCTTTTTACAAATTACATATTTAAATAAGTCTGATGGTTAAGTACACATGGTTAATCTTAGAATATAAACACTAGAGTGAGACGGTTTTATGAAATTTGAGCATCCTTGCTCTCTCGGGACTGAGATGGGCGAAGGTGGGGGGAGGGGGGCTTTAAAAGTTCTCAAAACCTGTTATTGCTTCAATGAAAAAAAAAATTTTTAGGATACGAAAAATAAGGTAATAAACACTAGATACTTAAACGATTTTTTTAAATTCAGTCTCCCTTGTTCTTATGTGGTGGTGGTTGGGGGAGGGGGGAGGGCGATTGTCTACAAACTCTGAATTTACTCAAACTCTTACATTATTTTTTTATATTATTTATAATTTAAATTATACATAATTAATTCATGTATTATATGATTATTATTTTTATTATTATTATCAAATTACATATTAATATTTTATTACATTTTATATTATATATTTATACTTATATAATACATATTAATTATTAATATATTAATATAATATATTAATTGTAAATAATTAATAATATAATTAATAGATTAATAATAATAATAATAATAATAATAATAATAATAATTAATAATAAATAATTTATAATAAATAAATAATACATAATTATAAATTAAATATAAAATTAAAAAAAAAATAAAAAAATATACAAATAAATATTATTAAATATTAAATATTATACTCATTAACAAAAATTTATTTAAAAGTGATAATATTTTATTAACTCATAGTAATATCAACTCATATATATATTTTTTTCATTCAGCCACCCTTGTTAGGCGGGGGGGGGGGGGGGGGGTGAGCCTACAAACTCCAAATCTATCACTGCTTTAGACGATAACATTTTTCGGAATGTTTTTTAGAATTTAGGAAAAAAAGTGACTGGAAAAACAAGAGCGCAAAAAGTGATCAGAAAAAGGTGACAAGGAATTGATAAATATTGAATTTGTGGATAAATAAATGATAAAAACTAAAGTGGCAACAAATGTCTCATTTATATCATTCTCGTAGGACAGCGGTTCCCAACCTTTAATACGCGTACGTAGCGAGATTGCTGGAGGTATATGACGATAGTATCAGTAATGGCGGGTGATAAAATATCATTTTTTAAATAAATTCTTGTTAATGTGTAGATTTTTTAATATTTAATTTTATATATTTATACACTTATTTTTATTATGTCCTATAAGTTAATAAAATATTATCATTTTTAAAATTAATTCTTGTTGATGAAACTAGATTTTTAATATTTAATTTTATTTATTAATACATTTATTTTTATTGATTTACTATGAGTTAATAAAATATTATCATTTTTAAATAAACTTTCGTTAATAAGTATAATTTTTAATATTTAATTACATTTATTTTTAATTTTATATTTAATTTATATTTATGTATTATTAATTTATTACTTATTTATTATAAATTTTTTATTCTGTATTATTATTATATTATATTAATATATTTATTATTATATATTATGTTATATATTATATAAATATAAATATATAAATGTAATATAAAATATAATAAGATATTAATATGTAATTTTATAATAAAAATAATCAAATTATAAATAATATTAAAAAAATAAATATAAGAGATATATTTCAAAGTTTGTAGATACCCTCTCCCCTCCCCCCGCCCCACTCCACAGGAGAACAAGGGAGACTGAATAAAAAAAAAAAAAAAAATCATTTAAGTACCTAAAGTTTATTATCCAGTTCTTCGTATCTTACAATTTTGTTTCATTACAGCAATGACAGGTTTTGAGATAACTTTTAAAGCCCCCCCCCACCCCCTGCCCATCTGAGTCCCGATAGAGCAAAGACTTAAATTTCATAAAACCGTCTCATTCTAGTGTTTATATTCTAAGATTAACCATGTGTATTATTATCAGACTTATTTAAATATGTGATTTGTAAAAAGGGATGTTTTTTTCCGGTGCGCTTTTTTCCGGGGACGCTTTTTTCCGGGGACGCTTTTTTCCGGGACGCTTTTTTCCGTGCGCTTTTTTCCGGGGACGCTTTTTTCCGTGATTCATACAACGTATCAGAATTTCATGATGATACGAGCATTTTTACGTGAGTTATCGCGCGGACAGACAGACAGACTGACGGACATACGGACAGACAAACTGAAGTTATAAACACTTTTCAACTTCGTTGGAAAGTGTTAAAAGCAATGTTTCCTTTCTAAAATAAGTGATTAATTTCTCTACTGTTACTCGATAAAATATTCATGAGTAAAACATTATTGATAAATACAAAAATAGAAAACTTATATAATCATCTATTCTGATAGTTAACATTTAAGGTTTAACCATTTCCGCCATTTTTGTTAAAATCATGTTTGTGAAGAAAATTTTTGCAGCAATAAATTTTCGAATTATACTTGTTACAATACTTTGTTTTGTACCAAATATTATGCATAAAAACGATAGTTTTTCGACAAATCGTTAATAAAATAGTTGATTTTGCCTTAATATGACTTTTTTTTAAAATTCAGACAAATAAAAAATCAATTTTTTAAAAAAATTATTATATTAAATAAAAATAGTTTCATGTAAAGGAAATTATAAGAAATATTATTTTTCATTAAATTCGTAAAAAAAATAAAATAAAATAAAATAAAAATAAAAAAGACTGTTCTCGTGTTGATAAGAACACGTATATCATATAAAATTTCCTCCAAAATAACACGTATCCCCCAAATTTGATCAAAATATGATATAACTGTGGATTGTTCTAATTGGTCACCATGGAGTTTCAAGACTTTTATGGAAAAAGTAAAATTAAAATGCTTAATTAAAATAATTATATGTAAATTTAAATATTTTATATCTTGAAAAGGTAATGTTTGCTTCAGGATGAGATTGCATTTTATCATTTTATACGTATAAAAAAAAATCAATTACTTCATAGAGATATAATTTAGATTCAAATACCACTTCATAGCCCAGCTTCAAACCTTCGCTCCCTTTCGCCCTCAGGTCTTTAACCTCCCAAACTGTTCTGTGATTCCCTCCCGCTGAAATATCATTTCATTGTGTACCTACTTGTAGGACGAACAAAACTTTCTCACTTTCATATTACCGGTCTGCCTAAGGACATTTGGGGACACTGTGGTGGCTAGTATTGTCTAGGAGGAGACACAATCTTTGCAGACAGAAACTGATGTTTCACTTGACCACCAATTGAGTAACATGATCTCAGGGTCTGCTCCGCTCCTTCCCCCTTCCCCCAAATAAGGAAATACAGTTAAATTATATTCGTAATTTTTTAAATATTCTTTACTAATTATTAAAAATATTATTTGTTTAAAGAGGTTTAAAAGGAAAATTTTTTCCTGTGATGATTTGTAAAATAAAATAAAAATAATCCAAAAAATCCCCCCCCCCCGTACCTTAAATAATAAAACATTAAAAAAAACAAAAACATAGAATTAGAATAGATTTTAGTTAAATAATAATTATATAAGCTTTTAGTCAGACTTCTTCTACGAATTCCCACACTGGGCGAATAGTAACGTGTAATGTAAATATGCAATAAAACTATCTGGTACTCTTCGAAAGAGAACATTTTGAAATTCTTTTAGTGATAGTTAAAGATATAAAATCCCCCATTTTGAAATAAGCTATTATAACATTTTCATGATTACATCTCGTTTACTATAAAAAAATCTATAAAAAGTGTTCAACATAATATTTTTAATAACGGACAATTTCGCAATTTTAGAATTGAGTTATAAATTTTATTAATTTTTATGGAAATAATATTTGTATTTGGAAAAGGAACAAAACATTTTTAAAATTTAATGTATGAATTTGAGAGTCAGAAAAAGGAAAATAATAAAATAAAATAAAACTCTCAATGAGTATGAGTATATAGAGGGTGGACATAACGTTAAACCTATGGATCTGTTCTCAGAAAAAGTGAAGTGCCTAATTTAGGAAGGTGTTCAACTTAAGGGGATGTTCAACTTGAGAGGTTTTACTGTATATAAATTGTAACGATCAATATATATGTATATGCATTGTGCAGATTGTAAATGAATTGTGCTCGTTGAAATATGTTCATTATATGCATTGTGCAGTCATAAGTTTTTAACTAAAAGTGAGAGTAAAAATACTCGATACATTCAATCATTTAGTGAAAAGTATAGTAAACTTTCAGTAATTAAAAGTATAGTTAATTCACGCATCGAAAAGGTCTACGAGTTTCATTGACGGGCCTGAAATATTATCCAGGTGATGTGTTCTCCCATCACGAATGTATTATTATATGGTCAAACCTCATTAACGCGAACACGCTTAACATGAAATACTTTTAATCCGAAGTGGATACTCTTTCCCAATCAAATTAATAAAAGTTATAAACAGTTACCTTATTATAACTTTGACTGATAACATGAAATACTGCTAATACATAAACAAAATTTTATTATGTCCTCTTCAAGTTCACGTTAATGAGGTTTGGTTTCATCAAAGGGTGAGAAATAATAAATTTGTTAATTTTTAAATAGTAAAACATATATATGAAATAATGTTGCCTTGGTTAACATTTTCATTATTCCAAATAAAGTGAATTAAATATACGTTACTGTTACGTTCTTTATAAGATAAAAAAAAAAAAAAAATCAATTTAAAAAGGAGTGTTAAAAGGTATCTTCTAAGTTCACCATATATTAATAATGATACTTCAGGATGCTAGCGATGGTTTATTTTCATTCCCACTTTTTCCTAATAATTATATGTGTCACAGATTTTTGCACTAATTTCTGAGAGACGTATGACGAAAATTAATATTAAAAAAAAATAAAAAAATCTTGGTAGATAAAATTAAATATCACTACGCACACTCTACGCCAGTTCTGCATGCATAAGCCTCGATTAGTACGCACGTTTACATGGTCCCCGTTCATACTGTATTCATACAGAGTCCACGGTTCGTAGGTGTGTATACTCATACACATGTACTCGCTTTCACTGTCTGTATACCGAGTCCACGGTTCGTATGTGTATACGCATGGTCCTCGCTTTCACTGTGTGTATACCAAGTCCACGGTCCGTATGTGTATACGCATGGTCCTCATTTCCACTGTGTGTATACCGTGTCCACGGGTTGCATGTGTATATGCATGGTCCTCGCTTTCACTGTGTGTATACCGTGTCCACGGTTCGTATGTGTATACGCATGGTCCTCGCTTTCACTGTGTGTATACCGTGTCCACGGTACGTATGTGTATACGCATGGTCCTCGTTTTCACTGTGTGTATACTGAGTAAGCGGTACATAGGTGTATAGACAATATAGTTAATTCTCTGAACTTATTAAATTTTCATCTATTTCAGTCAACATGTAGGACATTTACATTACTAAGAAAAAAATGTATACTTATCACAATCGTAATATTTTTAATTAAAATTTACTGGGTATATTAAAGAAGAAAAATTTTATAATACTGAAAAAGAGATTCAAGAAATTCTTCCACATATTCATATACTTATACATTCTTATTACTAATTTAATAATTATATAAATGCAACACATTTGTATTCCTGAATTTACATATTAGTTGTAATATACGTATAAATCAGAAATTCGTCTTTTCGCCTTTTAACAAATAAATAAATAAAAGAAACGAATATAATTATCGATTTGATGCATATTTCAAAAATATATATAAGTAAAATTTGAAATATACTGCGAAAATTTTGGTTTATATTTATTCAAGTTCAAAACTAAAGTTACATTTCAAATACTCTCTTAGAAGAATGAAAATGAAGCAATGTCTTGCTTTTTTCGTTTACGTTCCCATTTGAACAATTCACAAGTGGAAAGTCCTCTGTTGGACGGTTTATTCACCGTGTGTGTGAATGTCCTCGGTTGCCTTGCAAAAAAGCATATTTGAAAAAAGCCTATATTTAAAATTTTTGAACCGGTTATATAATATACGTTCATCTAGAATACTAAAAAGCTGAAAAAAAATAAAGAAAACACATTATTTCAATAGGTCCGCAGTTGGTCGGTTTGGTTACCGCGTCCTCGTTTCCCACCATATTCCGGACTGTGTGTGTGTGTGTGTGTGATATTTTGAAGTTAGGAGCCAGAAGCATCATCATCGGTTTTTCCGTTTTGAAACATAGAGTCATGGAAAGCGAGGAAAAAATAAGAAATAAATGTAGAAGATTCATTGAACTACACATTGGCTGCTGCAACATAGTTTATTAAATTGTAGTCATATAGAGCGTGAAATTCTCTCTTTGCAAGCCGTCTTGAACCGAATCATCGAAAAGAAGAAAAAAGAAAGAATATTCCATCATAAAAAACATTATTTCCGTAAGTCGTCTTAACCGAATCATCTGAAGATAAAGGAAAGAATATTTATCATCATTTCTCGGCTTCCTCACTTAAATCTAAAACCAAAAGCTTCCAGAACATTCTATAGTTTCTAAACATGATTTTCCCATGTTAATAGAATTCATGTCCAGCGTCGAGATTAACATATCATTCTCGAATATTTCAGACGATAATTTTGATTTTAAAAGATTATTATTTAACTAATTTATAATCGAAATCAGAGTTCGAATATTATGCAGACGATATTCAATTACAGACGATTAATTTTAAAACAAAAAGAAAAGAAATGAATTTATTGATACGCAACAAATATCAAACGTGAAGGAAAAATAAAAATGAATAAAAAGAATGATATTTTTTAAAGGTGCGGTTCTGGAATAATTTTAATGAGACGTTCTTAAAAAGGGTTGATAAAAACAGGGAAAAATGAGTTTATTGGGATTTTTAAAAGGTACAGTTTAATTAAGGATACTTTTAATTTAGTGCAATTTTTAAAATTTACGCATATTGGAATAAATGTTTTTAAAGGTAAATTAAGAATTTATATCGTTTCTATAAAGATTAATTAATTAGATCTAGTAACAGGATTTTAATTTAATAAGTTGAAATAAGTACGGGATATTGTTTTAAGAAAATTAATATAGAATGAGGTTAATTTTGGTGAAATTTTTTTTATTTGTAATATTATTCCCACTCTCTAAAAAACTTTGTATGAAATTAATAGTTAAATAAAACTACAAGTTCAGACAAACAAGTTCAAAAATTTAATAACTTGTGAGGGAGTGTCGTTTGTGATAAAGGCGCTCTAGCATTTTAGTGAGATCGTGACCTCAATGTTTTAACATGTGTAGCGTGAAAGCGACATCTATCCTTTATTCAACTTTAACTTTCCAGAGCATGTGCGTCGCCCTTGGTTCTACAGTTAAGTCGCGGTTAGGAGTAATATGCAAATTCATAGCGCCGTCTTCAGTTTGCAACATATAAAAGCTTTGAGTTGGAGTGCTGTGTGTCCTGTAGTAGTGGCGAAAGCCAGATAGTAGTGGCGGTGAGAAGGTGGCGAAAGCCAGCCATGGTGGTGAAGCGGCAGTAGCCCACAGAGATAGATAGCTAGTAGTAAAAAGATTAGCCTCCAGTGAATTAGAAGGTGTTTTAGAGTGAGCTAGCAAGCAGCATGCGCCGAGGTAGTTTATCACGAGCGGAGCTATCCAAGAAGAGTGCCGGTGATAAGAAAATAGTTTAATACGTTGAGCATTTTAAATAATAAAAAGTGTTTACAGCCAAGGGCTGTCTTATAAAGATTCAATCTAGCGTTTAGCTGAAGTCTGAACGAGAAGCTCGTTTGAAGTGCCCCGACTGAGTCTAGACCGAAGTTGTGAGTATAGTTTCGACTTAATCTCTTAGTATTGTGAATAGTTATTGAAATTCTCGAACTGAGGCTCCTTTGAAGCATCACTTTCCCCACGTCCCAGTGGTTTAAACAAACTGTTTATTTTATCCTATATATAGAATTATGTCTTCATTCCTTCAACATAACCTCCCACACGTTACAAATGACACCCAGTATGTGTACCCTTCCGTTACAAAATTAAATTTTGGAATAAAACTGTCGAACCCATGAAGCTAAGAGATGGTAGAAAAAATAACGCATTATAAAAAATAATAGCGATTAAAAAAATAGTTAAGAGCAAATTAGATGGAGTTAAATTTAGGTAAGAAGATTCTTCTGAAAAAACTACAATAATATTACACTATCACTTACCATTTATAAGTGCAGAGGAGATAATGCATATAATAACAGTAAATAAGTTATAAATATTAATAATAAACACAGTCCTTTAAATAAAAGTCCTCAGATCCAGTTTGGTTATAAGTTTTCATAGTTCAAATGTAGAATAATTTTTTGTCTACACATGGTTGATAAACTTTAATAATAAAGCAAATAGAAGTAAAAGTTGTCATTCTTAATGAGAAATGGAAATAAAGATAATTTACTTTTGAAAAACTTTTAATTTCTGTAGTTTTTACAGTCACTGAAAATTACATCTCAAGTTATAGGTTTGTGTAAAATCATAATATTTTATAACTGTTATCATATAATTATCTGTTGGAATAAATATCATAATACTAATGTAAAAGAAATGAGTAAATATAATTAGAGTTAAATACACTTAAATTTAATTTTTCAAAATGAATTTGAAAGTTTCTACAAACAAAGTGCACACCTTATGCCTGCATAAAGAGCCCAATCTAACACCAAAAACAAGTAATATCCTTGTTGCGCACCAATAAGATACTTCCTAATGTTGAAAATTAATGGTGATAAAATATTTAAGGAATAAGAATTAAAATTTAATCTACTGTCTTTACTTTAGTTTGACTTAGTGATTGTGATTGTATTCGAGGTTCTGTTTGTTTTTTGAGTTGCTCATTAAACAATTTAAAATCGTTTGGTGAAAAACAGGGTCTTAATTTAGAAATATGCACAATAACTGAATTCTGTCTTGTCTCATATATAAATTCATCTATTCCATAAGTTACATCAGAAAGTTTATTTATAAATGTGTATGGTCCAGAGAAAGTAGGTTCTAATTTTCCAGTACAGTCAGCTCTCGTTAATTCGAACTCGTCGGGACCATAAGATATGTTCGAATTATCCGAAGTTCGAATTATGGAAAATGTGAAATGAAAACATGCTCAATATGGTAGTATATCAAAGGAATTAATGTTATAGTGTTTTTTAATTTATTTCGTCTGTTATCGTCAGAATATGACTTAATATCAAATTAGAATGGATAAACACATAAACTAGTTAAAAAATTAGAAACAAGCACGATGGAAGAAAAACTTAAAGCGTCACTGATGGACAGATGGGACTTTAAGAAAGTGGATATCAATTGCATTGCATTATATGTATACTCGTTCGGGACAATTTTCACAAAAATCAAAGAAAGAAAGTGATTCAAATGATTTGAAATCCGTGAGAAAGAAAAGAAAAAAGATAAATAGGAATTCTAGTTAGTTCGAATTATGAAAAGAGTTCGAATTAATGAAAAATTTTAACGTTATTCTGCCATTGAAAATTTCGGGACTTTATGTTTAGTTCGAATTAAGCGAAATTTCGTATTATCCGATTTCGAATTAACGAGAATCGACTGAATTAGGGTATTTAAACTCTTCATAAATTACTGAATCTTGTATCTTTAATGGGGATTCGACAAAATTTCGATGAGAGAGTCTTTTGCTTTTAAGGTGAAATTCACGAATTCACGCTTTTGCAATTTTGGGGACTTTGTCTACTGGATCTGTTTACATTCTGATTACCTGACACAAAATTATTATCCTCCTTTTTAAAAATCTGAATCAAAATTATCGTGAATATTGTAACTACATTTTATTGTTAACTTTAACCAGAAATTTTATCTAATAAAAATACAAATTGTAAATATCATAGTTATGCCTTAAATTGGAATCAAGTTTTAGTGCTATTATTTTATATCATAAACAGATACAAAAATTTTAATGATAGATAGTTTTTTGCTTAAAATCACAAAATTTACTGAAAAATTTAATTATATTTTATGTGTCAAAAATCTACCAGCAGCTTTGTATAGTTCCATCTTTCATACTGAATTATATAAATTATAAGAATCCGGGAACTAAAACTCACTTCCACCTGAAATTCTATCAAATAAAAGAAAAAACATAAATGTTAACTTAGTTTTCTAGCTAAAATATCTAGTAATAGGAACATTATCACAAAAATGCTGCATTCTGAGAATGACTATTATAATTAACAAAAATAAATAAGTTAGAAAATGTACTTTTCTTAAATAAACCTGAATTCTAAGACTCATTTAAATGTCATTATTACAAACGTTATTAATTTTAATCGTGCATAAAAATCAGAAATATCATAATAGTCTTTAGTAAGTAACAGTAAGTATCCCACGAACATCATACACTTCAATTAAATCTTTTAAGAACAAAAATGTTTTCATCTCCAACAAATATATAAATAATAATAATAATATTTGTAATAGATAAATAAATAAGATTCACAAAAAAATAAACAAATAAATAAATAAGCCTCACAAACAGAGAATAAATAATCTATACAAATACATAAAAAGCATACAAATAATAATCAAATACTTCTGAAAATAACTCACTATTAAGAAGAAATTCTCAAGATGATCCCAGTGGAGAGAAATAAATAACGTCATCAATTGGCATTCAGTTGTCCGTACAAGTTTTTTTTTAACTACCAGGAATAAGTGAAGTCATTGATTCAATATCTGGGCGGCAACAAGATGGATGTCAGTCATCATGGCTCTTCTTTAACAAAAATAGCACCTCTCTCAGTGTCTTTTCAAGCATAGTTTTGAAGCACTATAGAAAGAACATTTCTTGTACTTTAGTTAATTAAGGGATTACTGCAATTTTTCCACAAGACGTTTTCCAACAATGTCGTTTTTCTGCAATCCACAAGCCGATCAACACTCTATTCTACAGAAGACTACATTATCAAGCCGAAAATACCATATAGAATGCCATTCTTTTTCGCTCTTGTCACACAAAAAAAACCTGTCGACAAAATAAAAGACTGACATTTTGAAGTTAGGAGCCAGAAGCATCATCATCGCTTTTCCCGTTTTGAAGCACGGAGTCATGGCAAGCGAGGAAAAAATAAATAAATGTAGAAGATTCATTAAACTACACATTGGCTGCTGCAACATAGTTTATTAAATTGCAGTCATTTAGAGCGTGAAATGCTCGCTTCGCTAGCCGTCTTGAACAGAATCATCGAAAATAACAAAAAAAGAAAGAATATTCCATCATAAAAAACGTTATTTCCGTAAGTCGTCTTAACTGAATCATCGGAAGAAAAAGGAAAGAATATCTATCATCATCTCTCGGCTTCCTCACTTAAATCTAAAACCAAAAGCTTTAAGAGCATTCTATAGCCTCCAACCCTGACTTTCCCATTTAAACAGAATACATATCCAGCGCCGAGATTACCATATCATTCTCGAAACATTCAGACGATAATTTTTATTTTAAACGTTTATTGTTTAACTAATTTATAATAGAAATCAGAGTTCGAATATTTTGCAGATGATATTCAATTACAGACGATAATTTTAAAACAAAAAGAAAAGAAATGAATTTTTTTATACGCAACAAATATCAAACGCAAAGGAAAAATAAAAATAAAGAAAAAAAATAATATTTCTGAAAGATATGGATTTGGGATAATTTTAATAAGACTTTTTTAAAAAAGGGTTGATAAAAACAAGGATAAAATGGGTTTTATTGGGGATTTTAAGAGATGAAATTAATATATAGTAGAAAGATAAAGTAAGAGATAAATTAGACTTTAAGAGATAAAGTAATTAGGATGAGCGAAGCGAATCCTCTACTAGGCCACTCAAATTACAATTTGTCGTACACTTTACAAAAAAACTTTTCAATATTTTGACTTCAAATTAAGCACAAAAATAAAATATGATCTGTAGATTTGCAGAATATAATTTTTTTTACAGTAAAACGTTAAAAAAAAATATTATTTTAATTAATTTATTTTACATGCATTTCCAATACGGACGCATTTTAGAAAATAAATAAAAAATGAAACGCGTATATTTTCAGAAAAAAAATATAAATCATGGAGTAACTAATTATAGATAGAATCATGATTAATTTAATAAATAAAATATGTTTTCATTATTCATCAAAATCGTTTGCACTGATGACGCTTAAACATTTTAAAAGAATTGTATTATGGATTTTTTTTTTTTTTGTAAAGTGGCAACAAAAGAATTGTAAACAAATAAAATTAATTGTTAAATTTGTTATATAAATGAAAAATTAAAAGAATTGCGTGAACTTCTTGCCTCGATTCAAGCTCTTTATAAATGTACTAAAGGAAAAGTTGGCCGATTCAGAAATGACAAATGGACTTCAACCTTTTCTTATTTTATCATTTGTATCGAAAGTAATGTTACGTTCTTATTTGTGGAAAAGGGTTTAGTGAACGGGACTTTAGACTTTGTTGCACGTATTAAAGAAAATCACAAGCCACCAGACCAGATAGTGCGAATAATCATGGATAAATTTGAATACTACAGTAATTTAACTTATAAGAATTGGTGCGTACCAATTCCCCCAATAATTGAATTCTGGAAAAATGGAAGCATAAGTTGCTCAAGGAAAGAATTTCTTCTGCAGTTAGCTTTTGCTGTTACAATTCATAAATCCCAAGGTTTAACATTAGATGAAGCAGTTGTAGATATTGAGGATATATAGAAACCAGTTGGCTTAAAAACGTACGTAACGTTGTCAAGAGTGAAAATCCTTCAAAATTAAGCATTCAATAGAAATTTTCCTTACGAAAATTTCTACAATATCAAAAATTCTCATGCACTAACATGTATAAAAACGAAGAAATTAGAATAAAAAGTTTTACAGTTAAAAATTCATAGTATCGACGAGAGCAGATTTCAAATGTTTTTCCAGAAAATAGGATTTTGAAGAAGTAGCTCTTTTCAAATATGTTATTCTAAAATAGCTATCAAAGATTATTTGATGTTAATTACAAAGATTGGAAACATGCATATTTCAAACAACTTTAAAAAACACCAGTGGCTACTAGAAATTGTAAAAAAATCTTTAAAAGAATTTTTAGTTGAAAATTTAAAAATATTTTGTAAACGTTTGCTTCGAAAATATTTTTTTATGCCAGTCTTACATCATAAATAAAAGATTCCTAGGAAATTAATAGTTATTTGGCTGAACTTGCATTTTGTAGAATTAAAATGCGCCAAAACATAAAATAACGTTTTTGATTAATAAAGATGCAAAAATAATATTAAAAAATATTGTTACTTTCAAATATATGCTTCATAAAATAATGCTTCGCGAATCCAAACAAAGCATGGCTTTTGCTAGTATATATATATATATATATATATATATGTATACATATATTGATTACGTAGTTTTTAAATAAGAACATCTGCCAATATCATATGTTTACGAACAAAAATAAATTTAAAACTCAATCTCAAAGTAGCTCCTTTGAAATTTAGATCAAATTTAATTTGACGTTTAAACACAATCTTAATTTGAAATTTACGAAAAAAATCTAGTTATTACACCTTTATATTTGAACTTTAACTGTGCGTTTAAAAACGACCTTAACTTAAATTTACGAATAAAACTCACATTATTTATTCTTAATTTTGGAACTCGCGAAATTTAAATCTTTAAAAGAGCTTTTTTTTTAACACAATTGTGGTAATTTTATTAACATTTAACACTAGAACCGCGGAATTTTTTCCTCGAGATTCCTAAAAATATTTCACATCAGAATTTTCATTTTAAACTAAATCACTTATTTTTTTTAATTATTTTTCTACGTCATATATATATATATATATATATATATAACTTCATTTATAAAGAATTTTCTAGTTCGAATCGACATCTATTCATTTGTTCTGGGTCAAATTGACCCGGTTCCGCGGTTCTAGTATTAAAATTAAAATGCATGTTTACTTTGGAATGTGCACAGAAGTGTTTTACGTTTTTAGAAGCACGTTACAACGAAAGCTTTTCCTCAAACTACAAGGAAATATGCAATATATGCATCCATATGATATAATATTACTGAAATATTATCTGGCGTTGCTTAAACTCAATCCGTCTTTTTATGCATAAAAACACGCTTCAATTAGAGAATTAAATCAAGAGGGTTTCCACTTTTTATAAAATAAATAAATATTTAAATTTGACATTGATAGAAATCAAATCTAGACTAATTAAATGAAATTGATGTCATTTTCCATGATTTCTTTTTAATCATGCCATCAGTCATAAAGTTTGTTTGATAAGGAAAATAATTTCTCTCTTTTTAATACAGTGCGTGGCCAAAGTTTAAGCACAACAAACATTTTCTAAATAAAATTTTATCAACAAATAAAAGTAGCTTTCCTTTTCACACAACCTACAAACTGTAGTTTTAAAAAGAGAGTTAACAGATTTCTTCTATAAAATTTATATAAAATTAAAAAAATTAATTCAAATTTTAAAATTTATCAAAACAACAAAAATGAGTATGTCAAAAGTTTAAGCACAGTAGTTTTTAAGAGAGCAAGAATAAAAAAATAATAATACTTGATTATTGCTCCTTTCAGCTGAATTACTTTAAATATACGGTCTTCCATCTATAAAATGAGGTTCTGTATTGCTTCTTGTTTAATTTTAAACTAAGCGTTTTCAATGGCATCTTTCAAATCTTTAACTGAAGAATACTGCTTTCCATTTGGATAAACTGCATGAGTGAGGCTGTCCCACATATTTTCTATAGGATTTAAATCAGGACTAATTGCCAGCCATTTCAAAACAGACACTTTTTTCTACTTAAGTCACGATGAAGTTCAGTTTGAGATATGGATCGAAGCGTTATCATGTTGAAATAACTATTTTTCTCCCCCCCCAAAATCTCGGCAACAGGAAGCAAATGATTGGAAAGTGTCTCTTGGTAGTTTTCAGAGTTTTCACGAACACTGATGAATGCTAAAGATATGTGACCGTTGAAAGAAATAGTTCCCCATACTATTACAAAACCACCATTATGTTGTCGGCTAAATACACTCCTAGGTTTTTTGCGGAGATCATGCCAATAGTACTTAACTCATCAGGGCCATCGAAGTTCCATTTTTTTTCATCACTGACTATGACATTCAGCCACTTTTCACCATATGACATATGCTCTTTGTCCCATTGTATCTAGCTTCTTTATGGTGTCGTTTGAGATATGGCAATCGAATCATTTTACGGTATTTGATATATTTGAATTCCAACACTCTTTTATAAACAGTTCTTTGTTTCGATATTCGTCCTTCAACAGCATATTTTATTTGCGAAAGGGAGCACTGTGAAACATTTGTGTAACGTTACACCATAAAATGGGTGGCAGCTTTGCTGCCTCCTATTTTACTGAGTGATTCTTTTTTCACCTATATAATGGTGTAAAGTAAAACATGTATTATTGAAGTAACATTACAATGTTACACCGGTTATATCGCTAAGGGGGCTCAGGGGTTGAAAGCTTTTCAAAAAAATTTTTTTTTATGATCTAATTTGATTATTCATTTAATTTTTAACTCAATGCAAAAAACCGCGTAAAAATATTTGCATTTTTAACGGAGTTATAAGCATTTATGTATCAACACTTTCGTAGCCGCATCCATATAGTTTCAAATTTAAGTCGCGTTTTCTCAAAACTTGATTTTTGATGACTAACACCAAGATTAAAAAAAAAAAAAAACTATTTGATGGAATGGCTTAACTTTTTTTTGCATGCATATAACATCATTATCTAGATTATGAATTAATATATTTTAGACAGTTTAATATTTTGAGTATTTTTAATAACAAAAAAGTTGTATTTTTTAGAGGGTTTTTTAAATTTTCAACTGTGAGAGATTTTTTAATACTGTTTTTATTAAGTGATAGTTTTATCTTTAATTCATAATCTAGAGTATGATGTTATATGCATGCAAAAAAATGTTAAGCAATTCCATGAAATAGTTTTTTTTTAATCTTGGTGTTAGTCGTCAAAAATCAAGTTTTGAGAAAACACGACTTAAAGTTGAAATTATATGTATGCGGCTATGTAAGTATTGATACATAAATGCTTATAACTCCGTTAAAAATGCTAATATTTTTATGCTGTTTTTTGCATTGAGTTAAGAATAAATTAAATAATCAAACTAGATCATAAAAAATCGATTTTTTGAAAAGTTTTCAACCCCTGAGCCCCCTTAAAATACTCCTTAAAATTAGAGGAAGCAAGGCTACACCATAAAATTAGAGACAGCAAAGCCGCCACCCATATTATGGTGTAACATTACTAAAATGTTTTACAATGAGTACTTACCAGTTGAACCCAAATTTTTGATGCGGCTATCTTCGTGCAAACTAGTCAATCGCGGCCTTCCTGGACGAAACTTTCGTTTGAAATCATTACCACGAGCGATATAGTCTAAGAGCTAGTAACATTTACGTCACCTGATTTTATCAGAGCTCATTTTTATGTGTTCTTCCCCTTAATGGTGTAGTACGTTTGCGATCGGTCTGGCAGTCCGGAGACGTTGCGTTTACCTGTGGCAGAAGGGGATATGTAGGTCAAAAAACTTCAAAATTACGTTATTTTGTAAAGGTTCATCTTTTTATATGTTCTTCCCTTTAATGGTTTAAAACGTTTGCGGGCAGTCTGGCAGTCGGTAGACGTTGCGTTTACCTGTAGCAGAAGGGTTAGACAGGTCAAAAAACTTCAAAATAACGTCATTTTATCAAGACTCATTTTTAATATGTTCTTCCCCTTAATGGATTAAAACGTATGCGGGCATTCTGGCAGTCGGGAGATGTAGCGTTTACCTGTGACAGAAAGAGTTGTGCAGCTCAAAAAACTTCAATATTACATCATTTTATCAAGGCTCTTTTTTATATGTTCTTTCCTTTTATGGTGTAGTACATTTGCGGGCGATCTGGTAGTTGGGAGACGTTGCGAATATATGCGAGGAAAGGGCTTGTGCAAGTGAAAAAACTTTAAAATTACGTCGTTTGAGAAGGATTATTGTTTGTAATATTTGTTTTTACTAACAATTTGTGATATTAATCCATTACCAGACGTTACCAATGTCGCTAAGACCCTGCCAGATCCACATTTAAAGATAACATATTACCTTTTTGCTAGCAGACAACCTATAACTAATTTGAGAGATATAAATTTGGTCCCAAAGTTAAAGCCATAAAGGTTTAAAATATGGCAAGAAAAGGGCCTGTTTCAAGAGTGGTTTATAGTTTAAAAATTATAAGTCATCTTTACAGCATTTTATCAAGCATAAAAATTACAAGATATTACTTTTTGGCTAGCAGACAACCTATAATTAATTTGCACGACTCAAATTCGGTTGCAAAGATAATGCCAGACGGCTTTAAATTTGACAACGAAGTGCCTGTTTCAAGAGTGGTTTATAGTATAAAAATTATAAGTCATATTATATCATTTAATCAAGCATAAAATTGCACGATATTGATCTTTGGCTATCAGAAACCCTATACTTAATTTGCCAGATACAAATTCGGTTGCGTAGTTAATACCAGACAGCTTTAAATATGGCAACGAAAGTGCTTGTTTCCAGAGTGGTTTTTAGTTTTAAAATTGTAAGTCATCTTTATGTCATTTTATCAAGCATAAAAATCACAAGATATTACTCCTTGGATAGCAGAAAACCTGTAATTAATTTGCCAGATATAAATTCGGTTGCAAAGTTAATACCAGAGGGCTTTAAATTTAACAACGAAAGTGCCTGTTTCAAGAGTGGTTTACGGATTAAAAATTATAAGTCATTTTTACGTCATTTTATCGAGCATAAAAATTATAATAAATTACTTTTTGGCTATCAGACAACTTGTTATTAATTGTTATTAATTTGCCACACTCAAATTCGGTTGCAAAATTAATGCATGACGGCTTTAACTTACGACTTAAACCACTCTTGAAACAGGAACTCTTGTTGCCATATTTAAAGCCGTGTAGAATTATCTTTTCAATCGAATTTGTGTCTGGCAAATTAATTGCTGGTTGTCTGCTACCAAAAGTGTAATATCTTGTAATTTTTATGCTTGCTAAAATGATGTAAAGATGACTTATAATTTTTAAACTATAAGCCACTCTTGAAACGGGGATTTTCGCCGCCATATTTAAAGCCGTCTGGCATTATCTTTGCAACCGAATTTGAGTGTGGAAAATTAAGTATAGATTACCTGTTAGTAAAAAAGTATTATTTTATAATTTTGATGCTTGATAAAATTATGTAAAGATGACTTATAATTTTTAAACTATAAACCACACTTGAAACAGGCAGTTTCATTGCCATATTTAAAGCCGTCTGGCGTTAATTTTGCAACCCAATTTGTATCTGGCAAATTAATTATAGGTTATCTGATAGCCAAAGAATAATATCGTGCAATTTTATGCTTGATTAATAGATATAATAAGACTTATAATTTTTATACTATAAACCACTCTTGTAATTTTATACTTGTAAAATTATGTAAAGATAACTTATAATTTTTAAACTATAAGCGACTATTGAAACAGGCACTTTCATTGCCATATTTGAAGCCCTCTGGCATTAACTTTGCAACCGAATTTATATCTGGCAAATTAATTACAGGTTGTCTGCTACCAAAAGGGTAATATCTTATAATTTTTATTTTGATAAAATGACGTAAAGATGACTTATAAATTTTAAACTGTGAAACAATCTTGAAACGGGCACTTTCGTTGCCATATTTAAAGCCTTATAGCATTCACTTTGGAACCAAATTTTGTCTGGCAAATTAAATTTAAATTGCCTAATAGCCAAAGAGTTATATGTTATCTATAAATGTGGATCTGCAAGGATGTTGCGACATTGGTAACATCTGGAATTATAATCACAAAAACTTAATATAAACAAATGTTACAAACAAAAATCCTGCTAAAATGATGTAACTTTGAAGTTTTTTGCCTGCACAACCCCTTCTCCCACAGGTAAACGCAACGTCTCCCGACTGCCAGACTGCTCGTAAACGTACTATACCATAAAAGGAAGAATATCTATAAAAAATGAGCTTTGATAAAATGACGTAATTTTGAAGTTTTTTTACCTGCATAACCCCTTCTCCCATAGGTAAACGCAACATCTCCCGCCTGCCAGACCGCCCGCAAACGTGTTAAACCTTTATGGGGGAAGAACATATAAAAAAAGAGCCTTGATAAAATGACGTAATTTTGAAGTATTTTGACCTGCACAACCCTTTCTGCCACAGGTAAACGCAACGTTTTTCGACTGCCATACCGCCCGCAAACGCTTTAAACCATTAAGTTGAAGAACATATAAAAAATGAGCCTTGATAAAATGACGTAATTTTAAAGTTTTTTGAGATGCACAAACCCTTCTGCCACAGGTAAACGCAACGTCTGCGGGCTGCCAGACCGCCCGCAAATGTACAACACCATTAAGAGGAAAAATGTATAAAAAATGAACTTTGATGAAATGATGCGTTTTTTGGCGTTGCTAGCTCTTAGACTAATAATATTATGAATACCTCGTTTTGATCTTTTTAATGCACTTGTAATTTCAGAAACAGATTTACATTTTGCTCTTATACTGCAGATTTTTATCATCTCTTCCTCTGAAAATTCTTTCGACTTAGGCATTTTGTACTAACTCAAAAACAACAAAAGATAGCTTCTTATACACCCAGAAATTGTTTGCGTGCGCAACCGAAAACGTCAAATTGTAAAATTTGCCTAAGAATGATTTTGTGCTTAAAGTTTTGACACGGTTGTTTTTGTTCTACTCTTAAAATCCATGGTTTGAAATAAAATATAAAAGTTAATTTCAATGAATATGGTGTTAAAATAGATATTATTAACATGTACTAGACAGATATTGAAATAAAATGAATATTTAAAGTTTTATTTTAAAATTACTATTGTGCTTAAACTTTTGAAATGCATTGTACAAATCAACAGAGAATGGTAACATTGCATCTAACATATCAAAAATTTAGCTATAACGCATAGTTATAACGCATAGTTGTTGAATATAACCGAAGTAATAAAATGTAAATATTATTTATTTCAGGTTGAATACACGTTGAAAGATACGATAGAATGTTACGTCACATGTAGTCTTTTTTTTTCTTTAATTTTTTTTCTAAATTAGTTTTTGGAAATGGAAATGATTGTATGAAAGTAGATTTTTTAATTTTTAGAAATCAAATTTTGACACTACGTCCTTTTACCGCACTTATGTTTAAAGTTTTTGTTTTATCTACGAAAATGTGCATTCTCCGCATAGAATGACGTCAAATTTGAAAATTCAGAAAATAGTGATCGAGTCTGAACTTTTATTTGCTTGTAAAAAAGAAATAAGAGTGTTTTAATTTTTAAAAGTGATTGAACCGATTTTTGTGATCGACAAATACGATGATGTTTCATGTCATTAAGTTGAAAGACATGATTAAAATATAAAATCTTAAAATAAAGACACTTCTATAAAGTAAAATTATGGAAGAAGGGATTTAAAAAAGAGGGGGAAAGAAGGGTTTGATAATTTTTTAAGACAGAAAGATTTTGTATGTTTTAAAACGTATATGCAGCAAGTTTCATTCAAATCAGTCAAAGATTGAAGTTCTGTATAAAGAACACGTACTCATAGACCGGCTTTTATGTATATGGATATGACGTACTATTATTATTATTGTTATTATTTGTCAAATTATTTATTTCAGTTTCATTTTTCTTTTGGAAATCTCGCAATAGAGAAGTAATTGTTATGTTGAGAATTTTATTACGGATTTCTAATTTTTGGCAACTGCTAAAACCTAAAATACTTACATTTTATAGGACATTGCTGTTAAATGGGTTGTTTTTTATTGATTAAAAATTAATTATAAATTATTTTGATTCCGAATGACTTTAATTGCTCGTTATGATTTATGTATGTAACATTTCATAATTCTGACATTCAAACTGTGAATTTGTGTAGTATTACATACAGATAGACAAATTTTCATTTTTATACATTAGATATTTTTTTCATTCCGAACAACAACAAAAAAATCCTTTATTAATTCAAAATAATTATATTTTTTAACATTATTTATTACATAATATTCTTAAAGAAAACATTAAAAGGTATTTTTCCATTTAAATTGCTACGTTTACTTATTTCAATTTCATTGCATGCCTTCTTAAAGAAAAAAATGCATCTAAGAAATTTAATTTAATTCAAATGTTTCATTCTTTTAAATAAAATATTTTCATAATAAGAAGATCAGTAAAATTTTCTTACCAGCTATGTTGTATGTTTTTTGCTAATTTTTAACACGCAGCACATTTGTTTTTCGCAAATGTTTATGTGACTAGTTCCTTTTTTTTTCTTTACTTTTGATTTACGAGACAAAAAAAATTATATTAATCAAAGTGGTATTTAATTTAAATAACACAATCTGTAGAGTAGACTTCGATTATTTCTTTTTTATGTATCTGCATTTATTCATTTCTCTAACGATTGATCCAAAAATAGGCAATATAAAACATAAATAAAATAAATAAATAAATAAATCTGTCCCAAGTGATTTTTTTGACGAAAACAGCAAAATGGATACCTACAATAAAAATAGCTTTCAATTACGAAATATGTTATTGATATAAATTCATTTTTTTAATTATATTTTATAATTTATTCGTCAGATTTATGTTCATTATTTAATAAAAAGAAAAAAATGCTCTCCAAATTCAGCAAAATATTCAAATGTGATGAGTCTAATGATCGAAAAAATTCATTTTTATTGTAACAAATCAATACTATGGACAGAATCAGAATGAATTCTGTATTTCAATCAGAAATACAGAAATCACCCACATAAGGTACAGGAACAGTAAGTCCATAAGGGGGGGGGAGGGCTACCGCACAATGCAGGCAAGGTGCACCCATACAAAGACATGCACAAAAGATTTGGACCAATTCTATGCATAACATCATACACTTTTCGATAGTCTAATAATGAAAATCGGTCGCACAGATATTGCTATTACAACGCCCACTACAGGAAGATATGTTTTCAAATTCAGGGAGGACTTCATAGCAAATACTTACAACAAAAAAAATAGGTTTCAGTTCTATGCATAATTTTATATATTTTTCGATGGTACAATATAGAAAATGACACAAAATTCGCTATTACAGCGCCTCTTTTCGACGGAATATTTCAAAATTGAAGGAAAACCTGCTGAAGGAAACCCGTCAAAAATACCTAAAAAATTTTGTTTTAATTCTATTGATATCTTCATATACTTGTCGATGGTAAAAGGGCGATCCATAAACAGAAAAAATTGACGAACTGACGACAGACAATCTTTTAAATATTTTGGAAAAAAAACTTGTTTTTTGGTATATTTGATCTATAAAATGTGTAAATCCATCACATACGGGCACTCGAAAAAAATGTCGATACTTTCTTCTGTTTAAAGATAGAAGAAAGTAAAGATTATAGACGGAAACAAATTCCAGTTGATTGTGGAATTATATTGTACAATAAATTGATATTAACCCTGGAGAACTCGCTAGTGAGAATCTCTCTCACGGTGCCCAATTGCTTTTCTTTTACTTTACATTCACTCAGTATCAGCTTTTTAGTTTGGCTTAGTACTTTCATTCACAACCCGTAAAGCATGGTGACGTCACTGCAACGTCGTTGTTAAGTCACAGTGACTAAAATGTGAAGTCGTTATAGACGTTTTAGAGCTCTTTTGTGACATTTCACAAAGTAGTCACAGTGTTATAAATTTGCGAAAAATGTGTCATTTGTGACTAATTTGACATTAACATTGTGACGAAACTGCGACAAAAGCGACGATATTTAACTTGCAAAAAACATGTTTTTTAAAGTAAATAACATGTTTTGAAGGATATTTATAAATTTCTAAAGATTTTTTAAAAAGTTACATCTCAGTCATAATGTGACGTCACTGAGTGGTGGCATTTTGGTCACAGATGTGATGTGACCAAAGTGACGTCACTGTGACCATGCATGCTATTAGGGAAAAGAAACAAAGTAACCGAAATCACATTTTGAAATTTTATTAAAATGAAAAATGCTTTAAATAAGAGTCTTAAAAAAGGTACGATCGAGAAAGAAAATATCATGCAGCTAGTTCTCCCGAGTCAAACAAAAATTATATTTTATTATTCCTCAGAGTTTAAAGATCGGATAACTAAAAAATGAATTGCAGAAAAACACTGATAAGGTAAAAAAAGAAAAACACATACTAATTATTTACCATTTTTAGTCACTACATTTCCAAAAAAAAATGTCAAATAGTTAAATGGGACAATCCCAGAACTTTCTTCTATCTCATATATTTTAATACTTTCCAAAAATGAAACGTAGCAGCGTCAAAGTTTAAAGAATTTTCTCTAAAATCTAATAAGCAACAACTATTTTCAAGTTTTAACAGAATCTGAAATTTGATGAAAATCAGTGCATTAGTATTTGAGATAGAATCATAGCAGAAACCTTAAAAAATACTTGATGGAAGCGCCACCTGTTGAGTTATTTACTCCAAAAACTGAAGAATAAAAATTTAGAACAGGAACTAACAGAATCTAAAGTTTTATGAAAATTCGGCATTTGTTCCTGAGATAGAGCAGTGGCGATAATCATGAATAATGTTGCATAGCATCACCATCTATTTAGCATTTTACTCCAAATTGAAGAATACTAATAAACTTAAGAGACTAACAGAATCTGAAGTTTCATGAAAATTCGTGCATTTGTCCCTGAGCTACAGCTATTGTTATAATTATGAATAATTCTGCGCAGCAACGCCATCTGTTGAGTGATCCACTCCAAAAACTGAAGAATACTAATATATATCAGGGGCTAACAGAATCTAAAGTCTGATGAACATTCGTGCATTATTTTCTGAGTTAGAGCAGAGCTATCGCGATAATTATGAATAATGCACCACAGCAACACCACCATGTATGGTGTATTTACACCATAACGTAATCAGCATCATGTTGCGTCTAAAATATAAAGTTTTAGGAAAATCTATGCGCTAACTCTTGAGATATGGCTTTTGTGGAAATTGTAAATAATACAGCATAGCAGCGCCATCTGTTGAATGATACACACCAAAATAAATTCAGATCTATTTTATATTAAAGTCTAACATAATCTAAATTTCTGCGAAATTCTCTGCATTGATTCTTGAGATAGAGTGCCCACAAAGTTTTTGTCACATACGCAAGAACAGACAGACAAACTAAATGACTTATAGGCAGACTCACAGACAGATATTTTGTTAAAAAATGGTTTTCGGGTTCTTTGATCCCTAAAATACGCAAATCCGTCGAAAACCAGATTTTGAAAATTTTAACGAGTACAATACTTTCTTCTTGTAAAGATAGAATAAAACAGAAAGAGATATAACTAAAACATTAAACAACTAAGAATGGTAAGATAAAGTAAATGCTTTGTGTGTCACAAAAAACCTCAGTTGAAAAATGTATTATAATTTTCTGAGAAACATTAATGAACATTTACGTAGCAGAGTCAGTCAAGTAATCGTAGTAAGTAATCACTCTATTAAAGTATTGTGCCTTATGAATCTTTTAATGCAGTTTTATTATTAAAGACCAGGTTGGATCATTTACTGATCCCAAATCCAACTGTAATTTTTTATTTACTTTTTTCTTTCTTTTCATACAGAAAGCGATGAATTCATAATTCATAATATGATAGTGCAAAAATCAGCTATTAAAATACTGAAATCTATTACAACATTTTTTAAAATTAAATATTAATCAGAAACTTGCGTTGACGTCATAAAATAACTCCACTTGGTCATATGCGGGTTATACAGAAACCACAAAAAAAAAAAAAAGAATTTATGTTATTACATTAAAAGATAGAATAAAAAAGCAGATTTCTCTTGCGCGACGATGTTAAAAAATTATAATATTTATTTTGAAATTGGACATTTCCGTAAACATTTTTTATCTCTGATTCATTAAATATTTAAATCATTGTTATAAAAATAACATATATTTATCATATTCATATTTTTTTTATATGAAATCAATATTTTAATTCTTTGACGATATACTGTTAAAACTAATGGTGACACATTGCACCTTTTAGGGGTGAAAGGCTTGTCTCACTGGTGACACCCCTAAAGGAGCCAGAATGGCACCTTTGATTAGGGTGAAAAGATGGCACCCTTAATCCAGAGTGCCCAATAACAAAAAATTAAAAAACATGCAAACCGACTTTTGGCTCTCGAAGGATTCGAACCCACAACGTGTGATTACAAGTTTAGCGCTCTAATCACTCAGCTATCGAACTCACCTTCAATGTCTCCCTGAAATGCTCAAATATCCTGAAATTCAAAGGTTGCTTTATATAAAAAAGCAAAAATTAGAGATCCGAAGTTCTAAACGAAATTGGGATAGCGTATACCGGTTAAAGTCATCGTAGGGAGAAATTGCTGTTTTGATCCACCAGTAAAGGCGAGTTGAAGGGAAAGGATACACGTCACAGAACATGCGCAAATGACTAAGGGGTAAAAATCTTCCAACGGTATGCATTGCGCGGCACCCTAATTAGCGTGAATCACCCATTGAGAGATCAAACGGCACCCCAAACGCTTTTTCAAGCCCGAGGGTGTCAAATGGTAACACCTTTTCACCTCTGGGCGCTAAATGTAACTGGTTTGTCACCATTAGTTTTAATAGTGTACTATTTTTCTGATTTTCAACTAAATTTATATAATTTTGAAGATTAACAATCCTGTTTAATATCTCTTAAATCCTCTATTTTAAAAATAAAGTTTTACATAATAAACAAACTGATTCATATTAAAAAAGCCAAACATCAGAATTTCCATGAGTTTGGTGTATTAACACTCAAATCTACAAAATATATTTCATACTATATTTTTGCCTAGAAAAAAGAAAATAAAAAAGGCAGTTGCGTTTTACATATTTTTTATGTGAGTATAAAAGATTAATATGACTGTAAAAAAGTCAAAATTGTTAAATAAAAAATTGCTTTCTTTATAATATGTATGACAAAAATCATAAACTTTTAAAATCTTTTGCTCGAAAACAATATTTAGAAACCTTTTTAGGTGCGTTCGTAATTATGTAAATACATAGCACCTATATTTGTCGTTCAGTCCTTCCGTCCGTTAGTCCGTGTGTCCGTCCGTCCGCATATAACAACGCAAAAACTACTGAACCGAATCATTTGAAATTTAAAATACATAAATATTACATAATTGTGTTTGGTCATTTCAAATTTTATGAAAATCGGATGCATAGATCAAGTACAAGGACAATCAAAATTTTCCGTTACGGTCAATGGGGGAAAAAGTTTCAAATGCATTTTAATCATTTGAAATTTGAAATATATAATTATTACATAATTTTGTCGAGTCATTTCAAATTTTATGAAAATTGGATGCATAGATCAATTACAGGGACAATCAAAAATAGTGCGTTACATTATGGTCTATGAAGAATTGTTTTTCAAATGTATTTTAATGGTATTACACTCATTCGAGTATAATAGAATACATGAACCTATGAAGTATATATGTAATAAAATATACATTCTGTACATTCTGTGATGCAATTAATATTTATTATTAAATTACAGGGCCACACAAAAATATTCCACTACATAATGCTATACGGGAAAACATTGTTTGGGACGTGTGTTGATTATATTAAACTATTTCATTTTTTATGAATATGATATGCGTTGCTGAGGTGTAATAAAAGTTTCTTTCTGTATATTTACAGAAACACAAACAAGATTTCGACCACTGTACTATATCTGAAGTACTGTCTACTATAACAGCAGGATCTGAATATTTTTAAAACTTCGTTATCATACGAACCCACCTCATTTGCTACGCTTTAGGTGCAATTTCCAACTTGTTTCAGTTTGATATGTTTATAAATTTAATTAATATGTACAATATTTCAATCAATTTAATCAATGGATTTAATTAATTAAATCTTGTATTATTTTCTGTCGTATTTAAAACAATATATTTTATTTTTAACTGGCTTTTATTTTCTGATCGCTGATTAGAATATGTAATTCACTGAGTGTTTAATATAGTAAATTTTACTTATATTGCATTATTCTATTTATGTCTTTCAAAATACAATATACATTACAGTTAAATAAAATAAATTCATGCATGTATATGAGTATTAGTAATAACTAGTCGTTGGAGGCCACCGTAATACTTACCCATCATTTATATGCATATGAAAATAAAATATGTGAAAACTATTTATACAATGTATTTCAATTCCAAAACTAAATTTAAATGTTGTTAATACACATAGTAATACTCTATTAATGAATTGCTCATGCACCAATTTCAACAAATTATATAAAACGCCAAACTACTCAAGAAGTACCAAACTACGTAAAAAAAATCCTTATAACTCCAAAAATAATAATCATATTAACTAACAGTTTACTGCGTCGGAATAAACGTCTCATTTATAATTAAAATATACCTCTGAATTGAAATTTGAATGAAATACAGCATCATGAAAAATCGAAGAATGTGGAAAACAGGATTACAAATATCTCGACAACTAATAATCCGATCGACTTCGTTTTTTATGCAAAATTTGTGTTCTTTTATTTCCTTTTACATGCATTCCTTAAAATAAAAGTAATCGAAAATTTTTATATACCTTTCATCAGAACGAATTTTTCGAGAATCCGGAAAAATAGTTCCGGATAATCGAGGTTGCTGATATTCAATAGGCTTCGTCCCATTCTTACATACTAAGTACATAGAAAATTTCAAGTCTCTATCTCAATTTGTTCGTGAGATAGAGCGTTTTCAGTCAGACAGACTGACAGACAGACGGATGGCAAATTTTTTATCTAAAAATATGTTTTTCGAAATCTCCAATGTCTAAAACGTGGAAATCCGTCAAAAAATTTTTTCGAATTTCAAAACGATTGCAAGACTTACCCTATACTACGTATGATGGGTAAGTAAAAAGTGAAACGTTTCAATTTCTAATAGTTAATTATGTTAAATATATATTTACTACCTATTTCTCATATTTCTCTTAAATAAGTAAGTAAATAAATCATTATTTATTTTGGTTAATTTATTAGAATTTTACATTTTGAGGTTGCACAACTTATGGATTTGTAAATTAATACTTGTATTGATTTTTAGATTATTTTCCTCAAAAAACGTGATTACAAATTTAAGACGCAAACTGAAAAAATGCAGTGTTTTACATACTTACATACATAACTAACATTTTTTCAAATAAAATTTCTGAGGATTATTTGTTCAACGCTTATAGATTTGCCTGAAAAATGCTGAAAAAATAAACAATGTTTTCTTCCTATTTTAACATTGTATCAATCTATAAAGTATTTAAATAAAAAAATATGTTCCATTATTATTATTAACATTTTATTTAATACAGAACTATTTAATTATCCAAATGTTAGAATAAGTCAAAGTGTACTTCAAGGAAAAAAAAATAATTATTCATCTTTTACTGAAATTAATACTTTTTTCTTTTTTTTACATCAAGTTTTTGTTTGTACTATTGAATTATATTAAACTCTCAGCACTGGAAAGTATTTGGTCTAAAATATAAGTGCTTATAATTTCATTTGAATAAGAAAAGGACTGTAGAAACATTTTTCCTGAATATGTGTGTGTCTGTGCATGTAGGGAACGGGGAAGGTGGGTGAAAATTATTTTAATTAGCTGTTATATTATTCTGATTTATTTTTTAAGGTCTAAACAATAATTCCATCTGTAATGGAAGCCACAAAGTTATGTTGAATTACGATCTTGAAAAGCATAATTAAACTTTTTTAATACATTTTAAGAAAATGTAGTTCTACTTATCACAAAAACTTTTAATGCATTAACAAGTTTAAAAAATATCCCGTCCATCATTTTAAATCATTTTTAATTGTACTAGTATTTTTAAAACTATTTACAGCTAAATACTATCATAAGTTATCTATATCATGTTATTTTTAAAATATATTTCAATTTTTTTCACACAGACGTTTTTGAAATTGAAGCATATGTGATACACAAAGAAGAACATATCGAAAAATGAACTGTAAATTTAAATGACGATAACTAGACATACATGTATCTTTGTGATATATGTATGTTTTTTCAAAAATCTTTCCTTACATTTAAATAGTAGATAATTGAATTTATTCAAAATATTTCCTGTGAAATGTGAATTTGATTAGAAAAAATTTTGAAGTGTATGAGGGTAACTCGCAGATTTCACAAATGAATTTTCAATTCCCATTCCTTAGAGATTTATCAGCATAAATCAGCTTGTACAGCATACATTATGAAAAATATGTCTAAAATTTCCTAAAGCATAAATGTCGTATCAAAGGTCGATAGAAATTTTTAAAAAGGTGTTTCTGTGAAACATTTTTTGAGAATTATAAATTTGCAGACATATTTCAACATAACTTATAATCAAGCAACATGTATTAAAAATGGGAAAATTTTCACGAAATGCACGAATGGCGATGCAGGAATGTGTAATTTTTCTAATACAATGTTTGACAGTGCATATCCTAACAAGATAATAATTAATCAAACATAGGACAGCAAACCTTCAATTTAACCAGAAATACAGGGTGTTTCATTATAACTGAACTCGTTTTGATGATACTAATTTGAGAAAAATAGCAAAATTACAGTTAAAATACAATGATATGCATCGTGTTTTGTGTAAAATGTGCAAAAATTAGAAGAATTTCATGTATAAAAGGCTCTTTAAGCAATACATGTTATCGTATAGATTGGTAATCACAGTCCAAAATGTGAACCGTCAAGGGCATACTTATGGTGCTTATAATGGAAACTTCTACCACTTTTTTATGTGTTCAAATTTACTGCAAAGACGAGCAGGTCTATTAAAAGATTCATTATATAATATACTTTTTTTTGTTCAAGCCTTTTTTTTTCACTAGACTTCACATCCTTCATAACTATTCTTGAGGTCTTTCTTTTTTCAGTAAACGTAGTTTGTGATCAGATATTTTTGTCAGATGCTCTATGTTCCATGTTCTATATCTCTGCCAGAATCTTGTTGTGAATGAGATTTACGTTCAGTGTATCATTATTTTTTAACATTATGAAATGGCTCGTAATTTTTTTAGTCATTCTAAGATTGAAAACGTTATGAATGAAGATTTTGATAACATTTCTTGTGAAATGGATTCTTCAGGATAGGAAGATAAATTATTTCACAATGATTCCAAGAATTTTTGATATTGAAGAATAATGTAGTGAATCTTTCGAACTATTTAATAGCAGGGATTTTTCTGATGAAGATATTGTATTTGCTAATTGTCAATTTTCAGAAATAATCGTGACCAAAAATGGAGCACATTAGTCAAAGAAAAAGCTTGTTCGAACTTGTGGAAATGTTGGGAACGTACTGTTTCGATCGTTTCAGAAGCTTTAGTGGAAATGTAACAACAGAAACAGATGCATTCAACTAAATTATCTTAAGCAAATTTTAGATAGATTGGATATACTTGTCAAAAGCAATAAACGAAAATTATATAATCGGGGGAAAAATGAATACCCCTCACAAACTTGGCAACATTAATCGTAAAATAAAGCTACTAGTACCAAACGGTTGGAAATGAAATCTACTTTTGAATAATTCATATAAAATTTGCTTAGTGGTTCACCTTCAAATCAAAATCGTTCCAAACTTTGTTCTGTCAACACATACATCCAATTTTAGCAAGATATTTTAAATCATCTGTAAAGCTATGGCTAGAAACGAAATTTTATGTTATTTGTATAATAAGTTTTTAAAATTATAAGCATTCAAAATCTAGAATTTCAAATACTAATTTACATTTTCTGATTTTTATTAATATCACTTGAAATCATTATTCAAATATCTAAATATTTTTCTTATGTTGTGTTGTTTTGTGTTTTGTTATAATTCTAAAAAGCACAAACATAAATACATTGATTATTTTATTTTTAAAAAAATTCCTAATGTGAATTATGTATTATAAAATTAATATTTGAAAGCCAATATAAAATGCAACCTACGATTTTTTTTCATGGATTTTTATTTATTATATTGCTATGCAAGTCTAAAATTTCAATTTTATTTCCCAACCAGTTTTCAAGTTAGGCTTAAAAAACTTGAAAATACTGATTTAAGGGATAAAGATTTATGGTGTGCAAAAAAGCATAATTCGAAAAAATATGTAAATTTTAATCATTTTATTAAAGTATTTCTGATTGGTTTACGTCGAATCACTGAAGACCAACTTAGAGTGCAAGCCTTTCTTACTATGTAAGAAAAGCGTAAAACTTATTTCAATACCTCGTGACTACACGTTAACCGGAATAATTTATATTTTCATGTACTACGCAGATTATTGAAACAGGTCTTGATAACTTTGAATTTTTTTGAATGAATGAAATGGAGATAAGAAATTCTTAATAAAAATGTTTCCGCAAAGCAAAAACCATCACTGGTACTATGAAACGGAACTGAACAGAAGCTCCTGTAGAATATTTTTCAAACCCAAACATTTGAATGCATTATGCACTTATGTTGTATTTCTTAAGAGTCTGTAATTTTTTCATATGTGCCGAAGCATAAAAGAACAGCCTTCAAGCTATTAACTAAACACTTTGGTTGGTTGGTTGATTTTTGTCGTCCGATTATCTACGCTAATGGAATATAGGACCAAGGGGAGTGCCCTCCGTGGGGGTCTTTCTAAGGGAACCTAACCCGTATTTACGCAAGGTTCGAAGAAAACCACGAAAACTCCGAACGGCTAGGCCGACAGACGGGATTGGGTTCGAACCCAGCACCTGTCGTCTACCAGTTGAGAGGTCTGAACCTCTCGGCCACTGGTGGGGCAAACTAAACACTTTGACTTGAATTTATCGGAAGAATAGCATCACTTCAAACACCAAGTGATACTTTATCATAATCATTCCAAAGAGAATGTGGGAATCTTGGAAAAAATGTCAGGAGAATATTCATGTTTGCGTAATGCTAAACGATTGCAATGCACTTTGATATTCTATCTGTTTGTCAGTAAATATTACGGGATTTTAATGAAACCTGTTCCTATATCTTGAAGATATGTTATTCCAGTCTTATTTTTTCATACAGTTTATACAGCAACAACACGATTATTTGAAAACTGTTTACACAATTATTTGAAAACTGTGAGACATGTAAATCTTTTTGAAGATCATTTCGTAGGTAAATCTTTTCAATATTTCTTCAAGATATAGGAATATTTTATGTAAAACCTTTAATAAATAGTCGACAAACTGATTCACTACTAAAGTATATTACTGAATGCGTTAGATTGATCTGGGGAAAAGCAAACAGAAAAAAACTTGATGAAACATTTCCTGCTCCCAAGCGCAGCCGGAACATTGTGTTTAATAGAACACTCAATAACAAAACTACCCAGAAATGTAATAAGCGCAATCAAATTGTTTGAGAAAATTATGTAAATAGTTTTAAAAGAACAATGTACCACGAGTGTAAAAATCAAAACGATTAATTAAGTTGAGCGTTTGTATTTGAATTCCCAATCCTAATGTGAATTAGTCATAATTTTACTTAATTTTTTCAAGTAGTATTGCATTTTTTACTTACCCATCATACGTAGTATAGGGTAAGTCTTGCAATCGTTTTGAAAATCGAAAATTTTTTTTTGACGGATTTACACGTTTCGGACACTGGAGATTCCGAAAAACATATTTTTAGAAAAAAAATTTTGCCGTCCGTCCGTCTGTGTGTCTGTGTGTCTGTCTGTCTGTCTGTCTGTCTGTCTGTCTGTCTGTCTGTAACCGCTCTATCTCCCGAACAAATTGAGATAGACATTTGAAATTTTGTATGTGCTTCGTATGTAAGAATGGGACGAAGCCTATTGAATATCAGCAACCTCGATTATCCGGAACTATTTTTTTCGGACCCTCGAAAAATTCGTTTTGATGAAAGGTACATAAAAATTTTCGAATTCTTTTATTTTAAGGAATGGACGTAAAAGGCAATACAATAACACAAATTTTGCATAATAAACGAAATCAATCGGATAATTAGTTGTTGAGATATTTCTAATCCTATTTTCCACATTCTTTGATTTTTCATGACCCTGTATTTCATTCAAATTTCAATTCAAAGATATGTTTTAATTGGAAATGAGATACTTAATTCGATGCAAGAAACCGTAAGTGAATATGATTATTATTTTTGGAGTTATAAGGATGTTTCTATTACGCAATTCAGTGCTACTTGAATAGTTTGGCGTTTCATACAATTTATCGAAATTAGGTCATCAGAAATTCATTAATAGGGCATGATTATGTGTTAAAAATACTTAAATATACGTTTATATTTTGTTTTGGAATTGTAATGCATTTTATAAATTGTTTGCATGTGTTATGTTTTCATATATTGTGCTATGCATATCCATGATGGGTAAGTATTACGGTGGCCTCCAACGACTAGTTATTTCTGTCTATGGTTATAACTCTCACATATATTATTAAATTAATTTTTAAAGTTAAGTTTAGGGTTTTCCTTGGAAAAATATGTGATTTTAATAATATGGTCAATGAATGACTTCATACAACCTTTCATGTTTCAGATTTTCATATGGATATCCGACGAGCATAAACCATAAATGATATACATTCATAATAACACGTTTTCACTGTTAAAAAATCTGAAAGTCACAGACATAATTTTTTTCTGAATTTCTCAGGAAAAAAATCTCGTTTCGCATTTCCATTAAAAGTCTGAAATTTTCATCAAATTTAATGAAGGCAACAAAACGGGTGAGAGGTTAGACAAAGGAGATGCTCCACTATCTGTCGCAAATTTATTTTCAATGTTTACATAACTGACATGATGTTGCTCAGAAAGGAAATAATTCAATGAAAGAATTCTGGCTCTTTTATGAAATATGTATCGTGCTACTGAATTGAAATTTTACGAATACCAGCAACTTTTTGAGCAACAAATTAACCGTACCATATTCTAATCATTCATTGAGCAAAGAAAAAATATTTAACAGATTATTTAATCAATCCATATTATAAATATCCATTTATCACAGAAAAATCTTAATACTTAATTAGCCTTATTATATAAGTTTAGGAAGAATTATAACATCATCGATGACATTATAATCTACCTTATAAAAATATAAACACACTGCTCCTGTATGACTTTATAATCATGTGCGTTCGAAGAATCTATGGAATGATAGCTAGAGCAAAGAATTCCCACCGAAAGATCGTCAGTTTGAATCAGCCCGACAACATTATTCTTTTTCCTAGGTGAATGAATACGAATTCTTCTAAATTTTTATTCTGATTGCACCACCAGCCAATTGTGTTGAAAAAAGTACTGACAGAAAGGAAAAAGCCTAGCAACATAGCTGAGAATAGTTTTACCATGAATTTGCGGATTTATTTTTAACAGTGCAAAATGCTTCACATGCATCACTTGCCACAGCTCATAGTGTAACGAAATTCATTGCATCACTGTAAACGAATTATAAATGCAACTTATTTTTTCCTAGTAAGACAGAACTTTTGATCCACTTCAAACTCATTAAGTTTGAATATAATAACACCAGTAAAATCTACAGAAAATCATTTTCTTTCATAGATTATAAGGAAATATTCTTTTTTATGTTCCTGCAATTGATATAAAACTCATATACACTTCATTTCCAACACTAAACAGAGTTTTATTTTATTTATTTATTTATTTTTATTTATGTATTTATTTATTTATTTATTGCTAAATAGAATATATTTAGGAAGGTTAGAGCACCTATACGCAAAACATTGACTTCACACCAAAATCACAAACACGTTTTGAACTTGATTGAAAAGTATTACAACAATATTTATGAAACGAAATTTATAATACTAAAATGAATAAATCCAAACCAATTTCTTTTGTATAAATATTTTAATATCATTAGGAAATGTACTCTTTGACAGATTTATGATATTTTTATAAAAAAAAATTGTATGGTTGTCTGTACTAGTTAAAATATAAAAATGTTTTATGAATAAATCATAAAATTTTCGTGCATTTCTTAACTGCAATACGTTTCTATGCGTTTGTTGTAATGTTGAATAATGTAGAAATTGAATATTTATCAACATATATGAACTGTTTGTATCACCTAGAAAAATATTATAATTTGTGCAAAATGGAATGCTTTTCATTTAAAAATTTAAAATCTGTTACTATTTGAGTAAATACAATAATAATTTCACTGTAAAATAAAAAATTTTAAAGGGAATCTTTTTAATTTCCGATGCTTGTTTAAATTGTTACTTTTTATATCATTTATAAAAATGAAAATTTTCTAGTAGATATATAAAAGTAAAAACGGAAAATCCTGCTTGATTAATAAATTAAAAATTTCTTTTTCTTCTCTGACTTTTTTTTTTTTTTTTTTTTTTTTTTTATTTACTTTGGAATTTTGCTTCTCTTTTATAGTCTTCTGATTAGTTAATACTCTTGCGTAATTGGTTGACACCTTTTGCTCCCTATTGGCTATTTCCTGAACATGTCGCTTTTGCCCTTCAATTTCCTTATCTTCAAAGTAATAATACATTTTTTGCGCCAAATGATGAAAGACAAAGATATTTCAAAAAGTCTAAAGCAGTGGTTTCCAATGTTTGTTGCTAGACGGCCCATTTTTATATCGCGACTTACCTAATAGAAAAGTGTATATGAATATGGAAAATTGTTGTATGATCTCTATAAGTTACTGTCTGCTCTATCCAGCAAAAAAAAGGAACAACAGAAACAACATTTAGTAATCCCATTGTATTTAAGAGGACTTATAATTAAAGCAACATACAAATTATAAATAAATTTAAAAATACATTTAATTTACATAACTTTGCCATCAGTTAGATTTCTGGCACTAATATTTATATATGAGGGCATCTATATCGTTATTAAAATCTGATTAATTCAAACTTGATTTACATTTTACACGCAGTTTATTTATGCACTTGTTTTTAAAAACAGCAAAGTTAATAAAAAGAATGTTCATACAAGAATGTTATATTGGATTCTATCAAGATACTTAAAGTTGATTTTGATATTTCTAGCTATTCTACTCGTATATTCCTCTAAAGAGAAATTAAATATTTTCTCTTTAACTATTCTTTCCTGTTTAAATTTTTACATTTTTTAAACAGATGAAATAAGATATAGTATTGTGACAAATCTCGATTGTATCGCGACCCATAATTTGGGAGTAGCTGGTCTAGAGCATTTCTCAAATTTATGATATTATCAAGAATTTTTACGAATATTTTGAAAGTTTGATGCTGGAATTAACAAGATGATACGAAAAATTTACCTGAAAGTCCAGACAAAAGCTATATGGGAAATAAACAGCACATTTTTCTTTAAATCACACTATCGCTGTTAAATACCCAGAAAACACTTGAATCGATGTTTCTATAACATTTTTGCTTGTTACCATATTTTTGATATTTTTGCTAATTTTTTAACATGGATTTTAAGTTTTTCTTAATATATTTAAATAAGTTTGTGCATGTGTATCTATGTTCGATATACTAAATGTTTACAAATTACATTGAGTAATGTATAGTGTAATTTGAAATTATGTTTAACCTCTTCAGACCTGAGTTACAGAAATGTGTACCTCCATTCCTTTCCTCATAAAAACTAAACTGTTCGACTTTTTTGCATTTTTACTTTATTTCTATACAGCTGAATGTTTTTTGCTTTAAAACAAAACAAATAAATGTCAGCATTGATGAATATTACTTCATAAAATAAGTATTATTCTCATCCGAGTTTCGAAAATACCTTCAAGACATTGTGGCCAAAAAAGTGACAAATATTCAGGATTATTTAACTTAAATGCTTTACAGTGAAAAATTTTGAGGATTTGCTGATCATTTACTTGTTTGAAGCCCTAAATTTTGTTAGTGTGTAAATTTATATTACTGATAGTTAAACTGGTGTTTTAAGGGGATTATTATTTTCATATCCATAATTGTAAACTTAAATTATGAGTCCCCTAAGGTACAGATTTCATAAAAATGATTCTTTCTGCCATCTATGGTGTCATTTCAATTATGCAAAAGCAATAAATATATATTTGCAGAGTTATTTTATGCTCAGGTCTGAAGAGGTTAAGTTTGAGCTAAATTAGATTTTAAAAGCATTATTTTATCAATCTTACAACATATTTTATATTAAGTATGCACTTAAAATTCGAAAATTGAATAAATTTATGAAAGCAAAATTCATGGAACACACGCAATTTCACATTTCTTCATCTTTCTCACTGAGATAGGCAAAATGTGATTTCATTTGCATGGAAATAAGCTTTTTTCGAACATAAAATTTCATTTTAGAATTTTCTTTTTTAGTCGCACGTTTTCAAGATTTTATTAGAAACATCTTATAGAAATAACAACAAGAATTATTTTTAACTCAAAATTTTATTTTAATAATTTAAAATAGGACAAAATAATATTTTTAAGAAGGAATAAAACATACAAGTTTCCATAAAATGAGTATAAAAATAATAAAGAATACTGCCCAGTAAAACTGATGGCATTGAGCTCACAGGCTACAAATACTAATAGTACATTAAAGCCTTATATTTTCAAGGGTTAATTCAGTTCGAAAAAAATTAAGAAGGGGAAACAGTTCTCCCCTTTCCTCTTTTTTTATACTTAATCATTGAACCTCCTATACTATCAAAGACATGCTTTATCATATAAAAAGTCTATATCCAAAATTCAGAGCAAATGAGATAATTCTTAATAAAGACCCATTTAACATTTATATAATTTAAAAGGAGTTATCCCCCTCTTTTATACTTAACCATTAAACTTCCAAAACTATTCAGAGATTTGAACGAAATCTGAAAATTCTGCTTGAAAAAACCATTTATATAAATTAAGGGGGGGGGCATTAGAACCCCTGTTCCCCCTATTTATACTTATTCAACGAACACCTAATAACAGTCACGGAATCGCCTCATCAGAATGATCCTAATCTAAATTTTGAACGAAAACTTAATTCTGCATGAAAATCCCATTTATATCAACTAAGGGGAGGGGCATCAGCCCCCGTTCCCCCTCTTATACACATCGAATGAACTCCAAAAACTAATCAGGGAAGCGCCTTGTCAGGATATACATACATACAAAATTTCAAGTGGATCGGATATTTTTATCATGAGTTATCGCGTTACGCACGAACGTACGAACGTACATACAGAACGGACGGGCACATAAGCTCTCAGGCTATGACAGCCTGTGAGCTAATAATATTGATAGAAAAGTCTTTTCTAAAGTATATAACTGAAATATTTAAAGTAAATTTATTTCACTAACCTAATGCTTATATATAGTTAAAAATATATTATTTTTGACAGTTACATTATTTAACCACAAACAGCTTTATTAAAATTGTTATGTGTGTTATTGCTATTTTTCAAATATTTTTCATGACACAAGACATTATAAAAACTGGAGCAGCAGAGAACGTGTTGGTAAAATGTTTAAATACTGCTGAAATTAATCAGCGAAGAATATCAAGATACTTACATGACGTAGGGAAGAAATGGTGTTAAAAAAAATTGATAAGTAAAAAGAAAAAAATTAGAGAGCCCAACTGGCGTTTGCGAAGGTACACAAAGACTGGTTTAGTAAAAAAATGAAAAGTAAAGCACTATTTTCCGATGAAATGAAGTTCAACATTTTACAGACTAATGTCTGATGCTAATACCTTAAACAAAGATAACATTCGAGATGTGTTATTTCTACATTGAATCATACTAGAGGACACAGTAAGGTAAAGTGACCTATTATCGTTATTTTATTGATTCCCTTGGTTAGCGTCACAAATTTGTCTAAGAATTGGCAGTTTGTATAAACCAGATAATGCAACCACACTTCCCGGGACACAAAACATATTGTTCATTAAAGAGAACATCAAGTTTGGGTTAGAGAATTCTGCGGGGCATATAGTCCTCCCCCCCCCGCCCACACACACACCGCCTGTCGAGGTCATAATTAATCGTCGTCAAGGAAAATTTCCTTGTCTTAAATTGAGAGACCTGCATCGAATCGGGTAACCCGATTTTTTTCTCACACGATCCAAGTCGGATACAGGCTATTTTTAAAGAAAAATCCGGGGTTAGTTTATAGTATACCCGACGCACAAATAAACTTGCCGGTGATTTTTTCTCCTTGGAAATCAGATTGGCTTTTCTATAATTCTTTAGTTTTCTGAATGAGTTTAGATTCTTACGCGTCGGTTTTTAGTTAAGGTGCTTTTTCAAAAACGCGTCCAGCATTATATTTAAAAGTAGTCCTGCATCAATCCGGGTTCTCCGATTTTACCAAAATCAGTCCCGACACACGATTCTGATTGAGGGCAAAACTTTTTGTTGTTGTTGTGCTCGGGTCTGACTCGGTTCTAAAGTCACTCGGGTTGATTCGGTTTCGGGTTGAATTTTGATACTTACGAATAGCGTTGCCAGGTTTCGATTTTCTGGGTTACGGAGGCTTGTTCAAAGGGATCAGTATGCTCTAGATTAATCATTATACACAATTTACATCAAAGTTTTACGAGTTTACTCTAAATTAGCATGTTATTTTTGAGTCTGCAGCAAGTAATTTTAGGCATTTAACCACATGTAGGTTACAATCTGTCTTTTAGACGACCGGATGTTATAAAAAAACATCGGCATTTTGTCTAAAACTCATCTGTACACTTGTTCAATTTTATTCAATTGACTGCTAATTTAAACACCAGCGCCTATTTGATATACGGATGAAGAACAGACAGGGCATGAAAATTCATCTAAAACTTCTTCTTTGTTAATTTTAATATACAGTTGATTCTCATTTTATATTATTTTTTAACTTATTTTTAACATATACAGCGGCGGTCAAAAGTTTCCGGCTAGTTTGTTTCTTTGAGTTGTTTGCCAGAACCGTTTCAGCGAAGAAGAAGCACAATTAATCCAAAAGTTAGGAATAAATAAATATTCTCTAACTTTAGATTGGATACTGAAGATACTTAAAGCAAAAGATAAAAATGCAAAATTCTCGAGCGAAAAAGTATTCGGCTATTGGTTATCAGTTTGGTAAAATCCGTGCTTCTTGATTAATCAACGCAAATAACTTATTAGAAATTCTAAAATGGAATGTTCAATTATTATTGCTCACAAACGAATGATTAGTTTGTCGCTAAAGGGCCAATCCTCCCGACAGATTGCGGCAAAATTATCAATTGAAAAATTTACTGTGACCGTTATTTAAAAAAATATATAAAGATGGCCGCGTCATTTAATACTTGCTACGGCTCGGAAAAACATGTAAAATGACTATTCGTGTCAACATAATTATCAGAAAAAAGCAATTGATGATACGCATAAAAATGGCGTTAAAATACCCCCCGATTTACGGTGTTTAAATATTGCTGAAATAAATAGGTGAACCGTATCAAGACACGTACATGATGTATATCTTTATGGGAGTGTTGGTGCAAATAAAAAAAATTAGAGAGCCCAACTGGCGTTTGCGAAAAAGCACAAAAACTGGTCGAATAAAAAATGAAATGAAAAGTACCGTTTTCCGAAGGAATGATGACAGACACTAACAAGGAGAGGACTAAGTTTGATAATCTGAGATGATTATTATTTTTTATATGTTGTAGGGTTAGTTATAGTTATTGTTTTATATGTTATACCCCCTTAGTCAAAGGTTTAACGGATTTCATACAACGTTCCTTAATTCTCGAGAAACAGGGGGGGGGGGTCTGATATTATAATGCAAGTTAAGTACTTACTTTGTAACAAATTTACTGCAGTATAATAGCCCGACTGGTACGACGCATGCTTGATGTTCCAATTACCTGAGTTCGATGCCGTTACTTTCAGCAAGTTCAAGTTTTTTTTTATTATTATTAATATATATTTTTAAATTTAATAACCTCATTGTCAATTGCAAAATGTGCATTAATTACCATAAATCTTTCAAAACAAATTATTTTCAAATTAAATAAAATGGGTGATTTTTTTATATTTACATTATTGTACAAAACATCATAAAACTGTTAATTATTTTAAAATCGCCTTTAAATTGCATTTTATATGTTCTTGATCAGTACAAATGATATTGGTTGATTGTGTCAATTGTTCATTTTAAAGAAACACCTAGGTATTGCTTTATTAAAAGAAGTCAAAAAGGAAAATAATACTGGGCTGTTTTTAAGTAAGAAGCAAAATTATGCTAGAATGTAGTATAAGAATTAAATTACAACATATTTTTGCAGTAAAAGGGTTTTTTAATTAAAGGTTTTAAAATATGTAATACATTTGTTTATGCATTGAAATATTTTTCCTTTCTCATTTATCTTCTTAATTCTAAATATTTTTTAAATGATTTATTTTATTAGAACTAGATAGCACCACAAGAGACATTAATTATTTGGTTTTTTGTTTGGTTTGATGTCGGAAAAGATTTCTGTTTGAAATCTGTACAGAAAATGTAAGTATCATACTATAACTATTTATAAACGTGTAAAAATAGAAGAAACAAACTATTGTTCACAAAATCAATATGAAGTGGTGAGATTCAATAAAAATCGGAAAAGTTATCTCACAAATGCATTAAAGTATTATAAAATTTATTACAAAATAATGGTTTTTTAACAAGTAATCTAGCATTTGAAATATCGACTGTTTTTATTGCGATGGGAGAAGAATTCTACAGTTCGATAACAAATATACTAAACGAAACAAAAATTACAGAAAGTGATGGTTTGACCGCATAGGCAATAACAGATCCATTTTTTTAAAAATGTGTTTAAATGATGAGAAATTTTTAATTCTAGTTTAAAAATAAGAAATAATAAATAAAAATTTGCATACGCTAACATTATAATTAGTGCAAGACGTTAAAAATGTTAATTGCGATCATAAAAATTAAATTAAAAGTATATGTGTAAAAATGTTAAAACGCAAAAATCAAAACTAAGCACGGCCTGGTATTGACACTGGTAATTTCGACGAAAATAACGGATTTTTTTTTTTTTTTTTTTTTTTTTTTTTTTTTTTTTTTTTTTTAAATAACGAAAACGAAATCCCACACTGATAAAATGCAATGTTTTACAAAATGTTAATGTCTTTTTAAAGAGCAGTGACATACAGTGTGCATATGATCGAAAGTCTTTATCCAAAAAAAATAGCGATTTATGTTAACTTTATAATTCTCGACTCTATTAATGTTATTTGCCGAGTTTGATAAGCAAATAAAGAAAACAATTCGAAAACGAGATTTAAAAAAAATCACTTTTTTACATTATGTGACGTTACAGGAATATTGTCTTTCGTATTTCTTGCATGCAGATTATTTCAGAAAATTTCATTTGCACTTAAAAGAATATAAATAGTTAAGTATAAAGAATATAAATAGTGTCCAGCTAATAACACTCAACACTTCAAATTTTGAATTAAAATGATTAAATTAAAATGCCAATTTGTTTTAAAAGATTAATACAGATGTGAGAAGTGCATAACTAATTTTTGAAATGATTACAATAACGTCGGGTTAAGATTTCATTGGGAAAAAGTCTATGATTGAGTCACAGTGGAATAAATTTTGCTGTTTTTCCTTTTGAAATACCAGTAATACGAGAGTCTTAGCTGATAACTGTATTATAATTACTGATTTTTATTATAAATTACTGTTTACATATGCGAGTTAATTATAATTTTAATAATTTCTACAACTGAGTTTTATAATATTTTATTTACTTTAGGTTAAATATCATTTGTTTAAGGTTTTGACTTACCACTATAAAATGAATTTCTATTGCAACTAATTTCGTAGATTTATATCAATGAAACAGTTCCTACTTAAAACATTTTCTTTCATTGAAATTTAACGGGTGCTACTTTGTATACATAATAGAGGGTATAAAAATTAAATGCTCGATCTGATCCCGATTCAATTCAATTTCTACAAAATACAAATTTTTATATAGCTTTTGCTAAAAGGGGGAGTTCTGACAAAAAATACCCATTTTAGCTTTTTTTCATATTCATAATCTTCATTTTTAAAGAAGCGCTTTGGGGCGATGTACATTGTTTTAATAAATCTCTATTTTTATATAAATGTTTCAAACACATAATAATTTATGTTGTTTTAAAGTGTCAACAACTTGATCCTTCGTATTCACAGGCGTCATATGATATACATAAATTAAAATAAATAAATAAATAAATAAACTATTTGGAAGTTATTCTAATTTTCAGAAATTATTTGAATGTGGCTATCCCAAAACTTTCTCCTTTCTCATGCATGTTATTTCTTCAAAATTCACTTTTGTATTATCCTGAAAAGTAAGTATAAATGGTAAAAATCGTAAATCATAATAATATTACACTGTCATCGGATTTGCGTCAGTATGTAAAATTCAATCTTTAAGAAAATTAATGTTCGAGTACTATTTTAGAAAAGAAAACACATACTTACGATCGTTGAAGTTAAATTAAAACTTGTAAAATAAAACTTTTTTTTTTGTTGTTAAAAGAAGTCAATAAAAAAACAGTCTCAAATTCTTACAAAATAAAACATGTTAAAATGCAATTATTTTTCTCTATCTGAAACTTAATAAAAAATTAATTTTTTTAAATATTTGTATGATTTTCTTAACAGCGCAGATATACATAAATAAGTTCTTTGGATACTGTTAGCACTTGATATATGATCCTTTAATTCATGGTCGAACTTGGTTTCATAACGTAGTCAATTGTATTGTTATATCAACAGGACATTTTTTTTTTGTTTTACCTATTAGCGTAATGGGAAAAAATTACTAAATATAACTTACAAGACTCGGAAACAATATAAAAATTTAAACATCGTAATTAAAAAAAATAATTTTATTCACTCAAATCTTTTTAAAAATATTTCTTTATCTTATTTATCTTATTTATTTATTTATGCATTGTAATAGGAAGTATATGCCTATGACTAACGGCTTAGGAATTAGCCACCCTTGAGAGTGGACACCCTGTATATAACAAAATCGTAATCAAATTGGCGCTTCTAAGTTTTATTATAATATAGATTCATTGTGAGAAATAAAATATATACATATACAGACTTAAATGAAATTTTGAAGAATTAATAACCAAAGTTATTTGTAAATCATATGGTGTAAATCACTGGAGAACTAATTTACAATTTCAATCTGAATGAATATAAAAGACCTCTTTGAGCACTAATGGACAAAACCTTAAAGTAGAAAACCATCTTTGAATTTTAATTAACTTTAATATTTGTTTAAAGTTTACATAGAACATATTCGACATTCCAAATAGATAATACTTATTACACATTCAGTTCACGAGGCAGTTCCTCAAATTCTTCATAAAGATGGTAAGTAGAAATTTAAAACTGTGCTTTTTAGCACTTATGAGCCTTAAGAAAAAATTAGCCGTACTTAACTACCAGTAGAAAAATGGTAGTAAAAAGAACAGCACATGACATCTCAAAAGGAATCTTATATTAATTTCTATTTGCTGACACGGAGCTGGCATATTTTAAAAGTTTTTCTGTTTCTGTAAAAAATTACCATTCAGTAATTTTAAATTCATGCATTATGGTATTTGTGTGACTATGTTTAAGAAAGTAAGACAAAAACTTTGATTGAAAGTCAAAGTTTTACATATGTAAGATTGAATTAAATTTGAATAAAATGAAAAGATACTTTAATTTCATATTATGATAAAAATATTTTAATCTATCTTACTTAATGAAAAACAATTTAATTTTTGTTTTACGTAATATTTCGTGGGCATGTAAAAAAATGTTGTTTACCTAATTTTGTAATGTATCTCTAATAACTTGAAAAAGAAAAACAGTTTTACAATGGATTCAAAGTTTTGTAATAGTTGTTTTGTATGCAATCAAAACTTCATTATTGGGTTCAAAAATACTCTACTTATACTTGAATTTTCTTTTTAATAAATTTTATTATATGATACATGATATTATAGAATGATAGTATTAAGAAATATTGAATTCAAAGTATTTACATATGTACAAAATATAAATTAATTTTACCTTGGAAATTTCTGATCATTGTACTAAAAACTAGAAAGATGATCCTATATACATTTCTGCGTGCTTTTTCATAAAAATAACATAATTCTTCATTAAAACTTAAGACATACACAATAAACTAAAAATATAAACATTCTCTCAAAAAATTATATTTTCTTTCCCTCAAAAACTGATGCTAACTTTTTTTACCTAAACTTTTACCTCATCTCAAAAGATAAAAAAAAGTAAAAGAAAAGAAATTAAAAACAGCTTCGCTGCCATAGCAACGAGTCACGTTTCATAAATAAATTAAATATCACAGTAGCAAACTTGCAAAGCTGTAAAATAAAATGAAATAATAATTTATCAATTCCTAACAATAGTGATTCGAACGAAAAAGTAACCTTAAGGTATCAATTGCGGAGTATCACCCTAATTGAAATGCATTAAAGTTTGATAAGTAAACCTGTGTTTCCTAAGTTGTATCACGCATTTAAAAATCATTAAATAAAAGTCAATTAGTTTGGGAGTAAAATATTATCAAACTTTGCTAAAACAACGAAAAATGGATTTATTATTTTAATCAATTAGATGAGTGGAGCAATCTTAACAAACTCATCCTTTTGTACTCAGTTGGATAATGTATAAAAACATTAAAACGCACTTGAAGTGCCTCATTTAGTTTATTACGTTTTAAATGTAAAAGTAGATAGAAAACATAAAACTTTTTAAAGAAGAATTAAATTGAATGCCTGTAAAATTTCAAAAACATGCTATGTTGAAAAATATCTAATAAGCCTCATAGTCAAGATTATAACTCCTTTTTAAGACGAACACTACATTTATTCAAGACGAATAGACAGACACAAACGAATATACAGATAATTTCTCGTTACATAATAAAGATTTAGGTTAGACACGGAAATATTTTGCTGATAACATTACATTGTAAGTAATTCACAATTTTTAAAGATCTATATATATATGTTATCTATATATTATATATACTATATATATATATATATATATTACGCGAACGCATGCGGTACAAAAATTACGATTATTTGTTAGTTGTTTAATGCCAACATCCAAATGAAGCACATCTTATGGGTTACTATGCAAAAGTCCTTTCAACAGATTTATGCTGTGGTAAATTTGATTTATTTATGTTCTGTTCCTTCGCTGCAATTACGGAGCTTCAAAATAGCATTATTTTTATTTTCTCTGTTCTTTTTACTTAAAAAAACAAAACAAGTAAAATCATGAATTTTAAATTTTTCAGGTTCAAATTAAAGTTATGTATTATAAATGAAATGAGTAAAAAGATTATATTATTATATTTTAAATAATTAATGAAATACGAAAAAATGCTCCGGGTACAGTATCTGGCGATTTATTATCTGCGCCGGGCTAGCATAAAAATACTGAGTTCTTGATTTATCAGCACGGATGTCAAATGTGCACTACATTGGCACGTTACTTTTCTGACGCAAATTTGGCGAAAATTCCGTTTTCAAATGCATGTTACATACATATTTTTAAACTAATTCCTTTTATTTTAAAAAGGAAATAATAATTAAAAAAAAAGTTTAGTTAATAATTATATAATAAAACAATTAATCTCATTTTAAAAAAGAAAATAAAAGCAAACAAACAGTTTATTAATAAATAAATAACAATACCCGGATAGTTGCCATTTTGTTTCAATTGCGCCAATGGGGTAAGCATGTGACATCTACGTCTATTTCTCTAGCAGAATCTTCTAATTTGGCAAAAAATTGAGCAATTAAAATAAATTATGAATAAAAGCAAAGTAATTTGATGCTTAGTATAAATTCAAGGGAGACCAAACTTGTCGCCAAGGGTGGCAAGTATCTTAAAATCTTCTATTTTAATTCGTCAAAAGAAGATTCTGCGCTGACAATACCAGCTGTGCTATTCTTTAAAAACATTCTATTTCTTTTTTTTCTCTTCACGTAGCTTTGTTACTTTTAATCTCGTAAACGGAATTCCTCTTATTTCCATATATATATTGGTATTAAATGAATCAATGTGGTAGCGATCTTCAGATTCTGGAGTAGCATTTTTACTATTTAAATAAATTCTGACAATTTTTTTCTTTTACATTGTTTTCGGAAAATATAGTTTTTCTTATAATTTGACATACATTATAAATAAATGAAATACATAAAATTACGAAAATACGTATAAGAATAAAGTATTTAGTTATAGGTATTTAGATATACATATCTCTAAATACAATTACATACATAAAGAGATATATCTGATATGTATGTATAAAAATAAAAATATAAATATAAATATCGTATTTATTTTTGATAATATGTGGCATATATTGGATTGGGGAAAAAGTAAGTTCGCTTTTTTTCGTGTTTTTCAAAGTGAATTTATTTATATGAATAAAACAAAACTAATCAAAATTTATGTGCTATTTTGTTCGATGACCTTTTGCCATTTTTCTGGTAAAACAATAATTCCGTCACTGCAGAATTTCTGAGAATTCTGGGCAAAAAACTGAATAAGGTGATTTTCACAAGCCTTTTTTGAAACCAGCTTAACACCTTTAAGAGAGTACCGCATAGGGCGGAACAAATGGTAATCCGTCGGATCTAGGTCCGGACTATATGATGGGTTCATCAAAACTTCCCAACAAAGCTCTTTCAGTTTTTGCGGAGTGACTAAAGATGCGTGTGGTTTAGCGTTGTCGTGATGGAAGACAGCGGCTTTCTTTTCGATCAATTTGACCGGTTTTTTTAATTGCCTGCTTCAATCGCATTAGTTGTTTACAGAAGATAGTTGAATTGATGGTTTGGCCAGGTTTGAGCAGCTCATGATGGAAAATTCCTTTCCAATCCCACCAAACACTCAGAATCACTTTCGTAGGCATCAATCCGGGCTTTGCCACCATTTGTGAAGCTTCGATCACGATTTTTTTAGCACATTGTTGTTATACGTGATTCCCTTTTCATCCCCCGTAATGATTTGTTTCAAAAATGGCTCGATTTCATACCGTTTCAGTAGCAATTCACAAATGAAAACTCTGTCCATTAAATTTTTCACTGCAAGTTTATGGGGAACCTAAGTATCGAGTTTCTTTTGGTATCCAATTTTATGTAAATGATTCAAAAGTGATTTATGGTTAATGTTTAGTTCTGTAACAATGTTTGGGAAGAAATATGTCAGTCTACCTGGATTGTTTTTAAGATTTCATCGAATTTTTCAAGGATTGGCCGGCCAGGGAAAGGTTCATCTTTAACATCGAAATTTTCGGAAGGAAAAAGAGGAAACCGATTCTGACTTTGGCGTTTAGTTAAGCCTAATCACCATAAATGCCACACAAGTTTCGATGAGCCTGCGCCAATTTTTCCCTTTTTGAAAGTAAAAAACTAAACTGTGACGAAAATGATCTTCTGAAATCTCTACTTTTAAAACGCAATAATTTTTGACTGGTTAAACAAATGACGCTACCTTTATATCTAGAATTTTCTAGAAACTGTTACCTTTCAAACGCTGTATAGTATGACTTAATTGAGTAAGTATTACTCGAGATATGGGACTTTAAAGCTATCTATTGGGAAAAAACGAATTTACTTTTTCCCCAACCCAATATAACATTTATTAAGTAAACATACGTTTATAAATATTTAAAAATCATGCATTTTCGCCATTTTTAAAAATTGAATATAACACTAAATGGCCTGTTGTCGCCACTCTCCATTTCGAATTTTTTCGCCGAGAGCATGTGAAGCTCTACCCCAAATGACACTAAAAATCCGCTTTATAATTCGGTACAGTGATAAACGTACACAGAAAAGAATACCATTTACGGGCTACTTTTAAATGATAAATTCTACATACATATTACATAGAATGTATTATTATATTCGGATAGATTTATAAGTATGATGAGTGTAACTTTATATGTAGATGACATCATTTTAGTCATATTATGGAATACTGTGATTTAAAAAGAGGCTCAGCGAAAGCGTCTAACGCACAAATGCACCGGGATGTTATTTTCTTAGTTTGTATGTTAAAACAATCCGTTTTATCAAGCAATTGTTTAAACTGAAATTTACACAAAGATTCAAACGAGTACTTTTTACGATATTTCTAGTTGTAGCAGAAAATACATATAGCCGAAACTAGATAACTCAATTCATTTCTTAGAGTTGATCCTATGTAAAACTCTATCCATATAAAACACATCTTTATAATCTATCTTGATGTATATAAAACACAAATATCTCAAATTTAATGTATAACAACAAATAAATTAATGCACTCTTATAAAATTCAATATATGGGTATAAGTAATTGACATTCCTTCTGTTAATTTTCCTGGACAAGATAAGACTATTAATCCTACAAAAATGCAAAAACAAATATTTAAAATTATAACTGGACATACAGATTAAGTTATTCTATGTGTAATAAATCTATGTATGTCAGAATAATTTCTTTAACTATTTTTCGTAAACTAAATTATCCTTTCTTGAATTTCTTCTGATTTTAGAAATAATCTTAAATCTATGTAAAAATAATCCATTGAATAAGTATTTATCAAATTGTCCGTGTTTCTGTAGTTTTTGTATTGAGAACCGTTCAATTTAACTTCTAAGTATACCATGAAATTAAATATCTGAGTTACAAAAACTAAATATAAAACAAAGCTCTTAGCAAGAACATGTGTTGCTATGATATTAATGCATGGAAAATGGATATCAAATGCGCAGATGTTTTAGACGGATACATAATGGGAAAAATGTATTCAAGTACAATTTCAGATTCGCACATTTTCTTATTAAAAAAATAATGCTAACGCTTTTATAAATTTTCAATAGTTATCCAGATACATTTTTATTCAAGAATGTGATTTACAAATTTACTTTAAATTCTCAAAACATTGTATAAATTTCGCTTTTATTTAAGATAAAATTTTTGATTAAGGATTAATTTCGCAATTTTTGATATGAACACTTATGTCCAAAATTAAGGTCACAAACATAAAATCTGTGAAAATTGAAGACCGATGCACTGTGTTGCTACAAAATTTTGCACAGAAAAATATTACAATGAGAGAAATAATTTAGTAACATAACAATATGGAAATGATTTTATTTCAGAATTAAGATTCAGGATATATTAAAAAGTATTAAATCACAAATCTGAGATGATAATTTTGCAACACTAAGAATTTCTCTAAGAATTTTTTTTTTTAATGCATCAGTTTCCCACAGAAAAAAGTAAATTTGTGTTTATAAATAATAAGAGATTTCGAGTGTTTTATTTGCGTATTTCATTTTAATGAATAATTTAAACTAAAGTACCTTTGTTTTCAGAGGTATAGTTGAAATCAATTAGAATACGACAAATCAAAGAATTGACAAAATAGAGAAAACCTGTCACAGAAGCAAGTGTCTAGAAATTGAAATTATAAATTCTAAAAAAAAAAAAAATACTAGAATCTATACTTTAAAAATTGATTTACATTAAAATGCACTATAGTGGTACATTTTTTTTTTTTGCTCGTATAGCTATTAGACTAGTAGACTGGGAGGCAATCACCTCCTCGAGTTCACTGGTGAAAATCTAGGATTAGTAAAATTTCGATTACCATATTTAAACTCAATTTGTCTTCCAATACATTTTTTGCTGAAAAACAGCTAAAAACCTGATTTTAGCGGGCTTTTTTTTTTGCGCTATTCCACCCCTAAAAGTATGAAAACGTGAAGGATTGGGTGTAGGAAAACATGATTGTAAACCCACACTGTAAAAAAATTACCCTTTTGCTGCATCCATCGTCACGACACCGCTTTTATTGAAAACGATTACTTCAGCCTATTATGGAGCATTCTCATGGGTCAAAAGAGAGATATTCCATAAAAGCGAGGGAGTGACGATGCAGCAAAAATTTCAAAGTTTTTACAGTCAAACGCTAAATTTGGATTTTTAGATGTTTTCCACTAAAATATGACTTAGCAGACCGATCACGTTTTAATATTCGAATCCATATTCAATTAGTACTAGATTTTCATCCATCAATTCAATGTGGTGATTGTGTGTGCTGCAGCCTATCGGTCTATAAGGTATGTTGTGACAATAATCAATTAAAAATTTATTTATAAAATATTTTCGTTCATATATCATGAATAATGATGTATGGAACTATAATGATAACAAAACAATTAAAATAGTGAATATTTTTTAAGTTATCTGACGTATTCACAGACATAAAGTTTTGCATATGTGAGCAATAATGATTAAATTAATATTTTTATATTATTTGAAAAAGACAAGAAAAGCAATCTAGCAGCATATATCTCCTTAATTTTTAGGTGCGTTCGTAATTATGTAAATACGTAGCACCTATAGTGGTCGTTCAGTCCGTCCGTCTGTCCGTCTGTCCGTCCGTCTGTCCGCATATAACAACGCAAAAACTACCCACCGAATCGTTCGAAATTTGAAATACATAATTATTACAAAATTTTGTCTAGTCATTTCAAGTTTTATGAAAATAGGATGCATAGATAAATTACAGGGGCAATCAAAAGTATTCCATTACATTGCGGTCAATGGGGAAAAAAGTTTCAAATTCATTTTAATGGTTTGAAATTTAAAATACATGATTATTACATAATTTTGTCGAGTTATTTCAAATTTTATGGAAATCGGATGCATAGATCAATTACAGGGACAATCAAAAGTATTCAATTACATTATGGTCAATGGGGAAAAAGTTTCAAATGCATTTTAATGGTGTTACATTCATTCAAACTTAATAAAATTTATATGCAATTATAAACTACACATTATAATCTACATTTTACATAATTTGTGGTGCAAAGAACATATGTTATTGATTTACAAGGCCACACAAAAGTATTCCATTATATAATGGTATAGAGAGAACATTGTTTGATGAGCGTTTTAATTGTAATTCACTATTTACAATTTTTTGAGATTGATATATGAAAGTAATGTTTTAAAACTTCGTTATCGTACGAACGCACCTCATTTGCTACGCTTCACGTGCAATTTCCAACTTGTTTTTTAATGACCTGGTTTGTTCATGTTCCTATAACTATCTGAAAAATTAAATCATTATTATTTATTAATAATTTTCTCAGCATACTTTGTTTTTTATGTTAATATATCCTATAATTAATGGCTAAACTTTTAAATCCACAGGACATTATTAATCAATCTCTAATATTTGTTTATATATATATATTAATTATTTTCAATTATATAGGTTTAATGTGTCATTAAAATGGATGATCAAAGTAGCTAACGAAGAACAGCGTTTTTAAGATGCAAAATAACAAATTCTAAATTAAATAAAGAAACTAATTACTGTCATACATTATGGTTTCCTATCACATATTAATAAAATTGGGTTTACCGATAGACAATTTTAAAATGTTGATAATTTAAAAGTACATTAATATATTTCATTAAAAATTTAAACCCACTCTCTTAAAACGAAAGAGTGGATTTGGCTGCTCAAGAAAGAGTTCTAATTTACTGGATCGTGAATGAGCTGATTTTTAAGTGGTCCACTCTTCTTGACTTGCTTTCTTCTATTTCTAATGCACTCATTGAGATCGGAAACTAAGCAAGTGAACTCGAGAAGAAAACAGATCATTCCCGCGTTATTTTCATCCACCGCTGGCGCTGCTGTCGACCTCACCTTGCAAAATACAAGATGGAGGATTTCCGAATGCACTGCACACTGATTTTCGATGCATCTTAAAAGTTCGTGGTTTCCTCAAGATTATTTGCTAAAGAAGCCGATATTTTACGAAGTAAGTACTATGAAAGTATTTTATTTACATTATACTATCCTTTTAATAGATTTCTCTTCTCTTTTTTTAATAAACAATTAATGTTAATACTCATACGTACCGTACATAACAACCTTGAAATAAAATGGTGTATCAAGCGAAGTAAAAATTGTCTTATAATGTAAATACTTAGTTCATTTAACAGTCTTGTAGTATAAAAGTTTTGAAGAATTAAGTTATGCAATTATTACATCTGTATTTATAGAAATTTATTTATAGATGTTCAGGCTGGTTAGAAGTGCTTATTTTTTAGTGTACTCCTATTTCTCAATTTTGCTAATATTGTTAAGGGATGGAAAACCCTATATAAACACGAAAAACAAAGTCCTCTTGTATTTTGATCTACATGTTGCTGCATATAAGGAAAAAAAATAGTGTGTATATAAACACATTTCTAAGACTCTTGCATTCTTAACGTTTGAACATGTGTGTACTTTGTTACTGTTTTGTTTGACAATGCTTTACATTGCTATTGAGCAAAATTATTGCATGCATGGTCTGCATTATTATAGTTTCTTTAATATTTAAAAGTATTTAGCTACATTGTTACATAAAAATTGCTTTAAAAGTAATATTGTTTTCTTGCACTTGCTTTCAGGTAGGTTTAAATGAGGATTTATTAACAAAACGTAGACAAATATATTTTTTTTTTCTATACTGGTAAATACAAGTATCATTTCCCAAATATTATGTTCCTGATTTCTTTAACAATGAATTATATGGCAAGTGAATGTGAAACGGTGGGAGAATTTCAAATTTTGGAATGAAATGATTTTATAAACTTTTAATGACTTCAATAATAGTATTTTCACAAAAAATATAATCGTAATAAATGTAAGACTATTTAGATGTTATAAAATGTTACTGAAAAAAAGAAAAGTTTGGTAAATCTAAAATAACTATTGAAGCAAATCCCTTTCCTTTCAGAAATGTTTTGTGATATCATTGCCTTCCCCTAAATTGGTAATGTTAAGATGCACTGCCCCTTAGCAATATCATGATCTCTTTTGATAATTTGCACAGCACATAAATGTAGGAAGTATTCAAGTTGATGTGTGATCACGAGGCACTGAATTTAGTTTTAAGCTTTCTTTACATTCTAAATTTATCTTAAGTGAGGCACTGTAATCCCAGCCCAAATGCTTTAATAACATGAGTAAAAAAAAAAAAAAAAAAAAATTCAAATCGTGCTTTTTAGCTTATCATAGGTGGCCCTTTAAACCAGCATTTTGTACTTTTTAAGAGTAACTTTAAAAACTATTTGAAAGAAAAAATTGAAGTTTTGGATTTACATCAGGCAGGACATAATAAATATAAATTAATCAATAAAATTGTAGGTTGTGCAATTCATATCATAATTTTTTTCAATAATACATTTATGTTTTGATATTAGTATTAGTACTATAACCACACAAAAAATATTCACAATTATAATTTCAGGAGATAATTATAGCAATATGAAAATATAAATTAACATCAGAAGCTCAAAGTTTTAAGTGTTTGATTCAAAACTTATTATCCAAATGACATTTCCTTTTTAGGCATAGTTTGAACCAAGATTTTATCTTGTGAAAATTGGGTGTTGCCATTAAAAGACAAATTTTGGACTGTTTTTGATTTGCAGGTTGGCCTACTAAAAAATTTATGTACATTATTTAAAAATAGTTAATTTCCTATTGTTTGGTACTAGTAACTTTCTTTTACGATTCTTACTGTAGAGTTAGGAGTGTTTACTTTTTTTTCCCCTGCGACTGTATACAGCGTTCGAAATTCTTAGTGGACTGCTGGTATAAGACCACCAAAAACTCAATCGAACCACCAACATTGTTGTTTTGCAAGACTGGTAACTTTTTTACCTCTGTCTGTTATGTAAATTTTCCCGTTTCTGAAAAAAAAAAGAATTATTTGAAAAAATATGTATAAAAAAGGAAAGGAAAAGTATATACCAATTATTAATAAATAGTATATATATTTTTTGAAACACCCTGTATGTATAATACTGCATTTTTTACAGAATAATCAAGTAAGCCTGGCTGATAACAAGTTCTACTGATTACTTATTGTGTAGATTTGAATAAAAAGTGTTCCAGAATCTGACTGAGGTGCTCCTATAAGTGATACATTGCCGTACACAAGGTCGGTTCTAGTGAAAACCTAAGAAATGTAAGTGGTTTTACTTTTATTTATTTAATTAATAATTATGTTTGTATGTGACAGTCATCTTATTTTTTTCATTCACTTCCTGTTCACGTATATTTAAAACTTGGAACTGGGGCAGATGTAAACGTCACAACTTTTCACTAGTTGTATTTTATTATTATTTTGAAAAAAAATAAGTTCTTGACATTTTGTTTGTCCTCTGCAGCCGAAACCTCTGTTTATAGATTTTAAAAGTAAAGTTCCAGTTCCAACTTTCTAAGCAAATAACTTTTCTTCATTTATTTAAATTTTAATGTTCTAGCATATATTATGAATGAGTAATTTTGATAAATAAATTCTTCTAAAATTGAGAAATGTTAATAATTTGTCAATTTAACTCTAGTGGGAACGTAAGGTGCTTGTGAATAGTCTAGTTGGGCACATATAAACAGTTCATAAGAGTGGGTCTCAAAAATCATTCTGCGATTCTGTTTCTTTCAGTTAACTTCACGAAAAATAACTTAATCTCCAATATCTATGGTTTTGCTGAAATAGATTTTTTGTCATATATTTAACTTTGTATCGAAATTTTCACATCTGTCAATAAGTGCATAAAAAGAAATAAGCTTTATTTATATTTTATTATAATTTAAATACATGTAAAGTTTTCCAGGGTTCATACAGACCTTAAAAGTATTTAAAAATTCCTTACATTTCAATAGTCTTTATTATTTTTTTTTTAATTGAAAGTCCACCCCCTCTTTTTATGCGAGCTAAATATTTACTGCAAATCCATAAAATATAAATCGACAAACATTCATAATCCACCCCCTTTAAAGAAATCAGGGTTCTTTATTATAATTCTAATTTCTGATTGGACATCTTAAGGCCACTGTCCTCGCTCGAGGAAACGCTCGCGAGCTAATGCTATTCCTATGGGGAAGCATTTTTCTAATAACTCTAAATATGCAAATATATAGAGAAACAACTAAAAATCCACAAAAACCTGTAATGGTTGGGTATTTGCCAGCGCTGATACATTTTGAAAGTAGCAACAAAGGTGAATTTTTAACAATATTTTATAATGTTACTTTAAGAACTTTCATTTTAAACTTGTTTTTAAAATGGTGATTTATTTTAAGATTGTATCAGAAGCAACACCATGATTTAAACAAGCGGATAAGTGTAATCGCACAGGATTTATTTATTCTATTTCCATTTTATTCATGATTGGCTGAATTTTCAGTAGTGTAATATTTATTAAGCTAAAATTTTTAGAGTATGGTTCATTTTTTGTTTAGACTATGGATGGGAAATTTTATAAAACATTTAATCTGAAAGCTGCAAAATATTTTAATATGTTCATAATCATTCCTTAACATTATATTTATTGCTATTTAACTTAATTTCAATATTTCTTTTAACACAGGAAGATGGTGATTTCATGGAGGAGTAAAATTCTACTGTGAGGAGTCAAATTCAACAATCTTATTTAATCTCAAGGATCCTCAACAAAGTGTCTATTTTGCCTAAGATTTTAAAAGTTGGACAAACCAGTGGACAGATTACAATATGCTCTTTATGTATTTAATGTTTAATGCAAATGGACTGTTATATTTATAAAGGTCCTGTTAAAGATGTTATTGAAACTTGTTTATCTGATGTTGGAAAGAATTGTTATCAATTAATGTTAGGTTTATTTTGTTCTTGCTAAATAAAATGTTTTTGTTGTTAAATAAAATTAGTTTTTTTTTCTTTCTTGCAACATTCTAAATTGCACATTTGGCTCTAACTTTTGACACAAAATGCTGCAGTCTTATGCTTTTATATTTATTTAAAAGTTAGTTGATTTAAGAAACATTGAATAAAATCAAAAATTAAAAGATTAATTAAGAAGAAATAAGTTATTCTTGAATATAAATTCAAGTTTTAACAAATGTTTTAAATGATATAAAGAATGGTCAATAGCAAAAGCACATGGTCAATAAATCCATTTCTCAGTTATTTCTGCATTTAACTTTTGTACTACAATATTTAGTGGAAGGTTTTTCATACAATAAAATAATTGTCCATAATCAAAATTTTAGCTATACAAGTTTTTTAATGGCATTCCTCCACATTTCCCAATTGCAATGTGCTTATATAAATGCTATGGGTAACAATTATTTTATCTAAGATTTCAAAGCCATTTCAGATTTCAAACTAAACAATTAAAATATTTTTTTTTTAATTTAGTCAGTTTAAGAAATATAAGATTTTGATTGAGATTTAAATCTAGGAATAATTACAAGGTATCATGGGTTGATGTTTATCCATTTAAAATATTTTCAATTTCATTTATTTAAACCCTGCGCTGGCCATGTGTGTGTGGGGGGGGGGATACTTTTTTAAATTTAGGTTTTATGTTTTTTAATACTTTCTTTTTCAAAACTGGTTCTGAAACTCGTATTAATATTTTAAAAAAAAAAGCTAACCAAAATTGCAAATGTAAAAACTAACCCACTTACAGATCATCCTCAAATATTCTATGCCCCCCCCCCCCAAAAAAAAAGGTAAACATTTTAAAATCCAAGCAAGATATTTGAAAATAACTTCTGCATAGGATTATCTAAACTCTTAAGGGGAACAATCAGCTTCTGACATTGTGGTGCTGAAGTTGAGTCGTTGGGCTGATATCAAGTTTATTTTTTCAATATTTTTTTAGTAAGATGCCTAAGATTGGTTTATTTGATTGAAATCATAAATTTTTAATAAAAAAATAGTTATTTACAATTAAATCAGAAGCTAATGAAAAAATTAAAATTGTATATAAGCAAACCTGAAGCTATAAGTATCATTGGAAAATATGTAAACTTGAAATTGCCCAAGAAAGGAAAGGAAAAATCCCATTAGCACCACAGCATCAGAAGCTGATATTCTGTTTAATGTTGTTCGGGTGCTGTTGTACAGTTATGCAAATTTAGGCAGTTTGCATGAATAAGTGTTTTCAAATTTACAATTTTGAGATCACCAGTATTTTTAATTTAATGAATATATGTACTTTTAAATTTAACAAAAGAAAATACTGATGTTAAAAATTTCTGATTTGACAGAATAATAAAAAATTCATGTAAGCTCTACTTAATTTTGTATAACGAATCAATTGCCTTTTCCCCTAAATTGACATAGGAAACAGTTTCATTGAATTAGAAAGAAAAAAAATGTCTTTATGATTCTTTGAGAACTTTGTCATGTAAATTAGAATGTTTTAAGTCTTGTTAATTAAAGACTTGGAAGAAATATTGGAGAATCCATGTTACAGTTTTCCAATCTCTCTCTCGCTCGCTCTCTGTATATATATATATATATATATATATATATGTATATATACCCTTGTAATGTCAATAAACAGAAATTTAAATCCGAAATGAGAATTTAATTGCAACACTTGAAAATGTGGCAATAATTCCATGTTATATTGAATTTCATTGATAAAAATTAATCGAGGATTACTGAATTTAGTTTTAAATGATGTGATTTTATTTAAATGATTTAGAAATCACTTGAAGATTTTTGTAATTTTAAGCAATTTTGCTTTTCTTAAAAGTGAATTTATTCAATTCTACAAATTCAAGGAGTTTTGGATTAACTCTTAAATGAGTTGATTTCATTCATGTATGAATTGGTTACAAATCGCCTAAGTGCTACTGGATTAAATTAAAAATGACAACATTTCTCTCCAACTTGAAGTGATAACAAATCTCTCAAGTGCTACTAGATTTGCCTTAAATTAGTTCACTTCACTCAAATACGAGTTGGCTGCAGCTAACTCAAGTGCTACTCGATTTAATCCTAAAGACTTCATTTCACTCAAGTATGATTTGGTTACAAATCGCTCAAGTGCTACGAGATTCAGTCTTAAATGACTCCATTTCACTCAAGTATGACTTTATTACAAATCACTCAAGTACTAGTGGATTTAACCTTTATTGATTTTATTTCACTCAAGTATGAGTAAAATGGAGATCATTCAATCATGAGTTGATTAAAAACAACTCATTCACTTGAGTTGTTTCAGCTCTTCTTGAGAAGGTTCCTTTCAACATGGGAAAAGAGTGGATTTCAGCTCAACTTGAGTTATTTCAGCTTTTTCGTTTTAAGAGAGCAGTAAATTTAATCCTAAAAAAGTATTTTTCGTTCATAAACATTGTCAACTTTTAGAAATTTGAAAGAACGAGAAATTTTATTGATATAGTAATTGTTTAATGATATAGTAATTATTTTACATGCTAAATTCAATATTTTTGTATGTTTTTTTTTTTCAAATATTTTACATGCATTGAATTTTAAATATTAATTATATAATGAATTAGAATTATGCTTATTAAGCTTTTGAAAAATATTAGAATATTTATTTTATCCCTTATTTTATGTTATATTAAGATATTGATTTTAGGTTAGTATTGTCAAATTAAACTATTTTGTGCTACATTTTTTTAGGGTAAACTATAGTGCATGGGATGTTTTTTCTGGAGTTTTTTATATCCAATTTAATATTGTTGTTATAATTTATTTTTAATGTTATTTCTTCATTTAATTTTGGTTTTATGTGTGTTGGTAGCCTCCGATTCGTATTATTTTGCTTTTTCATGGCTAAAGCGAAGATGATACCACACACTATATTCGTAGTTCCAAAGTATATATGGTCCTGATTATTCTGCTTTGTATCTGTGAATTTCATTTGCGTTCATTTTAATTTTTCCCATGTTTCCATGTAGTAATTTTGTATTAAACTCAATAGTCCATATATTGTTAAACTTTGTTTTTAATCTCCGAAAAACATGTTATTATCCTTTTATAAGTTTCTACTTCTCTACTTTGTTACATTTAACACAGCTTGAATTTATAGAACGCATACATTCTCAAATGAAGCGTCAAATTTGGTATATTACTAATGTAACCTGGAAGTCGATCGTTTTCAATTCATGTTAAACATAGCAAAAATATGTGGAAAAAAAATACACAATTAAAAAGCTTGTGGCGGGCTTACACCTTTATGGGTCGTCCTTTATCTCACTAGAAATTGGGTGAATTCTTTTGCCTGCCTAATCTCAGGTATGCATTTTGAATGACAAGGAAAACCCCTTTCTATTGATACAACACATTCTTTCAACTAATACTATCTAATTCAAACAAGCCAGGATTAACTTCCAGATAAGAAAAAAAATACTTTAAATTTCCAGTACTGAGACAGACATTTTGATGATTAAACATTTCTATATGATAATTACTTAGTGAATGAAGCTGCTGAGGTAGTCTCTACCTGCTCCTCCTAGCTTTTCCTATACAATGTTGCACTCCTGCATGATGAGAAATATTCAGGTTCTAGCGTTGCAAGCCAAGAGTACATCTAATGAGTTTTCAGGACTTTAGGATTGTTTCAGTGAGAAATTTTAATGGATTATGATCAGTGATGATCGCGATTTGTAACCCATATGTCAATTTTTCCTTCCCCTCCCCTACCCGAAGAAAACACTCCAAGCTTCTTTCTCTATACTCAGCCAAGCACGAATTGGCCCTGATAATTTTTGACTAGCAAAACATATCGGCTTAAAGTGACTTTTTCATCTTTTTTGAGTAAGATAACATCCTACTGCTAGGTCTAAAGCATCGGCATGAAGCCGATATTCCAGGCCTACCTTTCGTGTACGCGTGCCGACCGCGTTACATTACACAATTCATCTTTAAAGGTATTAAATGCCTGTTCATCCTATTGTCTAAAAGAAACATTGTCTACATTGTTTACAAAATCTGTAAACTTACTAAACGTTTTCTAGTAAACTTGTATTCCAAGAACTTTTCATTCAACGATAACAGCAAAATTTCTTGTAACCGAGGAAGGTTACATGGGTTTTTGCTGTTACTGGTACATGAAAAGTTCTTGGAGTACAAATCTAAAAAAATCTTAATAGCTTTACAGTTTTTTTACAGTGTAGTATTTTAAACTTTCCCGTTACTTAATTCAGTTAAAGATAATGCAATTCCTCATAATTTGGAATCTAAGATTTGTAAAATTCCATTAACCCCAAAACAGATCTCTCTTCTTTTTCTGTTTTTGATCTCCTCAAATCCCTAATTGCTCCTATTTTCTCTTCTCCGGTGCATGTGTTCCACCCCCAATTTCATTAGCCTAAAACTAACTTCAAATTTTTATTTATCCAGTAGAATCCTAAAATTGCGATTTTGAAGTTCCTCGATGACAGCTGTGATTTGCTCACAATGCTCTTTCAAATGTCTGGGAAAAATCACGACATCATCAATGTATGCTTATGCATTCTTGAAGAACATTATGAATTTTGCAAACCGATAAACTTAAAGAACATTATTCAAATCCTTTTGAAAATTAGCAAGCGCCCCTTTTTTAACTGGTAAAAAACAAATTCCATCCCTCAGTCCCTTCTGGTATTAACGTTTTTAATCCGTTATTCTATTTTACTTTGATTATTAGGTTCTTTAGTCTATAAAATTATTTGCCAATTCTTGTATTTTTAATCTCTGCATTTCTAAATCATAGTCAATTCTTAAGTTTTATTTCTTTTCTTCTCTTTCGAACTTTTCCCGTATAATCCTTTCTTCTTTTTTTTCTCTCTCTAGGTTTTCTTCTCTTTCTATTCTTTCCTTCTCTAACTTTTTCTCTTTATACTTTCTTCTATCTTAAATAGAAGAAAGTATTGTAATCGAAATTTTTTTTCGACTTCCGGTTTTCGACGAATTTACACGTTTTAGGGGTCAGAGATTCCAAAAAACATGTTTTTACTAAATGTCTGTCTGTCCGTGTATCTGTGTGTGTGTCTGTGTGTCTGTATGTCGCCATTCTACCATCAAAAAGTGTATGAAGTTAGGCATAGAATTGAAACAAATTTTTTGTGAATGTTTTTGGCTGTGGCAAGCAAGTCCTCCTTCAGTTTTGAAATATTCCGACGGAAGGGGGCGCTGCAATCGCGATATTTGTGCCATTTTCAATATTGTACCGACCAAAAGTATATGAAGTTATGCATCGAATTAAAGCAAATTTTTTGTGTATGTGTATGACTATGGCTAGTTGGTCCGCCTTGAATTTTAAAAAAGTCCGCCGGAAGGGAGCGCTGCAATCGCCATTTTTGTGCTATTTTCAATATTGTACCAACCAAAAGTACATGAAGTTATGCATCGAATTGAATGAAATGTTTTGTGTAAGTGCATGGCTATGGCTAGTTCGATCGCCCTGAATCTGAAAAAAATTCGCCGGAAGGGGGCGCTGCCATACTGAATTTTATGCCATTTTCAATATTGTACCACATAAAAGTGTATGAAGTTAGTTCTATAACTGAACTAAACATTTTGTATATGATTATTTTTTGGTAAGGCAAGTTGGTCCTCCCTGAATTTGAAAAAAAAATCTGCTTATCATTCTATTGTCCATTGGCTCGTGCAGAGACGGAAATTCGTTTTTACTTCGATTAATTGATTGAAGCAGAAATTTAAGATGAAAATCGAAGTTGGTAAGGTATTGAATTAAAATTATTGAAGCATTAAAATGAGTAACTATTTTTTTTTTAAATTTTAAAATGTATGTATGAGATAGAAGAAAGTTTTGGGATTGGCACATCCAACTAGTTTTAACTTGTCCCTCTCTGACTTTTCCACTCTTTCTAACTTTTCTTGTTCTTATCTTTCCTTAACAACAGCGCTGGATATTTCCATAATTACCTCTTCTTCGTATTCGTCACTCCCTACTATCATTTTTCCTCAGCTGAATCTTACTATAACCTTCCATGAGTTCAATCCCCAATTTTTCGCAATTAATCGAAAAATCCGCCTTTTTAAATTTTAGTAAGAAAGTTTTACCTTCTACCAATTACTATTACAATTCTAAAATAATATTTAATCTTATCAAATTAGTATTTTTTAATTTCCTACTTTTGTATAATTATCTTCTCTTATTATACTAATTAGTATCTTTCAAATAATTGATATATTATTTCTAATTTAACATCCTGTATAACATGAATTTATTAAACATTGGTATCACACAATTTACTTCCAATAACAAAATAAAAAAAATTCAGTTCGATTATTATGCAATACAGATTTCAATTTATATCCTTCAATAATAAGACAAAATTCAAATAATAATAATGATGATATGTTGCAAGTTAAATAAAAGTACTGATGGCAAACACTAAATAATGATACACAAATAAATCAATTTTCATCAGATTATATATATAAATTTCCAAAACTAAAATCAATAACATAATTCAAATTTCAATACTGCTTCTCATAATTAAAGAAGTAAAATCACAGATTTTTTTTTCTTCTGGGCCTTAAGTTCTTATTTTGTAAGTTATCTCAAGAAAATAAAAATTCTATGCAAATGTCCCTTTCCCATTTGTTATCAAGACTTAAAGCTTTCAACAATGTAGTTTAATTAAAAAAATGCTTTACTAATAATTTAAAATTAAAGTTAAATTTAATTTTTCCTTCACATTATTAACGCACGTCGATTAATTTTCTTCATTAGCATTATCTGTTTAAAGAAAATAGGAAATCGTTTTCAACAAAAAAAATATTACAATTTTTCTTAAATCATTAATAAATATGATTATACATAAATTATCATAAATTACCTACAACTATCACAAATTTATACACAAAAATATTTTTTTGGTTCGAGAGTGTCAGAAGAATAAAATGATCAAAACATCTTACCTAATATTTCCTTAGATAAATTATCCACTGTGGTATTTCGCTGTACACTAAGGAGTTTTACGAGCAAATCAATACTCCAAGAGTCTCTTAGAGTTATTTTACTGTTGTCGAACACACTATTGTTCACTTGGTGAGTTCACTTTTTAACAGTTAAAGTATTAACACTTGGGTATACACCAGTGTTCTCGCTGACATTTGACTAACGTTAGTAATTTGGCTAATTAAAAATGAGAAACATTCCCCAAATCAAAAAAGTATTAGCAAAATAGATTCTCCGTGTAGCACAATAAGAAAAAAATCTTTAATTTTTTAATGTTCCCCCTTTTTTTCAATATGTTCTAAAATAACCTAAGTTTTTATAACGGTGACAACGATTGTTATTAATCTAATTTCAACTATCCGCTACAAATATATTAATACATATATTTTAAAAATATGTATATATGTATCAAAAACGAAAAAGAAAAGAAAGAAAAAGTAAAAATTGAGCACTAACAATTTGGCGAATCTAATCGCTTGTTTACTCGCCAAAAGAAGAATTTAGTCTCAAATTGGCGCAATGGCGAGTGACCGCGAGAACTCTGGTATAGACACAGTAAATTGACCTCGAATGCTTTACGCACAATACTTCTACTCGATGTAACTCTTGTAGTTCCTTTCGACGATAAAAGTTGTGACTATAGTATACTATAAACTTACACCGTTTTGATTCTGAGGTTTCTCCTCAATTTTATGTAAAAAGAAGTTGTGTCATAATTTGAATTTTTTAATATTTTTCATATTACTTTTCAACGTAACTTAAATATTGTACTAAAAAAAATAAGTTGAAGACTTTGAAAATACAAACTGTGTACATATTTTAAAAGTTAGACGAAAACCTTTTCGACAAATCTTATTCACATCGGGATAATAGGCGCAATTAATATCTCAGTGATACAACTTAGATCGCTTTGCAGCCATCTGTAGTAACCTAAAGTGATGATTTTCTTTTGATTTATAGTAATACAAAAGATAATAGCATAAAATGTTCAAAATAAATGTCTATAAATGATTAAATTCTACCAAAACTTGGCACATTGTGGTATTTCTGTTAAAAAGTATAAAATTTAAAATCGATGTGAAGTTTTTTTTTTTTTTTTTTTTTTTTGTTACAAAAAACATTTTGTATAAAAAAAACTGCTTTTTCATTTAAAGACCACATCGAATTATTGCAGAAGCGTAAATGAAATTATTTTGGAAAAATAAATTGCATTTTAATCAACGGAAGAATAATTTTTCTTATGGGATAATTTTTTTTGCAGTGAAATTAAAAATATTACTTTGATAATTCTGTTTATTGCTTAACTATTAACAATATTTTTGTTCTTCATCAGCAGCATTTCTGTAAAAAAAATAATATTGGATTTTTTTTTTTACATATTGTATTACATCATTTCAATTCTTTTCTAAATGGAGGGGTTTATTTATTTATTTTTTTATTATTTTTTTAGAATTGTTTACTAGTTTAGATGCAGCGTAAAAAAATTTACTAAAAGAATATGAAAGAGTATGTAAAAAATTAATCTTTCTAGCATATTAACGACTCCACCATATGTAATATGTAACAACCCATTAAACATTTTTTCTTAAAAAATATAAATATTTATACATTACAAGCATAAATATAATGTTACTACTATTTTTAAAAAACTAATAATAGCTAATGCCAGCTAAATTTATAAAAATAAAACATATAAATTGATTATACAATAGTACATAAGCTTGTTGCTTTATAGTAACTAAGAATAAAATATTTTCAACATTTTTTCTTTCGAGATCAATTTTGATAAAAAATGAGTAGGATAAAACTACTTAAAATTTCAGAATTATACTGTGTTATTAATATAAAATGGGAGTAACGCTCTTTGAAAAAAATGACTAAGCATCATTTGTCTGTGCTATTTCTAAGACATTTTAGCAATTTCCAACAAAATTTAAAAATACTTATGCATTTGGTTTGTCTCTCCGTCTGTCCACACTGTATCTCCTGTAAATATACTCGGATTTTCATTCAAATTATAAAACTTGTAGGGTCACCAAAGCATTTTTTATATTGCATATAAATTATGTACGATTGATGGTTCATTTATAGGGACACTCAAAAGAATTCGATTACATTATGGATATCGGAGAAATTTTTTTAGAGAGTATGTTAATGATATTACGCTATTTGTACTTTATTGAAAGTGATATAAATCACTGAATTTCACTACGATTACATCAAAACAGAGCATTCACAGCATTCTTTATTAATTTACAAGGAAACACAAAACAAATAGGTTACAGTACTGCCTTAGCGTAATAAATTTTAGAGATTTTGACTTAAAATTCGGTATGCGCTTTTAAATTAAATTAGATTTTTGCATATTACTCTTCATATATAAAAGTTCTATATCTCATACACAGGGTTGGATAAAAGTATTTGCATACCATATATGGTATAGTTCTGTAATTTAAAGTATAATTGACCAGGTTCTTTTTTAAAAAATGCATTCGCTGGAGTTGTAGGCTATGATCGCTTAAGAAAATAAATGCTCTTTAAGAAAATTATTTATTTGCAGTAAACTTATAAATTTAAAGCTTTCATACAGAAAAGTTAGGGATGGTGCCTGAACGCATTATTAAGAAAACAGTTTTCACATGACCGCCTCATCAAGCGAGAGGGAGGCAATTAAGTTCCTCATTCATAATTCACATATTGGCATCATAGAATTGGCGACAAGGAGCATATGAAAAGTGAATGATATCACATCCATGAAATTTTCTGTTACGCTTTAAACAATTAAGATGATTTTGAATTTAATGCAGCGCAACCAGAAATGGGCAGTCCTAAAAAAATACGCCAAAAAGAATTCGTGCCAAATGGTACGTTATAGCTCTGTTTTGGGAGAATTTATGAAAGACACAATAAAGCCGCATGCACAAGGAAAGATTATTGCGTAACGAATAAGTTAGAATCACAATTAAGCAGAGAGAAAAGCGATTTTACTGACCGCAAGCAAAGCATATCATTAGTCTTTCTTTTATTATTTTTAGCGAAGGCGAAAATTCATCTAAAGGAAATCTGTTTATCTCAGAACAGTTTTAATCATAAAGCAGATGTTACATATGTTTTCTTTCTTTACTTTAGAAGAAAAGTTATTGAGAGATCGAAATGAAACGTTAAGATAAAATAGCTATTTAATTAAAGATTAGCATTAACTGTAATTTAGAGAAATGTATAATTTAAGAAACTATATGTGATTCTACATCACACCATACTCCTTATTAAAGAAAATTGCTGAAAGGGGATTTTCAACTTAAATTTATGTGTCTCTTACATGAACTACATTTTTTAATGCATGTCTTTAACAAATCTCTATATCACATACAGGGCTGCTAAAAATTTCGGATAGTTTTCTGATTGTAGATGGAAGAGGTGAACCTCGGTTTTGAAATGCGCTATTATAGTGAAATGAGATGTGATGTTTTAATTTTTTAAACAGTGCAGTTTTGTTACATTATTCTGAATGTGCTGGAAAGTGCTTCATAATCTACGTTTGATGCATAATTTTTTCTTTCCAAGTTTCTTTGCTTATAATTTGCAGAGTTCTTAATATAATGTTTTTTTCTTTTCATAAAAAAATTACATATAATACTTACATAAAAACCTGTATATTCAAAATTGAAAAATAATAAAAATTGGGGTAAAATAAGCAGGTTTACTAAATAATGTTTCACTGCGCATGCGTCATTGCAATCAAAATGTAAACTGCATAATATGTTACCTAAATGTATAGAGCATAGTAAGAGCACTTTTGTAAAAGACTCACAAATATAGCTTGAAAATTCTGAAAAAATTCGTCGATAAAATAAACTCAAAATTCGTTATTTCCAAAATAAAGCGAAACTATGAGGGGTTGTATCCAAATATAGTAGTGCAGGCAATATTGTGCATGTTATATTGACAATAATCAATGGATATATGGATAGAATCCCTCATCTTTTTGCTTCTTTTTATTTATCATTTTCTTTTGTTTATTACGATATTATTTGTCATATTTTCTGAAAAGTAAAATTTTTATGTTAAGAACTCTGCAAGTTATAAGACAAAACTCGGAAAATTTGAGACTGTTTTTATAAAGAGCTTAATTTTTCTACAAGTTTACATACTATCCGCATAAAAATAAACACAGTTAATTACAATAAGCCACTTAATCATAATCTATAGTTTGAACTCTTTTGTTATATTATTTTTTTAACAGGGTAATGCAAAAGATCATTTTACTTTTTCAATTTATTGATAGTATTGGGATATCGGGGAAAAAATCTTCATGGAAATGTATGAAATGTAGTGCTTTATTTAAGCACTTGGAGTTGCAGAATAATTCCTCCTGTTTTTTTCAAGATATTTAACAAATCGTCTAAAATTGCAAGTGGCCGGTCACCTTTGGCCATATAGTACAGTCCCTGGCCAAATTATTAGACGCAGTAGTTTTTATTAGTTATATTTGGTATGTAATGCCCTAGGAAATAATAGAGATTTTAATTTATTAAATTAATGTTTGACATATATTTTCCCAATTTTGGAAAGAACTGGAATTGATAAGTCATATTATATCACTGTCTCAAAGTCACCAGACCAAAAATACGTGATGACTGGGCAAGTAATTCACCAGACATGAATTCGATTGAATATGAGAGAATTAGCTAAAGAAGTCTTAACACACAAAACACAGATGATAGTAAAACATGTCCCGTCTGGGATCATCCTTCAAGAAGCAATTACATACAAGAAACAATTCAATTTACAATAATGCATGAATAGAAGCACTGATTTCGCTCAAGGAAGATTCCATAAATATTGAAATTTTTTTTTTAGTTTCAAGTTTTGTAATTTGAGCAATTTTTAATTTAGCTTACAGAAATAAATAATTTTAAAGTCATTGGCATGCTTTATCTTTATTATAACTCTACAGATGATGATATAATCAATTGTAACTATTTACATAGTAATATTATCTCTATGAATCTAGTAATATTCTACAGATGAAAAAACAAGTGCGTCTAATAATTTGGCCAGGGACTGTATATATATATACCTTTGTGTGCGTTGGTGTGGAGAGAGAAATGACTAAATGGAGAGGTGAATGACTAAATGGTAATAATTCGAAATTAAATTGATTATTTCTAAGAAAAATTTTAAATTATTTTAATTTAATAATAAATAAGCAGCTTTATTAAATTAAAATCTAATATTTTTTTCTTCATGAAAACAGTAATATTAATTTTACATAACCAATTACTGACTTATTAGAACCTTGTAATTGCTATTTATGGGAATTTCAAAATACATATGTCAAGAAAAGCATACACTTTAAACCACCTAAGTTCTTTATCAATTCGAGACTTCAAAAGAGATGACGAAATAGACAGGAAATTAGTTTTTGAAAGAAATTTAACTATACATTGGTTATCTATGCATTAGCTATGCATTTAATTATACGCTGAATTGTGGGTTACAGTGCTCCAGAAAATCTAATGGATGACCTTACTATTTTTCAAACAAAACTATTTTGAGAATGATAATAAAATAAAATTTCGTTTTTAGGAATTAAATATTTGAAAAAACAAATAACGTGTTAAATGTATTGAAATTGGGGGGGAAAAAGAGTTCAAAGTACTGAGTGGGCTCATGCCTCTTTAGCCGAAGTAAATTTTTAACGCTGTGGAGGTTTGAAAAGAGGGATGTTTGACAAACTCAAAGGGCCTGTGCAGTTATATGATATAATTTAGTAAAATTGTTACTCACATTAAACTCACATTATTTCGACTGCAGATTGTTTCAGCATGTAATAATTATATTCTTTTAAGATTTTTTTTCATTTAAACTGAAAATGTGGTAGATACCGCGGGCCCATCAATTAAAAACGTAGTAATGAACATAAATTAATCATTATCAATGATTTAATAAAAGCAATAAAATTATTTCATGGCAGTGGAAAATTAAAAAAAAATAAATCATTGACGATTAAAGACTTGAAAACTGAAAGCAGAATAGCTTCAATAACAAAGAAAGTCAATAAATTGTGGTACCCATATGCTGAATAAATCACTAAACTGGAAATTTTTACTTCAAATCACTAAAGATGTACAGCTAGAATTAAATATGTCATTGAAAACATAAAAAATGAAACTTTTAATATTGTACTAAAAATCTGCGAGAGCGGATAGTCCGGATTTCAAAACTATATTTATGTAAAGTATTAAAATCCGATATCTTAACTTGCGATCAAAGCTGTTAGTGAAGAATTTAAATTAAAAGAATAAGTAGATAAATGAACACTGGCTATGCAGTAGGTAAAGATACCAAATGTGAAAACCCGGAAATACCTAATTTAGTTTATTTTTAGCACTTTCCAACAAGGTAGAACAGTACTTATGCATTCAGCTTGTCTCTTTCCGTCTGACTGTCTGTCTACATTCTAAATTTGCGTAAATATACTCGGATTTTCCGTAAATTGAAAAATCTCATTTAAAGGGGTATTAATTTTTAGCGAACACACAAAAGAAATCTGTTGCAGTACTTTCGTTGCTTAGTAACTACGTTTTAAAATTCGGTATGCGCTCTTAAATTTAATTAGTTTTTTTTTTTTTTTCATATTACTCTTTATGTATAAATTCTGTACTTCATGTGCAATACTGTACAAAAGTATTCTCGAACCATTCTCCTTATTAGAGAAAATTAATGAAAGGGTATATTCAACGAAAATATACACTGGTCTGCAAAATTTAAGGACGGAGTCCCAAAATGTCAATTTTCAAGGAATTTCCGAGCGATAATTTCCACGCGAATATTCAAAAGAAAATAATATAATTTGAATAACTACTAGCCCTGCATAACAGCTAGTCCATATAACCTCTCATTCAGGTCACCCATGGTCACAAGAGTCACAGTCACTACGGTGAAACAAAAAAAATAGGAAATTTCTTACGTTTCTTTTATGAGTCTCAAATGACTACTATATCTGACTCCACTGTCAGGTCACTGCGACTTCTGCTTTGTGACGAGTCACCAGGTGACTTTACAGTGTCGTTTTATTGAGACTCTCGTGTGACTGTCATTTGGAGGCTCAAATTCAGTCATTGTGAATGTTGCATTAAGATAAATCACCAAAGTCCCATTAAGGTCACATGGTTTGTTTTCACCAATTTTCATAGTGGTTACTTCACAGTAGGGTCTCTGTTACCATTTGACAAAGTCTTGCGACAGAAAGTCACCATGTGACTTTAATGTATCATTATTTGGTTATTTATAATAATGCAACATTCACAATGACTTTGAAATTGAGCCTCGAAATGACAGTCACATGAGAGTCTCAATAAAACGACACTGTAAAGTCACCTGGTGACTCGTCACAAAGCAGCAGTCGCAGTGACCTGACAGTGGAGTCACATATAGTAGTCATTTAAGACTCATAAAAGAGACGCATGGAATTTCCTATTTTTTGTTTTGCCGTAGTGACTGTGACTCTTGTGACCATGTGTGACCTGAATGAGATGTTATATGGACTAGCTGTTATGCAGGGATAGTAATTAATCGAATTATATTAGTTTTTGTTGAATATTCGCGTGAAAATTATCGCTTGAAAATCTGTTCGTCCTTAAATTTTGCACACCAGTGTATCATTCTGCGAAATGAACTAAATTTTTGAATGCATATAAATAGGTATAAATCTCTATATCATATACAGGGCTGCAAAAAATGGAACAATCTTCCAATTGTAGATGGGAATAACTGAAATTCGGTTTTGAAATGCGTTATAAATTTCCATATGGTGGAATGAGACATAATATTTTATGTTTTTAAACTATACATGTTTGTTACATTATTCTGCAATGTGTTGGGAAGTGCTTTGTGTTCTATGGTTGACGCATCCCTTTTTCTTTCTTGTTTACTTAATAATGTGAATCGATTAAATTCCCTGTAACTAACCCCTCTGGTTGTATTTATACTATCTAGATTCTCACATATACCTAATTAGTACACTAGTGATGGGCAATTCTGAAAATTTTGAGAATCGATTAAAATCGACATCGTAAAGAGCGACATCGATCATAACAAGAATCGATTTCTAAATTCTAGAATCGATACAAAAATTGATATTTCGATGTTTTCAGATTCAAATAGATAAGCTCAAAATTAGTAAATCTAAAGCTTGGCGAATCAGCAGATCCAAAACTATCACCTCCCACCCCTCATCCACATTTAAGGAGGCACAGAAGTAAGCCATTGCATATTTTAGAGTTGAATAATAAAGATTTGTCTTTTTATTTTTAAGAAGTAATTTTAATATTAATTTATATTATATACTTTTTAAAGAAGTAAAGATCTATAAAATGATATAATACAGAAGGAAAGATAGGCAAAAGCCCCAAAAATGCTTAAAAACGCACTCTACTGACAGGATAGGTAAGTAAAATAAATAGAAGATAAGAATATATTTGAGTCTACAAGTCAAGATCTTTAAAATGATATACTACAAAGAGGAGTAACGCACAAAAGCCGACAAATACTGAAAAATTCCCCCTGGAGTTTAAAAATTGAACTATATTTCGAAGAGATATACAGATATGGATAGCCCAGGCCACGACATTTCGAACAGTATGCCACATAACTCACCTATGCTTGTACCGAAATTCGTCCTCACCCCTGCCCCCCCATTCTCTATGTGCTCCTAGGGTTTAGTGATGAACATTATTCGATTGCCCATGCCTTAGAATACTTGGCATCCATATGTCTTACCCTACTAAAATCAATGGTACGCCTAATATTTCAATTTTTTATTTTTAACTTTAGAAAAACCCGCTTTGAAATGAAAATCTTAATCCTTTCTTATGAGAAATTTTAAACCAATTCTATCAATCAATTCAAGATATTTGAGGCCTACAAGTCAAGACCTTTAATATGATATACTACAAAGAGGGGTGGAGGATAAGAGAAAAAGAAAAAAAGCTTAAAAAATGCCTCCTGGAGTCTGAAAATTGAACTACAACCCTTGGCACAAAGTTTCCGATCATTACATCAACACTCCTATCTTTTGTAAAAAAAGATTATTTATTGTCACTGCATAAAAGTTAAACAATATTAGCGATAATACATTTGTATCATATGTAATGAACAACAATATGCAATAAAGAGAAATCATTATACATCAATTTATAAATAGAAAAATTGCGATTGAAATTTAAGCAACAAAGAAAAAAATTATCCGATCATGCTTAGATTTGGAAAAAAATAACCGATCACTGTAATCAATATTTTGTAAATCCACTCATATTTCGGATGACAGCTGAAATTCTTTATCGAATGGACTCAATAAGATTTTTACACTCACAGGAAGCAACTTCACACCAGCATTCCCTTATATTTTACGTAGTTCTATGGCATCTGTGACGAAAATAAATTTTTCTTTTCAATATATTCCACAGGTTTTCGATGGGATTATGATCCGGAATATTGGGTGGCCAAGTCATGGTTTGAATTGGTATATTATCTACATTTTGTAGAAATTTCTTCACTGATTTGGTGAGTTGGGGAACTCGTTGTCATCTTCAAACAAGAAGTCATTTTGACCTCCCACCATTGATCGATGGTAGGAATCATAAAATTGTCTAAATATCAATGTAAACTTCACAGTTTACTGTACGTAACACAATACACAACTTACTGATGCATTGTAATGTCATACAGCTCCAAACTGTAAAGGAAGTGAAAATTTAGTCCTCGTATTGACACATTTATCATTGAACTTCTCACCAACTCTTTTCCAAACAAATGTTCCACAGTCATCACCTGTTCTGAGAAATATGCGTGATTCATCTCTAAAAATAACTTTATTCCATTATCAAGTGGCTAGTGTACATATGTTTTACGCCATTGCAAGCGTTCTTTTCTATGCTTCTTTTTTCAAGTAAGGTTTCGTTTTAGCTTTTGAGTATTTAAATTCTGCTGCATAAAGTCAGATTACGTTCAATGCAGTCACATACATTTACGTTATACTTAGATCATTCGGCATTGAGTTGATTTGAAGTTGCTCGCCACTTTCTTTTCGCTATTTCCTTAAGTCTTCTGTCCTTTTTAAGGCGTTTTCATTCGTGAATGTTAACATCGAAATAAATTTCCACGCTGTTAGTCAACTGTATTTTTCCAGAATATCGCATACCATATTCTGAGTACAGTTTAATAAAACAGCTACTTTCATTTGTGAATTTCCCTCTTGCAACAATTTATTCATGCGAATTTTGAAATCGTGAGACAGTTTATTCACACCAGCCATTGTCCAGCACTTCAGAGCTGCTTTTGATCTCGCAGCTGCAAGATTTCTTCTTTTAAATAATATTTAGATGTTGAACGCATGCTCAGGCACTCCTATCTGTCTTTAATATGCAAATTTCAAACCTATTTCCTTCGTGATCGATTACTATTTCCAACTTCCATCTCGATCGGATAATTTTTTCTCACGAAGAAACATTTTCGCGTGCAGTATAATTATAAATTATATGATTGTTATACTGAATTCGCTTTTCATTTATATTTTAATACATGTTCTTTTATTTACCATATGGTAAAACGCCCCTATGCTCGTGAATTGCAAAATATATGCTTCGAAATGCAAAAATCATAAACTTGATAACACTGATCGAAAACTTTTTTCCAAGGGTTGTATAATAAGAAGACATATACTGATTTGGATAGCCCAAGCCACGACCTTTCCAACGATATGTCACATGACCCAAACTTGCCTGTATTAAATTTTGCCCCCCTATACCCTATGCAGCTAGGGTACAATAGTCAATACTATTCGATGGACCATACTTTAGAATTTCTTGACATCCGTAAGTCTTACTCCCCTAAAATCAACGGTTCGCCTAATGATTGAGTTTGAAACTTTTACTTGTAGAAAAACTCGATTTAATATGAAAAACTTAATCCTTTATTATACGAAAATTTACCAATCAATTCAAGATATTTGGGATCTACAAGTCAAGACCTTTAAAATGATATGCTACAAAGAAAGGGAGAAGTAAAAGCAAAAGCAAAAAAAATGCTTAAATGCCCCCTAGAGTCTCAAAACTGAACTATATTATGAAGAGATATACAGATTTATATAGCCCAGGCCACGACCTTTCCAACGATATGTCACATGACCCACCCATGCCTGTATCCCTAAGTCTTACCCCTCTAAAATCAACGGTTCGCCTAATTTTTGAGTTTGAAATTTTTACTTTTAGAAAAACTCAGTGTGAAATGAAAACCTTAATCTTTTCTTATACAACAATACTATTATGTATAGGAAAAAGTAGTAGTATCGGAAAAATCAATTCAACCTGAAATGTAGATCGACCACGACTCGATTTGAAAGTATCAAAAAATGACGATTCTACTTGGAATCGTTGAGAATACGATTTCAATTTAAGTAGTAAATCAAAATGAAATCGATTCTGCCCGCGATTTCAATTAAGTAGTAAATCAAAATGAAATCGATTCTGCCCGCTTCTAAACATATCCATAGAATCTGCACCAAAATGATTCGCTATCTACTGCTAATACGGGAAGAATGGTTTCTACTATTTTTCAACCAGGTTTTACTCTCTTGTAATGTGATTAGTCCGTGCTTCTGCTTCAAAGAGACTGTTTTCAGTTCAAAGGACTATTTTTGTCCTCTGTGTGGAAACTCTGAGACGAGAATTTAGATAGGGAGAATGCAACACAACGGGATATGTTATGTAAGCGTGCATTTTTTTCCACCCTATTGGTATCTTTCTTTTCCTGTATTTTTCAGTTCAATACTTGCGCCAGGAAAACATTTCCAACCACGTATTGCTGTTTGATTTCTCATCGTCTAGCGATACTATCGCTCTTGAAAATGTGTGACCACTGTGTTGAAACATCCTGTATTTCATATTTACTTTATCACACGATAAAAATTAATATCAGTTCCATTATGTTATTCTTCTTTGGCTTGATAAAAAGAGTTATTTTGGTTATTAAATGATAATGAATAATGGTTATATATGAAAAAAAAATCCTTATCGGAATAAATTTAATAAGTAGCTCCCTATTCTAATACAATTAATTCGAGCGTAGAAAAATGAAATAAAATATAAATCAAAACACAAATCTGATCTCTCTAAAAGGATTCTAAAGTATCTGAAATTTGAATATCACGCTGTAGTTATAGTTTGAATTCCATCGGTTGTGCTGAAATACTTTCACTGAGAGAAGAATTTCTTCATAATTTTGAGCAGAAAGACGGAAAACTGAAATGTATTTTCCACCCGCTAGCATAGGAGAAATGTCTCAAAAAAGGGTTATACGCTTTTAAAAATATCTTCTATTTATTTCAGTGATAATACGTTTAGATCTTTTGAATTGTTTCGCTATATTAACTTTTCCAAGAATTTAAATTTATCACTTTCCTTTTCAAAATTTCAGCTTAAGCAGCAATGATTAAAGTTAAATTTGTTTCGATATTTATTCAAAAAATACACAGAATTTTCTCGTTTATCGCAAAATATAACATTTAAATTGAAATATAAATTATATAAATCCTTAGTGAAATGTTCTTTAATGGCTGGAAAATGTCGCGTTTCCCAGCAAATAATCACCGTCGGCCTGACCGTTCGAAGTTTTCCGTGGTTTTCTTCGAACCTTGCGTAAATACGGGTTAGGTTCCCTTAGAAAGACCCCCACGGAGGGCAACCCACCCCATAGGGCCTATATCCCATAGCGTAGATAATCGGCCGACAAAAATACACCAAATACACCAATACACCCAGCAAATAATCAAAACAGCTGAACTCTTTCGAGACTGCATTATAATTTTTTCCCTAATACCAAAAAAAAATATCTCTAATTAAAAAAGTAAAATATTATTATTCAATTATTAATGTTACCAAAATCAAATCTCATATGCACCTTTTGACGATGCATACATGCATAACAAGTTCAAAAGGGTGAATCAGTTAAATTATTTTTTTATTAAAAAATTTAAATGTAAAGAATGTTCGATTGTTTAAAATTATGCAAAAAATGTTATATTAAAAAAAAGCAATTTACAAAGAAAATAAACACATCTATTAGAATACTCAAAATTTTTATTGTTCTACTTGTGTTAGTTTGTAGTTGATCTAACTGCTAATCCGTAATTAAAACTTTTAATTACCTCCCCTCAAGAGAGTTATGCTACTTTCCCATCTTTTGACCGGCCAGCATAAAAATATTGCTATGTTTATACATATGAATAGTGTGTTATATATTCTAAAAATAATAATTAGAAAAATAGATATAGTCTAGCATCTGCCTTCCGAATCAGTTTCTTTAAAAAAAACAAGCAGAAGCTATCGAAAAGCCAAATATCACACAGCACATCATAACATAATGATTATTATTTTTCTGTTCGAGAGAGGAGGTGCATTTCATATTTTAAAATATCAAATTAGGCAATTTTTGAGTTAGAAATGATTAGCTAGAGAACAAAATACGCAAATATAAATTTAAGTTAGTATATTTCAATTAATTTCTATGCAAAAAGTGTATAAAGAGCCATCGAAACTACTGTGTTTGATTATTTTTGAGTAAAACTATTTTTGTTTAAAACGGCCAGTTTGACGACAGAAATTTCTGGTCTTCCTTTTTTTGCGAAACACAACTAAATTTCTCATGTTGATAACACAGTGACTTCATTTTATATAAAATCACTCCTTTACATATTTTTTTCACGGATAGAAATACAATTATGTAATTATTTATCATCACACTGTCTATCAAGCTTCGTTAAAAACAGTGCAAGAACGTCCATAAAGAAGAGTAAATATTGGGTATATGTGCCCCCAAATAATACCGTCTTGAACTACATGAGCTTTATGGAGCCTATTAACTGATGAATCTTCTAGTCGTAAAGTTCTACTTTATTTTTTTCTTTTATTCTTTTTTCCAATCTTTTAGTCTTGTTATCATTTAATCTTTAACTGTTAAGACATTCCTTCATAAGCCAATATTACACTGTTTATATTATTATGATGAATAAATTCTGCTAACTGATTTTATGAAAGGAACATGGAATTTCATTACTCGCTTGAGTAAACGAGATCAACATCTTGAGAGCAAAACTATCCTCTACGAAGTATGACGCAAATAACAATCCATATAGGTGTCCATAGACTTCTAGATATAGTAGGCTCCCGTTAATTCGAAATCTGATAAATCAAATCGTAATTCGAAATAAACATGAAGTCCTGGAATTTAAATGACTGAATAACGATAAAAAAATTCTTTTATTCGAATTCATCTTCTCTTGACTTCGTAGTTCGAACTAACGGGATTTCCGATTTTTTATTTTGCCCTTCTTTTTCATAACTTTAGATTCTAGAAATACTTTTTTTCTTTCATTTTGTCAGAATTTTTTTGAAAATATTATGCATACAATCCCATGCATTTGATAGCTGCTTTCCTAGTATGTCGTCTGTCCATTTATGATACCTCCACCTTCTCTTACATTGAACTTGTTCCTAATCCCTTAATTAGTTTACTTACTCATATATATTTTAACTGATTATTAAGTCATATTCTTATGATAATAACCAAAATAAATTGGAAAAATACTATAAATGAATTTCTTTGTAATAGTTTACCTCTCATACTTTCCATAATTCGAACACTGGATAATTCGGCCATTTTCTTTGGTTCCGATGAGTTCAAATTCAGATTATAAAATGACATACATAATGTTTTTTCAGGGTGTTACGCATATTAAAATTTTAGGTTACCCACTTTCTTTTTCATGTAATAATATTTTCTACAAACATAATATTTGCGTTATTTTTTTTTTAATGGCATACAAAGTTATTTATAATTTTCCGCAGTTTGCGGAAAATTACTAAAATTTTTTCTATAAATTATTAAAATACAGAAATTCGCAACATGTTATTTTTCACATATATTTTTAATACAGATAATGAATTATTTCATTTTTAAATTGACTTTTTTTAGAATATGCAAGTTTGTTGTCATTTAGTTTTTATCCAATTTTGAAATGCCAATTTTAAATTTTTGTAAAGTTATAGCTTTTATATCAGCTTCTGGAAATCTAAAACATCATTCCCAATTATTAATTTAGTCTGTATAACCTCACACTTTTTATAGAAACTACTTTTAAAATTTCTCTTTAAATGTATATAAAAAAAAGCATAGTAATATTTTGATTTTTTTTATTAAGTAGGAAAATTTTACATTCATTAGTTTTATAATTTTAAACTCTTTCGAAAGAAAATTATTTCACAAATGTTCTTTGTAACAAATGTTCAATGAAAATACCAACAATTGTTTCATATTTCAGTGTCTCCAAAAGTTCAGGAAACCATAAATAACTAAAATATATTATACAAAAGATAATTCTTTAAGCTGAAACTTTTTTATTATCCCTTTACATTGTGTAAAATAAATGCCTCTTCGAGCGGTTTAACATAGTCTATAAACTTTTCAACCCATTAATTAAACACTTTGAAATTCGAGAGTATTAAGCACCTTTTAAAAAATAATTTAAGTATAGACTTGTCACGCCATAAATTCTGAAACAAATAAAATTGAAAATCATGTAACTCCATTTAAAATTTAGTTAAAGTAATTAAATGTTAAAATAATGTAACAATTAAGTTACAGTAATTCTTAATCAGCATTATTTTATAATGCATGAATAACCTTTTTGAAAATCTCTAGAAATTTACAAGTTAAAATAACATCCACATTGCATCGTTGACAAATTTAGTTTATTATTATTTTATTATTTATAAATAAGCAAAATATCACTAAATATTGAATGCGCTTTGGCAAATAATGAATTAAACATTTATTTCACATATGATGTACTTCACATCCCTATACATAGATTTTGCTGCTATAAACCTTTTTTAATAAAACGATTTGACCAACTTTAATGTTAAATATATCTTTGAATAATTATTCGATTTTAAAACTGCTTGAAATAGCATGTTTATCAAAGAATTCTCTATATTTTCATCAATTTTTATTTTTTTGTAAGCAACAGCTCTCTTAGAATTAATGAAGAAAGATTTCCAATTATAAAAAATTAATTGTCAGCGGCGGTGACAACGTTAGTTACTTTTTTAGAACAGAGAGTTACAATTAATAATTCATATATTTATTTTACGAAAACCTCTGAGTACATATTCGCACTTGACTATTTTTTTATGTTGACATACTGATAAATGTGTAAATAGTATTCCACAATAACCGAACGTCCTCTATGGGTTAACTAGGGGAGGGTGCCAAAATCATGATCTATTATTAATTATGTTAATTTTAATTTGCATCTTTATAGCTATTTTAAAATTACATAATATTTTATTGGAAATCAAAGCAGCATTTATTGATTTAACGTTTTTTCTTATAGTACAGTTATTGTAAAAATTCTGACGCAGTGGATATCATAAAACAGAATAATAATTCTGAACTATTTTGAAAAGGCAAGTTTATTATTTATTTATAAGAATCATATATCAAATTTTTCTTAAATTTTACAGGGAAAGATAATTTTTTTTTAAATCAAAACAACATTATCGATTTAATGACTTAAGACAAGCGTTTTCATAAATACTGCCCAAATCATAAATTTTCATATATCGATTACAAAGAATCCATTTATTTCTATACAAATTTTAAAACAACGATAGATTTTATTTATTAAATAAAAATGAAATGCATTGTCTTTTTTTAGATTGTAGTAAGATAAATATTATTATAATGCGATTCAAAAAATGTTATTACTTTGTTCTCTAGTACAATATTTCCAAAAAAAAATGTCTTTGTTTTGAGAGCTAGAAGTTAAAATTAACGGATGAATGATTTTTTAAAACTTTGAAGTCGGAGCTATTTCAAACGTGTATCTCTTTCTGGACGGGTATTTTTTATATTTCATTATTAAAAAAAATACTAGAAATATATCTATTTTAATATTTTATTTTATTATAAACTCCAAACTGTACTTATTCGTAATTAAAAAAAAAAACTTTGGAAATGCACTACAAGTAAATATTTAATGATAAACTGTTGAAATAAGAATGTTTCATATTTTTATTAAAAGTTTCGAATAAGAAAATATTATTTTTGACATAATTTATTTGACATAGTCTTGAATAAAAACCTACCCAAACATTGTATAGATATCTGAAAATGGATTTTATAGTATATAGGAATTATTTAATATAATTTGCTTTTCTATGGTATATTTTAAAGTCCAAACATCAACACTTAAAGGTTCACAATATGTTTGAATCAACCTCTGATTCTTGATATTTCCATGTATTTACATATGTTTAGGGCTTTTCTGGTTTGGCAAAGCAGATAGGAAACCAACCCAGGTGTTTCTGGGAGGGTCCACCAGCAAAAAGCCGCTTGGTTTTTTGTTAAAAATGGGTTTTTGCTAAAAATCATTTCTGAATCTCGCAAATCTTACCTATATTATTTAGAAAATAAAAATACAAAATACAAATTTACCTACGAAGCCCCCCCCCCAAAAAAAAATGGTTCATCTTATCAACATTACATAAAAATAAATAAATAAAAAATCAATCGTATTTGTGGTAATCAGGTGGAAATTTATTTCAGAATATTTATTTTTTTTTCAAAAAATATTTGAAATAAATTGCGCAATGTAGTAGAAGACGGGGTACAATAAAACAAAATTATCTAATTATTTTTTCCTATCCACAATTTTGCTTGCCTAGAAATATAATTAATGCGTACTTTCAATGTTGTATTTTTTCCATCTTAATAATTTTTTTGGGGGGGGTTCTAAATAACATCTTTATGCTTAAAAAATAACAAAGAAAATGCCATACAGTGTTTCACTGTACTCCATATACATGGGTACTATGAAAAATATACAGGGGGATCCAGAAGTTCCGTGAGTTTTGAAATGCAAATAATTAGCAAACTATAAACATTAAAAGTTTGCGGTTTTCACAGAAATCCTTAGAAACTTATGGGATTTGTTTTTTCGATGAAACAAACATATTATGTTAGTTACACTTTTTGCCAAAAGGTGGCGCTAAAATTGATAGTATTATTTTTTATGGTATGATACAACTTACTAAAAAGAAAGAATTAGTGCCAAAGGGTTATAATTTTTTATTATGACCCCCATAGCTTATAAGTACCACCGTGAGCCGATGCCGATGAGCGTACACAGTATCCTCAGAGCAGAAAGAAATTCTAGAAGAAATTTCAGTTCATCGTGATATTACAATGTACTGCACTCACCATGAGCTGATGATTTCCACTGAGGATTGGCATCGAATTCTACCTCATTTACGATTTCAACAGACATTTGGGATCTCCTTCTTCCAGTAAGATCTTCAAAATGAGCCCTTTTTTCAAACCTGCTTACCATATCATTTTACATTTGTAATGGCCATCGAATATTTTGCAGTTTTAACTTCCCGTATTGTACGATAAGAACACAACTCGAAATGCAAAGAAAGCATGTCTAAACATAGCAGTTACTCATCAAATTTTGTATCAAAATTCCCTTTCAATGCAATTTCAACTACTTTCAAAAAAGTGTTTGATATAAACCACCCTTAAAACGAAATCCCATCAAAATCTCAGAAAAGATGTTTCGCAATGAACTCATGTGTCTATATAACGCATGGTATAGGCACATTCGATGTTGTACAGCAGCGCCACCTGTTGCTAAAAATTTTAACCATATATATTTTAAAAAAAGTCATTCTAAACAAAAATCTAACATGTTTCTGAGATATATTTGAAAACCGGACCTTTGTTTTGTATGTTTCCTAATTATTAACATTTCAAAACTCCCGAAACTTCTGGATCACCCGGTACATATTTTGTATTATAAAAAAAAACCAAAAACAACTAAAATGACAAAATGAATAATAAAATCAAGAAATATCCATGCATAGATTTAACAAAATGTATTACAATGATGTTACAACCCTTAAAACGAAATCTCATCAATATCCTAGAAAAGATATTTCGCATTGAACTCATGTATCTATATAACGCATGGTATAGGTACATTCAGTCTTGTACAGCAGCGTCACATTTTTCTGAAAATTGTAACTATATATATGTGACATTTTAAACATAGGGGAGCAGAAACATCATCGTCAGGTTTCCCTTTCTCCACACAGAAGTCATGGCCAGCAAGAAAAAAACAAAATAAATAAATGTAGAAGATCCAATAAGTCACTCCTTGGCTACTGCAAGTTCATTTTATTAAACTGTAGCTATAATAGAGAGAAAAGCAAGTTATATAAAACGCCAAACTACTCAAGTAGTACCGAACTGCGTAAAAGAAACGTCCTTATAACTCCAAAAATAATAATTCTACTAACAATTCACTGCGTCGGATTAAGCTTCTCATTTCCAATTAAAATATACCTCTGAATTGAAATTTGAATGAAATACAAGGTCATGAAAAATCGAAGAATGTGAAAAACTGGATTACAAATATTTTGGCAACTAATAATCCGATCGACTTCGTTCTATATGCAAAATGTGTGTTATTTTATTGCCTTTTACGTCCATTCCATAGAACAAAATAATTCGAAAATTTTTATGTACCTTTCATCAAAACGAATTTTTCGAGAGTCCGAAAAAAAGAGTTCCAGATAATCGAGGTTGCTGATATGAAATAGGCTTCGTTCCATTCTTACATACTAACTACATACAAAATTTCAAGTCTCTATCTCAATTGTTCGGGAGATAGAGCGTTTACAGACAGACAGACTGACAGACAGACAGACAGACGGACAGACAGACAGACAGACGGACGGCAAAAAAAATTCTAAAAATATATTTTTCGGAATCTCTACTATCTAAAACGTGTAAATCCGTCAAAAAGATTTTTCGATTTTCAAAACGATTGCAAGAATTACCCTATACTACGTATGATGGGTAAGTAATATTCCATCATTTACTTCATCCAGCAGTACTCATGGAAGAGAGAACCCAAGAATCCTTCTTCTTACCAACTCTCGAGGCTTCCTCTTTTAAATCTAAAAAGAAAATTCTAGAACATTCTGTAGTCTCAAACCATCATTCTTTTATGTAAACATAACTCATACCCAGAGTCGAGATTAATATTTGACAGACAACAATTTTATTTAAAAAAAATATTTAACCAATTTATAATCGACTCAGAATTTTAAATATCTTAGGCAGAAGATTTTTATAGACGATTAATTTTAAGAGAAAAAGAAAAGAAATGAATTTATTGATATGCACAATATCAAATGTTGACTGAGAAAAAATAAATAAATAGATAAAATAAAATAATGATATTTTTTGAAAGGTATGGTTTGGAATAAATTTAATAAGGGCTGATAAAAACATAGAAAAAATGAGTTTTATTTGGAATATTAAGAAATAAAGTTTAATTAAGAATATTTTTAATTTAAAGTCATCTTTTAAATTTACGCATACTGGGAATAATGTTTTTTAAGGCGAATTAAGAATTTATATCGTTTCCATACAGATTAACAGATTAGATCTAGAAACAAGATTTTTAATTTAATAAGTTGAAGTAAGTACGGAATATTATTATAAGAAAATTAAGATAGTATAAAGGTTAGTTTTGGCAAAAAAAATTAAAATTTGTAATATATATTTAAAGAAAATTCATTCTAAACAAAAATCCCTAATGTTTCTGGGCATATATCTGAAAACTGGATCTTTGTATTGTACATAGTTTCCTAATTATTAACATTTCAAAACTCTCGAAACTTCTGAATCACCCGGTACATTACAGCACAAATTTTACTTTTATAAAATATCTGTACTTTACTTTAACATAAGCTAAGAGAAAAATATTTATTTAAAATCGGAAATCGTTAAAGAATAACATAAAAGCATATTGGTTTCTAGAAATTTGCCACTTTTAATTTTTATCTGATTTCCAGGAAATTAAAATCAAAAAAGTTCTAAAAACATTGAATTTAAAGCTCAGTGTTTAACAAAAGTAATTAAATTTTAAAGTAAAAAAAAAAAATAATAATAACATATTCACAGGCTTAAAAAATACACTTGTGAACTATTCACATCTGACCCATCTATCAACTTTCACTAACTTATATACATATAAAAAAAGGATATTTTTAATTGGAATTAAGAAACAAATTTTTTCGTAGACTTATCTAATTAATGCCACTATAAAATGTAAGCTGATATTCTATCTTTAAAAATGTCTTGTAAGAATTTTTGCTTCGATATTTTTGAAAGAGTTTTTTATTTAACACCTTCTAAAACAAACAAATTACAACAACTAGAAATCAAAATGGCTCATTGTTCAGAAAATGCAGCTAAAAGATTGTACCAGCCTTCCATCCAGTGGTGTAGTCGTAAAAACAGTAGTAGGTGTACTTTCAAGGGAAAGAGTATACACTAGAGTGCATATACTAAAGTTTTATCGATATACAGAGAGTACACGGTGTTCTTTCAAAAAATCTAGAAGGTATACGGCATATACCCTCCACTACATTCCCCACTAAAAATATTCTTAAGAATATCTGAAGAAATCTCCCCCTTTTTTACAGAAATTTTAAGATATTTTTCAGATTTAGCTTTACCTAAAAATATCTGCAGAATTTTCTAAGAAATTCGTTAAAATATCTGCAGAATGGTGCAAATACCAGCAGATGTTCTACAGACTTTTGGGCGAATTACCTACAGATTTTGCACAGATTTTTCCCCTGCTGCCATCTATTGGTTATTTTTTTTTTTACTTCAGATTAACTGAGTGAAACAAGCATTGTTCGCATACATCATTCTCTCTCCATTATAAACTGCAACTTTCTGAACAAACTTGATTGATTTTACAAGTAATGTTTCATTGTACCCAGTCTTCCCCTAATATAATTAAAATAATTATAGTTAACATTTTATGTGAATCTTTGACAAAATTTGCATTTTTTATGCGAACCTCGAATGAAATTCGCGTTGTTTACGCGATGGTTTGCACTAATTTCGCTCTTTTCTGCAATCCTTTGAAATAATTTCGGGCATTTCCGCAATCATTTACCTAAAATTGAGCTTTTTTAAATGATTTTTTGGCGAAATTTCATGTTTTTTTTGCAATTCTTTGGAAAAAATTGTGATTTTTCAAGCGATTTATTGACAAAATTTGCGATTATTTTCACCGTAATTTTTATCCGACACTCGTAACACCGTAACTTCTGTAGTGTATTCCTAATAATTACGGATAAATCGTAATGAAAACTCCTCTGTGAAAATCATCAGAAATTCCGAATCGACAAAGTCTAAAATGTTCTGGATTATAGAATTTGTACAATGTTAATTATTAATAGCACTAATATTATTTTATAATATCAGTTAATAAATTTATTCTGATATTATAAATAATATTATTTTGTAATAAATAGATCAACTGTAATTAAAAAAAGTAACTTAATAAATATATTTTTAAATGAGTAACACACATATATTATGTAAATATGTAAATACATAGAAACAAAATTAAACCCTACAAAAAAAACAAAACTACAAAACCCCGGGCGAGTTGGGTTTTTGAACAAAAATCCAGGGTTTTGCCAATCTTGGTGCTTCCACCTTTTTTCTATCCAAAATAAAATATTCGTAATCAGAATAAAAACTTAGTTAAATGGAACAATTATAAACCAGAATTATACAGGGTGGTTATGATTAAAGTTACCCTGTTTGGACCTACGTAGAGTCCGCCCTGGTTGACCGATATCGCTGAAACTTGGAATATAAGTTATATGGACCATGGGGAAACGAAATCTGCAATAAAAAAATAGTTCAAATTTCGACCACCAGGTGAAAAAAAGGCGCTTCAAAACCACAAATCTCAAACTAAAAACAGAAATCTTTCAAATTTCGACCGATATATGACGGTTTGCACCTGCAAGAAAGGACTTTATACAAATTTGGAGCATTTTAAAAAGCCAGTATTCTCTGCCGTACATTCATTCTGCATCATGGCGTTAGAAAAGAAGGAATGAACGTTACTGGTAAAGTTGGTTTATCAGAACGGCAGTAATTTGTCAATTGTACTGCGAGAATACCGACGCTTGAAAGGCTTACGAAAAGGACCAATGACGAGACAAGCCTTGAAAAAGATGATGTCTAAATTTGAAAAGACTGGGGAATTGGGTGTGCAGCAAGGAAGAGGGGGGGAAAGAATTTCAAATAAAACTGCCGAAGAAGTTGCCTTTCTGTGGTCGAAAGAGCACCGGGTTCCCAATAGTCTTCGACAAGTGCTCGAGCTGTGTCACGTGATTTGTCTCTCCCTTGGTCTACAGTACGGAAGGTTCTACAATCTATTATAAAGTGGTATCCATATAAGATTCACATTGTGCAAGCGCTGAAACCTGCAGACCCGCATGCATGACAACAATTTTCGAGGTTGTTTTTGGCTAGAATAGCAGTTGATAATGCATGGCCGTGGAACCTTCTATGGTCGGACGAGACGCATTTTACCCTAGATGGAGCAGTGAATACTCAGAACTGTCGCGTATGGGGTAGTGCAGGTCCTAATGTTCTCCATAAACAGTCGTTATACCTAGCTAACGTAACTGTTTGGTACGGCTTTACGGCTGATTTTATTCTTGGTCCCTATTTTTAAAAAAAAACACTTCTAAGGGTCCTAAAAGGAGTTCCATTACGGGTACCCGTTATTGAAATCTCCTTCAGCAGCAGGTCATTCCATCTTTACAAAAGCGGGATTGTTTAGAGACTACCGTATTCATGCAGGATGGTGCCCCTCCTCATATAGCCCGAGCAGTGACAGCACTACTTCGTGCCCGATTGGGTAATTTCGAGAAATTTTCCGACAACCTGACCTCCTCGCTTCCCGGACTTGAATCCCTGTGACTTCTGGTTGTGGGGATTCCTGAAAGATCGTGTGTATGAAGGAAGCATACGGACATTATCTGATTTAAAAGCAAGCATAACACGTCATGTGTCTGCAACTGATCCAGAAACCCTTCGCGCTATTGTTGAACACGTGATAATGCGTTTTCAGCATGTGCTTGATGCAAATGGAATGCACATTGAATATGTCTTGTAAAATATATATATATATATATATATATATATATATATAATAAAATAAAATAAAAAAGATTTCTGTTTCCAGTTTGAGATTTATGGTCTTAAAGCGCCTTTTTTTCACCTCGTGGTCGGAATTTGAACTAATTTTTTTTTACTGCAGATTTCGTTTCCCCATGGTCCATATAACTTATATTCCAAGTTTCATTAATATCGGTCAAACCAGGGCGGACTCTACGTAGGTCCAAACAGGGTAACTTTAATTATAACCACCCTGTACTTTATAATAACACCATTTTCCTTATTTTTAAAGTTATGTGTATAGCAGAACGATGTTCATTAAAAAGATATTACTCATATGATGGCAGAAATATGCAGCAACAAAATCTTTTAAAAGACAAACACTACGAATATATATAGTAGATATTTTTACAGTTTCTCCGAGATATTTTTAACGAACAAACTGCTTAAAATATAAGTGAATGGCATGATCTGAAAAATAATGAGAATACGTAATTAAAAGTATCATTGATAACAATTATAAAAGTAATCTAGTACTACATAATGTTACATAGTATGGATTTCAAAAATGCTTTTACAATAAATCAGCATGTGCATGTGCATTTAAGGAATTATTTTGTCCAAACAGCTTAAAAAATAGAAGTACGTTTACGTACTTAATGCAATGTATCGTACGGCGCTGAACAAATCCGTTACTTGAGCTCGTTTCCCTTTAATATATTAATGTAAAACTTTGTCATTTAATCTTTCTTAACCCTAAAGTTACAGATCACAAAATTCGTGGGATGTGTGTATCGAAGAAATAATTGTTAGTACTGTGCAAATCTGAAGTTCAATAATCAGATCATTTAGGAGCCAGAATTATATTTAATAATAATTCCATTTTTAAGCATTCATGTCTTTAGCAATAGTACATTTGCCTTTAAACCTTTCAGGTCTGGTTTACTGTTAAATGTACGTGTCTTTTAATGAGGCATTATTTTGTTTTAAGGTATAATTTTGCTTCTATTTACATGTAGTAACGTTAGTATATGTCTGTGTATTTACTATATGGTTTCATTTAGGTTTAGACATTTCTCAATATTAATTATTATTATTATTTGCTTAACTGTCTTTGCATCGTTTGCGATTTTTTTATTTTAAGCATATATTTCACTCTTTAAATTTAAAATGAAAGTTACTTTCCTGAAAGAGTCATGTGTAACAAAGAGCAAAACGTATTAGCAAGTTGTAACATAAGTTAAAACTTATTGGAATATAATATTTTCTCAACATCTCCAAAAATTCTTCCTTGGCCTGTTGTCATAAGAATATTAATTAAACATATATATATATATATAGGACAGTTGCACCATAAAATTTAACTAATAATAACACATTGCTCAGTGGTGCACAAAACAGGAATTTTAATATACATTAGTACATATTAGAATAAAATAAAACTTTCAACGTTTCGCGCCGTCTTTTGCGGGCGTCTTCAGGAAAATATGAAATGGAAGGACTATGTTTGCATCTTGTTCGAGAGATAATATTTCTACTAAATTAAAAACTAAATGAATTAAAATTTTAACATGAATTAAAAAAATGAAAATTTTTTTAATTCATTTATTTTTTAATTTAGTAGAAATATTATCTCTCGAACAAGATGCAAACGTAGTCCTTCCATTTCATATTTTCCTGAAGACGCCCGCAGAAGACGGCGCGAAACGTTGAAAGTTTTATTTTATTCTAATATGTACTAATGTATATTAAAATTCCTGTTTTGTGCACCACTGAGCAATGTGTTATTATTAATTAATTAAACAGTACGCAAAACAGCAACATTTGTTATTTTTCTTACAGTGAAATATTCATTAAATACTAATTATCTATTTTAATTGCTAGTGTTAATGTTATTAACATAAAAGTATTTTTTTCAAAAAAATCGAGAAAAAAATCAGACCCAAAAACGTCAAATATAATGCTCATTAAACATATATTACTCGTATGAAAAAAAAATATGTAGCAACTATTATAGTTAAAAGAAATAAGAAAACTTTTGTTACCTTCAAAATAGATTTTTTAATAATTGATAAAATGACATATGCTTTTTAAGAACAATAAAAAATAATGACGTTAAAAAATACGTTTAAGAAATGTTGACTTTTTGACATGCGATATGGTTTTTATTATATTGCTTTGCTCGTTTCGAAGTATAAACTATTTTTTGTGTAAATTTCCCAAAAGAATACATCAGATAAACAACTTACAAATGGGATTTGTTTTATTCATATTTGTCAAAGTGTAGGCTTATTTATGATGTAACTTGAAGAAAAGTAATTTTCCTTAAAGAAAAATTTAAATAGCATATGTCACAAATTGAAATTTTTTAAGGAGGGAATTTATTTATCTAATTATTTTGTTTAAATTTATTTATCAAATGTATGTGTGTTTTTTAATAGGTTAAGTTGAAAACTTTTTTAAAGAATCGGTATACTGTTATAAATAATTTGCGAATGCACATTGATAATGTAACTCTTTTGTGTTTTATATATGGTAAGAAGAGAAGAATGATAATTAAGTTTTTAAAATTTATACATTTTTTCTAAAACTAATCAAGGTCTAACTTGATTGTAAAACTTATTTGAGTATTATTCTGCTTTACTAAGATTACACTTTTATAGCATTACATCTTTCATTAAATGTATTTTTATTTAAGAAAATATCAGAATAAGTAAAAATATTCGAAATATAAAACATTACTTTTTTTCAAGCATGTTAAACAAACTACAACTTAAATATTGTTTACTTAAATTCAATCGTTTGTACAGGTCATATTTTATTTAAACAATGCATTACTAAATCTACATAATTACTTGAAATTTTTCATTAGAAAATTTCTCATGACTTGCATTCAATATTATTTCATTTTTACTTTTTTCTATCTTAACAAGAAGAAAAATTTGGATTCTTGAAATTTTTCGAAATCTGGTTTAAACGGATTTACAAGTTTAAGGGGTCAGAGAATCCAAAAAACATGTTTTTACAAAATGTCTGTCTGTCAGTTTGACAGTCTGTCTGTATTAGAGCTCCCGATTATGCGTTTATACGAGTATACGTATAATACGTATTATACGAAATACGTATTTGCTATACGTATAATTAGGCATCGGCAGTTATACGTATTACACGAAACAGTATATACGGTACATCGTATATACGGATTTTACCCAAGCGTTTAAACGTATAAACGTTTAAATGTTTTTCGTTCAATGTATGAAATTTGATGTTTCAATATTTTTTTGCGGATTAGAGACATTGAGAAATATCCGGTAGAGTATCCCCATCGCGATTCTTTGTTCAAAGAACTACGATGTGTTTACTTAAGGGTGTATTCGAAACTAGTCGTTGGGGGCCACCGTAATACTTACCCATCATTGATATGTATATGGAAATAAAACATGTGAAAACTATTTATACAGTGCATTGCAATTCATAAACAAAATTTAAATGTTGTTAATATACATAGTAATGCTTTATTAAAGAATTGCTGATGTACCAATTTCGACAAAATATATAAAACGCCCAACTACTCAAGTAGTACCGAACTGCGTAAAAGAAACATCCTTGTAACTCCAAAAACAATAATTCTATTAACTAACAATTAACTGTGTCGGATTAAGCGTCTCATTTCCAATTAAAATATACCTCTGAATTGAAATTTGAATGAAATACAGGGTCATGAAAAATCGAAGAATGTGGAAAACAGGATTACAAATATCTCGGCAACTAATAATCCGATAGACTTCGTTCTATATGCAAAATGTGTGTCATTTTATTGCCTTTTACGTCCATTCCTTTAAACCAAAAAATTCGAAAATTTTTATATACCTTTTATCAGAACGAATTTTTCGAGGGTCCGAAAAAAATAGTTACGGATAATCGAGGTTGCTGATATTAAATAGGTTTCGTCCCATTCTTACATACTAACTACATGCAAAATTTCAAGTCTCTATCTCAATTTGTTCGGGAGATAGAGCGTTTACAGACAGACAGACTGACAGACCGACAGACAGACGGACGGCAATTTTTTTTCTAAAAATATGTTTTTCGGAATCTCCACTATCTAAAAAGTGTAAATCCGTCAAAAAAAAATTTTCGATTTTCAAAACGATTGCAAGACTTACCCTATACTACGTATGATGGGTAAGTAAAAACGCTTTTCCACCTTCAACAGCTCGAGAATTTTCCGATACAATTTCAGAGACATTTTTAAAAGTAGAAACATGAAACTTGCTGTGGGGATTCTTGAAGGGACGTATGAGGTGCCGTGTGAGGTCTTTTTAAGCTCAATTCATTAGAATTTGAGTTATAAACAATTACCTTATCAGTATGACCCTTTTTTTCGTCCCAGATCTTCCACTTGGGAAAAATCGGTTCGAAATGCCGTTTTTGATTGCTTTTTTTTTTTGCAATATTTTCTGCATTTATCAAAGAATCGATAATCACGGCACCTTGCGTACTTTCCAAATAAGAGATTTTGAAAGTTTGGTGTATTTGAGAGCAAAAGTCAATTGAAAAATAAATCGGAAAATAAGCAGTTTGAATCGAAATACACCCTTAACTACTACTTGTTATGCAAGTACTTAAAAAAATCGGAAAACTTCCTCAGTTTAGATTTTGTTTTTTTCTCCAAAAAACTAAGTTATTTATTATAAAATGTCTTACATTAGTTGTGGGTAGAATCAAACTATGGGGGAGAGTGGGGCATATGTGAAAATTGGGCATATGAGAACATTGCCATTTTTCACTAGTTATTATATGTTTTTTATTTCAAAAAATTACCAAAGATGGGAGCATCTATAGGCATATGAAAATTTTTTTTTTTAAACTCTTCGACATTTTGTTTGTCCCCAGGAGCCAACATACTGCTTACCGAACTCAAAAGTAAAATCTCCAACTTCATAAAAGAATAATTTTATTTATTTATTATTTGTTTTATTTACTTAACATACACTATGGATACTAATAAATATTTATGATATTTTTTATTTTTAAAATTGAGAAATGCTAATGATTTGTCATTTTAACTCTTGTGGGAATGTGGGACACTTATGAAGAGTCTAGTTGGGGCAGATCGGAATACGTCATTAAATTGTCCAATAATCATTCAGTGATTCTATTCCTTTTAGTTAACTTCTTGAAAATAATGACAGCTCCATTATCTGTATTTTTATAGAAATAGAAGACATTTCTATCATATAAAGTTGATTTTGTGTAATAGAAACTTCTACAAACACAACTGCCAGCAAATACATATAAAAGCAACAAGCTCTTTACGTTCAATTGTAATTTAAATAAATTTCATGTTTTCTAAATTGCAATAAATGCTATACATTGTTTAATTTAACAATTTTCAACACTATTTTTTATGCATCATTAATGAAAAAAATATTACGTTTAACAACTTTGCAAATTTTTCTGTTTCATTTGTTGCAACTTGTAGTATTAGTTTACTTCCATTTCTAAAACAGCTATTTTATTTGGTGTTTTAAAAATCGATATATATATTAAGAAAATAAAATTTTTAAACTTATAACTACCGTGAAATACCGTGAATTATTCACTCCCCCCTTTCTTTTAAAAGCAAAAGAAATTAAATTTGGAGGAAGCTTATAAATGTAAAACACTTTTTTATACTTAATTAACAGGCAAATAAGACAAATATAGGAATGAGAATCGATCGCTTTTTAGTAGTTTTCCTATAAATATTATCCAAACGCCCCCTCCCTAAAATCTCCCTCAAACAAAAAACCCTAAGCAAAATTTAAATTCTTTAATTATTTTCTCAAGTTTACTTCTTTATTTTTTTTGTTATATTGCAACAATATTTTATCAATTATCTAATCCCCCCCCCCAAATCTACTTATTTTTATTTTATAATATTTTGCTTAAACATATCACTCAGAAACTAAATAAATATACATATATTTTTCTTTATGGTGAATTTACTAGATAGCACAACTAATGATTAAGGTAACATATGAAAAAGGTAATAAAAACGTGTCGAAAATTTTTTCCTTCTGTTCACGTGCTTCCCTTATGTATTTACAACTGCTCTTTCGTTGGGGCACATATGAACATTTTTTTTAATTCAATAAACTATTAAGAAAAGTAAGAAGAACTGTAAAGGTAATTAAAAAAAATACCATGCGTAAAAAAAGTTCTGTTTACTATATTGAGTAGTTTTCCTTATAGAAATTAACCCAGTTATGAGAAAAGGCTATGGTTATGTTCACATGTATCCCAGTATCCCCTATATATTCAGGTAGTCCCTGGTAGAAATTGTTGCTGACTAGTTTTATATGTAAATCGTTCAGCAGGTGACTCTACTTTGCTGTATTTTATTTACGATTTCTGCAATAGCTCTATCTCTAGAATTAATCCACGGATTTTCATCAAACTATAGATTCAGCTAATGCTTGATATGAAGTGATTCTATGTATGTTTCGGTGAGAATGTCAAGATTAAAAAAATGAAATTTCATTATACATTAACAGAGTTAGAAAATATTAGCTCCATGGAAAGAATAGCATTTGCGCTCGGGTGCAATCTTGAGTGTAAAACAATAAGTGAATAAAGAATTTTTAAATAATTAAAAAGAAAAAACTAAATTTAACAAGAATTCAGAATAAATCTGAAACATTTATACTCTCATTCTTTCCTCAAAAAGTGTTTAATTTTGCTAGTTATTTACAATTGATACAATTTGTATACATTACCTACACAAAATGTAAAATAACGGGGTATCTGAGCTCATTACCATGAGATGAATAAAAAAAAATATAAATAAATTCAATGTACAATGTTGCAAAATACTTTTGCAATTCACGGTAATAACTCGCTATTTTGAAAATAGATATTTCACTGTTAGTGAAACGAGATTGACCAATCAGGAATCTGATATTTTGTGAAATTTTTGCAAACTGTTTTTAAAAAAAATATACACTTTTTCTTGCTTGATCTTGTATATATAAGACATACTATACTGATTCCTGTCATAACGCCACCGATTTCCAAATTATTCTTCGGCCCCACCAGTGGCCGCGAGGTTCTGTCCTCCAAACTGGTAGACGGTAGGTGCTGGGTTCGAACCCAATCGCGACCGTCGGCCTAACCGTTCGAAGTTTTCCTTGGTTTTCTTCGAACCTTACGTAAATACGGGTCAGGTTCCCTTAGAAAGACCCCCCCACGGAGGGCAACCCACCCCATAGGGAATATATCCCACAGCGTAGATAATCGGCCGACAAAAATACAACAACACCAAATTATTCTTCATTTAGTGACATAAGACTGATGAAGTCCAATATTTAAATTAGATACGATACGTGGAATATACGTATACATTAAATACACGTATTCTTAAATATACGTTTAAATGATACGCCTTATACGTATCCGGATACGTTTAAACGTATATTTTAAGGTATCCATATAGCAGAAAAACGTATTATACGGATATACGTATATCGTTTAAACGTATAGCTGCTATACGTATCCTATCGCGAGCACTAGTTTGTATGTGGAAAAAAATTCGTAGGCGGTCTATCTCACGAATAAATGCATGGAATTTTACAAAAGTTTATATTCTGTTAGACCTTGTTATGAGCAAGATTTGGTTAGTTTTTGGTGTATGCCACTTAACAAGTAGCGCTGCTATGTTGTATTATTCAAAATTTTCAAAATAGACATATATCAAGAACTAGCGAATGTATGCGGATAAATTTTTATAAAATTTTAGATTTAGTTAGTACTTGATGTAACATGTTGTTGATTATGTTTTAGTACAAATCTCTCAACAAATGGCGCTGCCATGGTGATTATTCGCGATTATCGCAAACGCTGTATTTTAAGAAGTAATACACGGAATTTTACAAAAATTTAGATTCTGTGAGAACTAGTCATCCATTTACAATTTTCACGGCATATTAATAAATGAAACCCAGACTTTGTTTACATTTTAACACACTGCATAGAATTTTTTTCTGTGGAATAAATGATAGTTCCAAAAGATAATTAGATCGTTTTTGATTATTTGTTTGTTTGTTTAACATGGGTAGAAAAATAGCGTTAGGAATAAAACTAAATACTGATACGCAATGGACATTAAGTAATAGTAAATGAAACCAGATTTTGTTTGACCTTTCCAGGCCTAAATACTTCACGTGTATTAGATAATTGAAAAGGATTTGTTTAAAGACAATTGAATTCATATTTTAAAATTCCGGGCTCTTTATAAAAAAAAGTTTCTGTTCGCATCTTTGCGACTGTTTTTTTTTTAAGAATATTTAAAAAATATTTCTAGTTACAAAGTTTCAACCTGACAGAATTATTTGATTATAATTTATCTTCTATATCTACATTCTACAAACATTTAATGATAAATAGAGCTGCGGTGATAGGAAGATAGCATACGAATACATTATCTTTAAATTTAATTTCAAATATTCAGAAAAGAACATTAATCGGCAACTACAAAAGAGAAAAAAATAATATTTAAAAATAATAAGAAGAATTGTTTATATTTTTTACATATTAATTATTATTATTGTTATTTTACATGAAAAAATAGCGTTAAAAATAGAAAGACATTAATTTACAATTTTCACCGTATATTAATAAATGAAACCCAAAATTGGTTTACATTGTTACACACTGCATAGATTTTTTTCTGTGGAATAAATGATAGTTCCAAAAGATAATTAGATAGATTTTGATTGTTTGTTGAACATGGGTAGAAAAATAGCGTTAAGAATAAAACTAAACATTGATAGGCAATGGACATTAAATAATAATAAATGAAACCAGATTTTGTTTGACCTTTCCAGGCCTAAAGACTTCACGTGTATTCGATAATTAAAAAGGATTTGCTTAAAGACAACTGAATTCATATTTTAAAATTCCGGACTTTTTTCTTTCGACTTTCTATCCGCATCTTTGCAACCTTTTTTTTTTTTTTTTTTTTTTTTTTTTTTTTTTTTTTTTTTTTTAAACTATATTTATTTTTAAAATATTTCTAGTTTCCACGTTTCATCCTGAGAGAAAATTTTATTATATTTCTTCTATATCTACATTCTTCAAACATTTTCTGATACATAGAGCGGGGGCGGTATAGGTGGATAGCATAGGAATAAATTAACTTTAAATTTAATTTCAAATATTCAAAAAAGAACCTTAATCGGAATCTACAAAAAAGTAATAATAACAATGTGAAATTGTGTATTTTTTTTCATGGTAATAACATTTTGAAAAATGTGAAAAAGTAATAGTGTGAATTTTTTACTGTAAACTATAATTTAAGTCATAGCGTGATTATTTTTGCGATTGTTCTTAATATTATGTAATTGTAACATAACTAATTTTTCTCCATAATATTTACGCATATAAATATCGTAATATTTAGTAACTTCAACGTTTCCATTGTTGCGACGAACTATTTTTTTTTTTTGGATACACATTATTAGAATGCATCGAGTAATATATCAGACATTTATAACAATAATAGCATTGATCATTGTTAAGAATTATTCAGTTATGTTTAATTTTTCGGTACGCCCTGAACAGATAGTCCTACCAGTTGTAATTGTGTTTATCAAGGCTACCTTATCATAATAACAAGGCTTGCCATTCGACAAGATCCCTTTGACCGCAGTACACGTGGTCAGAAACCACATGATTTTTTCGTTGGTAGCGCCATTTAATGTGAGAAACTAAATTTTTTCCTATGAATTTGTGCATGGATTATTAGCAGTAGCATGCACCAGGTGGCGTTACTTATGAGACAAAGTCATATAATAAGCTGGCAACTATAGGGACCATTTCAACAATAGATTTTCTCCTGAATGCGAGGCCTTGTTATTATGATAAGGTGGACTTGGTGTTTATATTGTTTTCTTTTATTTATTATCGGATATATTTTTGACAACGATCTAGAGGCCAATCTTGTAGTCCATGTGGTCTCTTCTGGAGTTGACACTGGATCATCTACAGGTGGTCTAATTTCCCTTTGGCTAGACCTTCCTTGGAACTTGGCTAGGGCTTTTACCATGGGTCGAGCTTGTTGGTGGAGCTTGCTTCTAGGTGGAGCTTGTTGTGTTTAAACAATTTGGTAGGCCTCAGCACCTATCTGAAACTGAAACTGTTATGTAGACAGCTCAGCAAAATAGACCGCTGATGAAGGAACTCCATATAAAAGAGTGGTACGTAGTTAAACTATTATTTTAACTGATGGGTAAAGATTACTGATAGGTAATGTTATTAATGAATTGAATAATTTCAAATTAACCCATATTCCCTGATCCCTGAGCCAATTATTATCATTTTCAATTTGTTAGAATATTAGTTTAACTACATAGCTATACTTTTTAAAGAGTTCCGTTAGCTGTGATTTATTCCGTTGAATTGTCTACAAGACATACCAGATGTTATGGGGTTAAGGTTATATGAGCGAAATATGCTCACCAGTTCTCGGTTCAGTTAGCAGGAACGGTAAGGCGATGACTCTGTAAGCCAAGGTTCGATTCCGGCCTGAGTATTTTTTCTCTCAGTTAAAAATATTCAATTTTCAATGCGAATATAAATTCATCTGTGGGTTTCAACAGGTTAGAGATGGGCAATATCGTTCCTTTTAAGGAATCGTTCCAGCCAGATTCGTTCACCAAAAGGAATGAGATCTTCGGATTCGTTGCTATTGAAATCGTTTTGAAAAAAAGGAACTATTCCGAAAAAAAAGGAACGGAACCGAGAAAAAAAGGAACGAAACCGAGAAAAAAAGGAACGAAACCGAGAAAGAAAAGGAACGAAACGGAAAAAACGGAACGAATCCGAGAAAAAAATGGAAAAAATCCGATAAAAAAAGAATATATTTTGAAGAAAAAAAAGATTCCAAGGAAAAAACGCGTGAGAACGATTTTAAGAAAAAGGGAATGAATTCGGAGGCAGGAATGACCTCCGGATTCGGTCCTTTGCAATTTCAATGAACGACATGCAGTCCCTAAAGCTTATTATTAATTTATTTTCTTTTATATCCATCTTTCTTCATAGCATTTCTTACCGTTCTCCTTATTTTTTTAATATTTTAAACAGATGATTTAAAAAAAAAATTCAAAAAATTTCAATAAACAAAAAAGACACTTATAGCTAATCTCTTATTTCACCCCCCCCCATCCCCCTCACCTCTCTCTCCACTTATATCATTACTACTGCGTCTCTTGTCGGTGTGGGTGAATTTCGCACGCAGCCCAGAATATCGCAGATGCCCGATATATTTTTTTATGTTTGGAATTGAAGTTTTGGAATGCTGTAACTCATGAAGTCATTGAACTTTTCTACTGTAGTTTTAAGCAAAATGGTCAACGCTCCTTCAAATAATTCGAAAAAAGAGTCATTAGAGCTTGGTTATTGATATATAAGATATTATTGTATATATAAAATAATTATTATACATAAGATTATTATAAGACATATATAAATATTATAATACAGATAACATATGTGATAATATATATATAGTAAAAATTATAGCCTTCAAAAAAAAAATAGTGATTCACTAAATTTCAAAGTTCTATTTCTTTAAATTTGAAATTTTTTAGGCTTTCAACTGAAAACCGATCGATTGGGTTAATTAAACTAAACAAATTAAAAGAATATCCATTATTATTACAGATTGTAGTAATATTATAAATTCTTCTTTTTTTTTTTTTTTTTTTTTTTTTTTTTTTTTTTTTTTTGTGGATGATGTTTGGCGATTGAATGAAACACATCTGCTTTTAGCCTGTTATAGCTAGCACCTTATTGTTTGAGAATTTGACTTTCTTTTTTATTTGGAGTTCTAAACTTTTTATTTTCAAAACTATTGAAAATAGATTAAAAATTTTATTAAATTCAAACTGCTTTAGAAAACTTTGCGTAGTTAAAAAAAAGGAAGAAAAGAAATAAATAAATGTTCTAGTTGAAAAAGAATAATAACACACAATGAAAATGAACATAAAATTTAGTGTTGTATTTCCTGTAATTTTTAGTTCAATAAAAACATAAGTTTGGTATTAGGCTTGAAACACCATATTTAGTTTGAGGTGAAGGGAGCCTCACTTTGATCGAAATTCAAACTCAGATTTATATTATCCATCCTCAAAGTAATAGACATTAATCACGGTGTGATTTTGGGCTTTTCAAGTATCAATCTTGATAGCGGAATTGAAATTTTCATAATAAATTATTACGAGAAACGATTTTTTCCCTTTCATTGTACACTGAGTTAAAGCAAACTCATAGTTAATTAACTTCTTATTTTGGAAGAAATTGAACTAAAATGAGAAAGGGAAAAAACATACAAAATCAATCTCAACTTTCATTCTTTGGAAATCAACAATTAAGAAAAAATAGGAGTAATAGTGCTCGTTATTTTTCAATTATAAAAAAGGTTTACCAATCTGTACACACGTTCAAAATATTAGCATTAAAATCTTTAATAAAAAATATCACACAAAATAAGCGTCTTTACTGTAAATTATAATAGTTTTACTATGCCAATATTCGTATATCGTAAAACTAGTTTAATGCAATCTTAAACCCTCCGCTTATCAAAAGTGTGCAACAGTCCGGATAGATACATTGTAATTGATTTTTCACATAAAAACGTAAAATTTTGCGAATATGTGACTTTTTCTGGAATGTTCAACTCAAAAAATAGAATATCCCAGAAAAATCCCACATATTTAAAAAAATGTCCTTTAAAAAAAAAAAAAAAAAAAAAAAAAAAAAAAAAAAAAAGACATATTACTATAAATGTACCTGCTGGGACATTTGAACCCATCTGGCAGGCGGAAGATTAACATAAATCTATTAAAGAAAAATCTAATAAAGCATAAAGCATATACTTTATATTTGTAAATCTAATTATAAGCATAAAGTATGCAGTTTTACATATATGTCGCAGAGTTGAAAAAAAAAACAATAATCTATATGTAACTCGTGATTTTTTTTTCTTGTTTTTATACTCAAAACGGGGAACCTCATTAAGGGAGAAAACCGTGGTTAATTTATTCGAATCCCACCCACCACTGTTGCTGTTATATTATTATTATTATCATTATTATTATTAGACATTATATTTTCTGAAATAGTCGATATTTTAATAAAAAAAATGTTTTACAAAAAATCCTTGTAATCCAGGCAATTGAGGATTTTGCTTAACAAAATTAATGTTGGTTCTTAGAAATCGACATACTTTGTGTATTTTGGGTCGCTGAATCCGAACTTGTAACTTCTCATCAAAAATTTCTCCCGGCAACTCCTTCTCCCCCCCGCCAATTTTTAGTAAAATGCACGTCAAAAGAAATTTTAAAAAATTCAATTTTTTACTGTTTTAGCGAGAAAGTATCTACAAATTTAGAAAGTAGACAAAATTTCCAACAAATACGTGCACAACATTAAGACGTAGGATGAATGGGGAGGGGGAGTCTGCCTCTTAACATGCACCGCGGCGCTGCGGACACTAAGTTACGCGATTCCGTTTAGCTACTCGCATCGTTTGCTTTTTCTCTCCTCCGAACTTTCAATAATTCTTATTTTATGTTTTGGGGTCACTGAATCCGAATTTTGTACTTCTCAGCCCCCCTCTCCCCCAAAAAAGTAAAATAATCGCCAATATAGAGTTTTTTCTATATTTTTTGAGGAAAAATTACCTAAAAATTCAGAAAGAAGACAAAATTTACAGAAAAGTACGATACATGACATTATGACTTAGGATGAATGAAGTGTGGGGTGGGGAGAGCCTGCCTCTTCTCAGCGCTACGTGCACTAAGTTATGCAATTCCGCTTTTACCAAAATTTGTGTGCATGTATTTGAGGGGGGGATGTTGCCGAGAGAAATTTTCATTCAGCGATCCAGAAAAGATAAAATAAGCCTTTTCTAGAGCTACCATGAATTTTGCTAGGTGGAGCCCCTGTATGGTCTCTACTGTCTGGACTCAGGCGATCAGGAAATTGGGAACAGAAAACTGTGCCCGAGGCAAAGTCTCAATTTGGCGCTCCCCTTCCTATCCCCAACTTTTTCTTGTGACAGGCCAAAAATAAAGTTGGTAGTACAATTTTGGCAACCCCTAAGTTTCCGCGATCAGGGTGACCGCCCCCGTCGCACCCCCCCCCTTTTACACGGGGCTGCAGGCGACACAGTACCGCATCGCAGGTTGAGAGATAGACTCCCTCCTCCAAGTTCATACTACGTCATGATGTCACATATCTTTTTTGTTGCAACTTTTGCCTACTTTCTGAATTTCCCTTTTTTTCCAAAAATTATTAATTAAATATATATATATGTATGTATATATATATATATATATATATACATATATATATATATGTATATTAAACTTATTATTTTTTATTATAGTACCCAAAATTAAACGAATTTAAACAGAATTAAACGAAAGTTTAAAATTCAGATTGAGCAAATCAAAAAAATAAATAAATAAATAAATAAAAAATATAAAACATAAAGAAAGCCCTTTTCCAGAACTACTATGAATTTTGCTAAGGTAGAGACCCAATACGGTTTCTATTGCCTGGGCTATTATTCAAACAGATTTTCCTCTATGGAATAAACCTCAATGTAAGTTGATTAAAACAATCTTCGAGAGTTTCAAGATTTCTTTTAATCATCTTCTTCAGAAGAGAAAATCAAGACGCTAAACTAGGATATAAAGTGATACGTGAGTGCTATTAGCTGGTCTTATTTTTCTTTTGACAAAAATTTCTCAAATACAAATTATGCTAGAGGGAAAATAACAGGAAACTGAAATATATATAAAAAGTGCGTAACTATTAAAATAATCGAAAATCAGTTATTATCCCATTAAATGCAAATGTTATGACATGATGATGTTTTTCTTATACTATTCAAAACCGTTTCAAATCAGTTTTTTTTTAATCCTTATTTTTCTTGAAAATTCATTCAGAAAAAACAATAATTTCGTATGATATATTTACCAATTAGAAAAAGTATTAGTGCATGTATCTAAATCTATATGGTGTTCCATTACCTTCGGATCCTGGTACTCAATCGATAAAGCACGTCAAGTTTCTCTATTCGAATCCCAGCTGGGGAATTTTTTCATTCAAATAGAAAAAATAAACTTTATAAATTATTTCTTTTACATTAATTATGCACAAAAAGGTGAAATAGTATTGTAATTCAGTCACAGATTACAGTAAATAATTTCTAACAGACAATATCTTAAATGAAGTAAAATAATATACTTCTATTTTTCTAAACATTAAATTTAAGAGAATATAATGCTCAGTTGTAGTTTATTAAACGTTTACCCCCTCCCACAACTTCAATTTCTCAATTTCTTTCCTCTTTCTTTCGTTTTTCTTTGTACCCCCCCCCCCCCCGCTTTTTTCATACACATTCGAAGGGCATTTGGGCAATACACTCTGCTTTAATAAAATCAAAATCTCTTATTTTAAAATAAAATAGCGTATTTTAATTTAGTAAAACTGACCAATCTACAAGAACAAGAACCTATTTCTTCGAAATCGATCCATTTCCGACCGAATTCGAGAAATCGGTCCTTTTTGGACCGAATCCAAGGAGTCGGTGCATTTCCGAACGAGTCCGAGGAATCTGTCCTTTTCGGAGTCGTTTCATTTTGGAACGAGCCCGAGGAATCTGTCCTTTTCGGAGTCGTTTCATTTCGGAACGAGTCCGAGGATTCGGTCCTTTTCGGAGTCGTTTCATTTCGGAACGAGTCTGAAGATTCGGTCCTTTTCGGAGTCATTTTATTTCGGAACGACTCCGAAGAATCGGTCCTTTTCGGAGTAGTTTCATTTCGGAACGAGTCCGAGAATTCGTTCCTTTGCGGAATCGTTCCAAAAAGGATAGATTCGTTCCAAAAAAAAAAACGATTCCGCGGAGTCGTTTCTTTTTGGAATCGTTCCGAAATTGAACGAATCCTTCTTACAGACAAAAAGTTGTTCCTTCAGTTCCACCACCGGAATCGTTCCTCAACAAAAGACACATCTCTACAACAGATGATTGGGCAAAGCCGTAGTGTATGCATTTAGGCTTGCTAATCCATTTGAAAAAAACAAGATTACAGGAATTTTTTTAATGGGAAACACATTGAAAATGTATTTAATAATACATAATGAATATTGAGAAACAGACACTTACGAAAGTTACAACATGTATGTCAGAGATACAAATAAAGAAAAGTAATAAAACGTTTCAACTAAATTTGAAAGAATAATGTAGATTTCTTTGAAAGAATAATGTAGATAATTTTAGATATAAAACGTACTGTTTAAAGATAATAAAGAAAATTATATAAATATAGGAAATATTTTAAACAATTATGTTTTTCTTATACAATTATGAATTAAATTATTCCGAAATACAATTAAATTGCAAGAGATATACAAAAGGTTTTGCTCACTAGAAAATAAAAATAAACATTTACTTAGTTTATTAAAAGCCTTCCAAAGAAATTAAATGATGCGATAAATAAAATAACTGCTCTAAATTTTCTCAACAGTTGAAGTTTTATTGATTTCATGTTAAGTTCGTAACTTCGCAGCACACTTAAATTAGCCTACATATTGTTTTAATTTATTCAACGTTAATATTTAAAACTGTAATTTCACAGATATTTGCTGATGAAGAAACCATAGTTGAAAAATTCCGTTCCATTTAAACGTTTAAATGCTTTTTATTTTGCATAGTGCACGCAAGACTGATTTAAACTTTAAGGATAAATTACTTTTATAATACGGAAAATTAAACAATACATTTTCATTGTAAATATTAGTGTAACGTTTTGTTTGCAAGCTTAAACTTACAAATTCTTGATTTTAAGAACTTATTTAATACAAAGGAAAAAAACAACATTATAGTTAAAGCATTAAATACTGAAATAAGTATAAAATTATGCTCTGTCTCATGAATATTTATGAGAAAATGTTGCATTCTTTCAGATAATATAATTTTGTTATATTACTCGGTAGTATAATTTTTGTCGGCAAAATAACAAATTAATAAAAAATTTGCCATTATGATCTCTATGGTTATCAATATATCTAAAATAAAATAAAATATCAACAAATGTCTACTTACTCTAAAGAATATTTAAGATTCAAACTATAATGAGAAATTTCAAAAATATTAATTAATCAGCCTTGAATATTAACTTAGCATTAGAGAAAATTAAAAATTATTATTACTTTCCTCTTATTAAAAATGTTTGAAGAGCAAAATATATCAAATAATGAAACTCGAAAAGTTGTATTTTACACAATCATATCCTGAAAAGTCCTTCCGGCCAGTACCGAGAGGAAGAAATAGCTTTCATTTACTTTATAATAGGAGATTCAGTACTTGTTTTTATCAATATGAATGGAAATTTGGAGAAATTAATCAACTTTATAAAATCTAGTTTTAGTTAAAGCGAACTATATTCGATGACCAAATTGGGCAATATAATAAAGTGCCTGCCATTTTAAAACAGCAGGATGGGTGAAATTAACCATTGAGCTTGATCGACATCTTAGTATGTCGTATGCATATGCTCACTCACATCGAAATCAGTTGATATATCCGAGTGTTGTTGCAGGCAAATAGACTTTTCAAAATGCCATCCATTTTAGAAATTCAAAATGCTAGAACTCAGACATTTTTAAAGATATAGATAAAACAAAGATTGTCCTGGAATTTTCGTATCAAGAGTAAACACACAAAAGAAAAATATTTTTCAGTTTTTAATTTTTTTTGTACTTAATTTTAAAATTTAAAGTATTTTAAAAATTTAAATGGAAGCCATTTCAAAACAAAATGGCGGATAATGCTGGTTAACGAACTCGGTTGATATTTGTATGCATTATATACATACCAAATTACAAACATATCGTTTCATTAATACTCGTGTTATCAAGTAACAAAAATCAGATCATTCAAAATGTCAGCCATACTAGACATTCAAAAGGCCATAACTCCGCCATTTTTTAAGATAAAGACGAAACGAAAAATGCTCTGGAATCTTTTCATCAAGGTCAAACACATAAAAGAAAAATACTTTTTAACTTCCAATTTTTCTGTACATAATTTTAAATTTAATTAAAAAAAATTTAAAATAGTCGCCATTTCGATTTAAGATGGCGGATGAAACTGGCCAACGAACTCGATTTAGAAATTGGTATGTACTATGCACACACCAAACTACACCCAAATCGATTCATAAATACGCGTGTTATTACGCGACAAAAATCAAACCGTTCTAAAATATCAGCCACACTAGAAATTCAAAGTACGATAACTCAGCCATTTTTAAAGATATAAACAAAACCAAAAATAATTTGGAATCTTTGTATTAAGATCAAACGCATACAGGACAAATATTTTTCAATTTCTATTTTTTTACTTAATTTAAAATTTTATTATTTTTTTTTTCATTTAAATGACTACCATTTTAAAACATGATGGCGGATGATTTAGCCAAGGAATTTGGTCGAGACATTGGTATGTACTGTGTACACATCAAGTTTCATTCAAATCAGTTGATAAATACAATAGTCACAGCATGACAATATATGTATGTCAACATTTGAACGGGGGTCTGGTCATTTGGGGTCTGGGGGTCATGATCGGTGAAAATATACCAAAATTTTCCTGACGTGCTTTCCTCCGGACGGCTGCAATAGGTAGCTTTTTTACTTTTTGTTATGAAAGCTACCTGAAAATGGTTTAGAAATTTGAAACTAGCTGGATGTGAAAATCTCAAATTTTTCTTCTCATTCGTACTTCTTATTTCATAAAGTACTTACACTATTAATACTTCAATCGAATTCAGTAGTACAGAAAATAACATTTTCACCTGAATTCCTATTTTAATCAATTAATAAGTGTTTAAAAAAGTAATGTAGATCATGATATTTATTAAAATAAATAGTTTTTCTTTATTCAGTTGACATCAGCAGTTTGTAATAACCAGCTTAACAAAACGCTATATCCCGTCTCTGCAAGGGCGGATGGAGAATCGGACTACGGAAAATCGAGAAAATGTTGCAAGAACTACTATCACAACGCTCTTTTCCCTCAAAATGTTTCAAATTCAACAAAGATCTGCTAAACATAAACCAAAATTTGCACAAAAGTTTCGTTCAATTCTATACATAATTTCATACAGTTTTCGATGGTGCAATAATGAAAGTGTCAAAGACATTGCTATTAAAGTTTCCCCTTTCGGCAGGATTTTTTTAATTCAAGGAGTATCTACTGGCTAAACTGCCATATGCAAACACAGGCACAAATTTTGGTTCCAATTCCATGCATAATTCCATACACTTGCTGACGCTACAATATTGATACTGGCACAAAAATCGCTATGACAGCACCTTTTACCGGCGGATATTTTTTTTCTCAAATTCAAGGAGGACGTACTAACTATAGCCAGACACTTACATAAAAAAATTGCTTTAATTCCATGAGTAACTTCATCGACTTTTCGATGGTAAAATATGAAAATGGCACATAAATCGCTATAACAGAGCCAATTTTTCGCGGAATATTTCAAAATTTAAAGAAAACTTCATTGATACATCCAAAAATATACACACAAAAATCGTTCGATTCATGTATATCTCCATACACTTTTTGATAATATAATGGCGACCTACGTACAAATGGACACACGGACGGATAGACAGAAACTTTGTATAAATATGTTTTCTGGATTCTAACAACGTGTAAATCCGTCAAATACAGGAAGTCGAAAAAAATTTTGATAATAACATCTTCTTCTATCTTCAATAGAAGAAAGTAAAAATGTAAATATGCGTTTAAGTATTTCTAAATACAGTTCTGTTTATTAAATAAGATTTGGAACAAGAAAACACTGACATTGATATATGTGGAATACCCCCAGTAGCCATCCTATATTGGACCAATATTGGCTATATCTTGGAGCAATATTGGCACATTGGCGCAATATTGACATGAAATATTGCTCCAATATTGTAGTGTTTATATTTTGCCCTTATTTGGCCAATATTTGTAGCCAATGTTATGCCAATATTGGGGTTTCATTGGAAATATTTCTAACGTAACGCCAACATTTGTACATTATCGGGAATTCATTGGGAAAATTTCCAATGAAATGCCAATATATAATTAATATTGGCGTTTTATTAGCAGTATTCCCAATAAATGAAATACTGGCGCAACATTGGACCAATATTGGTTTGCTACTAGGGACAAAGCGGATTTTTGATACACCAAAAGACAGATATTTTAAAACAGGCAATTTAGAAGAATATGTTCTTCTGTTTTTAAAGAAAGGTATGGCTACTTAAATTTTCAGCACACTTGAAAAATAAAGAGAGTGGTGGTGATTTTCATTGGATGCTGTACACAAATGATGACAAATAACATTCCATATCGGCTCAATTATTTGATTGTTAAGAAAATTCTTGGCACGCCTTATTGGCCATAATTGATAGTTTTAAGCGTGATCTATGAAAATAGATAAATTATGGCGTTAAGTAAATTGTTTTTCGAGCAAAAATTTTTTTATTTCTCATTTTAATTTTAATTATAAATATAAGCGGAAACGGTTAATGCTGTAAGTATAGTAATCTATGTTCGATTATATAAATTCGATTAAACATTTTCCATTCTCTAGCTCTAGGTCTCTCTCTACTACAGGTCATCTAAGCCCACAATCTAATCGTTCTATTCTAAAAAATGTAACTAACGCTTTCATCGCCACCGACAATAAAGTTTTTGTGACCTAGTAACGAAACAATTTCGTTAATATTAAAAAAAAATGTTAATATTAAGAAACTATAGTACACAAAAATATAAAAATTAGTAGTATTACAGAAAAATGTTTGATAACTACGCTAATGCACACAGTTTTTAAATCGAAAAATCATTTTAAAGAGATATTTAGTATTAAAGTTGGCAAAAATCGTTTCTAAATAAAAGTTTTATAGGAGTATAAACCGCACAAAAGAATTTAATCATTTTTGTAAATTTTATCGATTAAAAGTTTATTGTGTGAATACTACACTCATTTATTTAAATTAATTTTTCGTGAATCTATTTCTATTTTAAATTCAAATTTTCAGCATTTTGAGAGATATTTTTTACATCTTTTGAAAAAATTATTATTTTAAATTGTTGCCAAATGATCAAAAAATAATATTTTCTTCAAATTATATATATATATATATATATATATATATACAGGGTGTCCCTAAACAAATGGTATGTACGCTAGGAGGTGATAGAACACATCAAGACGAGTAATAGAAAATAGGAAACCAAGGGTCCCAAACGTTTTACAAAAGAAGTAGCCGCCATTAAAGTTTGGGGTCCAAAATTTCAAATACACATAAAAAACGGAAAAATTGGTCGATTGATTTGCGGTTTTCACTAAAATTATTCTTTATGTTGGTATTTTCTTGAAAATAAATTATAAAAATAAATTTCGAAAAATGCCGATAGAGGGCGCTTTAGACTTTGAAGTAAAGAAAAACTATTTTTTGCCGTGATTTTTTGCAACTCATTAAATGGTTTCGCAAACTTAGACTTAAACTTAAATTTTGAGCTCAAAATCTGAATAGTTGGAAGCGGTTAAGTAGCACAAACTTAACTGTGTTCAGAGGGTTTTATTTTCGAATGATTATAAAAAACGGAAAAATTGGTCGATTAATTTGCGGTTTTCACTAAAACTGTTCTTTATGTCGGTATTTTATTGAAAATGAATTATAAAGATAAATTTCAGAAAATGCCGATAGAGGGCGCTTTAAACTTTGGAGTAACGAACAACTACTTTTTACGTAATTTTTTGTATCTGATTAAATGTTTTCGTAAACTTAGACTTAAACTTCAATTTTGAGCTCAAAATCTGAATAATTGGGAGTGGTTAAGTAGCACAAACTGAACTGTATTCAGAGGGTTCAAATTTCAAATGATAATAAAAAACGGAAGAAGTAGTCGATCCGTTTGCGGTTTAAAATAAAACTATTCTTTAAGTCAGTATCTTCTTGAAAATGAATTTTAAAGATAAATTTCAAAAAATTCTGTCAGAGGGCGCCTTAAACTTCAGAGTAACCAACAACAAATTTTAAACGTTATTTTTTGTATCTGTTACAGGCCAAACCCGATTTTAGGCCAAACTAGATTGTCCTGGGCCAGACTAGTTTATCCTAACGCCCATCGGATAAACTAGTTTTTCCTTGGCCAAACTAGTCTATCCTAACGCCCATCGGATAAACTAGTTTTTCCTAGGTCAAACTAGTCTATCCGAACGCTCATCGATAGACTAGTTTTTCCTAGTCCAAACTAGTCTATTCGAATGCCCATCGGATAGACTAGATTTTCCTAGGCCAAACTAGTTTGGCCGAACGGTCATTAGGATAAACTAGTTTAGCCTGCTATTCATTGGTTTGAACTAGTTTGTCCTAGGCCAATCTAGATTGTCCTAGGCCAATTCAATTTGGCGTGATTTTATTGAATCTAAAGAACGCCACGGCGCCAACTTTCTAGTTTTGATCTAATTTATCCTAGGCCGATGCAATTTGATGCGATTTTATCTTACAGACTATCAAAGCCTGAGAGCTAATGTGCTCGCATATTCTATTAATGTGTATGTAACCATGTACGTATGTATGTACGTATGTATGTACGTAATGCAATAATTCCTGATAGAAATATCCGATTTGCTTCAAATTTGGACATAGATTTATCCTGATAACGAACTTCCCTGAATAGTTTCAGGAGTTCATTGGATAAGAATAGGGGGAGGGGAGAAAAGGCTAATCTGCACCCCTCCCCTCCTTAATTTAGATTAGTCAAGTTTTTCATGCAAAAGTATCAGATTTTATTAAAATTTTAGGTATAAGATCATTTTGATTAGGCACCTCAATGATTAGTTGTGGGTGTTCATTGTTTACGTATAAAGAAAGGAGGAATGGGGGGTAACCCCCTTAATTTATGTAAATAGGTTTTTCAAAGAAAATTTACCGATTTGTTTCAAATTTTTTATGTAGGTTACTTCCGATAAGGCGTTTACCTGATTAATTTGGGGGATTCAGAGGTTAAATATAAAGGAAGTACGGATTACTTTTTCAATCGGATAAAAACTTTTGGTTTTATGAAAAGATTTTTAATTCGTAACAGACATTGGTTTTTCTACACATCACTTCACTCGAAATTTTTCATATTAAAAAACTAAATATCCGACCCCTTTTAAAAATAAGAAAGAGCTTAAATAAAGCATGACACCTAAAATGTAGGATTGGGGGGGGGGGGCGTAAAGTAAGGGGACGCTTGATTTTTTTTTTTTTAGTTCAGCTTTTTTTAACGTTTTATCTGCTAATTAAATATTACCCTTATACGAAACTTTTAGAAACATAATAAAACATGATGTTAAATATTTAAGAAAAAGGATTCCGCATCAAATTTCGTGCATTAGCTCTTCAGTTACAGCTCTTACAAAATTTATGGCACAGACAGTCAGACAGAGTCATAGACTCACAATTTGAAGAACATGTTTTTTGTAATCTTGGACCACTAAAACGTGTAAATGCGTCAAAAACCGGAATTAAAAAGTTTTCACGAATCAAACACTTATTGAAAAGACAGAAGATAGTAAAATAAGTAAAAGAATGAATTTTAAATGAACTTAGCTTATTTCAATAGATGTGTTTGAGCTGAGCGAATTCGTTTGAAATATTTTGACTTTGAGCTTAAACTTGATTAATTTTTGAGAAATAAAAATTGAGTTTGAAATAATTCTTTTCATTGTGAGCGTGCCAAACAATGGTTCGCATTAATTACAGCACGTCAAATTGAATTGGCCTAGGATAAACTAAATTGTCCTAGGATAAACTAGATTGGATTAGGCTAAACCAGAAAATTGGCTCCGAAGCGGTCTTTGGGATCAATAAAAACACGCCAAATTCAATTGGCCTAGGACAATCTAGATCGGCCAAGGATAAACTAGTTTAAACCAATGAGTAGCAGGCTAAACTAATTTATCCTAATGACCGTTCGGCCAAACTAGTTGGCCTAAGAAAATCTAGTCTATCAGATGGGCGTTCGGATAGACTAGTTTGGTCTAGGAAAAACTAGTCTATCCGATGGGCGTTAGGATGGACTAGTTTGGCCTATGTAAAACTTGTTTATCAGATGGGCGTTAGGATAGACTAGTTTGGCCTAGGAAAATCTAGTTTATCCGATGGGCGTTAGGATAGACTAGTCTGCCCTAGGCCAATCTAGTTTGGCCTAAAATCGTGTTTGTCCTGTAACATATCTAATTAAATGCTTTCCAAAACTTGTTAAATGTTTTCGAAATCTTAGATTTAAACTTAAATTTTGAACTCAAATTCTGAATCGTTGGGAGTGGTTAAGAAGCGCAAACTGAAGTGTATTCAGGAGTTGAAATTTACCCCCCCCCCCCCCTCGAACACAGTTCACTTTTGCGCTACTTAAACACTCGCAACGACTCAGAATTCGACCTCAAAATTTAAATCTAAGCATTTGAAGGCATTTAATGAGATTTAAAAAAATAACTGTTAAAAATAGTTGTACGCTACTCCAATGTCTAAGGCGTCCTCTATCGGCATTTTGTGAAATTTATCTTTAAAATTTATTTTCAAGAAAACACTGATTTAAAGAGTAGTTTTAGCAAAAACTGCAAATGAAGCGACTAATTTTTCCGGGTTTTTTTTTAATAGTTTTCGGTTTTGTTTAAAATTTAAACCCTCTGAACACAGTTCAATTTGTGCTACTTAACCACTCCCAACTATTCAGATTTTGAGCTCAAAATTTAAGTTTAAATCTAAGCCTACGAAACCATTTAATGAGATGCAGAAAATAACGGCAAGAAATAGTATTAGGATGGATTATTTCGTTAATCCAAAGTCTAAAGCGCCCTCTATCGGTATTTTTTTAAATTTATCTTTATAATTCATTTTCAATAAAATACCGACATAAAGAACAGTTTTAGTGAAAACCGCAAATCAATCGACCAATTTTTCCATTTTTTATAATCATTTGAAATTTAAACCCGCTGAACACAGTTAAGTTTGTGCTACTTAACCGCTTCCAACTATTCAGATTTTGAGCTCAAAATTTAAGTTTAAGTCTAAGCTTGCGAAACCATTTAATGAGATGCAAAAAATCACGGCAAAAAATAGTTTTTCATTACTTCAAAGTCTAAAGCGCCCTCTATCGGCATTTTTCGAAATTTATTTTTATAATTTATTTTCAAGAAAATACCAACATAAAGAATAATTTTAGTGAAAACCGGAAATCAATCGACCAATTTTTCCGTTTTTTATGTGTATTTGAAATTTTGGACCCCAAACTTTAATGGCGACTACTTCCTTTAGAAAACGTTTGGGAACCATGATTTACTATTTACTATTACTCGTCTTGATGTGTTCTAGCACCCCCTAGCGTATATACCATTTGTTTAGGGACACCCTGTACATATATATACATATATATATATATATATATATATATACATAATATTTCAGCGCGACTATCACAAATATGAAAAAAAAACTTTTAAAACGGAATTAAATAGTTATTAGTTAATAGCGAGAAGGTATTACAAATTACGTCATAAAGCTATACTTACTTGTCAATATTAAAAGTAAAATGAAATATTAAAATAATAAATTCCTTAAAATGCGTTATCGGCCGTAAATGGAAAAAATACGCCTTATTTAAAATAATTAATAACATTGAAAACAGTTTAAATTTAAGTATATATTTCCACCAGAACATTTCTGCTTTACATCTCTAAATTATCTTTTAAACCCGTGTTGCCGAATCTAAAGCAGTGGAAACAAAAATATTTCCTGTCAGGCAATAGACGTATCTAGCAATAGAGAAAGAAAACTTTTGAAAAATAAATTCATTAATGCAAGTTAAAAACAGCAAGTAAAAGTAATTTACTCCGTATTAAAATGAGTAAGTAATATTACAAAACAGTTAACATTTGAAAATATACTTAGACGAGACATTTATTTCGTATTCTGACATGATCTTTTTAACTATTGTTGTGAATTCTAAGACATCACAAATAATATCCTTTCAAACGATAAATTTTTTTCACGTGAATATTAAAACCAGAAAGAAAACATTCGTGAAAATTACATCAAATTTAAACGATGGATATAAAATGCATTATTTTAAAACCAGCGGTCAAAGACTGTTTATTTCGCAATTTAACTGATCTTGTTTATACAAACCTGTAAATAGAAAATAGATGTTTAACAGTAGCTCATTGGACCAGTTAAAGGAAAATGAATAGAAACCCCTTGACAAAAGGGATCGCCATTGAAAATAAATATATATAATTCAATATTTCGCAATCTTTTAAAATCCGAACAAATTACCGTGTTTTTAAATTTTGTGGTACCTCAAAAAGAGTTGTCGAGCGTAGATGGTAAGGGCAGGGTTCCCATAGTTATAAAAAAAATCATAAAATTGCTTGAACGTACAAATGTTTTCTACATTTTAAAAACGACAATTTTAATTTTAAAAAATAGTTTTATTTATTAGTTGAGAGATATCTCTGAAACAAAAAAGGCTTAATAATAGGCAGAAATAATTTAGTACATTTGTGTAAATAAAAAAAATAAAATACTGAAGATAATACAGACTGTATAATTAAAAAAATGTCTAGAGTAAAATATATAGACGTTGACAGATTTCCAGGTATTCATACAACGATACTGAAAAGTCATTTAACCATATTAATAATGACAGGGGACGAGAACTTAATATTTTCAATGCATTATTAAATGCAATTTTTCATTATAATTAGATGACATCGTGACATTTTATAAATAATCAATTATGTCCGTTTCATAAGTTAATTCGTAAGTGTTGTTCTTTAAATCAGAGAAATCTTCGATTTGTCGCCCTTTTTTTTAGTATCTAAAGGATTTTCGGATTTTAATTCTCACAAGTTTGAAATGTCCTACCAAAATTACATGAGATATAAACAAGAGCGAGAAATTATGCGTCCAATATAGATTTTGAAACATTTTCCAACACACAAAGTATACTGAAGCAAAATTTCATAGCTTAATAAGTTAAAATATGATGGCTAAATAAACAATTTGAAAACCTTACATCGCATTCGAAAACCAAATTTTTTATATTGCAACTAAATAGGAAATTATCTGATATATTTTGCTTTTTCATGTGGTCCTGTGTAAGAACTACAGATTTGTATCTATAATACATATTATGGTAAGAGTTAGTTCAGTGAAACAAAAAACACATTTAAAAATGTCCATTCAACAATTTCTGGGAATAATTGGAAATCCACTAGAGAATTTTTTTGTCGTCCTTTTTAAGATCTAAAGGATTTATGCATATTTATACACATCAACTAATATTTTCAAAAGATATTTAATTTAAAAACGCATACACGTTTGAAAATGCACCTCCAGCAATTATTCTTCTTAAACTTGAATTTCTTACGTAGCCAAATTCTTTTGACTTTCTCTGTAAATGAACAATATATTCTATACACACCTTGTTCTATAGTAAGCACCGTAGTATACATTTCTGATACATATAAATTCCAGTATAAATAAAAGAAGTGTCTTATTAACTTGCACCGAAAACGATTTCTCTTTATTAAACGTAATATACAGAATTTTTTTTAAGTGTCTTTTTAAATGAACCGTAAATGCTATGCATTTCTTTTTTATTATCAAACATTCCGTTATAATACCCAATACCATCTGTTAATTGCATGGCAATCGGATAATATTTACGCGAGTGGGAGTACATATGGACAGACAGTCAGACAAACCAAATGCATAAAAACTTTTCGACATAGTTGGAAAGTGTTAAAAATGAGACATAATAAGGCCTAAATATGTACAACGAGCTTTGTAAACAATTTCTATTAAAATAATCAGAAATTGTTGAAAATCAAAAATCGATTTATGAAAACTTTACTAAAATTTACTAATTCCTTTTAAAAGTCACATTTTTGAACCAACGTAAAATATATAATTTATCAATTTAAAAAAAAAGGTTTGGGACACAAAAAAAACTTGGGAAAATGTGGGTCTGTTTTGATTCAAAACCTTTATTTCTCTTCGAGTACCGATGCTATCCTTATAAAAATGAATACAGTTTATTACAAGTCACTTAACCTCCCTACCCTGAATGGGTCTAATCGACCCAGTCCTATAATGCGTTTCATTCGAGTCAAACCAGAAATTTTTTCATGAAGTAAATTGAATAAATAACACAAAGTTTTTAAGTTAAATAAGTATGTTAAATGGATTTAAATAAAAGTTCTGGTGGGAAATATTTTAATCAAGTTTGAGTAAAATTTCAACAGGGTAGGAAGGTTAAATATAATCCGCAGTTTGAACACTTTTGCTACATTAGTTTTGACAGGGTTATCTAAAAGACTTTTGTTCTTTTTCAATTTGTTGACGGTTCCCTATAGGATTTAGGGAAAAAATATTCCTAAACCTTCCTAGCCTGAATGGGTCTAATCGACCCAGTCCTATAATGCGTTTCATTCGATTCAAACCAGAAATTTTTTCATGAAGTAAACTGAATAAATAACACAAAGATTTTAAGTTAAATAAGTATGTTAAATGGATTTAAATAAAAGTTCTGGTGGGAAATACTTTAATCAAGTTTGAGTAAAATTTCAACAGGGTAGGAAGGTTAAATATAATCCGCAGTTTGAACACTTTTGCTACATTAGTTTTGACAGGGTTATCTAAAAGACTTTTGTTCTTTTTCAATTTGTTGACGGTTCCCTATAGGATTTAGGGAAAAAATATTCCTAAACCTTCCTAGCCTGAATGGGTCTAATCGACCCAGTCCTATAATGCGTTTCATTCGATTCAAACCAGAAATTTTTTCATGAAGTAAACTGAATAAATAACACAAAGATTTTAAGTTAAATAAGTATGTTAAATGGATTTAAATAAAAGTTCTGGTGGGAAATACTTTAATCAAGTTTGAGTAAAATTTCAACAGGGTAGGAAGGTTAAATATAATCCGCAGTTTGAACACTTTTGCTACATTAGTTTTGACAGGGTTATCTAAAAGACTTTTGTTCTTTTTCAATTTGTTGACGGCTCCCTATAGGATTTAGGGAAAAAATATTCCTAAACCTTCCTAGCCTGAATGGGTCTAATCGACCCAGTCCTATAATGCGTTTCATTCGATTCAAACCAGAAATTTTTTCATGAAGTAAATTGAATAAATAACACAAAGTTTTTAAGTTAAATAAGTATGTTAAATGGATTTAAATAAAAGTTCTGGTGGGAAATATTTTAATCAAGTTTGAGTAAAATTTCAACAGGGTAGGAAGGTGAAATATAATCCGCAGTTTGAACACTTTTGCTACATTAGTTTTGACAGGGTTATCTAAAAGACTTTTGTTCTTTTTCAATTTGTTGACGGTCCCCTATAGGATTTAGGGAAAAAATATTCCTAAACCTTCCTAGCCTGAATGGGTCTAATCGACCCAGTCCTATAATGCGTTTCATTCGATTCAAACCAGAAATTTTTTCATGAAGTAAACTGAATAAATAACAAAAAGATTTTAAGTTAAATAAGTATGTTAAATGGATTTAAATAAAAGTTCTGGTGGGAAATACTTTAATCAAGTTTGAGTAAAATTTCAACAGGGTAGGAAGGTTAAATATAATCCGCAGTTTGAACACTTTTGCTACATTAGTTTTGACAGGGTTATCTAAAAGACTTTTGTTCTTTTTCAATTTGTTGACGGTTCCCTATAGGATTTAGGGAAAAAATATTCCTAAACCTTCCTAGCCTGAATGGGTCTAATCGACCCAGTCCTATAATGCGTTTCATTCGATTCAAACCAGAAATTTTTTCATGAAGTAAACTGAATAAATAACACAAAGATTTTAAGTTAAATAAGTATGTTAAATGGATTTAAATAAAAGTTCTGGTGGGAAATACTTTAATCAAGTTTGAGTAAAATTTCAACAGGGTAGGAAGGTTAAATATAATCCGCAGTTTGAACACTTTTGCTACATTAGTTTTGACAGGGTTATCTAAAAGACTTTTGTTCTTTTTCAATTTGTTGACGGTCCCCTATAGGATTTAGGGAAAAAATATTCCTAAACCTTCCTAGCCTGAATGGGTCTAATCGACCCAGTCCTATAATGCGTTTCATTCGATTCAAACCAGAAATTTTTTCATGAAGTAAACTGAATAAATAACACAAAGATTTTAAGTTAAATAAGTATGTTAAATGGATTTAAATAAAAGTTCTGGTGGGAAATACTTTAATCAAGTTTGAGTAAAATTTCAACAGGGTAGGAAGGTTAAATATAATCCGCAGTTTGAACACTTTTGCTACATTAGTTTTGACAGGGTTATCTAAAAGACTTTTGTTCTTTTTCAATTTGTTGACGGTTCCCTATAGGATTTAGGGAAAAAATATTCCTAAACCTTCCTAGCCTGAATGGGTCTAATCGACCCAGTCCTATAATGCGTTTCATTCGATTCAAACCAGAAATTTTTTCATGAAGTAAACTGAATAAATAACACAAAGATTTTAAGTTAAATAAGTATGTTAAATGGATTTAAATAAAAGTTCTGGTGGGAAATACTTTAATCAAGTTTGAGTAAAATTTCAACAGGGTAGGAAGGTTAAATATAATCCGCAGTTTGAACACTTTTGCTACATTAGTTTTGACAGGGTTATCTAAAAGACTTTTGTTCTTTTTCAATTTGTTGACGGTCCCCTATAGGATTTAGGGAAAAAATATTCCTAAACCTTCCTAGCCTGAATGGGTCTAATCGACCCAGTCCTATAATGCGTTTCATTCGATTCAAACCAGAAATTTTTTCATGAAGTAAACTGAATAAATAACACAAAGTTTTTAAGTTAAATAAGTATGTTAAATGGATTTAAATAAAAGTTCTGGTGGGAAATATTTTAATCAAGTTTGAGTAAAATTTCAACAGGGTAGGCAGGTTAAATATAATCCGCAGTTTGAACACTTTTGCTACATTAGTTTTGACAGGGTTATCTAAAAGACTTTTGTTCTTTTTCAATTTGTTGACGGTTCCCTATAGGATTTAGGGAAAAAATATTCCTAAACCTTCCTAGCCTGAATGGGTCTAATCGACCCAGTCCTATAATGCGTTTCATTCGATTCAAACCAGAAATTTTTTCATGAAGTAAATTGAATAAATAACACAAAGTTTTTAAGTTAAATAAGTATGTTAAATGGATTTAAATAAAAGTTCTGGTGGGAAATATTTTAATCAAGTTTGAGTAAAATTTCAACAGGGTAGGCAGGTTAAATATAATCCGCAGTTTGAACACTTTTGCTACATTAGTTTTGACAGGGTTATCTAAAAGACTTTTGTTCTTTTTCAATTTGTTGACGGTCCCCTATAGGATTTAGGGAAAAAATATTCACGGAAAAAATTACCTGTACTATTTTGTTTACATACCTGTAATTTCAATATAATATCTCATTTATTTTTCTAGATATTTAACAAAACGTCTAAAATGGCCAGTGGTCGGTCATCTTTGGCCATATAATGTAGACAATATAAGATTGCAGTCAAATAGGTAATGCTTGATAATAATTTTAAAAAATCTCAGTTTTGATAAAATTGATGCGTATTTTTTTTTTTTTTTTTTTTTTTTTTTTATATCAAAAAACGAATTTTGAACAAACATTATTCAAAAGAGGAAAAAAACTTTTTATATCGAGCTAAAATATAATAAACGTAGAAAAAGTTATATTATTTTGGCTCAACTAAACATAAGAAAGACACAAACACAAAATCTAAAATCTGAAGGCCCCACCAGTGGCCGAGAGGTTCTGACCTCAAACTGGTAGACGGTAGGTGCTGGGTTCGAACCCAATCGCGACCGTCGGCCTAACCGTTCGAAGTTTTCCGTGGTTTTCTTCGAACCTTGCGTAAATACGGGTTAGGTTCCCTTAGAAAGACCCCCACGGAGGGCAACCCACCCCATAGGGCCTATATCCCATAGCGTAGATAATCGGCCGACAAAAATACACCAACACCAACTAAAATCTGAAGTTTATGAGAATTCGCACCGGCTTTGTCTATTCGAAACCAAATATGCAGACCTCGTCGTGTCTAGATTTCTCTAGACATTGGTAACAGGCACACGTAGAAAGAGAAATAAGCTTATTTCTTTTATTAATGTAGGATATACATGAAAATTTTACAATTGTTAGATCGAACAGTTTGATATTTTTAAATTTTATAAATAAAGCCTTTACATGAAAAAAATTTTAAAAAGAAATCTTTAAAAAACAATACAACACAAAGAAAAACTTATCCAAGAACAAAAACGAAATCCTTTTATTAATATATAGCCACTTTCATTTTTATTTTAAGCTTTAATATATTAAAATTAAATTTAGAATAAATTTAGAAGGTTGTGATCCGTTAAAAGTATTTAACTGTCACTTTTATAATTTTTAATGATTCAGAGGAATCAATAATAATCTAAAAGTCCATGTGCTTGTAAAATATTACTGTGAAAGCTTTATCGCATTAAACATATTAAACTGTTACTTTTATTATGACTCAGATACGATTTAGAATGCAGGTGAAATAGTTTAAAAATTTTATCTGCATGAAAAAGTCTGCAAATATGTAATAATTTCTATTGAAATATTTTGGAAACGAATTCAACCTAATATCTCCACTAAATATTCTTCAGTACTTCCTTTTCATTCATGACCTCATTCGATAGAGCACAGAGCAGAAAACATTTTACAGCAAGTGATTACTAGAATTTTAAATCTTCAATACAGTATAATAGAATATATTAGAATTTGGATGCTGGAGATAATGGAATTTTACATTTCCATGCTAAATTTTACATTTCTTTACAGACAGCACTGAAAATTAAAGGGTTACATACGTTCTCAATCGGCTAGAAATATGGGTTTTTTAAAATGATTAAATAAAATAAATAAATAAAGACAGACTTCAATGCAGTTTAATATAACATTTTGTAAAAATAAAGGTTTTAAATTCAGAAAAATATTTGTGCGTTCAAATAAATAAATAAATAAATTAAAAGATTGATTTGGGTTCCGCATCATGTATGACGACCTCAGAAGCCAAGGGGTACAAGTGGCAATAATTCGATTTGGAATAAATTGAGTTTAAAGATAATTGACGCTAAATTTGAACATCAATAATAATTTACTTAATTGAAATAGAAAAGTGCCGTTTGTTTCACTGTGGTCTTTGAACTCGTATTTCAATAACTGCAAAAACAATAGCGTAAAATTCTCTTTAAAATTATAATTAATCAATATTGATTATTATTCGGCAAAAGTGGTTTGTCTCGATAACGCAGTACAAGAATAGAAAATCACTTATATTATTTTAGCTGCTAAAAAAGGATATTTACAGGTCGTCTGTGCACTTAGTTAATGTTTTTCAGTTTCGTCACTTCACTATTAAAACTAATGGTGACACATTGCATTTTTTAGGGGTGAAAGGCTTGTCTCACTGGTGACACCCCTAAGGGAGCCAGAATGACACCTTTAATAGGGTAAAAAGATAGCAGCCTTAATCCAGAGTGCCCAATAATAAAAAAATTAAAAATATATAAACCTACTTTTGGCCCTCGAAAAATTCGAACCCACAGCGTCTGATTGCAAGCTCAGTGCACTAACCGCTCGGCCATCGAGCTCACCTTCAAAGTTTCCCTAAAATGTTCAAATGCCCTGAAATTCAAAGGTTGCTTTATATAAAAAAGCTCGTTTAAAGTTAGCCATCCTTAGTTCTAAACGAAATCGGGATGGCGCATAGCGGTGACAATCATCGTAGGGAGAAATTGCTGTTTTGATCCACCAGTGATGGCGAGTTGAAGGGGAAGGATACAAGTCACAGAGCATGCACAAATGTCTAAGGTGTGAAAATATTCCAACGGTATGAATTGCGCGACAAACTCAGCCGGTGAGAGATCAAACGGCATCCTAACACATATTTAAGCCCGCGGGTGTCAAATGGTAACTCCTTTTCCCTTCTGGGCGCCAAATACAACTGGTTTGTCACCTTTATTTTTAACAGTGTTATATCCTTTGGCTTCTTGTATCCTCATATATCACAACGATTCCATGTTGAAATCAAGATGTAAACATTATCTCAGTTCTTAGAAGAATGGTTCGGATACGATCGCTCACATTAAATGAAATTCCCGGTAAATGTAATTTCTTTCTGCAAATATAAATTTATCTGTGCTAGATTTGCATTAACGTTTGTTTACAATGCTTACTTTATACTGATGACCTTGGAATTGTTTGGTGAAATATATGCTTAAAACATTTTTAATAATTTAAAACTTTTTTATAAAACTTTTTTTTAAAGTATTCAAGTCTGTATTACTTTATTGTTTTATTAGATCATTTAACTTTTTCCAATTCAGACGTGAAATGTATGTTTACTACAAATATATATTTTTGTTTTTGACGGAAATTAAATCCTTAAAGTGCATAATATTATAGAAAAAAAGCTTTAAACTGATATCTCAGTTATTAAGAAATACTGACCAAAAAATGTGAGGGCGGACTCTATGAAAAAATATTAAACCCTAAATTTTAAAGATGATTTTCTGAAAACTACACTTTTCAACATGGGTATCATGATAACGTGACCAATGTTTAACATTTTTGAATAAAATTTCGATTCATCTACCGACAATTAAACAGTCTGAGAGTCACACAGCCAATTTCTGAAAACATTATTTTTCTATAGTTTTCCAGTAAGTTTTATAGGTAGAAATGTTAAAAGAATTTTTTAAGCAATTTTTTGGAGCCGATAGCTTTTTGCTGTAACCTTATTTTACACAAAAAAGTAAAAGAAAAAGAAAAAAAAAAGACGGGATTTTATATATATATATATATATATATATATGAAATTAGAATGTTAATCATCGAGTTCGTAGTTTTTGGTACAGTTCAACGCCACTGCAGATTTTTGATGTAGCATGTGACAAAATTTAAGAAAAAACCTTTTTTAAATACCTATTGACTATAATATTTTTAGAACTTAAATATAAATTAATGAATTGATTTTCAGAGTTTTTTAATTAACTCATCTCTAGCCAGTGATAAATAGACAAATAATCTTTATGGTTACAAATAAGAAAATCAACGCAATTAATATTGTGTTAAACCACAGTCTCCAAAATATTTCATCTACAAACGTCAAATCGCAATATCATTGTGAAATAGATCTTTAAAACGTAGAAAACAATGATCGACATTTAGTAAGGTCTTTATTTTGAGGAGAGCGATGTCTGAATGAAGTTACTTAACCGAGTCAGAATCTCTAAGAGTTGTTGATCAGATATAAAGGTATCAAACACAATAAAAATTAGCAGAAATCATTGGTGTTTCAAAAAGAGTGTTTTCTAGGATTCCGAACGTCATGAACGTTCAACAGGTCAAGAATGTCCAACAACTCCCAATAAAGATCAGTGGTTGCTCTGGGTGATACTGGTTTCTCGGATACTCCGATTTATGAATGTCATTATTATTTATCAAAACCTTCGCTCGCTTTTTGGCGTCAAAATTTCGATTCAACATGCCCGAAACCGATTTTATTCTGTAGTTCTATATGTTTACAGACTAACAGCTTGTCTTACTTTAACGGCAAGGAACTTGCATCTTGGCACCCATGAGGACTGGGCAACAGAGCATGTGAACTGACAGAAAAGTGAATAACATTGAATTCTTTTTTTTCTGACGAGCCCTGTGTCTTCCCATCTAAGTGTATTTTCTAGTGGATTAAACGTGACACTAGAAATAATGCTGGGTTTGTCCAAAGAAGTGTCTAATATACGGGGAGGAGTAATGGTGTTTGCTGACATCTTCATTATGGGCGCAGTGACTTCCACGTAATTTGAAATAAAGCTCTGAGCCAATCAGCGAAACAGAGATGAAGTCCTCTCTCAGATTTATTGTAGTTCCTTACACTGCAGCAATTGGTTATGACTTCATGTTAATGGACGAAATTTGCAAGCCCCATCGTGTCAACTTGGTGGATAATTTCCTTTTCGAGAAAGGAATTTTACGAATGGAATGACCAGCGTGGTTTTCGGACGGAACCCAGTAGAGCATGTTGGCGACATTTAGGACATTTGCCTACCACGCCCTACAAAGTGTCGGAGAACTGGAAATAGTTCTTTTGGAGATGTGAAGAAGAATACCTCAACTCCTCATTAATAGTCTGATTGACTCCATGTCTCAAGGGTATTCAACGTTGCTGGCCGTTCAAGGAAATTATACATACAAATAAAATTTTTTTAGATTTTTATTGAAGAAAATATTGTTTCTTTTCTTTTTTATGGGAATTTGAGTTCTTTTTACTTGCCCATCATACGTAGTATAGGATTAGTCGTGAAATCACTCTGAAAATCGAAAAAAAAATTTGACGGATATACACGTTTTATATCCTGGACATTCCGAAAAACATATTTTTTGAAAAAATATCCGTTCGTCTGTGTGTCTGTCTGTCTATATATGTTCTACCTCCCGAACAAATAGAGACTTGAAATTTTGTATGTACATAGTATATAAGAATGGAACGAAGCCTATTTAATATCAGTAATCTCTATTATCCGGAACTATTTTTTTCGGACTCTCTAAAAATTCGTTCTGATAAAAGGTTTATAAAAATTTTCGATTTTTTTTAAGGAGTGGACGTAAAAGGCAATAAAATTACACAAATTTTGCATAAAGAAAGAAGTCGATCGGATTATCAGTTGCCGAGATATTTGTAATCCTGTTTTTCACATTCTTCTATTTTTCATGACCCTGTATTTCATTCAAATTTCAATTCAAAGATATATTTTAATTGCAAATGAAACGTTTAATCAGGCGCAGTAAATTGTTATATAATATGATTGGGTTTTTTTTTTTAATTATAAGGATGTTTCTTTTACGCAATTCGATACTGCTTGAGTAATTTGGCGTTTTATGTAATTTGTTGAAATTAGTTCATCAGAAATTAAGTAATAGAGCTTTACTACTTGTCAAAAATATTTAAATATACGTTTACATTTTATATTGAATTTCCGATACATTTTGTAAATAATTTACACATATTTTACTTTCATATTTTATATTATACATATCCATGATGGGTAAGTATTATGATCCCCCCCCCCCCAACGACTAGTTTTATTTCATACTCATTTGCTAAATACAATGCATTTTTTCTGTCAAACATGCGTAATATTTCTAATATCGTCTACCAGGTTTCTTAATCGTGCATAAAATATTTAAAAACTTCCTTCGCCGCAAGATCCATCCACCACCCCAATATCTTTTAATTTTTTGAACTATGTATTATTTTAAAAGTTTTCTGTAAATATGTATAGTGAAAAAATCTATGACCGTGCAGTCGTTGCTTCATTATATTTTACTCATATAATCTGATTTAATCTCGCGGATTCATTTATATGTCTATGTCAAATCGGATACAAACATATACTGTTAGATTTCTGTTAGAAAAAGACCATGGTACAACTCCATTCACCATGACAAGCTGTTTGTGGAAAGTAAAGCAGCATCCCATATCTAGACAAGCAGTTAGTGGGATTGTAGCCGTATACCACTAAGCATAGAAATTCTACTGGGAATGCGTTCTCATAAAATTAAAATATAATTAGGGGAGACTGGGGAGGTTTGACATAGGGAAGGCTTGATTTACTTTTCAGTATTTAAATGTAAAAGATTTTCAGAGTTTTTCAAAAAGGTGGCAACCAAAGCTACTGAAACGCTTGCTTAAACTATGGTATTTGCTTCATACAAATTATTGAAAGTGGCGTAAGAAATTTTTTTCACAAAAACTAACATTAACACCAGTGCTGTTGTAAAAAAAGTAAAAAAATATTTTTTATTCTTTTCTTTAACATAAAAGATTTTCAGAGTTTTACAAAAAGGTGGCAACCAAAGCTACTGAAATGCTTAAACTATGCTATTTGCTTCCTACAAATTATTGAAAGTGGCGTAAGGATTTTTTTTTTCACAAAAACTAACATTAACATCTGTGCTGTTGTAAAATATATATATATATATATATATATTTTAATTCTTTTCATTAATATAATTTTTTATTTTCATATGGAATTTTGGAAAACGAACTTACTGATACGGTAGAATTTTAAAGTATGTGTAACTGTGATTCTGATGATAATAAAATTTAATATTTTCAAGAGTTATAAATTACTAACTTAATTTTAATGCATTTAGTCGTCCGCAGGTTATAAATTGAAAACACTCTTTATTACTACAACTGTTTACAAGTAAGAAAAATAATGGATCTAATTTTGCTCATAACCACTTTCGCTTTACGAAAAATGTGCATGCAAAATCATAGTTCCTATTAAACATTCCACAACTTTGCATTTTCAAATGCAAATTTTCCTCCATCATCCTTATTTGCATATTATATCATATTTTGCTTTAACGCCTTGTCTAATATGAATTACAGTACTTATATTCTAATTATAAAATTTAATTGCGTTTAGTGTGTGCTTATTCTCGTACAATGCATTCAGATTTAATTTAAATGCAGATGCGAAAGTTTAAAAATGAGATTTTTAGGTTCAAGTACAAGTAATTCACCAAAGTTAACTTTCTGTATATTTTAAAAGAAACATTTTTCTCTAGAGAACGAGAAATTAAATCTATTCTAACTCGCCCCCATTGTTCAATTTAAAAATTATTTTAAACAGTTATACGACATCCAAAAGTCTATTTCAATTTAAAACATTTATAATAGAATATTCGTAGTTTTAAATACATATAACTTCTTGTATAAATGTACATTAATAAAATTTAATGTACTATTTTATATTTATCAGCAAATAATTAGGTATAATAATATAAATAAATAGTAATTAGGTATACTCATATAAGTAAATAGTAAAATATATTAGTATTAATTAGTGAAAATTAAATTTTAATTCAAAGTTTTTTATGCTGAGGCAAAGCCTTCTCAGAGACTTTCAAGAATCAACACGAGCAAAGAAAACACACCTAAAATTGTAGTTTTTCAGATATTGATGTTGTTGGAAACTTGAAAAATTGCATGATAGTTGCTTATAAGATGCAAATATTCACTAAGAAAGGTTTTTGTAAAAAAATAAAAGGGTGGGAAAATGCGCGAGAAGGGTTCTAAATTATGGTCTCTTAAAAATTGCTAGAAATACCAAATTGATTTTAAAACTAATTGCTGCATGCTGATGATAACAACTACTGGTAGAATAAAGGCTATATTTACCACCACCATTAGAGCCTTTCAGGTGTAAATAATCTTCTAAAATTACGATTTTTGTGGTACAGAAAGAATATAAATATGTAATTTTACATGATAACTACTTACGAGTTGCATATGAAGTTGAAGAATAACTGAAAAAAAAACTGAAATGTAAAAAAGAGACATTGCACGAAATTTTCCTAAAAAGCATTTAAATTATGATATCTATAATATTGCTAAAGGTAGAAACTTGAAATTTGGCGTGACAGAAACTTAAAATGTTTATAAAATTTCTAAGAACAGTTGAAAAGCATTATAAGTTTAAAAAGGTAAAATTACGAAAATAATTCTAAATACTTTTTAAATTACGACATCTATGGATTCTCGGAAAATATTAAATAGATTTCAAAAGTAATAATCGCAATACCTGCAATAAAAGCAGTAACTTGTATGCTGGTGCCTTTACATAAAAAGGTAATTGCAAAAAAAAAAAGTTTTAAAACCGCGTTTTTTTTTTTTTTTTTTTTTTTTTTTTTTTGTGGTAACGTTTAATAAAGTTTCAAATTTCATTTTGTAGATACGCATAAAATCTGTCTAAAAACAGTTTCTAAATTATTTGAAATTTAAAAGTGTAAAATGAATGAAAGATATTCTCGAAAATTTTAAAGTCGTGTTATCTATGGAGTCTCAGGAAATACTAAGCGGCTTTCGAATGATTCAATGATAGTAAAATTATGGTGACATTCTTTACTCCAAATAGGCTGGATTTCATTTTGGTGGCACTACGCTAAGGCTATGATAGATCGTTACTAGAAGAATTCAATATGGCATGGTAGTTACTTTTTAAAATGCAAATACATTTTAAAACTCAATTTAAGCAATTCTCATTTAAAATAAGAAAATTATTCCAATTACTCATAAAGATCTATATATGATGCATAGATTTCTGAACATAAACTATACGCACGCAAAAATTTTGTTCAATTAGAAAATACACACCACATATGAAAATTCATCTTCAGCATATCTTTCCAACAAAGAAACTAGTACGTGAATTCTGCTTTGCAACTGCACCTGAATTCTTGTACTCTACACGAGGTATAGAGTATATACAAAATGAGTAACATGCAAACGATTAATTAAATTTTAAAAATGCATACTGCTTTTGAAAATACACTTACAACAATTAAAGCTTGAAGGCAATACTACAACCGATTTCTGCTGTAATATAATGTAAATGAACGTTAGGTCCCACGAATTCCTTACTCTATCAGAATCTTGTTGTGAAATTAAGTAATTCAGAGTAATTTCGGTACGTTTGAAATTCCGTAATGTCACTGAAAAATACTGCAAACAATTTTTTTCCATTCACCATAGTGTACTGCAATTTTTTTGAGTGCCCCTGTACATAAATGATTAATGCCACACACTTTATATTCAGTACTGGAAAATACCATCCTTACAAACATCATTAACATAAATCTATGAAACTTCAATCAAATCTATCAACTGCATGACATTAACGTGTAATAATGGAATGGGGTTCTGAAAAATGATACACAGAAATAAACAATATTTTTTCTTCAATTTTTTCGTTTATTACTTTTTTCTATATTTACAACATAAATGCATTAGATTCGTGAAAGTTTTTGGGTTCCGATTTTCAATGGACTTACACGTTTTACCAGTCAGAGTTTACAGAAAACATATTTTTACAAAATGTCTCTCTGTCTATCTGTTGAAACAAAAAGTTTGTGGGCATTATTTTTTTAAGAACAAATGCACGGAAGTTCACAAAATTTTAGATTCAGTTTGATCTTGATATTAAACTGGATCTGATTAGTTTCTCGTGTATACCGCCGAACAGGTGACATTGCTATTATGTCTTTTTTCACGATTTCCACAACAGCTGTATGTCAAGAACTAATAAGCGGATATTTATAAAACTTCAAATTCTATTATTCCTTGATATAATATGATCCAGTACGTATTGGTGTAAATCGCACAACAAGTGGCCTGCTATGCGGCATTATTCATGATTATCGCTATAGCTCTATCTTAGGAACTACTGCATGAATTTTAGTATAACTTCAAATTCAGTTAGTCCTAGATATAAATTAGTATTCTTTAGTTTTTAGAGTAAATGGCTCAACGGATGGCGCTTCTATCCAGTTTTTTTCGATTTCTGCGATGATTCTATGTAAAATAGTAATGCATGGATTTTCATCATATTTCAGATTAAATTAGAATTTGAAATAAGTTGTTGCAGGTTAGATTTTGGTGTGAATTACTGAATCGGTTATGCTGCTATGTTTAATTTTTCTTGAAGTATTAATGTATATGAGACACAAGAAAGTGGTGGTATTGCCACTTATGACTAGTTTTTTCTTTTTGTATAAATTTTAAAGTAAATATACATCAGAAATAAAAGGCAGACTATACCACACTTTTTCCCATTTTTATAAAATAAATAAATAAACAAATATCGATTGCATCGTATTTCACACGAATGTTTTAACCTAAAAATAACTTTTACATGATTTTACTGCTACAGAAATGAAACACTTGTTAACTATTCATTCACTGTAACGATGAATATTTTCCATGTTGGTGAAAAAAGTCCGGGCCAGGATTCGAACCAGGGATGTATTGGCTGAAGCCGCCAATGCTCTTCCAACTAAGCCATCCCTGATGAAAGCTGGATGACTATTTCACCCAAATGACCTCAACGATCACAGAATCTGGTCTGATACTTTGAATCAGCTCAAAAGAATAAATCGAAAGTTAATATTTGGAACTCAGAAAACGTTGCATACGAAATATATTCATTCACTGATCCCCTAATATGATCATCCTATAATATATTCATCGCTGATCATGATGTACGAAAATGATTAACACTCTCATACTTTGAACAACTTTATCTTGTTTTAATAAAACTATGTTAAAAAGCTTTGAGTTTGTGACTCTATCTCTATGTGGCAAAAATTTTAAGCAGTTCCATCTCGATAACTAATATACGGAATTTAATAAAAAACTATATTCAGGTAGCCCCTAATACAAATTAATACTGAATAGTTTTTGGTTCTAAATTGTTAAACAGGTGACACTGCTATGCTGTATTTTTCCCGATTACCTTACTAGTCCTATTTCAAGAACTAATTCACGGAGTTTCATGCCTTCAGAATCCTCACAATGGGCATAGATCGTCATTTAATTTTGGCACTGTGACAGCGAATTTTGAAGTGTTAACATGCATGAATTAGAATGAAGTTTTAAGATTGCCACATCCGGAATAGTTCATTAATAACATTCTTATTACAATCCTATAATAATTCGATAAAACTTACATTCACATTATTTCTTTATCCGAAAATTTGCATTATAAATTTAATATTCCTTTTTGTAATATTAGATTAAGAAAATTGTAATTATAATTAAGAAAAATCAATATATCATTAAACGAAACAAAATTTTAAATTTTATATATTTTTTAATAACATTAAATTTAAATTTATTTTTAATAACGTTAAAAGAAAATAAAACTCACTTAGATAATAAGTAATAAATTCAAATTAAATGCTCACTAAATATGGGAAGCTTTTCTATTAATATATGTTAGTGACATAAAAAATATTTTTAAATATCGGATGCATCGTGTTTCTCACGAAAGTTTTTATCTAAAATTATTGTTTACATGATTTTACTGCCACAGAAATGAAACATTTGTCAGATTTTTATTCACAGACAATGATGTACGAAATACTTAATACTCTTATACTTTGAACAACTTTATCTTCTTTCGAAACTATGTAAAAAAGCTGAAAACGAAACTTTTGCTAAATGATTTAAAGATGAAATGAAGCAATTGACAGTTCATTGAATTCATCATAATATTATTTGTTAAAATGAAAATGCTACGTCAGGGATGTATAAATGCAGTTAATTTCCGTCTGTTAAAATACTTTTAGATGTGTAAATTTCAAAGGCAATTTCAAATAAATAATGTAATCCAATTTTTATATGTTAAAAATAATTAAGTTTTAGCAAGAAGTTTTGAAAATTACCTCTTAAAGGCACATAGTATTACAAAAAATAATTATTTAAAATATTGTTCTCAATATATTGTTAAACCTTTCACAATGCAGATAATTTCCGCCTTTTGAAATGCATATAGAATTAAAAGGTTTAAAGACGATTTTAAATTAGCAATATACTCTATTTTCAAAGTTTCAACAAAAATTAAATTTTAATGCGAAATACCGAGAGCTATCTCTTATAGGCAAATGCCATTATACAAAAAAGAATTTTCTTTAAAAGCTTGTTTTCAATAAACTGTTACACATTTCTTAATGCACATAATTTGCGCTTTTTGAAATACATAATAGAAGTAAAAGTTTCAAAGACCAATTCAGTTTTATCAATATAATATATTTTTACTGTAATAAATTTTAGAATGTGTGTTTTATTTTAAAAGAACTATATATAAAATAAACAAAGTGGATTCTTAATTCACATTACATTTATTACTAATCAGAGTCAAGTATATAGAAGTTTTTAAAACATTTAAAAATATTCAACTTTTATAAAATATAGCAGTCGATTTTTTTTAAATCTATAGCGCTTTCACTTGAACACTTTTTTGTAGCCTTCATCAATGGAGCTGCTATAGCTTGACCAAAAACAACTAATAGGAAGGAGCAAAGGAAAAATGTAAAAGGGGATGCTACAGAAACATAAAAAACTTAGTTAAATGTAGCAATCTTAAAACTTTCTTCTTTCTCATACATGTTAACATTTCGAAATTTATTATCACAATGCCAGAATTAAAGGGCAACCTATGCCCATCGTGGGGATTATTAAAGATATGAAATTCCCTTCATTAGTTCTTGAAATACGATTATCACCTTAATCATGTAAGTCTTACAAAATTCAGCATAGCAGATTCTCCTGTAGGACGATTGACGCAAAAATGTAAATAAAACCGATTCATGTCAAGCATTAACGGAATCTAAAGCTTAGTAGACATCGATGCATTACTTCTTGAGATAAAGAGAATACTGAAATCGTAACTTATAGAGAATAGCAGCACCTTTTGTGGAGCTATTACAACATAGTGTAAACAGCATCAGTTCATGTCAAGAACTAATCGAATCTAAAGTTTGATGGAAATCCGTGCATTCGTTCTTAAAATACAGATGTTTTGGAAGTCTTAAAAAAATGCAATCCTCAATGATCTGCTACCTATTGAGTGATTTACACCAAAAAAAAATGAATTTATGTTGAGGGCTATCTGAATCTCAAGACTAGACAAACAGATTCACAGACATTTTGGAAAAACGCGTTTTTTGGTTTCTCTGATGCTTAAAATTCGTAAATCCGTCAATAAACGGAATTCGGAAATTTTTAAATGTTTCCGGGAACATCATCATGACTTGACTATGGAACATAGAGAGATAGTTGCCGCGTCTGACAAAATTCTTTTTTCAATGCGCCGATGGATGTTTAAAAAAAATCTCTTTTTTTTCACAGTTTAATTGTCTCTGATGAAAAGTAATGAAACTTAAATGGTCCTGATGACTAGAAATATCATTGGGATGATTTATGAAAAGAAAAAGAGATTTTATTAAATCATCAGTTACGTGGTGGATTCGTTGCAATATGGGGTTGCTTTTCATTCGTTGACGTGGTGTCTCTTATATATCTTTCAGGAAAATTTAATTCAAAGACACATATGCAAACTCTTTTTGACCATCTTTCATCTGCTGCAGCACTTCGGGCAACATAAAAATGGATATAACAGCGAGATAATGAGCCTATCTACACAAATTGTGAGAAAAAAATTAGTTCTATAAGAAAAAATATTGAAGATTTGTAATGGCCGCTCATAAATCCTGATTTATATCCTATCGATAACTTATAGGGAGAACTAGTAAGATGAGTTTATAAAAATATTAAAGCCATTTTTCTTCGGAATTCGAAATTAGATCTACAATTGAAAATGAATAGCACAAAAAAATTCCCGAACTGTACTAAAAGTTAATGATATCATGGACTGAGAGAACACTTGAAATCATTGACCTCATAAGTGAGTGCATAATACATTAAATATTTGTTTCTTTATTACCATATTGAACTTTCTTTGGTGTCCTTACAGTTTTTACACAAGCAAAAATAACAAAATTACTTTATTTTCATAACAAAGTATTGACAGTTGAATTTTGTTGACTTTTCTATTACTTTTTTAGCTTAATGATACATATTATATGAAAAATGTTTCATTTGTTTTGAAATTTATCAAAAAAGTTAATGTTTTTTACTGTCCTTATAGTTTTTACACGCACTTTATATATCACACACTACACAATACACATATATGTATATATTATGTGTATTTTAACATTGCAATCTCAGTTAATTTTTTTAAATAGATAAGTGCATAACTTGAAAAAACTATAGATCCCAAAAATAAAAATAAGACACTTTTTCTGTACACATAAAAAATAATGTATAAGAAATGATTGTTAAAAAAAGGAACATGAACTAAAAATAATAATTGGAGCAAACTAACATTATAATTAACTTCTACTTACTCAGCCCAAACAGAGTTATTTTTTTAGATTTCTATTCTTTTTATGGTTGCTACTGTTGAATAACAGATATAAAATACAGCATGATAAGCAATTTTCTATTTATAGAAACATATATTAAGCCTACTATTTACATAAAACTTTGTTCTGCAGAAAATAATCAAGAATTGAATTTATTCGATATGATATAATTCTTAGCGTTTTTTGTAATACTTCAGATGAAATATGATGTAAATTATGATTTCCGTAAAGAAAAATTTTATGATTAGCTAAGCATGGTTAATCTAAAGAAAATGAAACTGTCGCTTTCATTTATTTTATAATCACTAGTACCGTAAAATGGGGTGAATCGGAACACTTTTCAAGTTCAACGTTAAAAAAAAAAAAAAAAAAAAAAGCAACAACTGATTTTTTTTTTCTACTAGAAACTTCGGTCTTGTTCTGTTCTTTACTTTTTAAGCAAAAAAGAAACATTTTTACTGTTTATATATGTATTATTCACTTTTTTAATGGTGTTCCGATTCACCCCGCAGATAGGGGTGAATCGGAACAAATGTTATAATCTCTATTTATTCCGATTCAAACTTTAATAGAGTTAATAAAAACAGGTAATAATGAGAAGGGAGGAATAGGAACACGTAGTTACTGTGAAACCAAGCCTTTATCTCATATACAAGTAAAGGTATGCCTTTTTGAAAATTAAAATCAACTTTGAAATCAAGAAAAATTTTAATTTATTTTAAGAAATTATATTCGAATTGCAGAAGTAGAATTTAATTCAAATTTAGACCTGTTCTGTGTTAGCCTTTACTAGAAGTCATTGGGTAAGTGAATCTATTGAGTAATCCCAATCGCAGCATGTATTAATATGACCTACTAATATGCCCTCATCTCCAGCCCTTAGTACTGTTTGCATCCCTCTCTTTTTTAATTGGTTTTTCATTTTGAGATGTTTGTGTAATTTTGTGGATGTCAGAGAATAATTTTGTGCAGTTTTTCTAACTAATTTGGTATTTTTGAATTCTTTTATTGTGTGTTCCATGTCTGTTGGATTAGGCGTTGACTTTTTTGTTTAACCAAGTAATTTCTGGGCACCTTTAAACTCTTCAAGTAATTAGAACAAACAAAATACAGGGTGTGCAAAAAGTACGTAAAAATTTTAAAAATTCATAAAAACCGAAAAAATAACCGAAATGAAAAACGGTTTGCAGGGTTAGTATCTGTAGGTCACGGGGATTTTTTTAAGATATGAAAAAAATAATTAAAAAAACAGCCAATAGGTGGCGCTGACGTACCCAAATCAAAGAAAAGATACCCAAATAAAGAACAGAATGTTTCATCAAACCGCCGAACAAGCTTTATGAGGCCTGCCGCTGTTAAAGGCCCCTTTCCCGTCCTCAAATCCTTTTGAAATCGGAATTTACGCAAAGCAATAGTCGCTGATTCCTTGTTCATGTAAAATAACTTCACCAACAAAGCTTTGTCCTTCGCAGTGAGCATCCTTGATCAAGTTCACGACTCACAACGGTGAACTAGTTGTGGATTAGGAGCGCAAGCTCTTATAACCGGTTCATTTGCATATTTCCACGGAAATCGCAAGTACCAGCGCCATCTGTCGGCTGCTTTTTGAATTATTTTTTGTTTCTGTCTTAAAAAAATCCCTGTGACCTATAGATACTAACCCTGCAAACCGTTTTTCATTTCGGTTATTTTTTCGGTTTTTATGAATTTTTATAGTTTTTACGGACTTTTTGCTCACCCTGTATTGTTACAATACATATTCTTACATATGTTTTCATATATTACACGAAACTATTACTGCGTAGAAAAAATAACCATAAGAGAAAACGTGTTCCGATTCACCCCGTAAATCTTAAACCTCTGATTTTACAAGCCATTTTTTATTTTTTCATTATGTAGTTTAGAAATAAATAGAATTTAATACAGTATATCGTTTACAGGTCTATCATTAATTAAAAATCCCCTCTCTTAGGTTTAGAATACGAAAAATACTGAAGTTACATACAAAGTTTTGAAGGCATTGAAAAAATGAGGTTTTTAAGGATCATCTTGAAATTTATTTTGTATACCCCAGTAAATTTGCAAACATGTCAAAATTGAATTTCCCAACTCTTAATGGTATTACCTTCTTATAAAAAAATTGGCAACTAAAAATATCAGCAAATATATTTATAATAAGTTTATTTATATGACCGGGAAGTTTCGTTCCTATTCACCCCGCTGTTCCTATTCACCCCATTTTACGGTAGTCTTGTTTATTTAATTAGCGCGAAAATTTTATTAAAGAAATGAAAAGTGATTATTTCATATTTAAATGAAAATAAAAAAAGCTCAAATAAATATTTATGAAAAGAAATGCAATTTATGTACACATTGCCACATTGCACTACAGCTTATACTGTATTAGCTTATCTGTTTGTCGACCAATAGTGTAATCGTTATAAAAAAAAAAAAAAAAAAAAAAAAAAAAAAAAAAAAACAGAGGGTATTTTTTCTAAGCAGAGGATATAAGTTCAAGTCAGGGAGTATGACTTAGAGTGTATATATAATAGCTTTCTTGAGAAACAGCGACTAGACAGTGTTCCTAAAAAATTCAGAAGGTATACGGCGTATATCCGCGTGCACTATCCACCACACCCTTATTATCGACACTACAAGGGGTTGGGGTACAAATATTTAGACATATACCGATACAAATATTTAGGCATTTTATTTTACATATATAAAATAGAAAAAGGTAAATACATTAATATGATGAACATCACACGTGAAATTTTACCAGGAAACAATTTAACTCAAATCGACTGCCATCTTTATCAATTACCAAAGATAATCTCTTGCCTAATCCAAAGATAAAGTCATTGTCCGAGGGCGGCACGAATCATTTTAAGAGGTAATATGTGTTATTCCCGCAATGTGGTAGTTTACTATTTACTTTAGCCTCTTAAACCCTCCAGACGCAATAATCTATAGGATTTAGATCCGGTAAAGAAGGTGGCCGATCTTTGTGCATGATAAAATTCCGACAATTGACCTGGAGCCAAGCCTGTGTTAATTTAGCTCGATGCGAAGGTGCAAAATCTTGCTGAAATACATAATTATTTTTTGGATGCAACCTGTCAGCATGTGCCAATATATGTGCAGTCAATATGTTCTGTTTGTAATATTCCACGTTGATTTTTACTTCTTTATCTAAGAACGTCAAAAGCAATTTCTCATTGTTTGACACTGCTGCCCAAACCATAACAGAGTTCTTGTTCTGAAAGCGTTTAATGGTTTGAAGAGTTTTAGGTATATCCTCAAACGTTGTTCAATATACACCGAAAATTCTAATACACCAAAGAAACGTAATTTAGAGAGTTTTTAAAGGCTTTTATAAAACATTTATTGCTTCTGCTTACCTTATGTGGTAGCGGTACTGGCATAGAACATAGAGTGTAGAACCATAAGAGTGTAGTATCATGAGAATGATCTATGTAGGAACAGAGAGTGTCACCGTTAATACAAAACCATCACTTTTATAATCGGTTTATTAATTCCTGAGCTTGCACAGAAATCGTAATTTACAAATTTTTACTTTTACGTAGTTTACGTTTTTCGCACCGCTCCTTTGCTTCACAACTTTTAATTTCACATTTACTCCCGACAGTTCTTAGGAGAAATATATATTTTGTAAGTAGCTACCATGCCAAATTGAAAGTTCTCCTTAGTACAATAAAAATCTTCTTTTTGAATACTTTTGTATCCTCATGTAAGGCATGGTGACGTCACTGCAACGTCACTGTGAAGTCACATTGTGACTTTGTGACCATCGATCGTCGATGTGAAGTCACAGTAACTAAAATGTGAAGTCGTTATGGCCGTTTTAGAGTTCGTTTGTGACGTCACGTTGTGACCACTTTATGAAGTCACGGTGTGACAAATTTGTGAAAATGTGTCATTTGTGACTAATTTGACATTAACATTGTGACGAAATTGTGGCAAAAGAAACTATATCTAAATTGTCAGACACATGTTTTTAAAAGTAAATAACATGTTTTGAAGAATTTTTGTAAGTTTCTACCCTAATAGAATGCATGGTCACAATGACGTCACTGCGAGTCACTTTGGTCACATCACATCTATGACCAAAATGCCACCACTCAGTGACGTCACATAGTGACTGAGATGTGACTTTCTCAAAAATCTTTAGAAATTTATAAATATCCTTCAAAACATGTTATTTACTTTAAAAAAATGTTTCTGGCAATTTAAATATCGTCGCTTTTGTCACAGTTCCGTCACAAGGTTAATGTCAAATTAGTCATAAATGACACATTTTTCACAAATTTGTCACATTGTGATAACTTTGTGAAACGTCACAAAAGAGCTCTAAAACGGCCATAACGACTTCACATTTTAGTCACTTTGACTTCACATCGACAATCGATGGTCACAATGTGACTTCACAACGACGTTGCAGTGACGTCACCATACTTTACGGGTAAAGATTTTTAAGAAGGTCACATCTCAGTCCCAATGTGACGTCACTGAGTGGTGGCATTTTGGTCGCAGATGTGATGTGACCAAAGTGACTCTCAGTGACGTCATTGTGACGTCACTGTGACCATGCATGCTATTAGAGCTGTATCCGCTGCCCGTAAGACATGGTGACGTGACTGCAACGTCGTCGTGAAGTCACATTGTGACTTTGTGACCATCGATTGTCGATGTGACGTCACGTGACGTCGATGTGAAGTCACAGTGACTAAAATGTGAAGTCGTTATGGCCGTTTTAGACCTTTTTTGTGACATCACATTGTGACCACTTTGCGACGTCACAATGTGACCAATTTGTGAAAAGTGTGTCATTTGTGACTACTTTGACATTAACATTGTGACGAACTGTAAAATTTTTTTTACAAAGTCACATTTTAGTCACATTGTGACGTCACTGAGTGGTGGCATTTTCGTCACAGATGTGATGTGACCAAAGTGACTCACAGTGACGTCATTGTGACGTCACTGTGAACATGCATGCTATGAGGGGATGCTTTACTTCTTGCGGCTGAGCAATATCATCATTTAGATTATTATGGGTATCTTATACGATAGTCTTCGGTGGTACTAATAAAATGTAGCTTACGTTTGTTGTTTTAGCAGATTCTATCACCACCAATTTACTTTTGAAATCAGTTTGATACGTGCTCAGATTGCGCAGAGATTGCCACCACTGACAATGAGATTTTGTGAGCTAGAGTATTTCTTCGCTACTATTAAGAAAACAACAGCACACAAAAATTTAAAAATCAGTGGTATTATAGAGAAATGTTTTATAAACACGCTGATGTACACAGTTTTAAAATCGAAAAAAATATTTAAAGAAATATTTAATGTTGAAATTGGTGAGAATTGGTCCATTAAAAAAGTTTTTTAGGAGCAAATCCTATAAATAGGAATTAAAACATTTTTAGATAATTTTAAACATTGGAAGTTCCAGGTGTGCAGACTTTTGTTGTTGTTGTTGTTGTTTTTGTTTTTTAATTTGACACATTTTTGAGGATTTCCATATTAAATTCAAATTTTCAGCGCTTTGTGAGACATATTTGCATCTATCAGAAATGTTTATTATTATAAACTGTTGCGAAATGATCAAAGAATCATATTTCCTTTAAATTAAAAAACATTTACACGCCACTATCACAAACAGAAAAAAACTTTCAAATGATAATTAAATAATTAAAAGTTAAAAGAGAAAAATACTGGAAATTACATTTATTTGTGAATATTAAAGAAGAAATATAATTTTAAAATAATAAATTCGTTAAAATGCGTTAACTGCTGTAAATGAAAAACAAATTACGTCATGTTTAAAATAGCCGAATGCTTTATTTAAAAGTTTAGCCTGCATTTTTTAGTTATTTGTCCTAAATTTTCGATTAAATCAATTTGGATAATTATTTTTTAATGAACGCACATTATTTGTAGATGTACCCGTACACGCTATTTTTAAAAATAATCCCATTTTTATTTTACAATTTTTATTTTAAAAGTTGTTTTATGAAATTCCACTGGTGTCAACCAGGTTATTTTGATTGTTTAATAGATAAATGCAAAAAAATGGGATATAAAAATACCATTACTGATGCCATTATCTTATAACATTTAAAAACAATTGTTTAAAAACTTTTTAAAGAGAAAATAATTTCAAATGTAAAATAACGCATCTTTACTCATGAAGCTGTTACATTATATTTTTTTCATTCTGCTGACAAAGAAATTGAGATGTTCATATCGGGGGGGGGCTTCAAAAAGTGAAAATGCTGTTTTCGTAAAAATAATTTGCATTTCATACAAAATTGCAACTGGCAAACATGAGATAAAGTGTGGGAATATAATTATTAATAATCAACAGCACGTTAAAATATATTTAAAAGAGTGAATATGAATATGAAAATTATGCATGTATATTTTGTGACGGTGAAATTTATGTTATTTTTAGATTTCATTGAATTATAATTGAGTCTTAGTGACGTAATTTCCGTTGATTTTTTATTCCGTAAAGTTAAAGATCACAGACGCACTTAATCACTTACAAAATTCATTACCTTAATTGCACATAAATGATGACGTAAGGAATAAAGATAAAATTATTTTCAATAAGATCTTTTAAGTATTTTTATTTGTCGAATGTGAGTTAAAAGTAGCAAATAAAATAAATTACATCATATCTAAATTGACCAAGCAATATTGCAAAACAATTAAAATTTAAAAGTATATGTATACGAGACAATTACTTTATATTTTGATATGATCTTTATAACTATCGTTGTAAATTCTAGACGGCACAAATAATATTTCCTATCAAACAACAAAAATATTTTTTGTGAATAATGCTAAAAAGATAAAATAAATTTTACAGTTACAGACAGAGTTATTGTTAAGTAACAACAAATTTAAACGATACATTTAACACTAGAACCGCGGCGACGGGTCATTTTGACCCGCATCATATGGAGAGACGTCGATTCGAACCAGAAAACTCTTAATAAAATAAGCAAAATATATGCTGAGAAAAAGTATTTTCAATAAATAATCTAAACAGTTTTAAATGAAAATTCCGGTGAGAAATATTTTTATAAATCTTTAAGGAATTTTCCCACGGTTCTAGTGTTAATGTGTCTTACTTAAAAATATAAGTATCGCGCTTCAAAAAATAACAAGAGACAAAGACTCTGTGTGTTTCACTGTTTAACTGATCTTGTTTAATCAAACATGTACATGGATAGTAGATGCTTAATAGCAGCTGATTTGAGCTTAAAATTACCCAATCAAAGGGGAATGAAAGAAAACCGTTTACAGGGATATTGTCCTTTCTTTTAAAAAATATAGTTCAGCGTTTCGCAATTTTTCAAAAGCCGGTCATGTTAGGGTATTTGAGTTGGTGGTGTGCCAAAAGGAGTTGACAAGCGTAGCTCTTAGAGAAAAAGAAAGAGCGTAGAGAAAAAGAAACGTATATTTTTAAATGTAATTTGTTAGAAAACTGCATCGTAATTTGTTTTTGAGACATTAATGTTTTTGTTGTTTTCTATTCTATTTCTCTAATGGAGGCAGCTTGTGTACTACATAATGAAATAACACCACTAAAACTGGTGATAATTATTAATTACAATAATGCACTTTGTACAAATCACCATTAAACGATAATAACAAATCAGGACGCGTTTCGAGCTACAACAATAACAGCTAGTCATTAGCTGAACCAACACGTGTTCGTAAGGGGACAGAGTTAGAGATAAGAGTTTATCTCTAACTCTGTCGCCTTAGTGACAAAATATTAATTACGTGGAACAGGGGACGAAAGATTGATACAGCTATAACATTTTTCTCTAAATCTTATATCTCCTTATATTTAAGCAATCTAATGTAGCTTTTCAATATACTATAAAATAAAAACTCATTACTAAAAATAAAGTATAAATTAGTTTATTTTGTAACATTTTATTGTCATTTTCCATTTTTGTGTTTTATTTGTATATTTTGTTTTTCTGATGAAGTAAATTCAATCGAAACATGTCAAACTATTAAGATTTAATTTGTAACAGTTTATTGTCATTTTTCATCTTTGCGTTTTATTTGTATATTTTGTTTTTCTGATGATGGTTGAGTAAATTCAATCGAAACATGTCAAATTATTAAGATCTTTTAATGTATTTTATTAGCATTTGACATCCTTTTTAGCAATTAAATATTTTAATATATGCTTTTGAAATGTTTTTAATGGACGTATAAGAAAACTTCTATTTATAATTAATGTAAAAGTTTTTTTTCTTTTTTGAGAAAGCATGTGGTTGTATTTGGGTCTAATATAGTGGATTTACGGTTACATTTTTCAACAGATCTTAAAAACAAAGTTTAAAGGGCTGCATTAGACCGCTGCACAAGCAGAAATTCTTTCTGCATTCTTAAATTGAAGAGGCTCGGAAAGGAGTAAACACATGCGCAAATAAGTTGAATTTGATCGACTTAAATTTTTACGTTTGCATTTTAATACACATATTGTCGTTCCATGTGTGCAGTTAAGTGATGGAAGTAACGGAAAAGATAATTTTGATATTTATCACAATCTTAAACAGTCCAAAATATGTACACAGAAATGTGGTAGCTACAAATCTACTTCCCATACACTTTTTTATATGAAAATAAATTAAGTATAGTTTTCTCGTCCGTCATCCGAACGAATGCATAATGCAAGATTCAGTGCAACCGATGATGAACAAATGAAGCATAAATAACTTGACCTATTGTTTTTCAATCTGTGCTTTTCTTTACCATTTTAGTTGCTATAGTGCCTGTCAATCTTCTTAAAATTCTATATTTCTTTTAAGATTGTAGTTACAGATATGTCCAATTTCATCCAACAGTTTTTTATTCTTAATCTAGTGTTATATTTTTGCATGTCTAAGGTCTGTCAGTGTGACATCATGAGATATGTAGACCTGGTCGATAATTCCCGATCCCTTTATTCCCGTGCATATGTATGTCTATTCCAGTATTTGATAAGCAGCTAGAGAAAGAATTACAAAAATGAGAAGTGAAAACAATTCATAAATGGGATTTTTTTTTGTAATCAAGACATTACTTGCACCGAAATGTTTACGAACCGTATTTAATGAACCAATTTCTTCTTCTTTTTTTTTAAAATATATTTCTCAGACTGAACATTATGTGACCTTATTAACTTTATTATAAATCTTTCGGGTCCGATTTTAATATTTTATCTTCTTTTTTCTATTTTTAGAAAAAAATTACGTTTATGTTAATTACATTAACACTAGCTACCTAAATAGATTAATTAATGTTTAACGAACATTTCATTGTCTGCTACAAAATGGATGTTGTTGTTTTGCGAACAATTTAATTAATATTTATATGACAATATATTAAGGAAGTATTTTTGAAGATGTTTACAAAATATTGTATTACAATAAGATTTAACTCATATTACAACTTGCGCTTTATTACACACTAGCGGCCTTCGCCCGCTACGCTGGTCGGTTTATCTAAAGAAATCTTGAAGAAGTAGTTAGATAAGGTTCAGACATACATTAAAAAAAAAAAGCAAGTCGATCATTCAAAAAACGTTGGGAAATATCAAATATTTACTGTAATTTTTTAAGAAAAACAAAGTTTCGAAAAAAAAAATTAAATCGAAAAAAAAATTACACTGACATATTAATGCAAGGAAATTTTCCCAGAGAGAAAATTCGCCTTGAATACAATATTTCAAATTCTTTTAATTGCTTATAGGTGTTAATGCCAACATAGTGAAAAAAAAATTCCATGCTGGGAATCGAACCCGGGCCATCAGTATGGCGCACTGACGTTCTACCGACTAAACCACATGGAACGACAGCCAGCTTGAAACTTTCTCATACTTAAGTAGACTGGCGAAAACATAACGATAGCGCGTTTTAAAATCGCACAGTGACATCTATTGGATTTTATATGTACTAAAAAACGTTATGTACTAAAAAACGTGAGCAGCGCACCTAATAGTTTCTTTTGTTTCTTTTTGTTACTTTTTTGTCTGTTGTCCGATTTTGATGAAACAAAGCCTATACACTGCCCGGGAGTGTGCATTCTTCATTAGTGAAAACCGCATAAAAATCCATTCAGTAGTTACGAAGATAACCTCGAACAAACAGACAGACAGACAGACAGACAGACAGACAGACAAAAAATTCAAAAAATTTTTTTTTGTGTTTCATTGATTTTCTTTTATCGCCCTGACTCCATTTTTGTCAATTATCTTCAATGTACAGACACACCGGGTCCTACTGTTTTATTATATGTATAGATGATTCTTATAAGGAAGTAACTTTTATTTTAAATTTAAAGAGTGAAATGTATGTTTTAAATGGAAGAATCGAAAATGCGAAGGAGAATTAAGCAAATAATAATAATAATCATTATTATTATATGCCTAGACGTAATTTAAACCCTTTAGTAAATTCATAGACATATATTAACATTACTATATTTAAATAGTAGCAAAAGTATTTCTTAAAACAAAACAATACTTCATTTAAAAAAACATGTACTATTAAATGTTCATCAGAACGTAAAGGGTTAAGCAACTTCATTAGGAGAACATCAATCAGCAATACTTTATCATGCTCTTTCAAGAGCAATCATCCTTAAGACGAAGCGCAATTCTTTTTTCAAACATTCTCTTTGAAAAGCAATGATTGCGCTTTCTTTTCAAACTGCTTCGTACTTGTTAGTAAAAGAAAGACAGATTCAAAAATAGAAAAGGACAGTGGTTGATTCGAAGGAAAGATTTCCGTTCTTTAGAATGATGCTTTAAAACCAGTAAAAAATATATAAAACACCGCTAACTGCAAAAAAGATCCCAAAAGTCAAATAATTCGTCTATTAGGGCATTAAAACATTCCCGATAGATATACTTTTCATATCGTGGTGGCTAAATTTTCGTTTTTGTTTTTTACAACTACCTTTTTATACTTTTGGTAGCTGAAAATCAATTTTTGTCCTACTGTACCATTGGGTATCCTCATCCTTTAGTTTGATTTTTTAAATATATTATACGATATTACATGCGCACGAAATCATCCTGATACCAGGATCCTGATACCAAGTTTATTTATATCTTCTAATATTTTCTGTGTTAATATTAGAATTTTCAAACTACAACACAATTTTTTGTTCAGTAGAAAAAGAAAATAGAGTAGTAATAGTAATGCAGCTTTGCATTGAAAATTCGATTAATGTAAAAAAGATTATTTTGAGTATATCAAATCAGTGAAAACGTAAAGCAAGACTTTTTTTTTGTTAAAAATATGTTAACTTTAATGTTAAATTAAAACCTAATATAACACTTACAATAAATAAATCAATAGGTTAAGGAAATAAAAATTTTCATGCTCTCGTCCAAACAGTTGCATTAAATTATATTTTAAAACTCTATGAACAATTAAATGAATTTTACTTTTACGTACACTGGTCTCCGAAAGTTAAGATACACTGTAAAAAAATCTGTAAAGTTACTAAACCTATTTTTAGAATTGTTATTCCTAAAACTTTTTATGTAATGGCTATAGCATTAAGTTCATGTAACCGAGTCTTTAACATTAATTTTTGCTGTTTTCAGCAGTTAAAACAATTTAGAAATTTCAGTTTCCTAGAAAAAGTTTAAGTAATTTTGAAGATTTTTCTTTTCAATGTACAAATGAGTTTTTTTTTTCGTCTAATTTGCAAATGAAAAAATGTAGAAGAAACAAACTTGGAGGAAATGTGTACTAAACTGATATATATCAGGTGTGATATACAAATTTAGTTAAACAAACGAAAAAAAAAGCATTCTTGACAGAAAAATACATTCTTAGAGAAAGCATTATTTCATTATATTATGCGGTAAAATGTCACAGAAACTTTCAAAAAACAAGTTTTAATAATATATATGTCTACCACGGACTTGAATACATTGACTACATTGACTTTCAATGCTGTCAATTACGTTGTCAGACACCTAAATGGGAAGCGTGGGCTAGACACGGAGCAAGCCTTGTTACAGCTTATCTAACAACCTCGAAGAAGACCTAAAGCTGACACTTGTCAGTTAAGATAGTCTCAAAAATGTTCTATCGCATTCAGATCGGAAGAATAAGCTGGTAATTGTCTTCACTCCAAACCTTGACTCTCGAGATAGTCCTCAACAACCAAAAACGGCCACTTTTGTTTTTGCAAATTTCATTTCCTGTTTACATTTTGGGCTATATCTTTGCCTCTTATTATGTCTGATCAAAAAGTAAGGCATTTTTAGAAGCCTAATTTATTTAATTTTAATTGAAAATGATAATTTAAAAAATCGAATATTTTCGTTAAGACGTCTATTTAGTATATAGGTGCACACTATAGGTAAATACTTAGTAATAAAAGTACCATACTTAATATCGTTTATTACTAAAGCCTATCTGTTTGATGTTTAATAGATCTATATTAAATACCTATTAAATGCATAAAATGTTATTTATATTTTGTATTAATTTAGCTTACATTAATATGTTTTAAAAATTTTAATATTTTATGCATTTATTATATGTACATTAAATTGCCGTTTTGAATGCAATAGACAGAGATAATTAAAATATGCGATTAACAACCTTTTAAGAAATCTATCTACTTGAATATTATTATAAGTACCTCAATTGTAAAAAAAATCCCTGTCGGCTTGGCCTATAGGCGGAGGTAGATTTCGAAGAGTGCTCATTTCAACAACAAAAAAAATAAATTTGATTACAGATAAACCCAGTTTTACAACTTTATTTGTCTTCTTTTGAAAAATTTTTAATTTCATTTTTCTGTAAGGAACTGGTTTTATCAGACTCATCTTAAGCTAAATTCGGATCAAATGCCCATTTTGACAACCTATTTTGAAATAATTCTGACTTTATTAAAAAAATCAACTAATACGGCACATTATATAGTTCCTAAATAACAAAAGACTGTCAATTGAATGCGATTGAGAGCAAAATTGAATTTAAAAATGAGTTATAAAATAACCAATTTTGAATATAACCTCAATTCTTAATCATGATAGCTTCGGGAAATTTTGCGCGACGTGCCTAATTCGACAGCATTTTAAAAAATATATTCAGCCTGTATCAAAAAACTGACCAATACGGGACATTATACAGCTCCTATATAAGACAACCTGTCAATTGGATGTGTTTGAGAGCAAAACTGAATTTAAAAAATTAGTCAGAAAAAACGCAATTTGTTATTTCATTGCTTCCTTAAATTTTCAATCACAACTTCTCGAAATTCTGTTCAAAATACCCTTTTTGGCAGCCTTTTTTGAAACATATTGTCTTTATCAAAAAATTGACCAACGCGTCACATTATACAGTTCCAAAATAAGAGGACTTGTAAATTGGATGCGTTTGAGAGTAAAAATGAATTTAAAAATGAGTCAAGAAAAACGCAATTTGTTATTTGAATACTTCTTCAAATTTCCTATCTCTGTCACTTTGGGAAATTCTGTTCAAAATACCCTTTTTGGCAGACTTTTTTGAAATATATTCTGTCTTTATCAAAAATCTGGCCAATGTTTCACATAATATAGTTCCTAAATAAGAGGATCTGCCATTTGGATGAGTTTAAAATAAAAAATGAATTTATAAAACGATTCAGAATGTAAGCAGTTTGGATTAGAGGTTTTTTCTCCAACTCCAATTTTTGTTTAATTTATTTTTGTTATAAGAATTGATCATATGAAAAACTTGTCTATATAAAAGTTGTAGACATTATTGAGAAGATGTAAAATAAATTTAATTGGATTTGATAGTTTAAGAATTGACAAAGTTATGGATATTTTTCTTTTTCGAAAGCCCTTTTTATATTCGTTTTTAATTTTTTTTACCGGTAAGAGTTAGTCCTATCAAAAACTTGCAAATACAAAAGTTTTAGATAATTTTGAGAATATTTATAAAAAATTTAGATGGATTGGATATCTTGAGAATTGACAATGTTATGATTTTTTTTCTCCCTAAAACCCTATTTTTTTCGCCCCTTGAGCCTATTTTTAACTTTATCAAAAATCTGTCATACATAAACTTTTGGCCCGTTATTTAGAAGTAATATAAACTTTAAACTGATTCGATATCTATTTTCATTAAGAAATTAGGGGTTTTTTTCTGTTTTCACAAAAACGCCCCCTATTTCGACCCCCTTGGTCCAATTTTGCCCATTAACGAACTTAGCCGAGATTTTATCCCCTTTGATTTTATGTACGAGTTTGATGGAGATTGGTGAAGAATTATAAAAGTTATCGTGTCCATAAAAAAGTGAGATATATAGATAGATAGATAGATAGATATACAGGGTGTATCTAAACTACTGGGCAAAACTTTAAGGGGTGATAGTACACATCAAGACAAATAATATTAAATGGGAAACTAAGGGTCCCAAACGTCTTCCGAAAGAGATAGGAGCCATCAAAGTTTAGGGTCCAAAATTTGAAATGATTATAAAAAACGGAAAAATTGGTCGATTCGTTTGCGGTTTTCACGAAAAATATTCTTTATGTCAGTATTGTCTTGAAAATAAATTATAAAGATAAATTTCAAAAAAGGGCGATAGGGGGCGCTTTAGACGTTGGAGTAACGTAGAACTGTTTTTTACCGTTATTTTTTGTATCTCATTAAATTTTTTAGAAGTTTAGACATAAACTTAAATTTTGAGCTCAAAATCTGTGGTTAAGTAGCGCAAACTGAACAGTGTTCAACGGGAGTGGGTAGGTTCAAATTTCAAATGATTATAAAAAACAGAATAATTGGTCAATTTATTTGCGGTTTTCACTAAAACTATTCTTTATGTCAGTATTGTCTTGAAAATAAATTATAAATATAAATTTCAAAAAATGTCGATAGAGGGCGCTTTAGACTTTGTAGTAACGTACAACTATTTTTTACCGTTATTTATTGCATTTCATTAAATTTTTTTGAAGCTTAGACATAAATTTTGTGCTGAAAATCTGAATCGTTGAGAGTGGTTAAGTAGCGCTAACTGAACTGCATTCAATGGGGTTAAGAAGGTTCAAATTTTAAATGATTATACAAAACGGAAAAATTGGTCGATTCGTTTGCGGTTTTCTATAAAACCATTCTTTATGTCAGTATTTCCTTGAAAACAAATTAAAAAAATTTTCAAAAAATTCCGTTAGAGGGCGCCTTAAACTTAGAGTAGCCAACAACAATTTTTAACTGTTACTTTTTGTATCTAATTAAATGCTTGCAAACGCTTAGACTTAAATTTTGAGCTCAAATTCTGAATCTTTGGGAGGGGTTAAGAAAGGCAAACTGAACTGTGTTCAGGATTTGAAATGTTAAACTGCGCACCCTACAAACACGGTTCAATTTTTCGCTACTTGATTACTCACAACGATTCAGGCTTTGAGCTCAAAATTTAGGTCTAAGCTTTTAAAACACTTATTTAGATTTAAAAAAATAATAACGGTTAAAAATAGTTGTTGGTTACTCTAAAGTTTAAGGCGCCCTCTAACGAGACTTTTTGAAACTTATCTTTAAAATTTATTTTCAAGAAAATACTGACATAAAGAATGGTTTTATGGAAAACCGCAAACGAATCGACCAATTTTTTCGTTTTTTATAATCATTTGAAATTTGAACCTCCCCACCCCCATTGAACACAGTTCAGTTCGCGCTACTTAACCACTCTGAACGATTCAGATTTTCAGCTCAAAATTTAAGTTTATGTCTAAGCTTCTAAGAAAGTTAATGAAATGCAAAAAATAAAGTAAAAAATAGTTGTACGTTACTACAAAGTCTAAAGCGCCCACTATCGACATTTTTTGAAATTTATCTGTATAATTTATTTTCAAGACAATACTGACATAAAGAATAATTTTAGTGAAAACCGCAAATTAATTGACCAATTTTTCTGTTTTTTTTAATTATTTGAAATTTGAACCTACCCACTCCCATTGAACACAGTTCAGTTTGCCCTATTTAACCACAGATTTTGAGCTCAAAATTTAAGTTTATATCTAAACTTTAAAAAAAATCTAATGAAATGCAATAAATAACGGTAAAAAATAGTTGCTCGTTACTCCAAAGTCTAAAGCGCCCTCTACCGGCATTTTTTGAAATTTATCTTTATAATTTATTTTCAAGACAGTACTGACATAAAGAATATTTTTCGTGAAAACCGCAAACGAATCGACCAATTTTTCCGTTTTTTATAATCATTTCAAATTTTGGACCCTAAACTTTGATGGCGCCTATCTTCTTCGGAAAATGTTTGGGACCCTTAGTTTCCCATTTAATATTATTTGTCTTGATCTGTACCATCACCCCTTAAAGATTTGCCCAGTAGTTTAGATACACCCTGTATAAACTGGTGCGATTGCAATAGGTAGTATTTCTTACGAAATCTACCTAATAGAAATGTTATCGTTGAGAAAGAGAAATTTCTGTCTTAAATCTATCCTACTTTTTGCAAAAATGCGTAAGTAAATGTGTAAGTGTAACGTGTGAATACCTCTCAATTGTGAAAAAGAAATATTATCGTTTATAAAGAGAAATTTCCATAAAGAAGGGATATTTGTCTTGTTTCTATCCAAGTTTTTGTACAAATGTGTACGTACCTCAAAAAAGTGTAAAATGTTTAAAATAGAAATATTATGCTTGAGTCAGAGAAATTTCGATAAAGTACAGGTTTCAGTCTTAACTCTGTCCTGGTTTAATAATAATAATAATAAAAAAAATAAATAATAACAAATAGCCTGATGTTAGCTTAGATTTTTTTTTCTTTTTTAATTTAATATATAAAATTGTAGCAATTACAGTCTGGAACGCAAAAAGAATACTGCCCAGTTAAACTGATGGCATTGAGCTCACAGGCTACAAATACTAATTGTACATTAAAGCCTTATATTTTCAAGGGTTAATTCCGTTCGAAAAAAAATTAAGAAGGGGAAACAGCTCTCCTCTTTCCTCTTTTTTTATACTTAATCATTGAATCTCCTATACTATCAAAGACATGCTTTATCATATAAAAAAATCTATATCCAAAATTCAGAGCAAATGAGATAATTCTTACTAAAAACCCATTTAGCATTTATATAATTTAAAAGGAATTATCCCCCTCTTTTATACTTAACCATTAAACTTCCAAAACTATTCAGAGATTTGAACGAAATCTGAAAATTCTGCTTGAAAAACCCATTTATATAAATTAAGGGGGGGGATTAGAACCCCTTTTCCCCCTATTTATACTTATTCAATGAACACCTAATAACAGTCACGGAATCGCCTCATCAGAATGATCCTAATCTAAATTTTGAACGAAAACTTAATTCTGCATGAAAATCACATTTATATCAACTAAGGGGAGGGGCATGAGCCCCCCGTTCCCCCTCTTATACATATCGAATGAACTCCAAAAACTAATCAGGGAAGCGCCTTGTCAGGATATACCTACATACAAAATTTCAAGTGGATCGGATATTTTTATCACGAGTTATCGCGTTACGCACGAACGAACATACAGAACGGACGGGCACATAAGCTCTCAGGCTATGATAGCCTGTGAGCTAAAAAAAAAGCAGATTAAACTTAATGGTTGTTTTGCTTTCAATAGCCATTATTCTGCTTTGTATCCTATATAGCTTGTATAAATAAATTTTTTTATATTTTTTCATTGATGAACCTTTTAATTAATAGTACAAAGTGCTCCTTTTAATCGTATGCCCATTTCCCACTACTCGTATTATACGAGTTTGGCTGTGTATTCTAGTCCAATTATTATTAGATATTTATTACCAATACGACAACTAATCGTAGATTAATTAAAATAACACATTACGTAATAAAGTTTTTATAACTGACATATATTAATCTAAATAGCAAATTTAAATTAATTCGTTTTTTCAGAAACAGCGTAGATTAAGCCTTTTTAATTATGGAAATTAATAAGCTTTTTTATGTTATGCAGTTTAAGGAAAATTAATTACTCTCTTCTAACAATTGAATATTTTCTTATAACTAACTTAAGTATGAATTTATACTAATAGGTATAAATAGAAATTGACATAAAAATGTATATTTTCTCTTTATAATAAAGTTAAGCTATTTTGTTATTCAATGAAAATACGCAGCCTCGAATTTACTTCTTTTAAACACAATCTGCATTTTATGTAATTAAGCATTTTTATATATTCATTTCAATTTTCAAAGCAAATTAATTTGATTATTATTATTCTTGACGTTATAATGCATTTAACTAATTGTTTTTTTCCCCAATCTTTACTTTCATTCTGCAATTAAATAATGAAGTAACAGATAATGTTTCGTTTTTATTGCACAGAAAATCAGAGACAGTTATGTAAACAATTAATTATTTAGATTTTGAAAACAAGTAAAGAAGTAAAAGAACTTAACGAAGTTTCAGCTATCGAAAACACTAAACAATAATCAAATCTGTCATAATAATATTTTAAATGCAAAAGTGTGTTTTAATATTTTGTTAAACCCAGTGTTATAAATGGTTAAAAATACTTAAAGGGACAGTTTACGTCAAAACTGGCAAAAAATCGATTTTGTTTTTTGATAGTAAAGGAAAGCTTGTTCAATATTGAATATTTTGATGCATCATTGTTATCTATACAGCAATTATATCGTCAGATAGTGTCACTTATGTTGCAATTATGTTTTGTTACATGTTTGTGACTTTTGCATCAAGCGAAATGTCCCATACAAAATAAAACTAAATGCCTTTTTCTCAACATTCATTTTTATATGTTCACAATTTAGCAAGAAATTAAAAAATCATGCGTCAAGCATGTATTATGAAGCATTCTCCATCACATTCACAATAATCTATCAAAACAAAACCGTTTAAAGAGTTAAAATATTACGTCCCACTTCAACATCGGAAAATGCATAACGCATTTCAAAACTAAATTTCTGCTGTTCCCATCTAAAATCGGAAAATTATCTGATTTTTTAGCTTCCCTGAATATGATAAAGAAATTTGTATCTATTAACGAAATGCATTGCAAAATGTAATTCATTTAAGCGATAAATATATTTCAGTTCCGATTTACTCTTCAGCAATTTCCTTTAACAAGGAGGATATTATGCGAATACTTTCGTGTAGCTCTGTATATGAGGCACAGAATTTATATATAAAGAGCAATATGAAAAAAAAAACTAATTAAATTTAAAAGCACATATAGAGTTTTAAAACTTACTCTCCAGCAATTATTATGCAAAGACAGTCCTATAACCGACTTTTTTTGTGTGTCCATGTAAATAAATACAAAATGCTATAAATGCTCTGTTTTAATGAAATCGTAGTTAAATTTAGTGATTTATAGCAATTTCAATATATTTGAAATAGCGTAATATCATTAAATTACCAACAAATGATTATTCCCCATATATCGTAATCGAATTCTTCATGCAAATGAACCATTAATCGTAAATACTTCTGGTGCAATATACCAAACATGTTTTTGTGACCTTAAATAAGTTTTATCAATTGCATGAAAATCCGAGTTTATTTATGGGAGCAGAATGTGGATATTCATCAGACACACAAACAAACCGAATGCATAAGCACTTTTCAACTTTGTTGAAAAGTGCTAAAAATTGATGAACTTCAAATGGATATTTAAATTTTTTTGTTCAGTTCTTTTATTATGTATGTGATAAATCTGCGCATAAAATTAGCTTTCAGGTTCTTTGTTATTTTTTAAAAAATATAAAAGATTATAAAGATATGCTGGATTTCATCGTTTTATATCATTACGTTACTAAATTAGTTGGAGGTACCAATCCTAAAACTTTCTTCTATCTCATAAATGTTAATGCTTCGAGAAAAATGAAGCAGCAGGACCGGTTAGGTGATTTCCACCAAAATTTAATTAGCAATAACTTATGACAAGTTCTAACTAAATCTGAAATTTTATGATTATTTATTCATTAGTGCTTGAGATATAGCTATTGCAGAAATCGTGAAAAAGGTAATATTTTTGCGACATCTTTTGGGCAATATACACCAAAAATTACTCAGATCCACTTCATATCAAGATGTGGCTGAATATTATAATTTGTGAAATTATGTGCATTAGCTCTTGAGAGAGGGGGCCCACAAAAATTTTGTCAATAACAGAATGAGAGACTGATTCACAGGCCAGACATTTTATAAACACATATTTTGGGGATTCTTTGACCCTTAAAACGTGCAATCCGTCCAAAACCGGAATTCAAAAATTTTCACGATTCCAACACTTTCTTCTTTTAAAGATAGAAGAAAGTTAAAATTATACTAAAGGTAACATTAGACGTAGCTAACAATTAATACGCAGTTTCGTGTAGTACAAATTTGTAATACAAAATCTTACAAAAAATAAATGAGAATAAAATGTCAGTATTTAAAAATGTAGTGATTTGAAAAAATTCAGAAATGTTTAAATTGCTTAAAATTGTTTTTATAAAATATGCAGTTATTTTTTTTCACAGTGTACCTTTAGTTGAATATTAAAATGCAATAAAGTTCATCAGCATTTGAATGCATTTTCAAAAATAAACAAAACTGTTGAAAAGGGAAACTGACCCACCAATTGTATATTGGTCACATATAACTTTCAAAAAGACAGACAAACTTTTATTTGATAAGGACATGTGAATTTTAAACACAATTAAAAATTCTACCACTTTCATTCTAAATTATTGGACTTTCTTTTGCATTTAAATAAGATTTTTTCGTGTCTTATTGTTGCCCTTTTCTTTTTGTCCCTATATTTAATAATACTTTTAGCAGAAATTTTCCGGGTGTCCTTGTAAATGAACGATAACTGTTACGCACTTTATATTTTATTGCGAGTATCTTGTAATGTTCTTCAATATTGTAGATAAATTTAAATTTGTTTAAAATTAAGTAGCGTCATTACATGTCTCTAAATATTTTTACTCTCGTATTCATGAAATTCTACAGAACTGTAAACAGATATGCAGAATTCTATTATGAGTGATTATAAGAATTTTCCTAGTAGTTTTTATCTATTTTAAAAAGACTATGGATATTTGCAATTAAATTATAATATTTAAAGATAGATAAATATAATTTTGTGAGCAATCACTCTGTCACTATTTATGTGGCAAAAATTTTGAGGGAGCTCTATCTCAAGAATGAATGCAAGGAATTTCACAAAATTTTATATTCCTTTACATTTTGTTATAAACTGGAACTGATTAGTTTTTTTATGTATATTGTCAAACGGATGGCACTGTTAGTTTGCCTTTATCACGATTTCCGCAATAGCTATAGCTCAAAAACTAAGAAACGAATTTTCATAAAATTTCAGTTTCTCTTAGTCCTTGGCATAATTCGGTGTTGGTTGCGTTTTGGTGTAAATCTACTTGTAATTGAAACTGCTATGCAGCATTGTTCATGATTATGCCAGTAGCTCAGTCGCAAGAACTAATGCACGAATTTTCATCAAAATTTAGATTCAGTTAATACCTGATATAAATTAGTGCTGATTAGTTTTTGGCGTAAATCACTTAACAGGTGGCGTTGCTATTCAGCATTTTTTAATATTTCCAAAATAGCCCAATCTCCAGAAATAATTAACGGATGTGCATCAAACTTTAGATTAAAATAGACTCTGTCATAGATTTTCGTTTTCTACATTTTGGTCTAAATCGCTTCGCAAATGGCGCTGCTACGCTGCATTATTTACGATTTTCACAATAGCTCAATCCCAAGAAATATTGCACTGATTCTCATCAAACTTAAGATTCAGTTAGGCCTTGTCAGGAATTGAAGTTTTTTACATTTGATATAAATCCTTCAACAGATAGCGCTGCTATTATAAATTTGTCACTATTTTCGCAATAGTTCTTCCTCAAAAAATAATGTACAGATTTTTATCAAACTTCAGATCAGTCTGAACATGCCATAAGATGTTGCTGATTAAATTTCGGTGTTAAACCCCTTACCAGTGCTGCTGCTATGTTTACATTTTCTAGTAGTTTTAATATGTATGAGATGTGAATAAAGGTTTGGGATTGACACATCCCACTACTTTTTATAACTCGCGACCTTTTACAATAATTTATTCTATGTTGCTATACTGTAAAAAAAAGTGTCGATCTACTAAAAAAAACTTTAGTGATCCTTGTAATTACTAAAAAATTTTTAGTAATCTTAGTCGGTTACAAGAAAATATGTAAGAATTACTAGAAAAAAGTTAGCAACGAATAGAGTTAATAATTTTACATTTTTAATAGTTATTACTAAAACTCACTTGGTGTGGTCTTGATAGCATAGTGGTTATAGCAACGGACTCCAGGCTAAAAGGTCCCGAGTTCGATAGTGGCCACTGCCAATTACGCCCCGAATGTATGCAGTGTAAGTACTCGGTAATAAAGGGATTATGAATATTCTGACGTAGCAGTAGCAATGTTTGGTGCTGCCATCTATTGCGGTTTTGCCGAAAATTTTCCACTCCAGAAGTCTGGATGCAGCTCAAAGGAAGCTCTTGCCCTTCGAGCCCACGTAATGGTTATTAAAAATAATTTTGGAGCTATTACTAAAATTTACTTGGTGGCTCATACTAAAATTTTTAAGTTAGTTATACAAAAAATTCTTTTGTTCAGTTTACAAAAGAAATGCTTGTTTCGCTTGCAAAAAAAAGTTTGTAATGGTTACTAAAAAATTTTGTGGAATACAAATTTACTAAAAAATTTTTATTAACCTCTTGAATTTTTTTTTACAGTGTACATAAGTGACAAAAGCTGATTTGTTTTCAATTATGTGAAATCTCAAACAACAAACTGTAAGATGAAGAAAATAAATCACAACACCATTTAAATTAAGCTTAAGTTTTAGTCATCCATATAAATATTGAAAAAAAAATTGTTAAAGATACATTTTTTGAACAAAAGTTTCTATAGCGTAATATTTTTATAACAGCTTGCTTACACTTTTTTCCCCGAGTATTATATACTAAAGATATCTAGTCTTGCAATATTTTTAACGGTAGTGCTTTTAACTTTACCTTATTAGTCAAACATTTTTTTTCTTCCGAAATATTAATGGGTTTTTTGCATATAATGCATAGACAAAAGTAGTAAAATAGTTAACATATAAAAAGAAAAAAACAGTAACAAATTACCAGATAATGAATAATATTTGCATGCCTGATTGTTAAATTATAGTAGAAGTTAGGTATACATATTTTGTTAATTAATAAGAATATTTTGGTGTTATCCCTTGAAGAAAAAGCATTGCTGTTTTTCAGAGTTAATTTGCAAGATTAACAAGTCGGAAATTGTACGACAGACGTAACAAATGAGGTGCGTTCGTACTACAACGAAGTTTTTAAAAATATATAGTACTATACATACAACACAGTATTTGAAATACAGTATTCGAATGTGTGTCCCTATAAATGCTAAATGCTTTCTATTATTTAAAAATTAATTTTTAGTTAACCTCAACAACGCATATAAATTTCATAAAATGTGAAAAAGTTTAATATAATTAAAATGCACCCCAAACATCATTCCCCTTATACCATTATGTAACAATATATTATTTGTGTCGCATTGTATATTAATAGAAAATATTCTCTGCACCACAAATTGTGCTGAATTTATTTTTTATATTGTGTTTCATATATGCATACGAATTGTATAATGTTCGAAATAGTGTAACAGCATTAAAATGCACTTGAATTAATTATTCCCCATTGACCATAATGTAACAGAATACTTTCTTCCTATCTTCCTATATTTGAACTATATAATCGATTTTCATAAAATTCGAAATGGATCGAAAAAATTATGTAATAAGTATATATTTTAAATTTCAAATGATTCGGTTGGATAGTTTTAGTGTTGTTATGTGTTGTTTGACAAACGGACTAAACGACGGCAGGTGCTACGTCTTTTCATAATTACGAAATACCTAAAAAAAAGACAAGGCACCTTCAAACTTTTACGTTTATTTTTTACTCATCTATCATATATACAGTATAGAGTAATTAAGTGTTCTAATCGTTGTAAAAATGAAAAAAAAAAATAGAAATCTTATAATCGTTTTTAAAATCGAAAAAAGATCAAGAGTAAGCGGATTTAAACATTTCTGACACTGGAGATTCCGAAAAACGTATTCTTAGAAAAACAAATGCGGTCCGTTTGACTGTGAGTGTTTCTGAGTGACTGTAAACACTCTATCTTCCTAACAGATTGAGAGAGAGACTCAAAATCTGGTGTGAACTTAATTGTATGTGATAATGAGAAAGAACTTATTAAAAATTATTAACCTCGATTATACAGAACAATTTTTGCGGATTCTCAAAATATTCCTTTTGATAAGATGTACATAAAAATTTTCGAAATTGTTTATTTTAAGAAATGAATAAAAAACAAAATAAAAACACATAAATTGTGTATAAAGAATGAAGTCAATCATATAATTAACTGTCAAAATATTTAGTAATCATATTTCAGATATTCTCCGATTTTTCAGGATCCCGTTATTTCATCCAAATTTTAATTCAAATATCTATTTTTATTGGAAATAAGACGCTTAATCAGAAGCAGTAAGCTTTTAGTTAATATGATTATGCTTTTTGGAGTTATAAGAGTATTTTTTTACGCAATTCAGTAATAAAACATTTAAAGTTTGTGGCGTCATGAAGATTTTAAGTATTCTATTTACAAATGAGATGACATCAACAAATTGAGATGAAGACTTGGAACTTTTGGCTTGTATCTTGAGGCTTCGTATGTATTTCGGATGTAAAAGTGTAGCAAAGCCCACTAAATTTCCATTTTATAAATAGTGTATACATTAGAGTGCCACAAGAATATGGGAAAAATTATTTTAATCTTATCTTTGAAAGGAACCCCTAAAAGTTGTCACTTACTTTAAAAATGAGATTGGTAAAGATCCATTGAATAACATTGAATCAATTGAATTCAATCAATGAATCAAATTATTTAATCAATTTGTTTAAGATCAATTAAATAACAATAATCAGTGCTTCATCGAGGTTAAATTCTTGAAATTTCGCAATTTTTGGCTAAAAATTGTAGTTTTTCTTTCATTAAGTAAAAAATGTTTGTTTTAGAAACTTGGTTCTTGTTTTGTTTCATAGGAAATATTGTTGTCTTGAATTAAATTCATAACCTTTACAAAGTCCACCTAGAAATGCTTTGTAGCGGCGCCATCTTGCGCGGTCAGTAAAATGAGTTTCTCGCAGGAAGCGATCGAGCTAGCCTTTTCCTCGGCAGGTAAGATCTCGTTCTCTGACCGTGGGTTCTCCAGTTCGGTCAGTGCCTGGGCACTTCGCCTGCATTGGTGACCTTGGACAAACGAACACGCACTTCACCACCTGCGTTCTGGACCAACAGATGGCAGCACTGAGAACACCCCCAGCATCCAAAGCCTGCGAAACTCTCGCAGCACGTAAGCCTGTGTAACGCTCACAGCAACCAACCAAAGGGTGTGTAACGTTCAAGCCTGCCACGCCGCGCTTCATAGAGGGGACACACGTTCGCACGGCGGCAGCACGACAACGACGAATCATCACTTTGGCAACCGCCAGCGCAACAAGAGTGCATATCACTCGTCCAAGTCAGTTACTCCTTGTAAATATTCATTTTCTCATTGACTTTCCTAATATATTTGTTTCGTTCTTATAGATTTGTCCAACTACAACGCGACGTTCTTCTCACTGGGGGTGAAGTACGGTAGCGGCGCCATCTTGCGCGGTCTGTAAAACGAGTTTCTCGCAGGAAGCGATCGAGCTAGCCTTTTGCTCGGCAGATAAGATCTCGCTTTCTGACTGTGTGGTTCTCCAGTTCGATCCCTGCCTGGACACTTCGCCTGCAGCTTTTTACATAATAATGGGTATGTAATGGTAGGTCCTGCCCTGTCCCTCCATTTCAATTTCCAATAAAATATGTGGGGTATGCTTAGTAGCCCTTTAAATGCAAATGTTAGGCAGCTTAAATGTGTGGCAGAACAATAGACCTCTATCATTGAGCTTTTGATATTATTAATGCTACTGTCTTCCACACATCGTATATTCCAAGTCATATGTAAGCATCGTGGATATATAGGCTATTAACAGTAGTGGCGTTATTTCGGCGTGACACACACCCCCCTCCTTTTTGATACTTTCATATTTTTTCCTTATCAACTGGGGCAGGAAGTCAGTTACTCCTTGTAAATAAATATGCATTTTCTCATTGACTTTCCTAATATATTTGTTTCGTTCTTATAGATTTGTCCAACTACATTAGAAAAGCACGACGACTTCATTTCGGTGGACCAAACTTTAGTTAATGGAAATTCATTGAGTTAATTTAAACAAAAACATAATTATTTTCTAAGATGTTAAAAAAAAACATGCTTTCAAAACTACTTTTAATTAAAAAAACATTCTTATAAATTTGTTTTATGCATTATTATTTTTAAAGAATTTTTATATTATTAACTAAAATATTAACCAATGTTTACATTTATGTTTTATAAATATATATATTAAATTCTATTTTCAACATTTATATTTATTATTGTATAAAACGTACTTGCAAAAATATATATTCATTTTTCAGGAAAATTTTTTTTAATTGATATTCAAATAAATAGTCTCCGTTATTTTATTCAGTAACAAATTTTTATTTACATTTTGATTGTAGAAATATTATTATTGCGGAATATTTATTAGGAAATATAACAGCTAAATAAACAGACATCCTTTTGGTGAAATTAATAATGAAATAATTTTTTTCTTGCACTTAAAATAAATGGTGTATTCCTTGTTTAAAGTAACCAGAGACAGCATAAATAAAAATGCTTCTCAAAATTTTCTATTCGATAAATGAAACCACAAATTGAATATTTATTACGTACATGTAATAAATATTCGATTTACATGCTGTTTAATGGTACGTATGGACAGAAAATATGTAGAAAAAAATTAACACATTATCTAAATAAATAAATGTTAGTACATATTTTTTTTAGAAATTAAGTATAATTTAAGATGTATTTATGAACGAAAAAGATAAAAAATAATTTATTAAATGGCATTCTAATAAAATGTTTTGGCCTGGAATATAAATAAATCTGCGAAGATATCAAAATCGGCGAAGTGAAAATGCGTGTTTGAAATATTTTATTTTCGAGTGAAATCGTGCAAAAGAGAAGTGAAAAAGTATCGACACTTCATTACTAAAATAAATTAAAGTTATGTTTCTTTTTAAGTCTAAAAATGCATTTGTGATGTAGAATCACATATAGTTTTCTTAAGTTTTACATTTTTCTAAATTACCGTTAAAACTAATCTTTAATTAAATCTCCATTTTATCTTAACGTTTATTTTCGATTCCACAATAACTTTCCGTTCAAAAGAAAAGAAAGAAAAACATCTAGCATCTGCCTTATTACTGAAAAACGGCTGTCAGATAAAGAGAATTCATTAAGATGCGTATTTCACCCTTGCTGGAAACAAATAAAAAAAGAATAAAGTTCGAATGTGTTTGCGGTCAGTGAAATTTCATTTTCCTCTCTGTGTAATTTTAAGTCTAACTTATTCGTTGCATATGAGTCTTTTTATGTACATAATGGTTGTTTTGTCTTATGAGAACATTTTCCCAAAATATGCTCCTAACGTACGAATTGGCAGTCGGATTCCTTTTTGGCGTATTTTTTAGGACTGCTGTTTTCTGGTTGCCCTGCTATTAAATTCAAAATCCTTTTATTGTTTAAGCGTAACAGACAATTTTGCGTAGATGATATCAGTCATTTTTCATATGCTTAATGTCGCCAATTGTGTGATGCCAATGTGTGAATTTTTCAGTGAGGAATTAATTGCCTCCCTCTCGCTTCACGGCGCAGTCATGTGAAGACTGTTTTCTTGATAATGCGTTCAGGCACCATCCCTAGCTTTTCTGTATGAAAACCTTTAAAATTTATAAGTTACTGCAAATAAAGAATTTTCTTAAAACGCATTTATTATCTTAAGCGATCATAGCCTACAACTCCAGCGAATGCATTTTTAAAAAGAACCTGTCAACATACTTTAAATTACAGATCCATACTATATAAATTTATGGTGCCTAACACCAGGCATTCGCAAATTTTTTTTAACGTCAAGGGATGGTGCCTGCTTCGATTTGCTTGAAAGTTTAGTTTCTGGACTATTTATTAGCACTTATCTGGACTATATCTGGACTATTATCTGGACTATTTATCTACCTGAGTAGTATGACATTATCTTATTCATTGGATGTTTACATGATTTTTGAAAGCCTATTCCCCCGACAGATGACTATCTATTACGTTTTCGGAATATAGACTATTAGCTATTACGAGTGTTCTCAGTTCATAGAATATAGTTTGGAGTGCCTATAGAATGCGGACTGTCGCTGCCGGATTTTTCCCTGATGGATCGCATTGGAATTGTGTCCCGGCTGATTTTTCTGATCGAAGAATTTCACGAGGCTCAGCGTAAACAACTCCCGCTCGTTAACGCCTGGTCCTGCCGATGTAGGCCTAAGAATCTGCGGTAGATTGTGGTGACTCATACTTAATCTCCGTTCAACTCGCAGCCTTGCTTTCGGCAATATAGTGCATTTTATTTCTACTTTGTGTACTTCAGTAGTTTTTGTTTACTTCAGAGATGGATCGTGCGCAGTGTGCTCAGTGCTACAGATTTTCGTGTTTGATCTGCAATTTAATCTACATTCATAGATTAGGTGTTTTTGCGCTGGATTTTGTGTGTCTTCGATTGCGAACGTGCATATATTGCATTTCTTCAAAATTTAAAAAAAAAAAAAATTGTCGAAATCTATTATGAAAAGAAGTAAAAAAATTAGTGCACTCGTGAGAATGCTGCCAAATTAAAACGATGGAGTGATTAAAAAAAAAGATAGCGAAGAAAATAAATAAACATCTGCGGTATAAAATGTGAGTACGAGAAAATATATGCATTTTATATTTTATGATTTTAATGCTCAATCTCTATTTTAATTACATGACTTTTTTGTTATTATTTTAGAATAATTTGATGAGTGATTTTATTTCAAATATTGTTTATTATGCATTGTTTTCTCATGCTCATATTTATTTTTGTGAATAATATTAGTTAGAAGTTTTCTTAGATTACGTCGAAATATTTCATAGTTTTACAAATCCTATTTAAGAAATAAGACGCCAAATATGAGAACATGATAAAAAGGATATTTTTCATATAACTAAGTATCTATCAACTGTGCACTCTTACTGAAATTTCTTTCAAAATATTAAGACAATCTTAAAAAAAAAAAAGAATTCAGAATATTGACTTCATAAATCGTATTTTTTTTTTTTGGATGATTGTGCTAAAGAAAAAATCTATTATTTTACTTATTTTCTTTAAATATTACATTTTTATTTACTTTGCAATGCGATTCTTTTTGAACTATTACAATCTGACATTCATATGTATACATTTACAGTTTTATATATTTCTTTACCTGATTTTATAAGAGGATTAAAAAAAAAAAAAAAAAAAAAAAAAAAAAAAAAAAAAAAAGAGGTTAAAGGTAAGTTAATGGTGCATCTAAAACATTCATGTTTCCAGATAAATAAGAGAGAATGTTTTTGTGTCAGACTATTTTTTTTGCATGTTAGGAAAGTTAAAAAAAAAAAGTATGAAGAAAGATAAATATGAATACTTGTAATAAATAAAGATGTATGCACCTCTCTAGATATTTGACACTGCCTTCATCTTGAGATACATAAAATTGTATCATTTCAATTATATTTTATTATGCTTTGAAAATTCCATAATCAAAGGGTAAGTTATGTTTTACTGTGTTTCTATTGAGTATTATTTACAGATAATACTTTATTTTTAGATTTGTACTTAAAAGTAATAATCACTTTCTTTATTGCGTAATTCAATATATGTAATCAATATCTTTAAATGATCTTGCCTATTGATTATATCTATGTAGGTAGAGCTATTTTTTGCAGCTAAATATTACAGAATTTTTTTTTCCTTATTCTGAGTATATAAAGAATACAACTGTTTTATAACATATAATATTTAAACTTACTACACGCATGATTATTCTTCATCAGTAATTATAACATTATAAGAACTTTCATTTTAAAGGTTATTTCATAAAAATATATCTAGGTAATTTTCTTGAAATAACATAGTATTTCTTAGACATTTATTTGATACAAAATGGTACAAATGGTACTAACAACTTTATTTTTATTAATCAATGTGTGTATTTGTTTTATTATATAGGTGTGTCTTTTAGATATTTGTGTATAGATATCTTATTTTTAATGTTCATAAGGTTCATTAAGTGATATATTACGACATACCATTATAAAAATATTTTATGTGTTGCCATGTTGACAAATTTGGAAATATAATGAAGAAGGCGAGAAGCTTAAATTTGTTTTCGCTTATGGTAAACTTTTCACTTGTTTTTACTAAACTTTGAATAGTTGACAGCAATTAGACATTGAATAATTTACATTTTAAAATATTCTCGCAAATATAATATGTTTTTAGGTTTGGAGATCTTATGTGTAAAATATAATATTTTCTTTAATTAAATTATCTCAACCTGTCACAAGCTTTTCTCTTAACTTTTTAATGCCTGCTCGAGTCATCAATATTATTATTAATAATAACAGAAAGAGAGATTTTATTTATTTCATTAAGGCAGTTAAAACATATATCGTACTAGTATACATTTTAAATCAATTGTATGTCGTGTTGTTGCATACCAGCACACATTAGTACATGTGAAATCTCAATATTTTTAAATTTCAGTTAATATTTTTATTTTTCTTTCTAATATTTAGAGACTGTTTTCGATAGATTTCTTCTTGCATTGTGTTATTTTCTAGAGGTAGCACAATGTCAAGAATGTTTTTTAAGGGTTTCTTTTCCTTTTGTGAGGTGAGATGGCCACTTACCTACGCAATGGGATAGAAAGCTGGTTTTCACTTACAAAATTCATAAATTCATGTTTTTTTATTTATTTATTTACATTTATTAGACACTTTGCTAAATTATCAGCGTTTTTTTAGTGTAGGACACTATTAATTTTGATTATTTAGACATGACATTACTGAAGAGTGGTAATTAATTCATTAGAATATGTTTCACAGTCGATTTATTTTTCTTGCAACTGTTGTACATATTTGTTGTGGTTTTATATTCAACCTGGTTTTACATGCATACACATACTTACACTTCATTCTCACAAGATTATTTTTGGTTATAGTTCAAAGATAACACTTGCCTTAGTTGAATTCAATCATAATTTTTATGTACTTCTGTAATTTTTTTTCTACATACTGTGTCATTATTAACGTTCATTATCTTTAAGATATAATTTGGAACGTCATTTTAGTTACTTTTTTACATAAAAGAGTAGTTTTTAATTATTTTCTAAGAATCCATACAGCACTGAGAAAACTGCTAACACATACTTTACGGATTTTTAATACAGGAAATAAATTATAATATGTACATGCCTTTCCACATACATTTTTCTTTACTGATAAAATTTGACTGATTGGACGCGGATGGTGACTCGATGCTAATTATATCATTTCACAAAATGATTCTTCTCAAAATAGTATAATATATCTTTAAAATTGGACATGTTTCTGATACAATATTATTTTGGTTGTTGTCACTAGTTAGATGTACTTTTATCTTTAAAAGTATATATGCTAGATCAGGTATGACCATTACATCATTTCTACTTTCCTCTATTTCAAATGACACTTTAAATTTTCATACATTTAAGCTTTTAAAAATACATGCACTTACTGCAGTTTGTTTAGATCACTATGTACACACAAAAATATTGTAAGCATTTTTTATTATTGTACAATAATCAAAATTGTTTTGGCATGACTCTTAGCTATACCTTAAACATCAAGAGTATTTAAATCGAGGAAGTTAAATACTTTTACAGTTTTAATTGTACATATTTGTCACATTTGATATTCCGGTAATATTTTATGCCTATACACTTAATTTTTAACCTTTTGCTAACCATAGTATTCGACAGTTTTTTTTTTCACTTCACACATAGTTCATAGTTAAAACACGTAGTTCACTGTAGCTGGTTTAGAGTTTAACCAGAGTTTCTTTTTACATAACACATGTAGTTCATTGAGACAAGTTAACCCTTATTCATTGAGTTGTTTAATGATTGTTAATTCATTAATTACGTAATTGAATGTCACTCATTGGTAGGTGTTTTTGGGTTCTTGTACACATACTGTCTGTTTCTTACGTTAGCAAAAAAAACAACAAAAAAAAAATCCTAATTTGTTTTTCTACACAATCGCGAGAGCGTTGCTTGGCATGCGGCAATGGTATTTACAATGGTATTTTATTTTACAAAGGTTTTACAATGTTACTTTTGCGGCATGCTACGCGGATGAGCTTGTGGTCTGTGGATAACAATTTTGTGGGATTTCACCTTTCTTATTTTTCCCTCATCAATGGCATTCCTTGTGGTCCAAGACATTTCACGTGAATATATATATATTTATTGTTCACGAATTTTCTTATAGGTAATGCACAGGTTTTCATTTTTCTTATTACATACATGCAGCCTTCTCCTGGTTTATACCAGTTAATTCTTTAGCACATATTAATTGAGGCTGAGTTCACACACACACAATTTTTCTCTTCAGTATTACCTGTTGTACAATTCACTTAAAAATTTCATTTTTCTCATACATTTTTACATTTAAAAGATTACATGATGGAATAACTCAATTTTTTTTACACAAGTAAAGGCTTATTAAATCACAGTTTTATTTAAACTACATTATATTAAGACAGGGGAATACAGTTGTCACATGGAATTAAATGGCTTATGACAGTGTTTGAGGTATTTTTTATATCCTGATTTTCTACAGTTTTTATTACTGTCTTCTTTACCTTATATCTATCTCATGAATATAGATTTGTTTAATATTCATGTTGAGAGATTAAAAAAAAAAAACCTTTTTTTAAAAAGACAGAAACTTACAACTTATACTTTCGTTCATTATTATGGGCATTATTTCTGGATTTTTAGTTATTCATATTACATTTTTGTTTCTCTGTGTGTTATATTATACCTTTTTTTGCATTATATTAATCGAGTATCTTATTTTATTATATTATAATATTGATCAATACATATATTTAATGTTTATTATTGAAAACATTTTGAAACTTATAGCCAGCTGGTAAGTGACTTGTTTATTTAGGCCTAATGTATTTTTATTTTGTATGTGCACATTTCTGATACAGGTCATCGTCTAAATAAGACGAATTGAAGAGTGATCACAAATTTTATTAAGGAAGCTGCAGCTGTTTCTAAATAGAAACAATATATGATGTCATTTGTATGACAAAATTTATGGTACCAATATATTATATCATGATATATATATACTTTTGGGATGGTTGCCTGCTTAGAGAAAAGTTCAATTGCTGTTTACTTTGTGTAGTAAAGGTTTGGTTTGTTTTCATGAACATTTTACACATTATTACTTGTAAGAGCATATGAAAATTGATTTTTCTCCCTTCATGTACATTTATAGATTTTTTTTTCGCCTGTGAAAGGGGTGATATATGTGATGTAGAATCACATATAGTTTTCTTAAGTTTTACATTTTTCTAAATTACCGTTAAAACTAATCTTTAATTAAATCTCCATTTTATCTTAACGTTTATTTTCGATTCCACAATAACTTTCCGTTCAAAAGAAAAGAAAGAAAAACATCTAGCATCTGCCTTATTACTGAAAAACGGCTGTCAGATAAAGAGAATTCATTAAGATGCGTATTTCACCCTTGCTGGAAACAAATAAAAAAAGAATAAAGTTCGAATGTGTTTGCGGTCAGTGAAATTTCATTTTCCTCTCTGTGTAATTTTAAGTCTAACTTATTCGTTGCATATGAGTCTTTTTATGTACATAATGGTTGTTTTGTCTTATGAGAACATTTTCCCAAAATATGCTCCTAACGTACGAATTGGCAGTCGGATTCCTTTTTGGCGTATTTTTTAGGACTGCTGTTTTCTGGTTGCCCTGCTATTAAATTCAAAATCCTTTTATTGTTTAAGCGTAACAGACAATTTTGCGTAGATGATATCAGTCATTTTTCATATGCTTAATGTCGCCAATTGTGTGATGCCAATGTGTGAATTTTTCAGTGAGGAATTAATTGCCTCCCTCTCGCTTCACGGCGCAGTCATGTGAAGACTGTTTTCTTGATAATGCGTTCAGGCACCATCCCTAGCTTTTCTGTATGAAAACCTTTAAAATTTATAAGTTACTGCAAATAAAGAATTTTCTTAAAACGCATTTATTATCTTAAGCGATCATAGCCTACAACTCCAGCGAATGCATTTTTAAAAAGAACCTGTCAACATACTTTAAATTACAGATCCATACTATAGCATTTATCCTGTTTTTATTGCAATTTTGATAAGACAAAGTCTAATGAAGCCCTTTTTGTAATATATATAAAGTCTGTACAATTATTTACAGTACTAGAAAATTAAAAGTATGAGTAACTTGCTGGTCCAGTATTAGTTGCAATCGTTGACTTTAGTCGTCTCGGATTTTAAGGTGCGTTCGTTATTATGCAAAAATGTTTCATAGAAAATATAATAATATCATATCATTTGAAATTTTTAATGTATAATCCTTGCATAATTCTGTCAATTCATTTTGAATTTTATGAAAATCGGATGCGTAGTTTAATTACAGGGAAAAACAAAAGTACTCTGTTGCATTACAGTTCAACGAAAAAAAATTGTTTAAAATTCATTTTAATGGTGGTACAATCTTTCGATTATAATAAAGTTGATATGCAACCGTGAAGTCTGTACTAAAATATACATTCTGTACAATCCGTGGTGCGAAGAATATTTGTTATTAACCCATTAATGCCCAAATTATTTTCTTCGTAAAAATTTAAATTTTGTATTTCCCACCACTTTTAAAATCAAATTAACTTTTATCTAAATTTATCAAGAATTCTGTCTCATAAAAGAAGTTATATATATTTATCTTCCTCTTTACTGGTGGGAAAACCGCTTTGTTGCTTTTTTTGTAACCGTCCTCAAAAGAGGACGCTGGGCGTTAATGGATTAATTTATAGGACTGCACAAAAGTATTTCATTTCATAATGCTATAGGGAGAAGCATTCTATGGGGCGCGTTATAATAATATTAAAATATTTCACATTTTATTAAATTGGCATACACTGTTAAAAATCTTGTCCTACTTTGAACCAAATTTTGGTGCTCAATAGCTTCCACTGAAAGATAGTGAAATCTTATCCAATATTTGGAACTCCTGCATAACTATAGTTCCAATATTTGTAGCGAGGTTGAAATAGGAAGCTCGATATATTGGTACGAGATTTCTCCACCTTATGGAGGCAGCTACTGAGCACCAAAATTCGGTTCAAATTAGAGCAAAATTTTTAACAGTGACCGTAGCTAAGGTTTACTACTATAAAAAAAAGTTGGAAATTGCACGTGAAGCGTAGCAAATGAGGTGCGTTCGTACGATAACGTAGTTTTAAAAATATCACTCTCATATATCAATCTCATAAAATTGTAAATAGTTAATTACAATTAAAATGCGCACCAAACAATGTTCTCCCTATGCTCATTATGTAATGGAATACTTTTGTGTGGCCTTGTAAATCAATAACAAATGTTTTTTGCACCACAGATTGTGCAAAATGTATATTATAATATGTATTTTATGATGCATATCAATATTATTATGTTCGAATGAGTGTAATACACTTAAAATGCATTTGAAACTTTTTTTCCATTCACTGTAATGTAACGGAGTACTTTTGATCATCCCTGTAATTGATCTATGCATCCGATTTTCATAAAATTTGAAATGACTCGACAAAATTATGCAATAATTATGTATTTAAAATTTCAAACGATTCGATTGGGTAGGTTTTGGGTTTTTATATGCGGACAGACAGACGGACAGACAGACAGACGGACGGACTGAGCGACAACAATAGGTGCTACGTATTTACATAATTACGAACGCACCTAAAAAGTCTATGCAAGAAAAAACGACTTCTCAAGGCCGAATGTTCCTCTTTCCATTTTCCGTTCGTTGCCATGGCATCGGAGGAAGCCAGTCCCTTGTCCCCTTTTTTTCCACTGCACTCCCGCTAAACAAATTTACCCGTGCAAGAGTATAAGTTATGCAGTATTCGAAGATTCTTTTTCCCGCACACCAACTGGATTTTCTTACGTTCAAAAAAGCTGTAGTTTCGCTAATTTTAAAACATTTGTTTTGTGAGTCTATTTATAGCAAGAAATATGGGTAGATTTTTCGACGACAGATTAATGATGCTATTATTTTTTTTATTCAATTAACAATTTGTAATTGTAACTTTATTGTTAATTTAAACTAGCTGACCTGCCCGGCGTTGCTCGGGTCCGTATTGACAATATTAAACGAACTTGAAATTTGTATGATTTATTTATTATTTTTTAAATGAAAAATTGGTCTACTATGATTATAAGCCCCTCAATTACAGATCAAAAGTGCCATTAATGTTAAAAGCATCTGTTCTTCTTTCTGTTCTTCCATCTGTTCTTCCATTTGTTCTTCCATTTGTTCTTCCATTTGTTCTTCCATTTGTTCTTCAATTATATTCGACGATTCACTGTTTGAGAGCCTATCTGTCCTTTTATTTATAGAAGTTCAAAATGAAAAAAGATTTTCTTAGCAGACGATTTTTTGTGATAAATCCTATCTGTGCCTCAATTAATTAATTAATTAATTATCCTCAGAATTCCTTTTATTTATAGAGATTTGTAATTGTAACTTTATTGTTAATTTAAACTAGCTGACCTGCCCGGCGTTGCTCGGGTCCGTATTGACAATATTAAACGAACTTGAAATTTGTATGATTTATTTATTATTTTTTAAATGAAAAATTGGTCTACTATGATTATAAGCCCCTCAATTACAGATCAAAAGTGCCATTAATGTTAAAAGCATCTGTTCTTCTTTCTGTTCTTCCATCTGTTCTTCCATTTGTTCTTCCATTTGTTCTTCCATTTGTTCTTCCATTTGTTCTTCAATTATATTCGACGATTCACTGTTTGAGAGCCTATCTGTCCTTTTATTTATAGAAGTTCAAAATGAAAAAAGATTTTCTTAGCAGACGATTTTTTGTGATAAATCCTATCTGTGCCTCAATTAATTAATTAATTAATTATCCTCAGAATTCCTTTTATTTATAGAGATTACTTATAAATTTAAATAAATTGTGACTTTCTAGAACTTACAATGCTACCTGCATTCGTATATTCAGGAAGTTTCCTACTATTTTAAGTGCCAAAAATTGAACCCCCGCATATATATATATGTGTGTGTATATATATATGCATATATATATGCATATATGTATATATATATATGCATATATATATATCATCATCAGCATCATCAACAACAACCGTTTTTGATCCACTGCTGGATGTAGGTTTCCCCCAGATTTTTCCAATGTTTTCTGTCTAGTGCTTTCGTCATCCAATTTACACCAGCCACTTTTCTAATTTCGTCACTCCATCTTACTTGTGGTCGTCTTTTTGGTCGTTTTACATCTCTGGGATACCACTGTAGTATATTTGTGCTCCATATATTGTCTTGTCTTCTTGCAATGTGCCCAGCCCATTTCCATTTACACAACATGGTTATTTGATTCTTTCAAGGATGTCAAAAACTTTTGTCTGATTTCTTATCCAGGTTATTCTCTTTCTGTCTCTTCCTCCAACCTGCTTAGCTAGCGTGGAGGGATTTGTCCACAATCCCCCTTAAATGCATATATATATATATATATATATATATATATATATATATATATATATATATATATATATATATATATATATATATATATATATATATATATAATATGCATGTTATTTATTTATAAATTACATTATACTGTGTTGCTATCTTGTTATCGTCTCAGTCATGACCCAATTATCGATAAAAGTGTTGTAGTCGTAAAAAAGGCAGAGAGTATACGGTATAAGTAGAGGGTATGAGCTACATCACGAATGTCTATAGATAGGATATACGCTAATGCTTTATTTGAGAAACATCGTGTATACGGAACTTCTTTAAAAAATCCGGATCGCTTGATTCGCCAATACGTGGCGGTCTGATATTTCTCCTGCCTCTAAGAACCCTTAAAGAACCTTCGAACCCCTCTAAGAACCTTAACCCTCCAGACTCCGGCGTCTTTTACACAAATGTTATTCGTATGACGCCACTTTTTCAAAAGAACTTTCCTTGAAGCACACAGTTTCAAAAATGCTGTGATTAATTAAGGGAAATTTAATATTCCTTTATTACTGGTGCCAAAAACGATTTTTCAAAGAAAGTCTCCGGTGCGAAGACAACGGAATGCCAAGGATTAAAAAACGTTTTCTGTTTCAGCATAAAATGCTTATGTTTAAACAGGGTCTGTCACGCTTAATTTATCAACATTAATTTTAAAATCGATTAAATGTTTCCTAATACTTCATAGCAAATGTCATTTAGAAAATTTCTTAGAATGTGTGTTGTTCCTGTGAACTTAAAGGAACTTAAGTTACTCAGGCGTGAAATGTAGTTGTGTTGAATTAGTGACTACCACTATTGATTACCAACCTTTAATTTTGTATTTCTAGTTAGAAATTTGGTTTATTATTTTCTGAAATTGCTTGGTATTTGTAATTTAGTAATTAACTCTTTTCGCTCTTTCCTTCTATTAAATTTGGAATTTATTTTTGATCGTTCATGGAGTAATTTATATTTTATAAGTAGCTACCGTGCCTTATTTAAAGTTCTTAGCCTTTTTAGTATCACAGAAAACGTAATTTAGAAAGTTCTTTACTTCTGAAAGCCTCTCATGTAAGTGGCACGCACAAAAAATGTAGCTGTTTGAGAAATTTCTATCACCATCAATTTGCAACTATTAATTTTCAAATCGTTTTTATATTTCATAAGATTACATAAAAATTGTAATCTCGAACGCTTAAAAATCTTTTCGTTCACTTATTTCTTTTAATTTGGAATTTTCTTCCGACGGTTCTTTGAAAACGTTTGCATCTTTAAATTGCCAAATTTCCGAATGTTAAATCCCACCCCTCAGTATCAGAAAACAATTAAATGTATGAAGTATAGCCTATGTTGTGCGAGGAATTCTCACCTTTAGTTTGCCAACATTACTTTTGAAATTGGTTAAATTATTCCTAGATATTGCAAAAATCGGAAAGAGCATCATAAAAAAGAACACAATGAGGCAGAGGAATGAGGAAACAAATTAGCCAGAATAAAATAAAAAAAATTATAATTAAATTTAAAATACACTCATAAATGGGCGCACCATATCTGTATTTATATATTTTGTGCTCCCTTTATGTATATATATATATATAAGTATTTATATAAATCTAATACTAATTAATACAAAAAGTATATTATATGGTAGTGCTTAAAACGTTTTTAGAAGCTATGGAGAGCGTTTTAGAATTAGATTTATTATTAACAAAGCCTTCATAATTGAGATAAATAGCTAGATTTTCATGAAAATCTAATATACTATTGGCATTAAAGATAATTTTATCCTTTTGAAAATTAAAACTATGGCCGAAATCCCAAGGGTACTTGGCAATAGATTTAGAAATCTCTTGATTAATGACATAAGGAGAGTGTTCTTTTAAGCGGATTTCGAGATTTATTTTAGATTGACTATTGTAAGATAAATCAGAACCACAAGGAACAAAATAAATTTCTATTTACGAAAATTAGGAACAGGAGATTTAGGAGAACGGAATATGAATTTATTGACAAATTTAAAGATAAAATTAAAAATTAGTCATCTTAAAACTTTAGCTTATTTGAAACATGAAGGGGGATAAAAGGAAAGGAAGACTAAATTGTGAGGTTTACTTTTAACAGAATTGGAAAGAGTAGAATAATTAGTTGGTCTATTGAGTTTCTTCACAACAATATTGATGAGAGAGGGATTCATATCTCTTTTGACAGCGACAATTTTTTTTCAGTTATTCAGTTCATCTTTAAGGGAAACAAGGTCAAAACAAATTTTGAGTGCATACATAGAAGCATTTTTCGTATGTGCCTTTCATTGACACAAATATGTCATTTTTAGAACATTTTCCTTCTGCACTCCTTCGGAGTGGTGGCACCAAATTTGGAATTTCTGTTCAGTGCATTTTAAACATATGAATTAAAAAACTAAATAGTTAAATAAAAGATTTTAAAATAAATTATTTTGTATTATTTTTTGAAGTATTTGTCTGAAATCTGTGTTTCATTTATGAGTAATTCTCATGAGTGTTTTCGAAGGATCTAGAATTCTGTAATGCAACCTTTGGTCATTTTACGTTATTCAGAAAAGAGGCTTCCGTTATTTTCAATGTCCCCACTTCCGCTCGCATTTGTGCCAAATCGTGACAAAATTTCTTGAATTGGAGATTAAAAAAACAAACAGACTCGTCAAATTGTGAGTACTCAATTTTTTCTCTGTTGTATGTGTATGTGTGTATGCATATACAGTCGAAATTTTTATTCGAGCTTCTGAACATTATTTTACATGTTTAAACGGTCAGTGCCCCTTACATTGGTCTCTTTAATGATATACTAATAAAATTGCAATACTTTTGAGCAACAGGCAAATAGCAGAAAGGATTACGCGATAGGTATTTGTTAATTCTCAGTTAATCACCATCTATGCGTCGGCGTCACGCTGGTGAAAACACAAACAGAATTACTCGCACTAAGCGTCGAATGGAAAAACGCTTTACTTAAATATGGTGTTGAAATTAGCCATTTAATATAATGTTTATCAATTAAATTCAAATTAATATCGGTCGGTGATTTTTTTTGTATCGATTACAGTCAAAATCTCATAGCAATTTTTATGAAGATTTTCACAAAGGTAAATCAAAAACAGCTGTTTTGATTTTTATTTAGAATGAGATAAAAATGCCTGAAAGTTTACACACTTAGGAGACATTTAGAATGCACTTCTTTTTGAATATGTATGTAGCGGATAGTCAAATTTACATTTTCTAAATAATTAAAAAATAACTAAAAAATATGTTATTTTAGAACATATTTAAAAAAGAATACAATGAGGACTGAAAGATATATGGTGCTTCGTGCCGAATCTATTTTGCTGATATTTATTTAAATTTGGCTACAGTTTTTTATTTTTTATTCGCCAAATTGCTATTTATGGTCCATTATGAACAATATGTAATGTATTAAAACCTTTCTCAAACAGCATAAATCCCTTCAAAATTCTTAAATATAAAATGAGGTTATGATCAGCTGATCAAAAATCTTATTTGTATTTTTTTGTGCACAGCTTTGGAGATAATATGTTTTTAACTGCCAAGGAACTGATGAAAGATAAGTAATAGAGTAGGTTACTAATAGATTATAGATAACATATTGATTGAATATAACTTTTATTACAATAAAACGTAACTTTAAATTTTATAGATAAAATAGGACCAATATTCACTTTAAAGCAATGTTTAACCTAATGCTAAGTATTTGGCACGTAATATTCTGTTCACTAAGCTCCGGGTTTCACTGCAATATAATCAATATTTAATATAATATAATTGTATAGATTTAATGAGATTTCAATGCATTGAAGATTGATTAATGCTTTCAAGGATTACATACATATTTGTAATTATTTTTTTTTTACGATGTTGAAAGAACTAATTATTACAAAACAGTATTATTGATATTAAATTACTTATTTATTAATCCTTATCCATAATTTTTAAATGTCTCCCAATCATATCATTATATCATTATTTATCACACTTAGAATGATAAACGAAGCTTTTAGTGGAGAATCTCAAATTAAAATTGTCTTTAGAATCTATTATTACTAAACAATGTTATTCTCATTAAATTAGTTATCGATTATTTGTCATTCCTAATATTTAAACGTTTCCAATGTAAAATCCATTTGAAATTGTAATACATTAATAATAATAAAAAAAATTGTTGCATTTTTAAAAATTCTGAAAAATCCTCCTCGCTAGAACTTTTTATACTTAAATCAAATTGCAAATCAATTAGTTATAAACATTTTAAATACAATACATTGAAAACAAGCATTTATTGGCAAACTGCTTTAACTTATGAGTAATCATGTATTTTATGGCTATCTTAACAAACAAAAGAAAAATTCACCTTACTTGATTTATAAACTAGAAAAATTCACCTTACTTGAATTCTAGACTAAAAATGACTTTTTATTTTTTTTAATCAGCAAATATTGGAAATCTTAACAAAGAATAATTACCATCCTTAGAAAATTAAATGCTGCTTTTAGTGAAAACTTTTCAAGTAAAAATATCTTTAGAACTGATTAACAATAAACAATGCTAATCTTATTAATTTATTCATTAATTATTCGTTATACATATTTTTAAATGTCTATTGATTTAATTCCATTGGTAAATGGAATACCTTTACGAACCCTTTATTACTTTTTTAAAAATCTTAAAAAATCTGCAATGTTCGCCAAATTGCTAAAACTGGTCAAAAGCCAGAGTGAACCCTTGTTATTTGAATCAAAAAACAATTGTTCATTAAATAAAAACGTATTCCGGTTCTGAACAATATAGACGTTGTTATTGTCATGCAAGTGCGTAAAACTTTACATAGAAATGAAGAGAAAACTGAGACTATGTTATTTTATTTCAAAAGAAGAAAGTTCAAAGATAATTGTTCTTAAGTAACAGTGACAAACTTATAAACTATTTATAAAAATAACTTGCACCTTTTAAAATTAAAACTAATAGCATATTAATTAATTATGACAAACTTCTTCTAATATATTTTAAAACAATCATTTATTTAGAATCTGTTGTAACATTTAAATTTTCATTTCTTTTAATCTGAAAGCATTTGTATTTTTGACCCAACGTTCCCTTATCATGCTCAGAATTTTTAGGAATTTCTCAAGACTTGCACATGCCACTTCTGGTACCTTACTGGTCTCTGTTGTAAGAGGGGATCCTGGAAACAGAAACTTGAAACACGAAATTTTTCTATTGTGATTTGTGTGCTTGGGTCAGTTTTACCCATTGTGTGTGCCTACATTTAGATTCATTCTATTTTATGAATTTGACGGAGTAAGAACGGGATCAAAAGAGGCTGCGGAATCTTATTGCAAATGGTTCTATAGGTAATGAAGTTGATGGAATAGTCCGAGAACCGACCGCACAAAACCCTGAGTCATGGAGCACAAGAAAAAAATCTTTTATTTTATGGAAGAGTAGTAATAGCGGAATCTAATGATCAGGGGGATCATTAATAAATCAAGAGGATCAATAATAGGGGAATCTAATAAGTGGTGCACAAACCAAAAATGAATACCACTAGTGGTTGACTCGTAGACTTAGCATTATGTTTTCCTGCTCCCAGTTTTCCGCGTTTTCATACTTTTGATTGCACGGAAAACACAATGATAGACTAAAAGTGCTATTACCTGTAAAAATTGCAAGCGACAAAAATCGCCTGCGTTTTTTCGTGTTCTTAGCATTTCATTGGCTGTTCGAGAAAAGTCTTTACCATCATTTGGATTTCCAAGCATTTTATTGGCTCTTACTGGCGATTCGCATCGTTCCAGGCGTCAAAGATGCTCCGACAAAAGAGAATTACGCGCTACCAAGCGACTCCCCTGGTCCCATAGGATAACATGGAGACGCCTTCAATTTGACGCCTGCAGCACAACACGTGTAATAGCACTTTAACGGGTGAGCCACTAGAGGTATTAATTTTTGACTTATGCACCTCTTCACTTCCTGCGGACATGGATCATTAGATTCCCCTATGACTACTCTTCCATAATATAAAAGATTTTTTCTTGTGATCGTTGACTTAGGGATTTTTACGGTCGGTTCTTGGACTAGAAGTTCAGATTCGAATGAAGCAGTAGACTGTCTGAGAGTGAAAGCAAAACAGAAAATGAAGACGAATTGCATTCCACTCAGATCGAAAGACTTTATCTGTTTGTAAAAAATGTGATAAATATCTGAGTAAAACCCATTCATTTATTATATGCTACAGCTGTTTTACAAATAGAAATGAAAACTGTTTTTGGATGAATAATATATATATATATATATACACTATCTACCAAAAAATATTTGTACACTTTCAGTTTTTGACATTTTGTCAAATATTTAAAAATATACTGGTCGGATTCTTCTGGAACTTCAGAAATATAAAGATTATGTTTCACTTTATATTTATTTACATTCATTTGTTAAGCGGGTAATTAGGGGGCCGGCAAAAAAACAAAGAATAATAGAAATATTTGGGATCGCCCTGTACATGAAAATGCACGAAACACTTATCGCTTTAGAATACAAATATATGAATACAGTAGAATATGTACACTAATTTTTGTGAGAATAGCATGTATATTTATGGCGATAGAGCGATTTTTTTGAAAAATTCAAAAAATTCTGGTATGTTTTTTGTTTATATCATGCTGGGTTTTTGACCAAATTTAACGCAAATTTCAGAAAAATTGGCAAAATGCAGTAGAAAAATGTAGCGTAATTGGAATATAAATATTTTAAATATTTTATGAAATATGAGTAGTTGTATAAAATAATTTTTATCTGCGCATGCGCGAACTAGAAAAACATTTTTTTTTACATCATTTAATAGTCAATTCTATGGAGTGACTTATAAAAAAAATCCAATCAAATATCGTGAAAATTCAAAAATATATCATTATTTTAGTGAGATGTTTTTACTCTGCTCTCTAAAAACGGCTGAATCTTAAGGGATTCTCCACAAATTGACATTTTTTAATAACTGACTTTAAAAAAAAAACTACTATTGAATTAATACAATATCTAATACAATATTGCTACTAATAAGTACTTGACAATTGTGATAGAAAAGAAAAAGAGCTTTATTCGCATTCAGGGCCAAAACTAAGAGGGGGGGGGGGAGAAGGGCATGTGCTCCGGGCGCTAGGATGAAAGTGTTCCAAATGTATCTTTCGTTTGGCGATTTTTTTCATGGCTATGTTTAGCATAATATTGTTAAAATTATTATATCTGGGCTATGTTAAGCATAAAAAAATCTAATGATGATGGCTTAAGGTCCCTGCCCCTACCCGCGAAGATGCTCACGAGCTAATGCTATTCCTATGGGGAAGCATTTTTCTAACTCTTTTGCATTTGGACATTTTAAAATAATATGTTTTGCATTGGATAGCGGAAGTCCTTTTCAAGATCACTCCGTGATTACTTTTTCAATTTTGGCGTAGATATTTTTATAATGTTTCTTTCACTTCCAAAAGCGGTTCTGAAAGTGAAACTAACTTTATAAAAAATATCTATGACTCAAATCGAAAAAGTAGTCAAGGAGCGATTTTGAGAGGGACTTCCGCTATCCAATGCAAAAAAAAAAAAAAAAAAAAAAAAAAAAAAAATGAAAATTTTAAAATGCGAAAGAGTTACTAGAAAAATGCCTCCCCACAGGAATAGCATTAGCTCAGCAGTGTCTTCGCGGGCAGGGACAAGGGCCTTAAAGATCCTGTTGAAAGTAGACTTTTTTTGATTCGGTTTAAAGTATCAAATTGGAGTATTTTAATAAAGCAGAATACGTTATTTTATATTACATATTTTAAGTTTTAAAATAAGTCGGCTATTAATAAATTGGAGAAATTTTCTTTGTAAATATGCTTTGCGAAGGAGGGGGAAAGGGGTACCTTCAAAATCCACGTTTGCCTCGGGAAAAAAAGACTGGTTTTGGCCCTGTTCACATTTAATAATTTGTAGATCCTCCTCGAGAGGCAATTACAGCTGCGACTCTCCTGGGCATGCTCTCAACTAGTCCTTGTATTACATTTAATGGTATTTTATTCCACTCTGTTTGCACAAGGCAGGTAAGCTCTTTTACTGATTTTGGGCGTGTGTCACCCGCCTTAATTCGACGATCCATCTCGTCCCAGAGGTTCTCTATTGGGTTCAGGTCTGGGCTCTGGGCATCCACTCGAGTCGATGCACTCAATTATCAGCATACCAATCCATGCTGGACCTCGCTACATGGCAGCTTGCGTTGCCATCCTGGAAATAACATGGGTCCAATCCATAGTATTGCCACAACGTAGGAAGTACACTGTTTCCAGTATATTACAGTAGGCATCGGCATTGAGCTTACCATGAATTGGGACCAAGGGTCCTAGTTCGAACCAGGAAAAACAACCCCAGAACATAATTCCCCCTCCGCCAAATTTAACTGTGGGCACAATACATTCTGGTAGGAGGCGTTCTCCAGGCAGACGCCAGACCCAGACCCTACCATCAGAACGGTAGAGGGTGAACCTTGATTCATCACTCCAGAGAACCTGTTTCCATTGCTGTACAGTCCATTGCTGGCGTGTTTTGCACCAACTTAACCGAGCTGCGCGGTTGGACTTGGTGATTAAAGGCTTATGAGCGGCAGCACGGCCATAAAAATTAAGCAGATGAGCTTCCTTACGGATGGTATTCATGGAAACAACACATCCTGAAGCTTGTTGAAATTCTTGGCGTATGTGTAACATATGTTGGTTGCAGTTCTTCCGAATTTCTCTAGACAGAACCCGTCGGTCTCTATCTCCCAGTTTCGTCGGTCTGCCTACTCTGGTCACATTCTGACAATCACCATTCAGCTTCCATTTTCTAATCACATAAGCCACAGTCGTTTTGGGGTAATTAAGCTCTCTAGATATGTCGATTAAAGATCGGCCATTTCGGTGGTACCCGATGATCACACCTTTCTCAAAATCAGACAGCTCTGTTCTTCTTGGCATCATGCATGCGATTGATGTCAGTGTTGTTTTCGACACCACATTTAACAGTGGAGAACTTGACGTATTTCAGGATCGCAGATATCGGCATTTGCATAAGAGCCATTATCAATTATGTATCAATGGGTAGATTTGACACAAATGCTTCGATTTTTTATAATTATTTTTATCCTGAAATAGGTTCGTTCTGGTAATTATCTAAGAAAAGAAGTAAATCACCAGTAAAAAACGTAAATGGAGATTTGGCAATTTGCGTAAAATCTGACGTCATTCAACTGCTTTCAGAGACCAATTGAAAATCAGTTCACTCCTATCCACAATAACTTTCTGAATTTCCACGAAATTCGGTCGGATTTTTTTATGGGTAGCTCCATAGAGTTGAATATTAAATTATGTAAAATGATAAATTTTATCGTTCACGCATACGCTGATTAAAAAATATTTCATACAAATACTCATATTTTAGAAAACTTTTAATATATTTATATTTCAATAGCACCTTATTCTTTCTACTACATTTTGCGAATTTTTCTGAATGTGGCTTTATATTTGGTTGAAAATATTGCATGACATAGAACATTTTAGAAAATATTTAATATATTTATATTTCAATGAATTTTGGTGAACTCCCCCCCCCCCTCCGTTTTCTTCTTTGCAAAGCATCTGCAAAAGTATTTGCAAAGAAAAATTTTCTAATTTATTAATAGCCGACTTATTTTAAAACTTAAAATATGTAATATTGATTAAAGTAGTCTGCTTTGTTTAAAAAAAATGATACCTTAAAATCGTGAAACCGAATCAAAACGAAAAAAAAAATCTGCTTTATGCGGGATCTTTATGCCATCATCATTAGATTCTTCTATGCTTTGGTATAGGAGAAATGCTTTGAATGGGACGATTTTGACAATATCATGCTAAACATAGACATGGAAAAAATCGCCAAACAAAATTGTACATTTGGGACACTTTCATCCTAGCGCCCGGGGCACATGCCCTTTTCCCCCAACCCTCTCTTAGTTTTGGCCCTGAATGTGAATAAAGCTCTTTTTCTTTTCTATCACAATTGTCAAGTACTTATTAGCAGCAATATTGTATTAGATATTGTATTAATTCAATACTAGTTTTTTTTAAAGTCAGTTATTAAAAAATGTCAATTTGTGGAGAATCCCTTAAGATTCAGCCGTTTTTAGAGAGCAGAGTAAAAACATCTCACTAAAATAATGATATCTTTTTGAATTTTCACGATATTTGATTGGATTTTTTTTATAAGTCACTCCATAGAATTGACTATTAAATGATGGAAAAAAAATGTTTTTCTAGTTCGCGCATGCGCAGATAAAAATTATTTTATACAACTATTCATATTTCATAAAATATTTAATATATTTATATTCCAATTGCGCTACATTTTTCTACTGCATTTTGCCAATTTTTCTGAAATTTGCGTTAAATTTGGTCAAAAACCCAGCATGATATAAACAAAAAACATATCAGAATTTTTTGAATTTTTCAAAAAAATCGCTCTATCGCCATAAATATACATGCTATTCTCACAAAAATTAGTGTACATATTCTACTGTATTCATATATTTGTATTCTAAAGCGATAAGTCGTTTCGTGCATTTTCATGTACAGGGCGATCCCAAATATTTCTATTATTCTTTGTTTTTTTGCCGGCCCCCTAATTACCCGCTTAACAAATGAATGTAAATAAATATAAAGTGAAACATAATCTTTATATTTTTGATGTACAGAAGAATCCGACCAGTATATTTTTAAATATTTGACAAAATGTCAAAAACTGAAAGTGTACAAATACTTTTTGGTAGATAGTGTATATATATATATTGCATAATGAAGAAAAATAAATAAATATACCTATGCATTTGAATGCTAAATAGTAAATCTTTAAGATATTTTTTACTAAAATTTTTTTAATGGAAATATGATTCAAAATATCGATTGAAATGCTATTTAAACACCTCTTTTCAAGAAAAATATCATTAAAATTATGTATTAAATGTTTGAGTATTTCATAACGTTAGAAAACGAATAAATTCCGAAAAAAGGTACAAAAGTTATTGGAAAAAAGAAAACAATGTTAATGCAGAATTCATTATAGCCTTTTAAGACCAAATCAGAAAGCTAGTCATGCCGGATGAGAGTAAAACATGTACTAAAACTATTATCTGTTGATAAAAAAATATATATACTTTACTCTTTTGGCAAACCAGAATGATCGTTTGATTTTCATTTTTATCATATAGTACTGTAAAACAACAATTTAAATAAATGTCTAACCCACACGATGTGCTGGGTGGATCTTAATAGGTTGAGAGTGAAAAATATTAACAAATCCTTCAGTGGAATATCTAAAATAAAAATATCTGTAGAATTTATTATCACTGAAAAATGTTAATCTCAGAGGTACGGAGTAAGTATTTGATAATAAAATCAATCTCTACTGCATAGCCGTAGATACAAGTTTTTCAGTCATTTTTATTGGGTAAGTTTGACAACTAAGCAACAATTGAGATTCTATCATTCGTTTTTGATTCGGCCTCCTTTTACCTTGATAGGCTCGCGGAAACAGCACCGGAAAGCATCCACGCCAGTCCGCAAGTACTCGAATCGAAATCGTTCCAATTATGAAGCCGTACTCAACCTTTTTTTCTTGTGGGACGCAAATATAAGTTTTAGACTTTATGCGAGCCGCGTACACATATAAAAGAGTAAAAAAAAACAATAATGATAAAATAAATAGGTTAACAATGCAATAGAATAAAAATTTAAATTATAAATAGGGTTGAACGTTTGTTTCGGAAGAAATCTTAACGGTAAATTTACTACCATTCTTTCAAAATGGGAAACTTTTCAGTAGTGTTCTGTTACAAATGCTGTAGAAATATGTTGTGAAGTTTGCCGGTTGACATTGGTACCGTAAAAGATCTCCGGTGCCAAATTGCAAACTTCTAACCCTTAAGAGTAATATCAGCTGTGTAATTAATGCAAAACATAATAATATAACAATGTAGAATTTTCAAATTTAAAGAAAAAAGAAGATTTTCTCAAATAAATCAGTCTTTTGCCGAATGGGAGAAAAAATGTAGAGTTGTATAGTGCAAACTCAATTTGAAATTTCATTTTATCAATGTTGACGATTAAGAAATGTAAACATCATTATAGGACAAATGAGACTACATGCAAAATGAACTTTCGACCAAGGAAGTGGCTTTTAACACAATTGTAATTTAATTATAAATAATAGATTTGATCTTCATTATCAAATATATAAAATAACACTAATGATCTTAAATACTTTTCTGAGCCTCTCAATTAACTGTATATAACTGTTTAATCATAGTATGTCTTGGTTTGCACATAAAACGCCGCCAGGTTGCAGTTTCTGTTTGGCTGCTACATATCTAAGCAGGTTTCTAAAAAGCGACATTCTTGTGATCTCTAGCAAAGGTCCTTGCTTTTACCACTCTCCTTAATGAGTAATCAATTCTATTCAAATCCGGATTATTTGGTGACCAATCATGAGAAGAAATGAAATTTGGCTTCGATTGATGAATAAATTTTGTAGCACTTGGTGTTCAGCTTCTTATGATCGATAGTTTGAACCGATTGTTCTGAAATACCAGTTTTTTAGCCATGTATCCTATTGAGCACTGCTAGATTTTTTAATGCATTTTTGGATGTTTCGATGTTTTCTCTCGTAACAGCTGTAAAAGAAAAATCAGAACAAGCATGACTAACTGTTCTTCCAGTAATTTTGTAATGTTCCATTGACTGATATGGAACTGAAAGTTTTCGGTCAATTTCCATTTCGCTTCATTCCGCACGAGGAAGATCAAAATTGAACTGCTCTTTAGACAAGCAGCAGCCATTATTACCTGAAATTCAAAAAATACTTACTTATAATACAATATTTAGATTATAAAGAGTAAATATGCACAAAAAATAATTCTACACCATTTACAAATACGCACAAAAAAGTTAAGAAAAAAATATTAATGATTTTTCTGCACTTTAAATGTGTCACAATTAAACTTTATTTGAATATTGTAGTGCATTTTTTTTATTAGAAAATCTTCAGAACTAAATTTTTTTAACATTCAAGCTTAAGCCTTATTAATTAATTGTAAACAATTTCATTGTAATAAATTTTCAAACAAGCATTTATCACGAGATTGCTGTAACATGCAAATAATCATACTGCTTACAAATACCTTAACAAATGAATATCCCTTTATTGGAATCTTAAAGTAAAAATGTCTTTTCTATATTTAATTAGTAAACAACGTTAATCCGATTACAAAGTTCGTAATCTTTAAGACTTCTATCTATTTTCTAAAAAGAAATATTTTAAAAAAAATCTAGATTGTAATCTTTAGAATTTTGTAATTGTTAATGGTGGAAATTTTTAACAATTAAAGGATTTAAATATTTTAACGTTAAGTTAAACTGGAAAAACACTCATCTACACATTTTAACCTGGAATACGCATTATTTAGTGACAAATAAAAGTTAACCTTTAAATATCATTAGATGAATGTAAATACAAACAATATTCTTTTTAAATTAATGTACTCGAAATTTCAAAACTGTATAACTTGAATCTTTGTTTAGTTAGAGTTAAACACGAAGTCTCGAATTTTTTAATGGTTAAGTAACGTTAAAAATTTTCATTTATTCGAATCCATTTTCTCTTGATTTCGTTTAATTGTAACTAATGATAATTCTTTTTTTTTTTTCATTTTTCCTTATTTTCTCACGAAGTTCATATCCTTAAAATAACTTTCTTTCTTTCGTTTTTGTCAAAATTGTTCCGACTAATATATTACACATATAATAATATGTATTTCATATTCGTTTTCATAGCGTCCTGCCTGTCCATCAATGATACTTCCATCCCTCTTACATTGTGCTTGTTCTCGAACTTTTCTCTAACATTTGACCAATTGACAATCTGAGAAATCCACAGTGTAGACATCTGTTACTGATAGCGGAAACCTATTTTATCGCTACATTCTATATGCAGTGTGTATCTGCATTTTTTAGTTAGTGATTTTCTTTATTGATAAAGTATTTTTTTTCAAGTAAAAGATTTTATTTCTTTTAAAAATGGTTCCACGTGAGTTACAATTTTTTAACTATAAAAGCTTAAGTGGAAATTATTGAACAAGTAGGATGTGGCCGATCTAAGAAAGAAATAGATCCGAATATGGAATAAAAAAATATTCATAATGCGTGATACATATATCATAATGCAAAATCATCTTTAATATGACAATTTGTGATAGATATATATTTTTAATTTGAACGTTTTATGGACACTCCCCGTATTAGTACGCTATAATGTGCCTTTTCTCTCTCCTCTAAAAAGTTTAATGTCTGTTAAAACTATTTTCTAATTGTATTCAACATAATATTGGTACTTTTCCATTACAGAAGCGTTGATAAAGTAGTGAAAATAGCTCTTTAAGGAAGAAGGAAATTATGTAGCATATATTCTGGTAATTTTTTTTTCTTTTCGCTGTTTTATAAATGAAGATAATTGTTTCAATATTTTTACAACTTTTTTTAATTGAAAAGGTCCGTTTATTCAGTTTAATATGCAAACAGAAATAAATTGTGTATAAAAAGCAACAATAATACATGTATAATGTTTGTATAAAAAAAGTATGTAAACAAGCATAAAAGCTTATCAGAATTATTTTTATAGCTGTTATATCACTCGGCAACCAATTTCACTTTTTAAAGTCCTAATTAAACAAAACTTTTAAACAAAACTGCAAGGCCCCAAAATTGTCAAAGCACTGGATATTCAAACGGTTCATAAAATGAATATTGTAATAAACTTGATGAATGATAAATACGGATTATTACTTAGAGAACGTAAAACGTATTGAAACACATTTGTAAACTTTACTGCTGATCTATATTTCATACAAAATGACGAACACATATTAATTATTTTCAGTATAATGTGAACATGGAAAATGACATAAATATTAGATATTCAGAAAGCAATGTTTATGAATTACTTGTATGCTCGCATATTTGATATTACTATCATATATGGCATGATACTAAACATATGTGGAAATAGATCGAAGACAATTACAAAGCTGAACGCAATTATCATCAATATATCACAAATATGTATTACGCTTTTCGATTAGAATATTATGAAACTTTAATCTTGCTTTAAGTAGGAAGTTTAAATAGTTTATCAGTTGTAATTTCTTCCATTAATTCAAAATAAATCAAATTTTCTTTACCAAAATCTACTTTGGTATCCAGAAATTAGAACTGATGCCTAATTGATTAAAAGTGAAGTTTATACTATATTGATCCTGATTTTAAAACTTACAGGTAATTTTCATAAAATGAAAATCGGTCTATGTAGAATAGTCGAAATGTATATTGAAAAGTGAAAGAGTATTTTCAAAATTTACATATGTTCACTTTCTTTCAAAATACTTTTATTTTTAAACTAGCGGCCTTCGCCCGCTACGCTGGTCGGTTTATCTAAAGAAATCTTGAAGAAGTAGTTAGATAAGGTTCAGACATACATTAAAAAAAAAAAAAGCAAGTCGATCATTCAAAAAACGTTGGGAAATATCAAATATTTACTGTAATTTTTTAAGAAAAACAAAGTTTCGAAAAAAAAATTAAATCGAAAAAAAAATTACACTGACATATTAATGCAAGGAAATTTTCCCAGAGAGAAAATTCGCCTTGAATACAATATTTCAAATTCTTTTAATTGCTTATAGGCGTTAATGCCAACATAGTGAAAAAAAATTCCATGCTGGGAATCGAACCCGGGCCATCAGTATGGCGCACTGACGTTCTACCGACTAAACCACATGGAACGACAGCCAGCTTGAAACTTTCTCATACTTAAGTAGACTGGCGAAAACATAACGATAGCGCGTTTTAAAATCGCACAGTGACATCTATTGGATTTTATATGTACTAAAAAACGTTATGTACTAAAAAACGTGAGCAGCGCACCTAATAGTTTCTTTTGTTTCTTTTTGTTACTTTTTTGTCTGTTGTCCGATTTTGATGAAACAAAGCCTATACACTGCCCGGGAGTGTGCATTCTTCATTAGTGAAAACCGCATAAAAATCCATTCAGTAGTTACGAAGATAACCTCGAACAAACAGACAGACAGACAGACAGACAGACAGACAGACAAAAAATTCAAAAATTTTTTTTTGTGTTTCATTGGTTTTCTTTTATCGCCCTGACTCCATTTTTGTCAATTATCTTCAATGTACAGACACACCGGGTCCTACTGTTTTATTATATGTATAGATTTACTTGGACCACAGCTCCGGCTCCCTTGTAAGAACTGCACTTTTGCAAATATGAAAGCGTCGAAAATATGTATCGTATGACACAAAAAATAAGTTGCACGTTGATTGGGTCAAAATATTTAGGACTTTCCCGCACGATCCCGGTTATGTTTTTGCAGGATATGTTTCTAGTAATATTGTAGAAAACCATATGTAGTTCGTTTCCTGATATTTTAGACAAAAGAACAGATCACGGTTTATCTTTTACCATGATGAATACTGTCTTCGTAACTCGTGTGTACTTGTACACACGTGTATGTACATACAGCCCTTCGCTTTCGACTCCAGTCTCGTAAAATACAGATTGCTTAATGAAGTCATTGTTAACAAATGTGCCCTTGTACATTACGGGGCCAAAGATGACCGTCTACTTGCAATTTTAGACATTTTGTTAAATATCAAGAAAAATAGAGGAATTACCTTGAAACTCTAAAAGTGTAAATATAATAGTAAAAGTCATAAATTACCGAATTTCCCCCCCCCCCAAAAAAAACTCCAAAGAGGACCATCAAAAAATATAAAAGAATGAATATTTTTGGATAACCCTGTAAAAACTAATATAGCAACAGTTTTCAAACTGCAGATTATGATTAAGTGGCTTATTGTAATAAACTGCTTTCATTTTTATGTCGCTGGCATGTATACACATAGAGAAATTAATGTTTTTATAAAAATAGTCCCAAATTTTTCCAAGATTTTTGCTTATAATTTGCAGAGTTCTTAATATAAAATAATATTCTATTCTGAAAATATGACAAATAATATTGCACACAATGCTTTGTTATCAGAATTAAAAATAATAAAAATTGTATGAAAAATGAGTAGGTTTGCTAAATAATATTTTACAGCTCATGCGTCAACGATATCAAAATTTCATTTGCATATTATGTCAGATATAGGGGGAACTGGGGCACATTGATACACCCCCTCTACAGCTCAAAGGGTCATTACAGGAAGTTTCACAACAGCTTCAAACAGTGATACTAGTGCACTCAACTACATGCAGAAAGTCTTGGAATGATTCAGTTGTTTGTTGAAATGGGATGAGTGATTAATTATTTTCGTAGGTCAAAAGTAAATTTGAGTTGTACAATTGAAATGATAATATACAACTGTTCTAGTATTTTCAACCGAAAAGAATACTCTCCCTGGCAAGTAAAGCTACTCTTTATCAGTTCCTCATTCTTTTTTCTAATATTAGTTTTTATTGAAGTAAAAATAGCTCTAATTTCTTTACATTAGAACATTGTATAGTATTTTTGCAAAGAGAAGACGTGCAAACTTACCCAAAATCTAGTGCTAGTAGAAATAACAAAAGAAAAGGACGTCAGTCTGGAAAATCTGAAATTTATATCGATTCTTTAGAGAAAAAAGTATTTTCGACATGAGAAATGTTAAGTAAGAAAAACAAGCTGCAGAACAGCACCGGATAATTATATTATAAATATAATTTTTAATATAATTATCCTTTATTTTCTGTTTATAAAACGATTTATAAACAGAAAACTTAGTGATTTTTTCATCTTTCCCAAGAAAGATGATAATCCTCGGGTTGAAGTGCCAGATATGACAAAATTACCGCAGTCAACAATCAGACAAGGAACAGCCAGAACATCCGGTCATTATATATTTCATTTTGATTACTTTAATATTGCTTACAAATGAAGTTTGGGTGATTTGAATTTTTATAAATAATATTAAATGGTTAGGAAACTATTTTTCTATGAAAAATATGCATTGGTGTTATTTTGTCTCCATTTTTCCCAGACGTATCAATCTGCCCTGGTTATGGGGCACATTGATACAAATGACTTTTTAATAAAAACAACTTTTTATATTTTTTTTAATTACATGCAAAATAATATATAAAACATCGATTGTACATTTTTATATCACACTACACAGGTTTTGCTGATACCACATAGAAAAAAAACTTGAAATTTTTGCTTTCTAGACACCAAAAAATTCTTAGAAAAAAGCTGCATCACTAAGCTCCAGTTCCCCCTATGTATAGAGCAACTTTTGTGAAAGTCTCAAAATCATAGTTTGAAAATTCTGAAAATAGTCGTGAATAGAATGAGTCGAAAATCTTTTATTTCCAAAATGAAGCAAAAAGAAGAGGTGTTGTATCCATATATTCATTGATTAGTGTCAATGTAGAATACACAATGTGAGACTTTACATTTGGATATTGATGTTTTTGCTTCATTTTGTGAACAACGGATTTTGTGCTTATTCTATAGATGATTACTTTCAGAATTTTGAAGCTATGATTTTGAGACTTTCACAAAAGTTGCTCTATATATTTAGCTAACATAATGTGCAAGTAAAAGTTTGATATAGTTGACGTATTCGCAATGAAAAATTATTTAGTAAACCTACTCATTTATCATACAATTTTTATTATTTTTTAACTCTGATAACAGGGTATTGTGCGCAATATTATGAGTTATATTTACAGACAAAATATTTTTTTATATTAAGAACTCTGCAAATTATAATAAAAAAATCTTGGAAAAATTTGGGACTGTTTTTATAAAAAACCTTAATTTCTCTATGTTTATACATGCCATCGACATAAAAATGTACACAGTTTATTACAATAAGCCACTTAATCATAATCTAAAGTTCGAGCTGTTTTGCTACATTAGTTTTGACAGGTTTGTCCAAAATATATTCATTCTTTTTTAATTTGTTGACAGTCTCCTTTGAAGTTTTGGGGAAAAAAATCTTCACGGAAATTTTTGACTTTTACTATTATACTTTTAGAGTTTCAAGATAATTCCTCATGTATTTTTCTAGATATTTAACAAAATGTTTAAAATTGCAAGAGGACGGTCATCTTTGTCCAAGTAGTGTATACGATAACGCAATACTTCATGTGCGCATATCGCCTGAGTCGGATTCTATTGCTATTTTGCAACACTGCAAAGATTCTGCAGATTTCTAAGAAACAGCCCTTAATCATGAGCAATTTTGCAACAAATCACAGACAATAACACTTTTTAAATTTTATTGGAAACATTTTTCTTTTTAGATTAAATCTTGGATAGGAAATTTATCTTTAGGAAGGAAAATTTGGAGATAATTCTCTATCGTGATGCCCCATATGCGAAGTAGGGTGGACTGGTGTAATAACGCCAGGCGGGGTAAGAACGCCAAGTGCTTATATTATACATAATTACGAAATAATCTGGTAAATGACACCCATGTGCTCTGCACAGAAGGGTTTTGAGTCATATAAATCGCAAAACACGGCTTCAAGTTAATTTCTTTCATTTTTAGGTCTTATTGTTTTTAGAAGCAACTAAAATTTGCGAGATCTAAAATTTGTGATGTGAAGACTATCTTTTTATCCGGAAATACTTTGTTAACTACATAAATTTGTAGTACATTTCATGGCCTTTCAAAATGTTATTGAAGATTTTGGATATCTTCTCGAGATAATTTGTAATTTAAAATGTACAGCGCAATAACTATAACGGGGTAATAACGCAAATCCTTGGCATTAATACCTCGGCTGATTCCCTACAGTGGCCGAGCTACATCCTAAATACTGATTCAAATAAACACAGTTAAAACTGTGCAATGTTTCTAATAATTCTATTTAAGCGATCCTTTTTAAGCAAAAAGAAGCTCACGGTCTGATATTCCTTTGCCTCATCCCCCCCCCCCCCACACACACACACCACTACTTTATTTTTCTTACACTTTCACAAAGAATGGAACATTTTCAATAGCTTAGAATGCAATTTGTCAATTTCTAAGTTTGTAGAGTTTGTATTTTTAGAATTGGCCAATCTACATGCAAATATTCCATCTTAATTCATAGTTTTGTTTGCATAGAGTTATTACCCATATAGATGGGTAATAACGCCAAATAGCATTGATCAAGAAATCACGCCATTACATTTTATGAATACATATCTGTTAAATTATTTTTATATATAGATAGTCAATGAGTTGCTGTATCAAATCATATATTTGTTTCAAAAATACAATCTAAAACTGGGCCGTGAAAATTAATTGAACCCTAACGTGGTATTATTACCTCAGGGTACCTTAATTTCGTTGATAGCGATGAAACTGGAGCTCATCCTCATGCGAACTATGCTAAACCCAGTAGGGCCACACTGAACAAACATTAACCAAAAAACTTTCTAATTACCCTTCCTACGGAGGGAAATTTGGAAAGTAAGTGACCAGCAGCCTAAAGGTGAAGCTTAATCTGCAAAATGTCTTTAGATTTCTGTAAAATATCTCAAGAAATAGGTGATTTCTTTAGATATTACTAAGATTAATTTTAGTGGAGAAATAACAATATTAGAATGCAAGGAATAAAGCATAATATATATTTTTTTAAATATAAAGTGTTGTTTTTTAAGCAAAAGAATAAGGTGTATATCACCAGCACATAAGGACATACAAAATAATATGTTTATTACATGTTTTATTTTCTAGTTCTTGGTGTTTTAACTTGTTGTTTAATCTATGCGTTAACTTCCATGTTATTTTAACTTATTCCATTGGAAGTTTATTCATGTAAATCGATAAAAAGTATCTTTTTAAGAATAAAATAATAACATTTGTATATAAACCTAGTAAAGTGCATGAACAGAGTGTCTCAAAAATGACTGATGGATTTTAAAATTCAATAAATTGCAAACGGTGACAGCTTTAAAAATTTCAGGAGGGTTATGTATAATATCAGGAGTTTTTTACCGTAATTCTTAATATTAGTTCGGATATCAAACAATAGATGGCACTGATGGCGATTGACGCTAAGTCGACTCCGAAACGGACATCACTCAGCATTGATGCAAAGGAAAGAGATTAGGGCTATGGAGTGTGTCTCATTCGCGAATACAATCTTGCTCTCAGGCCCCTATTCTGAACACATTTATTTATTTATTTGAATAACATACCTCCAACTTGTGTGCTCGACATGAAAGCCTGCTTATAAGTCATCGTCAATATACAAGGACGAGATAATACAAGGAAATTTACAACTTTGAACTCATTCGATATGATTTCAATGGAACGCGTTGTTGCCATGGAAATAACAGATTCTTCGATACTGGAATACAGCGTTTAGGAGTGGGCATAAATTTCGCAACCAGTATTCGAGTTTGCAGGGGATTTCATATTTATAAAGTTTTATTTTCCTGGATTAAGTAACTTTTTATGGCATGATTTAAAGAATATTTTATGCATCATATTTTAAAACTATTTAAAGAGTTTTTTTTTCTTTTTGTTAAAAATTTTATAACTTTTGTTATATTCTAAGAAATTTTAGATCTTTTAATAATTTTTTTGAAAAATTCAATAGGAAAGTTAGGAATTTTATAACTTAGTTTGAAATTTTACTCCAAACTAAAATTTTGGATATTTTAACTGAATTTCTAAATTTGTTTGATAAAATTCCCATAAATACTCGAAAATGTAAAATAGCCTTGAAACTCGAATTCAGTTTGAAATATTCATGCCCAATTCCGAACACTGTTTTTTCTATGGAAGAATTTGTTATTTTCATGACAACAGAACATTCCATTGAAACCATAAAGAATGAGTTCAGAATCGGGCCCTAAGAGCAAGATTGTAGCAAGTTAACTTCACCTACACTGTTAAAGATTTGAAACTTTTGCTGCATCGTCACTCCACTGCTATTATAGAATATCTCTATTTTGACCAATGAGAATGATCAATAATACAGTGAAGTAATCGTTTCCTATAAAAGCGGAGGTGTGACGATGAAGCAAAGATTTCAAATTTTTAACAGTGTAGTTTTAAAATACGATGCGTAAAATATTTTTTAAAATCATGCCATAAAAAGTAATTTTATGCGGGAAAATAAAACTTCATAAATGTAAAATCTCCTGCAAACTTGAATACTGCTTTCGAAATTTATGCCCACTTCTGAACGCTGTATTTATCTATCGAAGAATCTGTTATTTCCATGACAACAACACATTTCTTTGAAATCATATCAAATAAGTTCGGAATCGGGGATGGAGAGCAAGATTGTACTAGCGAATGAGACGCTCTCCATATCCTTAAATTTCTTCCTTTGCATCAATTCTAAGTGACGTCAGTTTCGGCGTCGACTGAGCGCCAATCGCCGTCAGCGCCATCTATTGTTTGACATTCTAACTAAAATCAAGAACCTCGGTAAAAAAAAAACTTCTGATATCATACATAACCCTCTAGCAAAAATTTTTTTAATCGCTGTCACCATTTGCATCTTATTGAATTTTAAAATCCATCAGTCATTTTTGGGACACCTGGTAGTATTATTTTTTTTATTGCGATAGTTTTTCGTATAAAATTTCAAATAAATGCTATAATTAGATTGTTCCGCTACATACCATTTGTTAAAATATAAAATCGAACCATTGAAATAATTATCATCCATTTAAAAAAAAACGTCATCACAACGTACAATTATTAAATTTTATATACAGATTATACTACATAGAAAATCTTAAAATAGGTATACATTCAGCTAAACAAATGAATGGCTTCTAGTTTTTTAGTAAATATTTTTTGTGTAACTTAGATATAATCATTAAGCAAACTGTAACGTATATAATAGTCGTATTTTTTGTAAATTTACTAGTTTGGAAACATTTCGAGTCATTCATGCTAGTTCAGTTCCATCTAAATAAGCCACCTTAATTTGACTCAAATACTCACTACCGTATTTTACTGTTTATTACATATATTTTCAGCAGCAAGTTACCCTCATAGCATGCATGGTCACAGTGACGTCACAATGACGTCACTGTGAGTCACTACGGTCGCATTACATCTGTGACGAAAATGCCAACACTCAGTGACGTCACATTGTGACTGAGATGTGACTTTCTTAAAATTTTTTAGAAAATTACAAATATTCTTTAAAACATGTTATTTACTTTAAAAAACATGTTTCTGGCAATTTAAATATCGTCACTTTTGTCCCAGTTTTGTCACAATGTTAATATCAAAGTAGTCACAAATGAAACACTTTTCACAAATTGGTCACATTGTGACGTCACAAAGTGGTCACAATGTGACGTCACAAAAAAGCTCTAAAACGGCCATAACGACTTCATATTTTAGTCACTGTGACTTCACATCGACGTCACGTGACGTGACATCGACAATCGATGCTGGTCACAAAGTCGCAATGTGACTTCATAACGACGTTGCAATGACGTCACTATGTCTTACGGGTAGATTCCCGTAAGACACGGTGACATCACAGTGACGTCGTTGTGAAGTCACATTGTGGCTTTGTAAACGTCGATGTAACGTCACAGTGACTAAAATGTGAAGTCGTTATGGCCGTTTTAGAGCTCGTTTGTGACGTCACATTGTGACCACTTTGTGAAGTCACGGCGTGACCAAAATGTGAAAAATGTGTCATTTGTGACAAAGTTGTCTTTGAAACTGTGACTAATCTGTGACGATAGTGACAAGATTGTGAAGACACTTAATGACATTTTTGTGAATATTTTGTGATCTGTGACGATTTTGATACTAAAATTGTGACGCAGGCTACATTTCCAGTGCTGTAATGTTACACTGTTACACAATTATACAGTTATGAACATAGATATATAGTGTAAAATCATTTACATCTTTTACAAAACTTTATTATAATTTGGCAATATATCTCAATTCAAACTTGAAAGCTGCTATGAAAAGAAAGCACCAAAAGAAAGTTACTGAATCAAACCAATGCCATACAGATTTTAATCTTTGTTACATATTTTTTTTCTGTTGCAATAAATGGAAATATTTAAGACAATTGAATATTCGATCTATCACAATTATTTGAAAATTAGCTATTTGTTTTTTAAATAGCATTAAAATTATGAAAGAAACATTTCTGTTTAACCCTTTCAGCGGCCTTTAGATTTTTTCGTGAAAATTTAATGATTCATTAAATATAAGCAATCAAAGCATATTTTGTTTTGATAAAGTCTGTTTAGCATTGCAGTTTGATGCAGAAACTTCCTTTTTATAGCAGCTCCCACGTTTTAATTGAGATATATCGTCAAATATTACAAGGTTTTGTAAAAGATGTAAATGATTTTACACTATATATCAATGTTCATAACTGTATAATTGTACCTCAGTGTAACATTACAACACTGGCAATGTAGCCACCATCACAAAGTTAGTAACAAAATCGTCACAGATTACAAAATATTCACAAAAACGTCACAAAGTGTCTTCACAATCGTGTCACTATCGTCACAGATTATTTTATTCATATGCAAATGTGATTATTTTATTCACGGCAAAAAAAAGACATTGATATAAATTTTGTATTAAATCAGCCCGTAAGGCTCCACAATAGTCACCGAAAAAGACCCGGATGATAATGTTAAGTCTATGGGTATGTTCTTTTTAAATATCTCGCTCAAATTTTAATATTTTTATAGGTTTTTTCTTCATGGGATACCTGAGGACGATCTACAACCGGCCTAGTTTTTACTTTTTCGATTTTGCTTATATATTTTTTATATTATGATGGTTTCAATTTCAGAACCGGTTTAAACCGGTTTTGAAATTTAAAGTTTTTTTTTTAATCCGAAATTAAAATTAAAAAAGTAAAAACTAGACTGGTTGTGGATCGTCCTCAGCTATCCTATAAAAAAAGTTCATGTAAAAGTATTAAAATTTGAGCGAATATTTGAAAAGAGTGCTCTCATAGACTTTACATTATCATCCGGGTCTTTTCTGTGACTAGTGTTGCGCCTTAAATTCTATAATTATGTGACTGAAAATCACGGTCAGGGCACTTAAAAGGTGTAGAAACAATATGATAAATGTGTTGACACAGTTTTTAAATCAAACAATTATTTTAAAGGCAATTTAATTTTGAAACTGAAAATGCTCGAATGTTGTTTTAGATACGTAACAAAATAAATTCAAACATAAAAATAATAAATTATGGATATTTGTTATACTTTTGATAAGCAGAAAATGACACACTTCTCATCAATAATGTCAGTATACAAATATAAAAATTATAAAATATACAAACTTACTTTTGCAACTATCTATTCCTAGCTATCTCTAGCTTTTTAATTTTACAAAATTTACAAAATTTAAATTTACATTTTACTAACAACGATCTTAAACTAGTAATTGATAAGCGTAACTTTAGTATGAAAACAAATATAACTCGTACCAATAATACAAGTATGTTGAGAATTCTAAAAATTATATTTTGGAAACAATTGCTATTTTGGAAGATAGTAACAATAAATAAAATCTTATTTTTCAGCTCACTGTAAAAGTAATTGACTTTTGGGTATGTTGCAGATATTTAGAAGGGGTAATTTTACATCAAAGTTTGCCTGCAGTAAAAATATACTTAAAAAAAGCTTATTGATTAAAATAATTTTAATAATTGATTGCCAAAATTACATCTTTATTTATGAAAATATACACATTAAATAATAACATAATTAAATAATAATTTTGTTTTTGTGTCCATTTTGACATGTAAAATTTAAATACAAAATTTGATTATTTAGGTTTTCAGTTATGTAAAAATATTTCATGCACTAAAAATATTACTGAAACTGTCTACATTGGGTGTTCATTATTGTAAAATGACTAATTAACTATCCTAATAACGAACACCCCTCTTAAAACCTTGAAAATAAAGGACATTTTTTAAATGGTCATTAGTATATAAAATTCAAAATTTGCTATTACAAGTCATAAACTAAAACATTCAAATTTTGTAAGAAAATAAAGAATACCAAAATTTATTAAATAAAGGCAGCTCCTAGCATATTAATTAAGATTTTCACTGAAAAACAGTGGAACTTTGAAACATTATTTTCTGCTTCCTGATTGGTTTAATTAAAAGTTGTCAAAAATAGCCCAGACTGTAATACATGCTAATGGAAATTATGAAAAAATAATTAAAGCAAAATATTTATTAGTTATTGTTTTATGAACCAAAAAACATGAAAGGGGGTCCACTTCTGGAATGTTGTCTATTACTAGCATACCTACCCTATGAAACTTCCGACCATACACTTAAAATAAAACCACATACACGTTAAATAAAATTATTAATATTTCATTTACAAGATTAGACGGTAATTATAAAGCCATTTTAATCACGATGTATATTAATAGTACATATAATACATATTTTAAAATTTAGTGTTATTTCTAAAGCACAATCATATTTTAACTCTTATTGATGATTAACTTCTACATTTTCATTCAGACTTATAGTTGTTATACTTTGAAAATATTCCAATAAGAATGTTTATCAACTGAGACGTTTTCACCCACTATAATTACTTCTTTTATAAATTTTATAATATTTGTTTGGTTGAAATATGCACTAAACAATTATTATTATAATTATTATTATCATTATTGCATATTCACGATCTCTTTTAATAGTTCTTTTTGTCACCATATTTCTTATAAATTTCTCTTCAGAGCAGATGAAATTAAAAAAAAATAAAACTATGCCATGTTTCATATCATTCCTTGATACAAAACTTTTAAAAGTATGTTTACAAATAATGTTATTTAAAAAAGGGATTCCTAGCATAAAATGTTTAGTAATTGTATAAACGATTGATTATAATACTCTTCCATATGCTGCTATATTTATGGAAACATTTTGTTTTAACCAGATATTCTAAATAAAGAAACAAATTAGATTAAAATGCAATTAAAATCACTAATTTTAATAACCTGATCCAAATTACTGATGGTGAAGTTTTCTATATAAACAAAATAAATAATGTTTTTGAAAAGCTAACTAAAATCGTTCTAATAATAACAATAATGATAAAGCAAACAGCAAAAGAAAAAAAATCATACCTATGTTTTGTTGACGTTTTTCCATCCAAATAGCTTTTTGTCGATCTTGTTAAGTTCAATGTTAATTATTGTGACACAGACTGGAATCATTTTCACCAGGCCAACGCCACAATAATTCTCTTGAACTCATTTTTTGCTTGATATATCAGCTAAAAATTGCTCTTGAGGATTTTCTTGTTTAAATTTTTAAATCCGTTTCAATTCGCGCACATAACTGCCATATGCTCTCCAACAAACTTATTTCTGGTACCTTTATTTTATTCTCCGTTAAAAAGTCGTCTGCAGACACTCATGCATTTTTTAATGCGCATGACCGTTTATTTCATTTTGTAAACAACAGACTTGGAAGTTAAATACACAATAATTTAATAAGAGTGTCTCTAGCTAAACTTTTTTATTTATTATTTAATTAATGAATTTGGTGATTTAATTTATCTTTTATTTTTGTCAGTTTCAAAACAATTAAAGTTAAACATTATTCATAAATCTTTTTTTTGTAAGTAATATTAACAAATAGAGTTTATTTGATAAAACATAGTTTAAATTTTTAAAATGTATAAAGGTAGATTTAATGAGAATATATTTTTTTAAGTTAAGTTATCAAACGTAGTAAATACACATCTTCTTAAAAAAATAAAAGAAGTGTTATAGAGAATGAAAAGTTTTTCTTTGTCAATCTGTAACTTTTTTCATATTGATTTTCTGTAGGAAAAAAATCTTGTAAAATAACTTTTTAAAAAACATACTTAACAACATACTAAAACAAAAATTGCAAGAAGATTTTTGCTGTACAAGTTAAGTTTAATATTAATTATTGTGACACAGACTGGAATCATTTTCACCAAGTCAGCGCCACAATAATTCATTTTAACTCATTTTTAATTATATTTCAGCTAAAAATTGCTTCAAGAATTAATTCAAAAGTTTTTTAAGTTCATGTTTTTGTCACATTGTAATTTTAAAATATGGTGGTATTATGTCACATATTTGTGACGAACGTTACATGAAGTGACATCACAGTGACGTATCTTTTTTATATTGCCAAAACAAAAACATAATTTTACATTAAATGTCATGTTTTAGAGACTTTTTGTAATTATTTTAAGTTTTCTAAGATGTTCATATCTAAGTCACAATGAGGCGTCACAGAGTGGTGGCATTCTGGTCACAGATGTGATGTGACCACAGTGACTTGCAGTGACGTCACAGTGACGTCACTGTGACCATCCATGCTATATAGGTTTATGTGAATTCTCGTTTATTAAATTTATTAATGAGAAATTTAAAGAAATTCAAAATTTTTATGGTACTTTTTAAAAAAACATTGTGATTTTAAACTGTTTTGTCGGTATTTTGTCATTTATTTTTAAGTAATTATGAACATATGTAAATTTTTTTACTTTATATAATGAAATATATGTAATCTTTGGTTATATTTTTCAGTAATAAGAAAAAATAAGTTTTTTGTATTTATATCTATTTTATTTTACTCTTTCTGGCACGGATAAATTCTGTTAAATGAGAAATTATCAACTGATATCCGAATTTATAAGCCATCTTTTTAGGAATTAAGAACTACTTTATTTAAGGTTTCACTGTAAATCAAAATCTAATTCAATCATTCCCAAGTTTGGAATAGTATAAGTCGTTTGGAAATTTGGAATAAAAATTAGGTGTCCCCTAAGTGGGACCACTGGGATGGAAAAGATTAAGAGACGATATATTTGTATGTAATAAAATAATAAATATTAAATTTATTAAAAGATTTTTTTCATAGAAGAATAAATTACGTTTTGGTTTATATTATTTTATTTATTTATGGTAGTACTTTAATTTTTTTCGGGTAAGAACATGAAGTTTCATATCATTTCAAGAAACCATTTGGAATAATAAAATATTCATAAAATTAGAAAACTGCATTTTAATTTTGGTTATGTCTAAAATTTGTAGAGAAATTCCCACTTACAATTGAATAGTATGAACTGGTGTGTTTGAATTTTTACTTTGACAGTCTGATGATAGGAAAGAATGTGACTCACAGATTCAACAAGAGAGCTAGATTATGGCAGCTTAACATTCCCCTGAAGTGTTAGGAATCAATGCCACTACTGTAATAAAACCTCTTGGTACCTATGCATGCAAGAATTTTTTCGGTCACATTGTACATATAAATGGAATAAACATAATATAATATAATTACATTTTGATATATATTTATTTTGTATTTATGGCAGTACTTTTTTTTATTGCAAGGTCAGGATGTTTCATATAATTTTTAGAAGCCATTTTAAATACGAAAATATTCATAAAATTTGATTGATTTCATTTAATTTCGGTTATGTCTAAAATTTGTAGAGAAATTACCATTTAAAATTGAATAGTATGAATCATATTGATGTGTTTGGATTCTAGCTTTGTCAGTCTAATCATATTAATTATAAATAGAAGTTTTCATATACGTCCATTAAAAACATTTCAAAAATATGCATTAAAGTATTTAATTGCTATAAAGGACGTTAAATACTAATAAAAACATTAAAAGCTCTTAATAATTTTACATGTTTCGATTCAATTTACTCAATCATCATCAGAAAAAAAGGAAAATACAAATAAACACAAAGATGGAAAATGACAATAAACTATTACAAATGAAATTTAAAAATTTTTAAAAAATAAAAATCACGCGCGTTATATTTTAATTATGTATCACGTTGTTTAATTTTTAAATTATTTAACAATTTAATCCAAATATTTGGGATTTGAAATGGCAATGAATCATTGCAGACCATTGAGCTTCTGACGTAAATTTCAATACTCTCTCTAATAATTCAATCGAAACATGTAAAATTATTAAGATCTTTTAATGTTTTTATTAGTATTTAACGTCCTTTATAGCAATTAAATACTTTAATGCATATTTTTGAAAAGTCTAATCATAGGTAAGAATGGGACTCACTGAGTCAAAAAGAGGGCAAGATAATGACAGATTAGAAATAGCCTGAAGTGTTAGGGACCAGTGTCACTTCCGCAATGAAAACTTTTGGTACCTACGTATGTAAGAAATTTTTCTGTCGCATTGTACATATAAATGGAATAAATTCTTATGAAGAATTCCTGCTCTCAAGGTCACGCTGATCGTTACCCGTTTCGAGTAGAATTCTAGGAAAAATAGCTTGACGAAAAGACTGTCGACAGTTTCAGATTTAAATTCCTAATTTTGATACTCTGAAAAAATATATATAAGTATTGAAATGAAAAAACTTCTTTAAACACCATAAAATAAGTTAACTGCGCAAGGCCTTTCGAAAGAACTTAGTCTTTCTTCGTCAGGCGCAAAAAGGCCTTGCGCAGTTAACTTATTTTATGGTGTTTAAAGAAGTTTTTTTCATTTCAATTGTGTATAACACCAGTTTCAATTTTATACATTGATATATAAGTATGTTACATCTCAGAAACTACTTTTACTAATTTATTATAACTAATTATACTAATTACCGATGCCAAAACATAAAGTAATTCTTAAAAAATAAAAGATAAGCAGGTCTCGTTATTGATCAGATGTATCTAATGGACCAAAGAAGTGGCTATATAAACAATCACCTCATCGGGGGCAGAAATTCCAAAATTAGATAGAATTTGAATAGCTTAGTTACATGTAATTCATATCTTTGTAGAAAACATACGAATACTCAATTTTAGTAGTCGACGGTTGGATTTGTCATTGTGTTTTCCTGCACCTAAATGTATAAAAATATGGAGGACTAAAAGAAAAAAACACAATGGTAAACCTACCAGTTAACCACTAAAATAGTGATTGCAGGTGTCTTCCACCAACGTATGAATTTGCTGACCACTTTTATTTTAATAAGGGAATGAAGTTTTAACTAATTCTGGAATTTCAGCCTTAAACATCCTATTGCTATTGAGTGACATCCTATTGCTATATAATTCATCCGAGCTTTAGTGCTTAGTATCAGAGGGCAATATCAATGAAAATATATTATTTTTATTGGCAATTCAGATTAATATAAATGTAATTTGAACAAGTCTACTGTAAGTGATCAGGACCATCACTGTTATTAAATAAAGTTAATAAGTTAAATCTTTTTCAACTTCTTTCTTATTATGCTCTTTAGCGTAGGGAGCGTATGGCAACAAAAGTAACAATAAGAAACATTCAGTTATATAATGACATATTTCCCTTAAAATATATAGCACTAAAGGAACAATCACCGTCGCGTTTTATGTCAAAAGTTAATAATATAACGCTTGTAAATATATACAATTTGATTAATTAAACACATGAAATAATAAATATTTCATTAGAAACAAAGAATAATAACTTATATACATACAAGCTGCACAGAAATTCATATTTATATATTCATGATTATATTTTATAAGAAATCTTAAACAGATTACAATCGAACATATTATAATCAATTGAAGGATTTAAGTGTAATGAAAATGTATGAAATCTTATATCCGATGCTAAAACGGGGAAATAAAATGTGCCTCGACATTAATTTCACATTAAAATTTCTTTGTACTTTTAAATCCCATTACTTTAAATTTTGCTTTTATAAATATTGTTTCGAATTCCTTATTTTAAATTTATCATACAAAATCACAAATGCGTTTGCCGATAAGCATTCAAATAAATTTCTTTGGAACATTTTTTTTTTTTGTATTTGTTTGTTCATTTCTTTTGTTTTATTATTTTATCCCAAGATTATCAAGTTAAAGCCGTCGAATTTCTGATTTGCACTTTTTTTTTATTTAATAAGTGAATGAGGGGTATTTGCGTTAATATACTTTATGCAAATTTTTTATAAGAATTTTTTTATATTTGTCGTGCCAATTAAAGAAATTACATTTTTAATGCAAAACAAATAACTATTTTTCCATGTAGAAAAATACAAGAAATTTCTCGTAAAGTAATGCAAATATATTTGTGTTTACTTCAAAATTATTTAAATAAATTTACGTATATTATAGAACTGGGTTGGCAAAAAAATTGCCTTTATTTTTTATTTATTTATTTATTTATTTATTTTGAAAAAAATAAATACTTTTCTTTTTTTATCGGGTTATCAAAAACATTTTTATATATGCATACATATTTCTTGATAAAAACAGACATTTTTGGATTACAAATATTGTACTCCACATGCTAAACGATATACCAAAAACTAATCGGATATAATTTATATCAAGATTCCACAGAATCTAAACTTTTGTGAAACTCAAGTGCATTAGTTCTTGAGATAGAGTGCCCACAAATTTTTTGTCACATACAGACAGACAGACTCAGAAACAGACATTTTGTAAAAACATGTTTTTCTCATTTTCTGGCTCCTAAAACGAGTAAATCAGTCGAAAACCGGATTTCGAAATTTTTCACTAATCCAATACTTTCCTCTTGTAAAGATAGAAGAACGCAAAAAATGTGACATATAAGTCAATAAGTTATAATCAAGTATATAGTAATAGTTAATTGTATGTTTCGTTACCGTATTTTCCATTTCCACAATGGCTTGGAGTAAGCCGTACGTGTTCGAATGGCCATTAGCCAAAGTTCTGTCAAATGTCTTTTAAAGGGTAGGTTTCATACTAAAAAATACAATTATCAAGTTACACTTTGACCCTCAGCGCACTGAAATACAGGGTCACCAAAAAGACTTTTTTTTTGTTTCATTCGATACAAAATTAGCTATTTTTCGGCAGCGCTGTGGGTGGATCATGCAACTAATGAGCTAATTCAATTAATAGTGAGTAGCACTACGCAAGTTAAACCTCAAAACTGTGGCTGACTCTCAGTGAATGGGCCCATGAGATCTCAAATATGGTTTTTTTCTCACTTTCCGCGACAAAGTTTGACGAGCCACGCCGGGTGTCACAGAAGGTCTGCCAAGAAGTTTACAAACTAATTCAATTTAGCTACTAAATGTAATGTCGTAATCACAAAAATAATTTTGGCTGATGTTGAGTGCACTGAGATAATAGAATACAGAAAGATGTCGATTCGAAAAAAATGTTAGGTCGTGAGCCACTTTCAAAATTTTCGTCTGACACAAAAAATTTTTTGGGAAAAAACAAAATATGCATATCTTATAAAATCATTAAAAGAAACCACCAAAAAATTTTCGGTAAAATCAAAAATGGTGTGTATGATGACCCCGCCCCCTTTTTCTGTCTGACTCTTTTAAAATCTGCCTCTTAAATACCATAATCCACTTCAATTATGATAGATTTTTCTCAATTTGTGTTTTTCGGACTAATAGGCATGATCAAAGTGAAAAAACGTGAAGGTACATTGTTCAATTGACTTAATTTTTTTTGGTTCTTTATTGTCGATTAGAAAAATCAAGTACAGGGTGATCATATTTAAAGTTTATGTTTCAAAACGCACTAAAAAACGAACCACTGATAAAAATGACGTTAAAATTGATTGGCGTATTATTCAACAAAGAAAAAGAACATGAACGAAAAAAAAGTTCCAAATTATAGTGAGAGATGATGCTGTAAGCGTCAGAAGATTTAAATTAAAATAGCTCGTATGTATATGGCCATTTCATTTGATATAAAAGCGTTGGGTAAACGGCGTTTTCTCATTTCGCATCTCAGACGTTTGCAATGAGTGTCACAATGAAGGACCGCGCTCTGCTTGTAAAGCTTTATTACAAGAACGGTGATTCTGCACGAGTAGCTCTGCAGAAGTTCAGGACCCTCAAGGGTATGAAAAAAAAAAGTGTGGACCGATCACTGTCATAAATCTGGTGAAAATGATGAAAAAATTCAAACTACAGGTTTATTTGAATGCTGTGTGGTAGAGGAAGGAAAAGATGTGATTCGGCGGTAATTGAAGAAGTGGCCACAACAGTTCAGGATGTCGCGAATGCGATTAATATTTGTAATTACCTTGGTGTCCACACTCTCATAGTGACTCCATGGTCATAGTTTTATTTTTCACAGATGATCACGAGAAATATAGTGACTCCATGGTCATAGTTTTATTTTTCACAGATGATCACGAGAAATTAAAAAGAAGTGGTAGAATTATTCTGGAATAAAGTTTGTGTTAAGTTTTAAGTGAAATGTTTTGAAGCTTCATTTTTTTGTAAGATATTTAAATTACTTTTCACGCGTTTGAAGTAAAACGACGATGTCTATATTTTCGGGTAGATTTTATAGCTTCGATTTCGCTTTGTTTGCGATACAGGAGGAGTCGAGCGGTGGTGTGCAACCATGCAGTGCACACAGAATTGCCCGAACATTGGACACGTCTGTGAGCACGGTGCATAATATTCTACGAAAAATCCTGCAATGCTATTCGTACAAAATTTGACGTGTGCAGGAGTTGTTTCCTTCTGAACTGCTAGCGAAAGAAGATTTTGCTTTGGAGTTTCTTGCTCGCATGGAAGTGGACAATGATTAGCCGTGGAAAATTCTCTGGACAGACGAAGCCCATTTCCATCTCACGGGATATGTTAATACACAGAATTGCCGAATATGGGTAACAGAAAATCTCCTCGCAACTACCCCAGTATCATTTCATCCTGGAAAGGTCACTGTGTGCTGCGGATTCACGGCATCATTTATCGTAGGGTCATATTTTTTCGAGGAGACGGGTGCTTTCGGTCCTGTTACTGTTATCGTCAATGGTCAGTGCTATGAGTCTCTTTTGCGTAATGACGTCACTCCAGCTGTGCTAGGAATGTAATATCCTCAGAAATCTTTCTTGTCATACACAAAATTTACATTAACACAGCGACACATGTTTTTCTAAATTTTAAATTCACATTCCATTTTCATAAAAAAACATGTATGTAACCTGGTATGTGAGATTTATCATACATATATTTCGGCAAATTTAACAAGTTTAGTTTAGACAAATTACTTTACTGGAAAATATTGTTACTTAATATAAATTCAAAGCTTCTTTTCTACAAAATGTTTATGAAATAGAGGAAACACCAAAAAAAAAAAATAACAGAAATTATCTATCATTAGACTATTCACTGTTACTCATATTTATCATATTCAAAACTTTGTAAAAGAATGCTGGAAATGGTTTTACCATTTTCCCATCTTTTAATTTAAGAAGTCAAAATGCTGTTTGAATTTTTTTTTTCATTTTGCAAAATTGTATGACATCTTTCTGGCCAACTCCTGAAACGTTTTATAAAAGAAATTTGTGTAAAAAAGCAGTAATATTATTTTTGAATTTAAATCTAAAAATTATTATCTCATATATTATCTCATATTTTTTTTGTAAAGAAATTCATAAAACACGATTTTTTACAAGTATGAAAATTTTAAACATACTTTATAGCATATATTATATTACTGTAAGGAGCAGATTTCTAAAAAAAATAATTAGCTAAGGAAAAATTAAATCAAAAACCACGATTTATTTAAAAAATGCAGTTAAATATCGCTATTTACATAAAAAAGTTATTCAAACAATCAACCTATTTATATTGTTATAAATACCATTTTGCCCTTTATTATAACCAACTTAAGGATCCCTTCCTCCAACACGAAAAACAGGACAAAAAATATTTGTGAAAGTTTTGCAGCTTAGATGATATTGATTTACTGAAAAAAGCCTGAAACTGAAAAATAATTTCTTAATACTGCATCTCCGAAGCATTTAAACAACAATAGATGTACTATTATTTTCAACACAATCTAACTGATTGGTAAAGTAATCATACGAAATGAATATTTCCAGTTGAGCGAAAAATCCCAGCCGGCTGTCGCCCAGGTAGCTTAACAAGTAAAGCATTGGCCTTGTAAGCCAAGTATCTGGGTTCGATTCCCGGCTTGGGCAATTTTTCGCTCAGCTGGAAATATTCAATTCGTATAAAAATAGATGTAATTAAAGTTTTTCCTTTTGTTTCATTATTGTTATCGACTATTTATGATAGTTCGTGAATATACCGTAGATGTCTAAATTAATATTAAGAAAATATATACATATTTGTTATTTTCGTCATTAAAAATAATGACGAAAATGATACAAAATGAAGGGTACAGGTCAAATTAATGTATCCGACTACGAATTAAGCGATTTTTTTCCTCAAACTATACTTCTGACACTTTTTATGTCATTTCTTAGTATAATCTAGCACGAAATGAAATATATATATTGAAGAAATATATTATAACTGTATGACTATTTATAAATTCAAAATTTTTTTCTTTCAGAATTTCTTAAAGGTTTTCAGACGACTCCCCCTCTTCCATCTACCTCTCAAAAAAAAAAAAAAAAGCTTAATCTATCATCAAGTTTCTTTTTACCGGATGTCCGAAAAATGACTAATGGATTTTAAAATTCAATAACTTGCAAACGGTGACAGCTATTTTTAAAAAAATTTCCAAGAGGGTTATGTATAATGTCAGGAGTTTTTTTTTTTTTTTTTTTTTTTTTTTTTTTTTTTTTTAACCGTAATTTTTTATGTTAGTTCGAATTTCAAACAATAAATGGCGCTGGGGGCGATTGAAGGTCAGTTGATCAGTGCTGAGTGAGGTCAGTTTCGGCGTTGATCTGGGCTTCAATTACCGTCAGAGCCACCTATTGTTTGAAACTCGAACGAAAATAAAAAATTACGATAAAAAAAACTCCTGACATTATACATAACCCTCCTGCAAAAACTTTTTTAAATAGCTGTCAACGTTTGCAAGTTATTGAATTTTAATATCCATCAGTCATTTTTGGGACACCCGGTATCATATGTATGCAAGATATTCATGAGCAATTTTATTTTATCGGTATTCAGTTTTTTTAAACCTGTATTGTTTTCCTAAAAGCTTTCATTAAAGAAATAAATAGAATAAAAAATAAAACATAGAGAGAATTAGATGTGTTCAAAGATACGAACACATGATGATAATTATTATGTAACTTTTTATTAGTTACAAAGTTTCAAGAATGCAAATTTCTTAATTACAAAATATCTGCAGATACAAAAATACTTCATAAAACAGCTTGCTTGTTGAAGATTGTACTCTAACACTTTTAAAATAGGAAGACAGGTGCCTTACAGCTGTTTGTTACATGTATGCTGTAGGCTTATAAAAAGGGAAATGTCTCACTTGAGAAGAATTTAAATAAATTTCAAACCATTTAAATCAATAAAAAATGCAATATTTGAAAGACAATAACAATTATTTTTCAATATTTTCAAAATTCTTTCCCTAAAAAAGTTTATTTTATTGCATATTTTCTGTTATTTTTATACAAACATTATACTACATGAAGTCTGTATGCAATAATGTTGCATAAAATTATTGAAAATAACTTTCTTTTGTAGCAAATTAATGGAATATTATTTTTAGTATAAAGTACATATTTCATCTCAAAGCTGTAAAAAGCACTAAAATTATAGACGTTTTTCGATTACAATGATAAATTTTGATGAATATAATGAAGTTTGATTATACAAAATAATAGCGTTTATTTATATAGCGCTATTTTTCAGATAACAATTGTTTGATTAAATTTAATAAATGACTAAATTTATAAAATATTTTTTTATAAAAAACATATTCAACATATACATCAAACTAAATCAGAATTAAAAGTAAATAATGTCATTTATGGCTCACATACACTACCAAAATAATAATATTTATAATCATTATTCAAATTAAAAATCCTGTAAGTGTTGATCTTTTCATTTTGGATATTTTAAGAAAAAAAGAAAAATGTAGTTGAACTACATCTTTCTAACACAGACTTTGATAAAGGCTTGTCCAATCCACTGCCCATGTACTCATTGTTATTAACAGTTCTTAAATTTAAGAAATAAAATCTTACGTTGTTAAGGTACTCAATATAATAACTAGTTTTTGAAATACAGATACATTTTCCTTTTTGAAGTTCCAAACCAGAGATGTCGACTCTTTTCACATGCGCGTGCAAAAAAAAAAAAAAAAAAAAAAAAAAAAAAAAAAATGCCGAAATTCCAACAATAATGTAACATACCAAACTTTCAATTAAAAATGCATTGCAAATACTATTTATCCAAACATCATATTAACCCTTTCCGGCACGGGCAAAATATGTAATAAAATGACAAATTATCGATTGATACCGGAATTCAGAAACGATTTTTTAGATATTTTGAAATACTTAATTTAAGCTTTTATTGTAAAAGCAAAACTTTAGTAAAATATTACTGGTGCCTTTTGCAAGTTTGGAACTAAAATTAGGTATCCCAGACCGGACACAGTGTGCCGGAAAGGGTTAACTGTGTTGTTTGTGTATTGTTCAATACAGTTTCAGTTTCAGCTGGGTGGAGAGGCCTACCAAATGGCTTTAGCACAACAAGCCCCACTTAGCAGGGTGTTCAAACGATGTTAAAAGCCCCAATCATGAACCAAGACAAGACTGCCAAAGGGAAAGGAGAATCTCCGTAGGTGATACGAAGCCAGGAGAGACCAGAGGCACCACTGAATGGTCCTCAGACCGCCGTCAAAAATATATTAGATAATAAAGGAAAGAATATAATTGAAGCACAATGAAAGAGCGTAGCCCTATATATTCAGGACGTTCTCAAAAAGTAAACATAATTGAAGAATTCTTCACAGTGAAAAATACAAAATTATATGTACAATATAAATAATTAAGATAAACCTATGAACATATACATAACCAGAAGTTGCAATAATCATATTTCTAATTTAAGTAATAGTTAATGATGATAAATTTTCTTTGTTCACAAAGAGTTAAAATAGTAATAAGTTAAGGCAAGTTAGAGATAATTGAATAGAAAAAATAAAATAATTAATAGTAATAAAATAACACCAACAACAACAACAGGATGATAATGTAAAACTTATTAAGTAATTTTGTTAATGATAATTTAGTAGGTTAGAGCTCTATTTAAAAATGTTCTTATCATATTCTAAATGTCCTCATCATCTAATAAGTCCAATGGTGTCAATGGAAAAAGACCTTGATTTCTTTACAATAATGCTATACAGTCTATAGTTCTTTTTTTAACTAGTTCAGGTTGTTTTAATATCAGTTGAAACCATGATGAAAGAGATATATTTTGAGATCGCCTAATATGATGAGTTGAATTTAAAGTGCATTCAGTTATATAATGTAAAGAGGAACCTATTTTTCCACAGGTACATCTTGGAGATGAGAATTAGAGGTCTGCACGGACCGGAAATTCCATACTCCAGCCCGGACCGTGCATATTTTTACTTTTCTAAATCCGGCCTCTCCCGTACAGAAATTAGTGAAAGCAGGCCTTATCCGCCACAATTTCTGCTATTTTAGAAAAATTAAGATTTTTATCATATAATTAAGATTTCTTTAAAGAATACTGCATACATATCTATGGAATGATTTTACTATTTATTTTACACGAAAAACACATTACCAACATTAATAATTATGTAGATTCTTACACTTCAGATAAAGATTAACTAAAAAATTAATATATTTTTGAATAAAAGAAAGAAAAGAAAGTTAAAATCATTGTAACTTTTGAAGCCGTATAATAAAAGTAGATTTATGAAAATATTTCTATAGCATTTTTTTCTATATTTATAGCATTTTTATCTATATTTATAGTATTTTTATAAGATTCCAAACTGAATTTCGTTCTCAAATCCAAAGGATCTACTTTCTGATACATTCCTGAATCCATTTTTTGCGGAAATGCATAAGATTAGCAGGTGTTTTTATTTGGAAACTATGTAATCGAATGGCGTTAAAAAAATACTGTCAAAGTTAGCGTTTTGAATAGAGTTTCCGGATGCGACCGCATGGAAAGGGAGAAAAATCTGCTACTATTTGACAAGAATCTGTTAATCTTCAACAAAGTTATACAAGTATCATATTTTCCAAAAATGAAAAACGCTATTTGATGCCAAAGCTCTTCAATAGACAGGCCTGTCTATTTTATACTTTTTCTGTTAAAAAATAGTCAGAAAATGCGTCAAATTTTCATGTTGTTGATAAGTGAAGTCAAGAGCCACCAAGAAGTGTATATCCAAAGATTTCTTAAAATAAGTATTTTATCGCTCTGAATAATTTTACAAATCAAGTTGCCCGCCCTACACATATTGAAAATAAGTAAGTCCATTTCTGTCCCGGTTCGTTTGTATGTTAAAAATACACACACACACACACACACACACACACATATATATATATATATATCTTAACTGAGTGTAAAAAGTTACTATCTTTATGCAACTAATGCATAGCAGCTCTATTTTGCACAAAGTTCATATATTCTTTTAGGAGAAAAGTATGAAAATGATGAAAAGATGAAAAAAATGAAAAAATGGGTGCAACAACAATGAACTATAAAAGAACAACATCCAAAAAACAAAACAAAATAAACTCCCTGCTCTTCAGAAGGTGGGAGGAGCAACAGACATCAAAAAGTTATTAAAAAGTGTATCCTCACAGGTTTCGCAAGGCATCACAAAACCGCATACTCCAATTATATAAAGTATTTAAAAGAAAATAACTGAATATAATAAATCAAGAATTTAATAAACCAAAATTATAAAATGAATTAACAATAAAAACTGAATTTACTAAATAGCCAACAACAAAACCATAGCATAAATCAACTCGTAACATAACGTGAAATATTCGGAAATTTCCAAAAATAACAAATGTAAAAATCTCAATAACTAAACAATAAACTAAACTAAATAGACATGCAGCAATGTGATGCCCCCACCTTTACCTGTGAAGAAAAAAGAAAAAAAATACCTGTTAAAAAAGTATCACATTACACCTCCATACTTGCATGAGCGGGAAAACTGTTAGGCCTAGGATGGTAGCAGGCCAGCATCAAAAATTTAAATTCCTTGAATTGTCCTTCCGTTGTTCATCTCTCTCCATGGAACGGAACCACGACGGAAGGACAATTCAAGGAATTTAAATCTGGCCTGCTACCATCCTAGGCCTAACAGTTTTCCCGCTCATGCAAGTATGGAGGTGTAACGTGATACTTTTTTAACAGGTATCTTTTTTCTTTTTTTTTTCACAGGTAAAGGTCGGGGCATCACATTGCTGCATGTCTATTTACTTTAGTTTATTGTTTAGTTATTGAGGTTTTTACATTTGTTACTTTTGGAAATTTCAGAATATTTTATGTTATGTTACGAGTTGATTTATGCTATGGTTTTGTTGTTGGCTATTTAGTAAATTCAGTTTTTAATGTTAATTCATTTTATAATTTCGGTTTATTAAATTCTTGACTTATTATATTCATTTTCTTTTAAATTCTTAATATAATTGGAGTATGCGGTTTTGTGATGCCTTACGAAACCTGTGAGGATACACTTTTTAATAACTTTTTGATGCCTGTTCCTCCTCCCACCTTCTGAAGAGCAGGGAGTTTATTTTGTTTTGTTTTTTGGATGTTGTTCTTTTATAGTTCATTGTTGTTGCACTCATTTTTTCATTTTTTGATCTTTTCATCATTTTCATACTTTTCTCATAAAAGAATATATATATATATATATATATATATATATATATATATATATATAAATCTATACATATATATATATAAGCCTGATCTCGTCCCGCAAGAGTCTGCTGAAAAAATATTGAACGCAGGAAACGCAATGTAACTGTTTGATGTCGATCACTACACTGTACAAGATTTCTTTCTATATTGATGTTGTTAAAGTAGTATCGGCTCGTGACGCACATTAATCGTTATCCTCGTTAAAGCCATATTTATTGAAAATTTCTCATATTTTATCATATCTGCTCAAATTTCTATAACGGGAGATACGCCTGCTAAATTTTTTCATCGGTACGAGCCGCTTATATTGTTTGTCGGCCAGGCCAGCCCCGTTCAAAAAATTATTTTAACTCTGCCGGCTCGGCCCGTTAAAAAATTCGAAACCATTCCACCGGACCGGACCTGTACAGAACTCTCTAAGACATCCATCCCCCATTTTCCCTGGTTACATGTCAAAATAATGTATATGTGTTCGTTCTAAAAGTTATACTGACGACGACAACAATATCATATAGTTACTTAACTTTAAAAAAAATCGTTACAACACCGGATTATAGGGTTGCAGAGTATATCAATAGTACTATAGACAAAGCCAAAAAAATGTGACATATTCATGAATAAAAATATGCAATAATAAATTCTTGTTTTCCGCCTATTGCAAAAAATTTTCCTGGCTAATTACTTTCGTTTTTGATACAAATTTTATAAACGTTTACTCGTCACACCTTTTTGTTTTTTAAATCCTGCAATAAAAAACGAAAAAAAATGCATTTTAAAAGCAATTTGATAAACACTGCATCGGAATTCTTTGTAGTTGTTTATTATGTTTTTAAAATAATATTAATAAATAATTTTTTACAGCACATTAAATCAACTCATCTCACGATTTGAAACTCAACTTCTGGTCAAAAATTAAAACAACCCGAGTAAACGAGTCGTTTTTAAACAATCAAAATGAAGATGAGTAATTTAAACCAAGATCAGTGAAACATTCGAAAAACAACTCATTCATGATCTAATAAATTACACCTCTTTTTTGAGAAGCCAAATCCACTCTTTCGTATTAAGCGTGTACGATATATTTAAAGTGAAACATAGATCTTCGAAACAGCAATAAATAAAAACTGATTACACAGTATTTTTATTTCTTGTTATATCACAGTTTTATACTTATGAAACATTTATATTTTTTATACAGCGTTTATGTTCGGTATGTTCTGTAACCTGATAAGCCTGGATTGTAGCATTTTTTTATAGGTAAAGTAAGGTATCGTGAAGGTAATACCGCCACATTAAGGTGCTACCATTTTTCATAACTAAATTTTAGAATTTTTTCCAAACAAATACAAAATTTGATACTGCAACTTAATGACTATGTGTACAAAAAAAGAATATTTTATCATATATGATTTCATAACTATCACAAATTGCATTTACTTACATTAACTGCGATATCAGGATACAACAGTAATCATTTTATAATTTAATCTTTTGACATGAAAAAATTAACATATTTTATGATATGCTAATTTCTGTTTATTCTTTTTGGTTTTCAACAATGATGATAATGTTCTCTTGTGCATAAAACAAGAAATAAAATGACGTAATAAAGCCAGTACATGGCGTTGTTACTCCGAAATACTTATTATGCAGTGCGTTTTGAACGGCAAATTACAGCGCGAATATATAAAATTTGCAATAACATTTTCAAAGTACATGAAATACATTGCAAATTTATGTAATAAACAAAGTATTTTCTTATAAATACATAATCCTCATATCACAGAACTTGCATAACAAATTTTAGATCAGGCGTTGCTATCATGAGATAAGGTCTCAAAATATAGCAAATTAACTTTTAGCGATTGTTTCTCACTCATATGACTCAGAACTCTTCAGTGCAGAAACACATAGTGCCATTTTTTGGTTCCCTTCATAACTATCCATAATAAGAAGACTTATTAATACCCACTTGCATTAACTATGGGGGACACATTAATTATACCGCGACACATTAAATATATTATACTTCAACTAAATTTAATTAATTATAGAAAAATAAGGTTTGGAAGAAAACTAAACTGTAATTTTAGTATAATACGGCAATAAAAAATTACAAATTACAAATTCAGTGAAGAAAAAAAAAGCCGATGCCATATTTTTCGTATCTCTGCTTGTGGGTTTCGGAAAACTTCAATCTGTACAGATTCACTGAGATAGGTTTTGAAAGTTATTTTATTATTGTTAACTCGGATAATTCTCAAATAACTTATCTTCTTAGTCTTAATGAAAACTGGATCTGCTATAAGCAATCCTCATAAAAATGCTGAGTCCTCCTCTACAGACAGAATATTTCACTAGCCATTACGAACACATACTGTGAAAAAGCAAAACTTTCATTTGTTAGAAGTAAGCAAAATAACTTGGATGATTAGATATTTTAAAGATAAAGCAATTAAAAAATAATTGCAATTCATTAAGTTAACAAATCATAGAAAATAATAAGTTACAAGAAAAAGGAAATTATAATTTTATTATGAAACTACATGAGAAATTAAATTGTTTTACTAAACTTATTGTTACTCATTATACTAATTGTAATTTTATTAAAATTTCAAGCACAAATTGCATTGTCCGGAGATATACTTTTTAAATCTCGGTAATAAAATAATTAAAATTAAAGTTTCATATAAAAATATTATCCTTAAATTATATTCATTTAATATTTTCATAACCAAATAAAAATTAATGAAACTAATTCTAATTATTCCTGAAACGGAGTTGCATGATAAAAATGGAGATAATTGAAAACATGGCTATCTTAATTATCTTCGATGAATATTATTTTCTCTTGACAAGAAAGGTGAGGAGTATAGGAAAAATGAATTTTTATTTATATTGTGATACTTTAATTAAATGTCCATTGTTATCTTATCGATAAAAAAGCTTCTTATGTGTAAGATTATGTTCTTTTATTCGTCTTCTATTTCTTGTAGCATAATTTTTCCTTGGAATTACACTGTCATATATTTTATCTTATATATTTATAATTAAATATATTACATCCTTGTTAAGATTAACAAGATTTGTGAAGCTTGAAAAAATACGCAAATTTTCTAAAAATTTAATCTTTCAGCAAAAAAAAATCTGCATAGTCCAGAAAATAATTAAAATAATTAAATTTCATTAGATTTAGATCTGGTCATTTTTTTTTACCTGATATGAATCCCAAAATTCTACTTATACTCAGCCGAAATACAAGACTATTTAATATATCACAAATAAGAATCGTAGTTTGATTCAGTTATGAAGACATAAAACTTTATTATATAATCTTGTTTTCGAGTAGCTTCTAAGTAAAATTAGTATGCTCGACCCAATGTAGGATTAAATCGTATTTGTAGGAATAAATCCCATTTTAAATTCCATTGTAGAAAATAATTTATTTAGTCGCGCTGCGTCTGGTACATTAGAAGCATTTACGTTTTCCCCACATTATTATTTTTTCTAATTTTGTATTATCTTGTAACGTTAAGGGTGTATTTCGATTCAAACTGCTTATTTTCCGATTTATTTTTGACTTCATTATTGCTCTTAAATGCACGAAACTTTCGATATCTCTTATTTCGAAAGTACACAAGGTGTCGTAATTGTCGATTCTTTGATAAATGCAGAAAATATTGCAAAAAAAAGCAATTAAAAACGGCATTTTGAACAGATTTTCCCCTAGCGGGAGATCTGTGAACGAAAAAAGGGGTCATACTGAGAAGATAATTGTTTATAAATCAAATTCTAATGAATTGACAGTAAAAATACATTACTCGGCACCTTGTACATCTCTTCAAAAATACCCTCAACAAGTTTCATGATTCTACTTTTAAAAATGTGTCTGAAATTGTATCGGAAAAATTCGAACTGTTGAAGGTGGAAAAGCGTTTTTTCGAATACACTCTTAAATGAAGGGTTTAGAAAGAACATGTTTAGTAAAAAAAAAAAAACTTACATTTGATGAAATTTACATTTGATTATTAAAATTTTTTTAGGAATGAATAAATTATTTGATTTACTCTTACAATACAATTTAAAAGGACTTTTTTCATTTTTTTAAATGATATGAAGTAATGTACTGAATTTACTGCTAAAATGTGTCATACTTTTTAGTAACTTCATGATTACGTTTGATGAAATGTGAATGTTTTTGTTGTAAATTTTAATGATTTATACCTAAATAGGACTATGTATTCAAAATATGAACATCTGTAATGCAATACTCGTCCTTAAAATCTTATTCATATTCAGTTTTTAAATATTAAAAATTATTTATGTTATACATACTGTTTAACATTCGTGAATAATGTTTTTAATATCTGACACGTTTGAAATGTTATACAGTATTTAGTATTCTACAAGCCCGCATGTATTAGTTAAAAAAGTCTTCACTCATACCATGAGTAAAAAATGCAAGTCAAAGAAATAGGTTCTTCCTTTTCCGATAAAATTTACACTTTGCAGATTCTGTAATACATTCTTCTGACACCGATGATCGCCTATGGAGAATATAATTACTTAATGTATCAGAAATGCCTGTCTTAAAATTGCTGGGACAGAATTTAACTCAATTCATGTCCAAAGGATTCCGTTTGGGGGGGGGGTGGATTTAGCTTCCATCAATATCGTCCTTCGAACCCCAATCCTTGGAATATAAAATTTTTGTTCTTGACTCAAGTGATGGTGTAGAACTGAATTTTCTCTTATACACTGGAACAAACTCCATTATTGTAGAAGATATGAAAGACTTACAGCTTAATGGAACAGTTGTCAAAATAATAATAATAACTGTGAGTATACCCGTAAATGAAAGTAGAGTTATATTCCCTGCAGATATTACACTGTAGTGGAAACAGCTGAATATCTTTTTTCAAAGGGAATTCTGTGTACTGGGACCGTCATGACTAATAGAATAGGTGATGTTGCAAACAAAATGCAAAAGTGCTGTGAATGACAGTGCAATGAAACGTGGTGAGTGGACTGAGTTTACTAGATCAGATATAAAATTGTGGTGTTGAAATGGAAGGACAAGAAATATGTGCATATGTTGTCAACCACATGTGGAACTGAGTCCAGTGATACATGTGAGCGTTGGTTTAAAGATAAAAAAGCCAAGGTTCCTGTAACCAGACCAGCTACAATAAGAATGTATAAAGCACATATGGGTGGAATCAATCTAGATTCATTGATGCGAACACGTAAATAGCCAGTTCGGATCTCTTCTCACTTTCTCGACATAGTTAAGGTAAATAATTGGATTTTGTATATAAGATTTTATAGATCCTCCAATATTCCGAAAAGAGATCAAATGAGTTTACTCGAATTTTGTCTTTACATTGCTGAAGTCCTATTAAAAATATGAAAAGAAAAAGTCTACTGTTAGAAAACCATGAAAATCAGAGCAATCAGCGAATGAATATAGATCTTCTAAAAAAGGGAGAATAACCATGTCTATTCCGAAAAAGGAGATTAGCTATGATGTGTTTGGACATTGGCCAGAATCTGTTTTACACCTGGTAATTCTTTTACCTTTCCTAAGAAAAAGGTAATTCTGGAGTTAAAGTGCCAGATATGACAAAGTTACCACAGCCAACAAACAGACAAGGATCAGCCAGAACATCCTGCATATGCATTTAATGCATATTTTTGAAATGCTTTAATATCGCTTACAAATAAATTGTGTGCGATTTTAATGTCTATAAATACGTATAAAATGGTTTGCTAACTATTTTTCTATTAAAAATATGCAGTGGTGTTATTTTGTCTTCATTTTTCCCAGACGTGTCAGAGTGTATCAATCTGCCCCGGGAAGTGGCACATTGATACAAATTGCTTTTTTTTGATTTTGTTTTAAACACATGCAAAAATGATATATAAAACAACGATTGTACATTTTTATAACACACTACTCAGGTTTTGCTGACATCACATCGAAAAATAACTTGAAATTTCTGCTTTCTAGACACCAAAAAAATTTTTTTTTGAAAAAAGCTGTATCAACGTCCCTCCAGTTCCCCCTACGTTTAATTAAAATAAAACGAACATGTATTTTCTATGTCAAGAAAAGCAACATAGGTTGAGTATTATTATTATTGAACTATAAATAACATTGTATCAATAATTCGAAATTCATTTTGTATGGAATATACTGTCATTTTATAAACATCCACAACATAAATTTATTTGTAAATGAAAAACAGTACGCATAAAGTTTAAACGAAACTTTAAAAGTTTTCCCTCAAAAATTCTAATTTACTTAATCATGTCATTGTTCTTGAAAGCCGATCAATTAAATATTTCCACAGAATTTTTCTTTATAAATCATACAACATGATATACTAAACACTATCATTCAAAGTATAATTAACACTTTCATTATTCTGTAAATTTAAAACCAAGCGTGCTGTACAAGACTGAAAAATACTGCAGAAATTAGTTTAATCATAATGCACGCGTTAACATCACATATGAATCCGTAAACATGTTTTCCCCATTACAGCGTATCATTAATATCATAGATACTTTCAATATGTTTCAAAAAAAGATGCTTTTGTTTAATTTTTGAATGCCATTCCTTTGTATTAAATAAAGGAGAATCAGTGATGATAACTAATCATTATTACTTCTTTATATAATTCGGTTAAGTTTTGTTAAACTATGAGATGTTTAATTTATCAAAAGCTACTGATTTATTTGTGTGTCTAGAATAACATGCTTTCCCTGAAATTTCTTATATGTTAAATTTACACAAGGCTGAATTTTGGTTTATATATATGCAATATTTTATTTCCTATTCAAAACACAAAAAATTATCATCATGTAATAAAATTAATGAAATTTTCCACATTCATAAAAACAATTGAAAAAATCGTTCTCTATCAAACATCCCAACTTTAAAAAATCAAAAATTAATAAATCCGAGTAAAATGTTTTCTGCAATTTAAATAAATATAGAAAGAAAAATTCCTCTTTTTTAACAAAAATATATTTTGATTACTTTTCAAATTTATAAAAGATTCACCTTTGTTTTTCTTAATAAGAAAATATTCAAATTCAAAAATTGTACTTGAATATATTTTTTTATCATGTATCCATCTGAAACATCTGTGTATTTCATATCTATTTTCCATACATTGATATACTAACAAACCTATGTTGTCAAGAGCTTTCGTTTTATTTTATTTTTTTTATATTTCGATACTTAATTTCAAGCTTTATTGTAATGAAATTTCAATATTTTTCTCTAAAATTAGTTTGAAAACATATACACTTTGATAAAGATTTATTGAATGGGTTATTTTTACATACATTTATGAATAATTTCTAAATGAAATGTTTTTAAATAATATAGGTCAATGAGTTATAATAATAAAAAAAATATATATTTCAATTTTTTAACAACTAATGTAATAGAAAACTTAAGTAATTTTAAGAGAAATATTTTAATTTAAGCTTAATTATCTTAGATTCAGAATTAACTTTATTTCCAAAAAAATATATATAAAAGGGTAATCGAAAAAAAAAATATTTTTTATAATAAATGGATAATAAAATTTAATAACTTTTAAGAAGTAAGTTACTGCAAAAGAAGGGCTTCAAATTCGGGATTTTTTTAATGGTGGCTGTATATACGTTAGCCAAACGTTCCAGTGGAATTTATTGCAAACTTTCCATTGCCAGAATATTATTCTATATTATGTAAATTACGGGAAGAGTGTTAAATGATTCTTAAAATTGTTTGGTATAGACGATTAATGAAATCAGCATGAAAACGAATTCAAATTCCAGGTCTATTTTAAGAAAATGTTTGGCAGAATTGGTGGTTTTGGCGGTTTTCAGAATGAGAGTTGTGCGTTTCTTGATGTCTGGTATGTGCATCATCATACAAATATATCCAACAAAGTCAAGAATTGTCGTTGAATCCGTACTTGCGTGGCAGGGAAATTGAAAAACTTTGTCTTGTCCCTCTGAATTCTTATAGGAAACGGACTTTTTGTTGTGAGGAGCAAGAATTTGACTAATTTTGTTACAGCCAAAAATTAAAAAAGAAAAATCTAAATGCCTGGTTGGTAAGCAATTTTTCATTCTAACCCAATACGAGAAGTTCCTGAGTTTAGATTTGAGTATAGTATTTCTCCATGCTCCTGCGATTGACAAAGGCGTTTGCCCATCGCATTTATGATTTTTGACCGGAACTACTACAGTTATTTTCAGAATCACTAAATTTAGGAATTATTCCTTTAACACACCATGGTTTACTTACAGGTATACCCACACTGCAAAAAAAATTCTGTAAAGGTACTAAACATTTTCTTGGAAACTGGGATTCCAAGAACTTTTCATGTAACGATAACAGGAAAAATCCATGTAACTGATTCTAAAACTAGAATTTTTGCTGTTACCGTTACAGGAAAAGTTCTTGGAATCCCAGTTTCCTAGAAAAAGTTTAGTACCTCTACAGATTTTTTTTACAGTGCAGTTGATTGTTAAGTCTCTTATTCGAGCTCATCAATAAGTCAACTTTTTGTCTTTTCATGTACATGATTTCTGCAGAATCATTATTGCTCGATTTAAGTACACTGAGTAGATATTTTTGAAAATTAGTTTTTTTCTGTATTAGCATTTAATATAAAATATATTTTAATGTATTCGAGATGAATCATATTTAAACAAGAATTTCTGGTGGGAGACCTCGAAGATATCGCGAGGGCACTCATACTTCTGCACAAGGCAGGTAGGGATGTTACATGATTATCTTTGCGCCGGTATGTGCTACTCTCTCCATTCCTCAGTCGGCATCACGGTGAGTGAGCAACAAAAAGTGAGCAACGTTGGGATGACCTTCCCGTTCAGCAGCCCGTTCGCCGTGCATTATCGTTAAATTTCTCACAAATGATATGCTGGAATCTTACGACCATGTCAAAAGCAGGTTAAGGAGACATACCTGAAGAAAACCCAAATGTATGACTGGCCATAAAGTTTGTAGAAAGACAAGCATAAATTGAAAACGCACTTCAGGCCCGCCGCTTTCGAACAGGTTTGACTAACGTAAAATTTGGCGCCGTTCAAGACATTTTTGAAGGTATTGCCTACTACTGCCAACTATTTATATGAAACAATGCGTACATATCGACAAAAAGACATGGATTTCTCATCAGAGAATTGTTTTTTTCTTTATGAGCAATTCCCGTACCGATCTAGCTAAACTGATCTGCGTAAAGTTGAAAAAAAGGCACTGGACAATATTGGAACATATTCCCTATAGCTCTGAGTTATCCTTCTGAGATTATCATATGTTTGGGCCTTGGAAAGAAACATAAGGAGGTAAAAGATTCGTCGGTGACACTGCTGTTGAAGCCTTCGTGCGCAATTGGTTAAAGGTACGCCCCTCTTCTTTATATGATGATGACTTCAAGAAACTTTCAATTTGTTGGAGCAAAAACTATTTGAAATTAGGCGATTATAAAGTAAAATAATCTATTTTTTTAACCTCTCATATTTAGAGTCCACCTTTTCAAAAATGTTGTAATACGCAATAGGTTATTAATACATCTATTTCCAAACATGAAATCAAATTTGTCAGATACGACTTTGCATGTGAACATCCCCACTCATGATTTGAGTGTCTAATATCTGTTCCAACGAGTAAAATCCCAGAGATTTATATCTTTTAAAGGCATCCGTAATGAAATGCGTTTTATTGAAGCAATTGATCATTGTCACTGAAACATTTCATTTTTTTTTATCGAAGCAATACACCTAGCTCTCAAACTCAGTATCAGTGGAATGAAAAAATCATGATGTCATTTTTTGTTAAAAAATGTTTGATGTTTATTTTGCATTTTTATGAGAGATTGCATCAATAAAGATAAAGAAACCTTATTATTTTTCCTTTCTTCGCAACAAAAAACTATTAAAATGTATTTTAATATGTTTGGCGTCAACGGGCCTTGATTCCATTATTGTTGTTTTTATTTTTCTTCTCTTTGCTATGTCACAAATCAATAGATTTTGTAATTTACGACTGAAAAGTATAGGTTTTTGGAGCACTTACATTATCTACGTGACTGTAGACGCAAAAAAGTTATTCCTAGGTTCATTTCAATAAGTTGCAATTTATTTAATTCAAGTAGGATAGATAAGGTTTTATTTCGATCTAAGTTAGCTCTTTTAAGAGCTTTGATACAAGAGACTCGCCAGAAAATTGCTCATATAGACCGCGAGTTATATTACTTACATATCTGTCTTGCTAATTCTTCTCCTGATTTTGATTCTATAGACAGAATATCATGGAAAAGAGTCCTCATAGCTTCTTCGATTCATTGCTCAGTTCTTAAAAAGAAATTTAGTATGTTTTGTAGTAATTCTTTTCTTAACAATTTACTCAATTTAATTGTTCAATTTAACAACTTTAATTTGTCTCAATTTACCTACTGTTAATGAAAATGCTGTTGTCAATCTTTCTAGTGTCCTATTAAGTAATATTCAGCTTAATGCTCACAAATTAAACAACAATTTCTCTGTATCTGCCTCTCCTTCGTTACCTCGCGTGATTGCTCCCATTGAAAGAGCTTTTAAGCATAGCGCTATTTCTCGTTCTCAAAAAGAGTCTATAAGGCATCTCATTGCCAATACTGTCGATTTCAATTCTAATGTTTATAAGCCAAATCTTAATACTTCAGCTAAAAATTCTCTACAAAGTTTGTGTTCTGATCCGAATTTGATTATAACTAAGGCTGACAAAGGTGGTCAGATTGTTGTTCTTGACAAGTCTACATATTTGGAAATATCCCATAAATTAATTAATGATGGTCCCTATGTGAATATCCACAAAGACTCTTCCTTTAGTGAAATTAATACTATCAAATCGGCCATTAAGTCTTCACACATTATTAAAATGTATTAGAGCTATTAGAGAGTATTAGTATGCTAAATTAGAGATGTATCTTATTCCTTCAATTGCTCACTGTGCTAGGTTTTATGCTCTACCTAAGGTCCATAAAACCGACATTCCTTTTAGACCCATTGTCTCCAGTATCGGTACGGCTTCTTATAAAATTGCAAAATATCTTGTTTCCATATTTTCTCCTCTCTCAAGCAGTAATTCTTTCACTGTTAAGATTTTTTTTTTGAATTTGTTAAGAAACTTCACAGTTTTAAGCCGCAAGGCCATATGATGGTTTCTTTTGATATTTTATCATTATTTACTAATGTTCCTGTCGAAGGGGCTTTAGATTGCCTGAAGAAAAGGCTCTGTGAATTTCATTTTTCTTTTTTCGAAATCGAAGAGCTTATTCATCTCAATCGTGCTTGCTTATCTCAAAATACTTTTGTTTTTAACAGGAATTTCTTTCGTATGACTAACGGTTTGACTATGGGTAATTCTCTTAGTCCGATTTTATGCGATTTGTACATGCACTATTTTGAAATAAAATTGTTTGAAGTCTTAAAATTTCAGTGTTATGTTCGTTACGTAGATGATATCTATGCTTTAGTTGAAGTTAATTCAGATATAAATCACATTCTCTCTGTCATGAATTGTATTGATTCTTGCATTCAATTTACTTTTGAAGTTGAATCGAACAAGTGCCTCTCTTTTCTGGATGTCCTTGTTATTCGCACTGAAGATAATTTTCAGACTACTGTCTTTCGCAAACCTTTTGCGGTCAGTCTTACACCTCACAGATATTCTTCTCATCCCCCTAACCAGAAAGTTGCGGCTTTTAAAACTTTTGTTTTCCGGGCTTCCAATATTTGTTCAACTCCTCAGTTACTCAGTGATGAACTTAATTATCTAAAAGCTATTGCTGTTGATTGTGGTTATTCCCCTAATATTATTGATTCAATTCATAGAAAATTGACAAAATCCACCCAATCTGAAAGAAAAAACCTTAATTCGAACTTCAATACTTTGGTTGTTTTGCCCTTTTTCCCCAAAATCAGTCAGCAAGTTGCTAAAATTTTAAAAAAATTCGATTTCAATGTTATTTTTTCTCCTGTTAATAAAATTGCTTTTTCAAATCTTAAGCATCCCATTGATCGCTTAGATAACTGGAGTATTTACCAAATTTCTTGTCAATGTGGTCTTTCTTATATTGGCCAGACTAAACGTTCTCTTAGATTTCGTATTGCTCAACATTGTTGGTCTTCACAACATTAATTTAGCTTTTCTTCAGCCACCATCATCCATAAATGGCTTACCATATCATTAAAAATTCTCAGTTCTTAGTCAATGATTTAATAAATACCCCTTATTTTCCTAGCATTTGGAAATATTTAATTTAAATCTCTCTTTCTCTCTTTTTTTTCGCAATTCGAATTCTTTAATTTAAATCTCTCTCCCTTTTTTTTTTCCTCGTTTTTTAGTTTTTGTTTTGTTTGTTCTCCGGTAGATGTCGCTACTTCTCCACCCAGTGGTTCAGGCTGCTTTCTTCTCATTGGTTGCTTTCCTTTAGGCGAGATCGTTCCCGTAGCGGGTATATAAGCCTTCGTCTCTCTGTCTCTTTGCTCAGTTTTGCTTTGTCTAGCTGCTAAGTTTTTGCACTGAAGAAGAATCTTGATAGTAGATTCGAAACAGCTGTTTGCTCCCTTTTCAAACTTTATTTGTACATTTTTAATCGTTGGTTTTCTACATTTTAACAAAAAACTAATTAAATTTCCTCTCTTTTGAAAAATAAAATATAGAATTGTTTTTTATTTAAATTTAAAAATGGGAATTTTTAAAAGAATAGCTACTGTGCTCAAATTTAAACAAAAAAAGCAGCTTAAAAAATTACACATTTATTAAATTTGGTAAAAAAAAAAGAAAAAAAATCACGGCAAATGATAAAAGAAAAAATTGTCTTTCAAATATATAGATTTAAACTCGCAATATTATCTCTATAGGAAAATTATGAGCTGACATTTCAGTGCGTTAGGATTGACTCCCCCCCCCCCCCGAATATTTTTTATTTTCAATACCCTGTTAATATTTTGGCATTATCGTTATACAGCACATTTTTGTGTTACGACAAATATTTTGTACCCTATCGTGTTCACAAAATTGTAATTTTTGTAGGGAAGCGGAACTGTGCTGCGAGAGTAATCAAATCGGAAAGCAGTTAATTCAGATTAAAATATTTTTACTTTATGCTGAGATATTTTAAAATATGGCATGATTTTCAAATTTTCCGATATTTTCTTTTCTTTCTAAATTCTAATTGTTTTACTACCTGTGTTATTCTATATATGTAAAACTGAAGTAATAAAATTAGAATTAGAGATGTGTTTTGTTGCTGTTATATTAAAATAAATCTCAGTGAAAGAAAAATACGCAATGTGGATAAACACTGGTTTTTGGTGCCCCGAGCAATTAATTAAAAAAAATCAATACTTTTCCTAAGACGTCTTAACTGTCTTATTTTTTACTTTGTTGAAATTATAATTTAAGAGCAGTCATTTCAGCTGAATGCACCTGAACTTGCTAAAATCATAAGCAAGCCAATTTTTAGGCTCATCTCTTTAAAAAAATATCCGGTAATGACATATTTTTTTATGTTCGTGTCAATTTTTACTGTTTCAATTACTAATTTCGAAACATTCTGAGATATTTTTAGAACCATATAATAAATAGTTTTTTTTTTATTGTGAAATATCATAACTTATATTGTTGTCATCTAAAAGTACACTTTAAAAAAATCAGTAATCTTAGTAATCTAAATTTACCAAAATCTGTTCTGCTTACTAAAATTTTATACGTACACTGTACAAGAAAATGATGTCAATCTACAAAACGTGCAAGCAAAACTAGAGGCATCTGTAACTTTACAAAAAAATCTACTAAAATTTTGATAATTTTACTAAAATTTTATATGTAATTTTCGTTACCGTTACTAAGAAAATACTAGGAATCCGATTTTCCAAAAAAAATTCTCTGTAACCTTAAAAACTTTTTGATTCAAAGTGCTAATCTGTATCTGTAACATGAATTTTTATTGTTGTCATCTTTATTGTTTTTTTTTAAAGTGTAGTTAATCTAAACAAAAACATTAGAAATGCAGATTTAGCTAGTGGAAATTACATATACCATTTTTTACGTTACATTTAAGAATATTCTGAAATTTAGGTTGAAAATGGATAATAAAGATGGCCAGTTTCCTGTTTTAACAAATTATAATAAACGAGCAATTTAAAAAAAGACGATTTTATGTCGAGAGTGAATTATTTTATCTTATATTTTTCTTAAATTTATAAATTGTGTGGATAGTATAAAATCTTCAATATCAAAACTTAGCATAAATAAAGTATTATAACATTTAAAACACAATTCTATGGTTCTGTTTTTCATCTTGTAAACACTTTTATACAATTTTCATATAAAATACAATCAACCAGTCTGTAGATACATATCGTAAAGCAATTATAATTGATAAAAGGTATAAAATGAGATAATGCTTATTGGTGACGCATCCATGCGCTTAAAAGATCTACATATTTTCTTTTGATATGCAACATGTGTTGTATAAATCATAAAAATACAAGGTGATGAAAAAATATTCTAATATAAATGCAATATGTAACACTTGCATCATTTAAAAATATTTTTAAAGTGCCTAACATTATTTATTCTAGAATCAAATTATCCTCAAATTTACACTGAAAAAAAACCCGTCAAATTTACAGCAAAAACTACTGGCAGCAAAGTTGCCAGCAGTTTTTGATGTAAAAATTGCAGTAAAATTATTTGGACTTGTTTTATTACATCTAATTTTACAGTATTTTTTTACGGCAAAAACTGATGACAACATTGCTACGCCATAAATTTAATAGAATGTTTTTTTCTTACAGTGTACTTTTTGTTTAAACTATTGCCCTATTTCCAACACTGTACAAAAAATTCTGTAAAGTCACTAAACTTTTTCTATGAAACTCGAATTCCTAGAAATTTTTATGTAACGGTAACAGCAAAAAATCATGTAATGGAATCGGTTACATGAATTTTTGCTGTTAACGTTAAATGAAAAGTTATAGGAATCCCACTTTCTTAAAAATAATAGTAACTTCACAGAATTTTTTCACAGTGTAGTTTCTTTTTTTTTTCTTTAATTTAATTTTAGATTTAGAGAAAGATACCTTACATAAATATTTTACGTTAGTATAAGTCATAAAATAAAATAATATACATATTTTTCACTTTATTTAATTTTAATTGTATTAACCCTTTAAATAATGTGACTAAAATTCAAAGACTTATTGTTTTTTCCTTAAACACATTCACGAAGAACATCATTCACTACGAATGAATTATAAATAAATGAATGGCAATTTTTACTAAACAATTTTTTTTTAAATATGTCGATTCTAAATCAACAAATATGAATGAATACCTCATCCCTCTTGACACTCAGTTCTTTTTTATGCAACTTTTATCCTTATTTTTACCGGCAGGTACATGTACAGCAGTATTTTGAATGGCTAGAAAAAGAAAAAAAAATCATAGAGATGATAGGTAGAAAAATGAATCTGCGCTTCTCGTAAGCACAGCTTCAATTTCCTACCTATTATCTTTATGATTTTTTTAGGAAAGGTCTCATCTATAGTATGTGTAATGAGAATTGGCCATTTAGAAAAAATAATGAGTTTCATGCAAACTTTCCACGAACTATGAGCTAAATTAAAATTAAATTTTGGTTTTTCTCTCTAAAGCTGTTGCCAGGTAGTGCCAAAAACAGTCTTTAATTTTAATTCAAATATATTTAAATATAAAATTTTGAATTAAAATATTATGCCTAGTAACACTGCTCGTGTTTTAACAGATATTTACTTTGTAGTGAAGTAGATATGCGCAAATAAAAAAAATCTATTGTTATTTTTTTTATATAAAAGTTCATCTAATTAACTTTTAAATGTATTATTAAAAACTATCTTACTTTTGTAAGTTTTATAGCTGAATACGTATAAAAAATTATACGCAAACCCCAAAAAAATCAAGAAAGCAATTTATTTCAATTACGGATACAGAGTGATGAGTAGCAAATAAAAAAATATATTATTAAACAGTCTTCGGAAAAAGGATAAATTTCAGTTTTGAATAATAACAAATTGTAACCATTTATTCTTAAAGGAATTTTGCCAAAATTTTTAAACAACACCATTTCAGTTTCCATAGTGGCATACAAAATCTGAATTAATCAATTAATTTTTTATCTAGTTATTAGAATAAAAATATATTTTATGTTCCACTTTATATTTTTCTCCATTGAAAATTTATTCACATCAATGTTTCAAAATTGTCCCTTTATTAAAAAATAAAATCATTTTTACATGAGATTGGTATAAATGTATGCAACATTTTTAATGCGTTAATTTTAATCGCACATTTTTATTGCTTTTATTTTTATTTTATTATTTTTTATTTAGGCCATATATAATTAAATACATTTATTCATAATATTCCATAAATATCAAATGCAATAATATGAATGATTATCAAACATTTATATATATAAATAAATAAATAATTATATATATCACCGTTTTGAAAATGCTCATATACTCTGAATTATTTTGAAATTCTTAAAAAATCATTTATAAATATTCAATTGAACAACCAAAAGAATTTATACCAATATTCAATATTTGCGTGTAATTTAGCTGCAGCCTCCAAATATCAAGAATCATACAATTCAAGTTATTTGGTTCAGCGATTAAATATGGATATGTATAGTAAAATGCACATATCTATACTTCGCTGAATACAGCTACGTACAGAGAAGTGTAAATATATTTATGAAAATGCTAGGCAAACGTGACTCATTCCATAAGCGCTGTCCATGCACAAAGAATAAATATATGACTGATTTTAGGAAAAATAAATCCGAAAGGTAAAGGACTTGAATAACTACATGAATTTGTTTGAAAAAAAAGATAACCCTAAACAATATGTATTTTTTCATTATAAATTTTAGTCGTTTCAATTATTTTTTTTTCTTTTTCCATCTTATATTTTATATAAAATGAATAAATAAATAAAAATACATTTGAAAAATGAAATAGGTTACAAAAGAAGTCTGGTAAAAAGCAATAGAATGCAATAAATCAATCTAGTATTAAAATAATATTGTTTCCTAATAAACGATAAAAATCTTTAACCAATATTCAATGTTTGCCTATAATTTAGCTGCAGTCTCCAAATTTTAAGAATCATACAAATCACGTTATTCGGTTCAACGATTTAATCTGGATATGTATAGTAAAATGCACATGCCTATACTTCGCTGAATGCAGCTACGTATAGAGAAGTGCAAATATATTTATAAAAATGCTAGGCAAACGTGACTCATTCCATAAGCGCTGTCCATGCACAAAGAATAAATATATGACTGATTTTAGGAAAAATAAATCCGAAAGGTAAAGGACTTGAATAACTACATGAATTTGTTTGAAAAAAAGATAACCCTAAACAATATGTATTTTTTCATTATAACTTTTAGTCGTTTCAATTATTTTTTTTTCTTTTTCCATCTTATATTTTATATAAAATGAATAAATAAATAAAAATACATTTGAAAAATGAAATAGGTTACAAAAGAAGTCTGGTAAAAAGCAATAGAATGCAATAAATCAATCTAGTATTAAAATAATATTGTTTCCTAATAAACGATAAAAATCTTTAACCAATATTCAATGTTTGCCTATAATTTAGCTGCAGTCTCCAAATTTTAAGAAACATACAAATCACGTTATTCGGTTCAACGTTTTAATATGGATATGTATAATAAAATGCACATGCCTATACTTCGCTGAATGCAGCTACGTATAGAGAAGTGTAAATATATTTATGAAAATGCTAGGCAAACGTGACTCATTCCATAAGTGCTGTCCATGCACAAAGAATAAATATATGACTGATTTTAGGAAAAATAAATCCGAAAGGTAAAGGACTTGAATAACTACATGAATTTGTTTGAAAAAAAGATAACCCTAAACAATATGTATTTTTTCATTATAACTTTTAGTCGTTTCAATTATTATTTTTTTCTTTCTCCATCTTATATTTTATATAAAATGAATAAATAAATAAAAATACATTTGAAAAATGAAATAGGTTACAAAAGAAGTCTGGTAAAAAGCAATAGAATGCAATAAATCAATCTAGTATTAAAATAATATTGTTTCCTAATAAACGATAAAAATCTTTAACCAATATTCAATGTTTGCCTATAATTTAGCTGCAGTCTCCAAATTTTAAGAATCATACAAATCACATTATTCGGTTCAAAGTTTTAATATGGATATGTATAGTAAAATGCACATACCTATACTTCGCTGAATGCAGCTACGTATAGAGAAGTGTAAATATATTTATGAAAATGCTAGGCAAACGTGACTCATTCCATAAGCGCTGTCCATGCACAAAGAATAAATATATGACTGATTTTAGGAAAAATAAATCCGAAAGGTAAAGGACTTGAATAACTACATGAATTTGTTTGAAAAAAAGATAACCCTAAACAATATGTATTTTTTCATTATAACTTTTAGTCGTTTCAATTATTTTTTTTTCTTTTTCCATCTTATATTTTATATAAAATGAATAAATAAATAAAAATACATTTGAAAAATGAAATAGGTTTCAAAAGAAGTCTGGTAAAAAGCAATAGAATGCAATAAATCAATCTAGTATTAAAATAATATTGTTTCCTAATAAGCGATAAAAATCTTTAACCAATATTCAATGTTTGCCTATAATTTAGCTGCAGTCTCCAGATTTTAAGAATCATACAAATCACGTTATTCGGTTCAACGTTTTAATATGGATATGTATAGTAAAATGCACATGCCTATACTTCGCTGAATGCAGCTACGTATAGAGAAGTGTAAATATATTTATGAAAATGCTAGGCAAACGTGACTTATTCCATAAGCGCTGTCCATGCACAAAGAATAAATATATGACTGATTTTAGGAAAAATAAATCCGAAAGGTAAAGGACTTGAATAACTACATGAATTTGTTTGAAAAAAAGATAACCCTAAACAATATGTATTTTTTCATTATAACTTTTAGTCGTTTCAATTATTTTTTTTTCTTTTTCCATCTTATATTTTATATAAAATGAATAAATAAATAAAAATACATTTGAAAAATGAAATAGGTTACAAAAGAAGTCTGGTAAAAAGCAATAGAATGCAATAAATCAATCTAGTATTAAAATAATATTGTTTCCTAATAAACGATAAAAATCTTTAATCAATATTCAATGTTTGCCTATAATTTAGCTGCAGTCTCCAAATTTTAAGAATCATACAAATCACGTTATTCGGTTCAACGTTTTAATATGGATATGTATAGTAAAATGCACATGCCTATACTTCGCTGAATGCAGCTACGTATAGAGAAGTGTAAATATATTTATGAAAATGCTAGGCAAACGTGACTCATTCCATAAGCGCTGTCCATGCACAAAGAATAAATATATGACTGATTTTAGGAAAAATAAATCAGAAAGGTAAAGGACTTGAATAACTACATGAATTTGTTTGAAAAAAAGATAACCCTAAACAATATGTATTTTTTCATTATAACTTTTAGTCGTTTCAATTATTTTTTTTTTCTTTTTCCATCTTATATTTTATATAAAATGAATAAATAAATAAAAATACATTTGAAAAATGAAATAGGTTACAAAAGAAGTCTGGTAAAAAGCAATAGAATGCAATAAATCAATCTAGTATTAAAATAATATTGTTTCCTAATAAACGATAAAAATCTTTAACCAATATTCAATGTTTGCCTATAATTTAGCTGCAGTCTCCAAATTTTAAGAATCATACAAATCACGTTATTCGGTTCAACGTTTTAATATGGATATGAATAGTAAAATGCACATGCCTATACTTCGCTGAATGCAGCTACGTATAGAGAAGTGCAAATATATTTATAAAAATGCTAGGCAAACGTGACTCATTCCATAAGCGCTGTCCATGCACAAAGAATAAATATATGACTGATTTTAGGAAAAATAAATCCGAAAGGTAAAGGACTTGAATAACTACATGAATTTGTTTGAAAAAAAGATAACCCTAAACAATATGTATTTTTTCATTATAACTTTTAGTCGTTTCAATTATTTTTTTTTCTTTTTCCATCTTATATTTTATATAAAATGAATAAATAAATAAAAATACATTTGAAAAATGAAATAGGTTACAAAAGAAGTCTGGTAAAAAGCAATAGAATGCAATAAATCAATCTAGTATTAAAATAATATTGTTTCCTAATAAACGATAAAAATCTTTAACCAATATTCAATGTTTGCCTATAATTTAGCTGCAGTCTCCAAATTTTAAGAATCATACAAATCACGTTATTCGGTTCAACGATTTAATCTGGATATGTATAGTAAAATGCACATGCCTATACTTCGCTGAATGCAGCTACGTATAGAGAAGTGCAAATATATTTATAAAAATGCTAGGCAAACGTGACTCATTCCATAAGCGCTGTCCATGCCCAAAGAATAAATATATGACTGATTTTAGGAAAAATAAATCCGAAAGGTAAAGGACTTGAATAACTACATGAACTTGTTTGAAAAAAAGATAACCCTAAACAATATGTATTTTTTCATTATAACTTTTAGTCGTTTCAATTATTTTTTTTTTCTTTTTCCATCTTATATTTTATATAAAATGAATAAATAAATAAAAATACATTTGAAAAATGAAATAGGTTACAAAAGAAGTCTGGTAAAAAGCAATAGAATGCAATAAATCAATCAAGTATTAAAATAATATTGTTTCCTAATAAGCGATAAAAATCTTTAACCAATATTCAATGTTTGCCTATAATTTAGCTGCAGTCTCCAGATTTTAAGAATCATACAAATCACGTTATTCGGTTCAACGTTTTAATATGGATATGTATAGTAAAATGCACATGCCTATACTTCGCTGAATGCAGCTACGTATAGAGAAGTGTAAATATATTTATGAAAATGCTAGGCAAACGTGACTCATTCCATAAGCGCTGTCCATGCACAAAGAATAAATATATGACTGATTTTAGGAAAAATAAATCCGAAAGGTAAAGGACTTGAATAACTACATGAATTTGTTTGAAAAAAAGATAACCCTAAACAATATGTATTTTTTCATTATAACTTTTAGTCGTTTCAATTATTTTTTTTTCTTTTTCCATCTTATATTTTATATAAAATGAATAAATAAATAAAAATACATTTGAAAAATGAAATAGGTTACAAAAGAAGTCTGGTAAAAAGCAATAGAATGCAATAAATCAATCTAGTATTAAAATAATATTGTTTCCTAATAAACGATAAAAATCTTTAATCAATATTCAATGTTTGCCTATAATTTAGCTGCAGTCTCCAAAATTTAAGAATCATACAAATCACGTTATTCGGTTCAACGTTTTAATATGGATATGTATAGTAAAATGCACATGCCTATACTTCGCTGAATGCAGCTACGTATAGAGAAGTGTAAATATATTTATGAAAATGCTAGGCAAACGTGACTCATTCCATAAGCGCTGTCCATGCACAAAGAATAAATATATGACTGATTTTAGGAAAAATAAATCCGAAAGGTAAAGGACTTGAATAACTACATGAATTTGTTTGAAAAAAAGATAACCCTAAACAATATGTATTTTTTCATTATAACTTTTAGTCGTTTCAATTATTTTTTTTTTCTTTTTCCATCTTATATTTTATATAAAATGAATAAATAAATAAAAATACATTTGAAAAATGAAATAGGTTACAAAAGAAGTCTGGTAAAAAGCAATAGAATGCAATAAATCAATCTAGTATTAAAATAATATTGTTTCCTAATAAACGATAAAAATCTTTAACCAATATTCAATGTTTGCCTATAATTTAGCTGCAGTCTCCAAATTTTAAGAATCATACAAATCACGTTATTCGGTTCAACGTTTTAATATGGATATGAATAGTAAAATGCACATGCCTATACTTCGCTGAATGCAGCTACGTATAGAGAAGTGCAAATATATTTATAAAAATGCTAGGCAAACGTGACTCATTCCATAAGCGCTGTCCATGCACAAAGAATAAATATATGACTGATTTTAGGAAAAATAAATCCGAAAGGTAAAGGACTTGAATAACTACATGAACTTGTTTGAAAAAAAGATAACCCTAAACAATATGTATTTTTTCATTATAACTTTTAGTCGTTTCAATTATTTTTTTTTTCTTTTTCCATCTTATATTTTATATAAAATGAATAAATAAATAAAAATACATTTGAAAAATGAAATAGGTTACAAAAGAAGTCTGGTAAAAAGCAATAGAATGCAATAAATCAATCTAGTATTAAAATAATATTGTTTCCTAATAAACGATAAAAATCTTTAACCAATATTCAATGTTTGCCTATAATTTAGCTGCAGTCTCCAAATTTTAAGAATCATACAAATCACGTTATTCGGTTCAACGTTTTAATATGGATATGTATAGTAAAATGCCCATGCCTATACTTCGCTGAATGCAGCTACGTATAGAGAAGTGTAAATATATTTATGAAAATGCTAGGCAAACGTGACTCATTCCATAAGCGCTGTCCATGCACAAAGAATAAATATATGACTGATTTTAGGAAAAATAAATCCGAAAGGTAAAGGACTTGAATAACTACATGAACTTGTTTGAAAAAAAGATAACCCTAAACAATATGTATTTTTTCATTATAACTTTTAGTCGTTTCAATTATTTTTTTTTTCTTTTTCCATCTTATATTTTATATAAAATGAATAAATAAATAAAAATACATTTGAAAAATGAAATAGGTTACAAAAGAAGTCTGGTAAAAAGAAATAGAATGCAATAAATCAATCTAGTATTAAAATAATATTGTTTCCTAATAAACGATAAAAATCTTTAATCAATATTCAATGTTTGCCTATAATTTAGCTGCAGTCTCCAAATTTTAAGAATCATACAAATCACGTTATTCGGTTCAACGTTTTAATATGGATATGTATAGTAAAATGCACATGCCTATACTTCGCTGAATGCAGCTACGTATAGAGAAGTGTAAATATATTTATGAAAATGCTAGGCAAACGTGACTCATTCCATAAGCGCTGTCCATGCACAAAGAATAAATATATGACTGATTTTAGGAAAAATAAATCCGAAAGGTAAAGGACTTGAATAACTACATGAATTTGTTTGAAAAAAAGATAACCCTAAACAATATGTATTTTTTCATTATAACTTTTAGTCGTTTCAATTATTTTTTTTTTCTTTCTCCATCTTATATTTTATATAAAATGAATAAATAAATAAAAATACATTTGAAAAATGAAATAGGTTACAAAAGAAGTCTGGTAAAAAGCAATAGAATGCAATAAATCAATCTAGTATTAAAATAATATTGTTTCCTAATAAACGATAAAAATCTTTAACCAATATTCAATGTTTGCCTATAATTTAGCTGCAGTCTCTAAATTTTAAGAATCATACAAATTACATTATTCGGTTCAACGTTTTAATATGGATATGTATAGTAAAATGCACATGCCTATACTTCGCTGAATGCAGCTACGTATAGAGAAGTGTAAATATATTTATGAAAATGCTAGGCAAACGTGACTCATTCCATAAGCGCTGTCCATGCACAAAGAATAAATATATGACTGATTTTAGGAAAAATAAATCCGAAAGGTAAAGGACTTGAATAACTGCAAGAATATGTTTTAAAATAAAATTATTTAATATCAATATTTTAAAGATAACCCTAAACAATATATATTTTTTCATTATAACTTTTAGTCGTTTCAATTAATTCTTTTCTTTTTCCATCTTATGTTTTGTATAAAATGAATAAATAAATAAAAATACATTTGAAAAATAAAGTAGGTTACATAAGAAGTCTGGTAAAAAGCAATAAAATGCGATAAATCAATCTATTAGTAAAATAATATTGTTTCCTAATAAACGATAAAAATCTTTAATGTAGGTTTAGTATACATTTTAAAAACGCATAAACTTTTAAATCTGCAGAATACATTAGAAAAACTGCAGTAGTTATTTATTATATTTTTCCACTTTATACTTTCTTCCATTGAAAATTTATTTATATCAATGCTTCACAATTGTCCCTTCAAGAATACATAACAACATTTTTTCGCAATAGTAGTTATAAATGTATGCAGCATGTTTTCTTGATACGCACAAATTTTAGTTGTATATTTTATTCTCTTCAAGGCTATATATAGTTAAACACATTTATTCATAATAGTTCATAGATATGAAATCTAATAATATGAATGATTGTCAAACATTCATATGTACATATATATATATATATATATATATATATATACTGCCCTTGACAATAAAGTTCGGTGAATGAATTCAGAACGGACGATCTAGCAACACTGGGAAAACAAAACGCTGCACCTGCATAGAGGCAAGTGTTGACGATCTTCTCCCACCGATGTTCAATTGAGCGTCGGTTATGTTCTGCGTAAGACATGTTTTACAAAGTGTTTGTTCAGCGTGTTGGTTCTTAACTGAGAACAAGAAAATGAAATAACAAAAGATCAGTTTAAAGTTTGGATTTAAGATTTGCAAGACACTGAAAGAAATTCATGAGGGTGGTGCAAATTAAACATCCACCATACTCGCTAGATCTCAATCCTCCACAATTCTTCCTATGTCCACGACTCAAACTCTCTTTGAAAGAGATTTGATCTTATTGCTGACATCCAACGAAACATGACGAAGCTTTTGAACTCCATCCCAAAAGAACACTTCTTGCAAATTTTCCAGGACATGTATAGGAGATCTCAGAGGTGCATAGTTATGGGAGATGACTATTTCAAAGGATGGTATGGTAACTTTCGTTAATATTTCATCTACATTTATGTTACAAGACGATTCACCGAACTTTATTGTCAGAGGTAGTATATGTTATATATATATATAACTATATGTTATGTATAATGTTATATATATATATGTTATATATATATATATATATAATTTTTTTAAATGTTCATGTAGTACGCTGTATTATTTAGAAATTCTTAAAAAATCATGTATAAATATTCAGTTAAATAAATGAAAGAATCTATGACAATGTTTACATTTACGTGTTATTTAGCTGTGTTATTTAGCTCCATATTTCAAGAATCACACAAATTATATTATGTGTTTTAACGATTTAGTATGGAAATGTATAGAAAAATTCACAAACCTATACTTCGTTGAATTCAGCTACGTATAGAGAAGTGCAAATACATTTATGAAAATGCTAGTCAAACGTAAATCATTCCATAAGCGCTGTTCATTCACAGTAAATAAATATAGGACTGGTTTTAGGAAAAATAAATCCGAAAGGTGAAACACATGAACAAGTATATGAATTTGTATGAAAATAAAATTATCTAATATCAATATATTAATGCTAACCCAAAACACTATATATATTTTCATTGTAACTTATTGCTTTTCAACTAATTCCTTTTTTTTTTTTGTCTTGTATTTTATTAAAAACATTTTTAAAATAAAGTGGCTTACAAAAGAAGAATGATAAGAAACAATCCTGTAAGTACAGATTTGTTGTTTTCGAATAAACAATTGAAGTTTTTTTATAGATTTTAAAAAGCCGTATAAATTTTGAAAACTGAAAAATAATAATAAAAAGATAATTTGCAGTAGTTAGTTATTGAAAATTAATAGGATTCAACTGAGAATTTTTTAATGAATATTTTTAATGCAGCTGCAATTCTTAATGCTTTAAACTAGATATATGGTCACTTATGCATATTAATTAACAGAAGTGTGATTTCAACAGTTGTAAACTGGTTTTTGTTTGAATTAAATTTAAACTTAATAAAGAAAAAAATGAAAAAACACCGAAAACTCTGTCTGTAATTAATAATTAAAATAACACTTTTTGTAATAATCATTTTAAAATGAAAAACAAAGCAGGACGCATTTAGAACTAAAACAATAGCAGCTCGTCATCAGCTGAAAGTTCAGACGTCCGGGAACAATTTCAGAGATGAACTGAAAAAAAATGGATAGTTCTATATGTATATGCATAGTTTTATTTTTACTTATTTATTTATTTATTTTTATTTCATTTTATTATTATTATTGTTTTTCACTTTTTTTTCTTTACAAATCATTTTCTCTTCTATTATCTTGGCATCACATTTGTCAGGTAGAGCTAGTTAAAAAACTAACTCTTCCTGTGGCACTCTTTGTACTCTCCACGCTCTTTCTTTGTGTTTATTTCTAACTGTCGTAAAATGAAATGAAGTGAAACTAGTAGAAAGCGCTGTGCATGAATTACGAAAATGAAAATATCGTCTGATGTTTTTATTATTATTATCATTATTATTATTAATCGAAGAATTTTGATAAATGAATCAGAACTATTGAGTTCTCTTGATGTAATAATGAATGTGCCTGCCTTTTCATATGGAATTAAACTGCATTTGTTATAATATATGAATTTTTATATGAGTTTGAACTTAGAATAAGTTTATCTTAATAGATGAGTTTGATTTTAATTCAAGAACTCCTAGCATCGCGTAGACGCAGCCCACAAATAAAGAAATGCATGGTTAGTAAGTATAGTTTAAGTTAACCCTATTTTCGAATTTCTAACACTGGCATTGTTCCCTAGTGAACACGTGTGAGCTTCAGCTGATGACGAGCTGCTATTGTTGTAGCTGGAAACTCATCCTGTTTTATTTTTCATTTTATGGGGATTTTTACAAAGTGTATTATTTTAATTATTATGCTTAATGTGCGTCACGCATAAAAAATTCAATATATTATCCAGAACTGTACAAACTAATTTAATATGTTTTCTGTAAATTGTTAGAAATTGCTAAGGCGAATTTTAATTTTTGTCATTTTTTTCTAACTAAATTTTAGCGTACAGTAATTTCAGCATATAATATGTAAATGATCATATACACTGCCCGACAAAAAATGGGACGATTAAATTCTGTTTACGTATTCTGGAATTGTTGAAGAGTTTTTCATTATTTAAGCTTGATTTTGTCATTTTTCATTCTTTAATATAAATTTATGAGATGCACTAAAACTTGAATTACAGATTAAAGGGAATCTTATAATCAAATACTTTTGTGTTTGTCTTTAAAAACGACAATTGTTACGTACACCATAGTTCATAGAAAACATATTGTAATTCCTTCAGTGATATTCTATAATTTCATTATGTTTGAAATATCATTATTTAAAAAAAGGCACTAAAATCGATTACTCCCCATAGCATATAATGTGTGTGAATACTTTTGAACGGTTCTGTAAACAAATTGTAAACGCATCTTATTCAATATTTCTGAACAAACAAGTTGTAGTTTTCGTAAATTATTCAAAGCAATCCATTAAACTTGAAAAATTTTAAACGATTTTTGTTCATAGACTATAATTTTAAGGGAAATCTTTTGTGAGTCCCAGAAACCGATTAATAAATGCTCCACATTTCATTTTAAATTCCAAATATTCTTCAATAAACTTAACAACTTAAAAATACTATAGGGAAATCTCGGTTTATTTAAGAAAGATAAAACAAGATTAGACAGGCAAACAGACAAAATTAGTTTTTGACCACTATTAACTTTAAAATTGAAATATACTGCTTAAAATGCATATAAAACATAATTCAAAATTTAAAATGTATAATTAACCATTCTTATAAGTAGAAACTTCAAGTCTAATTGATTCCTAATTACATTTTTAGTACAAAACCGCTCTTTAACAAAGCTATTTTTTAGGTGTAATAAATAACATGCTTAAAACAATAAGAAAGCAGAAATATTATTCCCTCTTATATCAAATGTATTTAAATGTATTTATGTATATTCTAGAATAAAATTACATAACTTTAGTAGTACAAATTATAGTTTATGTTAGTCAAAGATTTCCACTGATTGAAAATTCCATTTAACTAGATAAAATAAAAAGATTTAAAGTAAAATTAATAAAAAACACCATTTTTTAAACTCATACAGAAGACGTTTCAAAGACATCTACATAAAGGTTTTTCGTCCAGCATATTTGTGATTTCGAATATTAAATTTCAAATTATAAATTTGAAGACACATTTATTAAACTTAAATTTAATGTAACGATATTTGAAAGCGGAAAGACATTTTAAGTTAAAAATAATGTCGAAACATATTTTTCCTTCATTTCAATCGTGAATATGAGATTTCATGCATTTTCTTTATCTTTAAATTTTTCAATTGATTAGATTATTTTCGGTTTTTATCTTTCTAAGGCTTCTTAAGAAGTGTAGCTCTGGAACTTTCAAAATGGCATTCCTGTTCACCTTCTATGCATGCAAATAATTATTTTTGTGTCAGATTAATCAATAACCGTTTTACTTTTCGCATGCAACAAATTTCAAATCTTCACAATTCCGGGTGTATACATTTTAATCTGTTGAATAAAGTAAGATAAAGATTATCTATCAATGCTATGAATTTACGTAGATTTTTTTTTATAAAAATATTGCATTTTCGTTATTTCTCTTCCTAAAAAGCTTAAAGACTTAAATTTTTAAGACAATAAAATTTTTTACAAAATATTGAATCGAATGTCTAAATTGTTCCACCTTTTATATAAATTACCATAAAGCAATTCTAAATAATTCAATTAAAAACTGTGAAGTAATCTAAATAAGAAAGAAAAAATCATGCAACAAGCATAGATTATAAAATAATTTTCAGTACATTCAGAATAATGTACGAAAACTGCACCATCAAATAAGCTAAAATACTGTGTTTTAATTCAATCATATGGCAAAAGTATAGCATAATCGAAATAGCATATTCGAAAACAAAATTTTAGTTGTTCCAAACTACAATCTTAAAAATATTTAAGTTGATTGAGCAGACCTGTATATGACATACAGATGTGTATCAATTATCTACAAGTATGCAAAAAGTTTATTCAATTAGGAAATACATACTGCAACTGAAAAGTCTCCTTTAGCAATTTCTTCTAGTAAGGATGAATTATTTTCTGCAGCCCCATAAACGATATAAAGAATTTATATATAACGGGTCCCATGCATAAAATTAGCTAAAATTTAAATCTCATGCCGAAATTGAAATCACACTTTTAGTAATTATTACTCAAAGACAGTACTGTAATCGATTTGTGTGTGTGCGTGCCCCTGTAAATAAACGATAAATGCTGTGAATGCTCTATTCTATCGTGACAACCCTGTAGAAAAAATAAGTTATTGTTATTAATTTCATACATTTGCAATAGCGTAGTGCCATTAATATGCGACTGTATGCAGTCTTCCCCATATACCATAATGTGATGACATTCCTTTGTGTAACCCAACATATGAGTTGTTAATGCTAAACATATCATATACCATAAAAAATGTGCCATGGTAAGAGTTATCAACGCATTTCAATTCCCTAAAAATCCAAGTACTATATATACATCAGTTAGAATGTGTATAGACAAGAAGACAAAGCGAATTCACAAACTTTTTTAACTTTGTTGGAACGCGTTGAAAATTAAAAAGCTTCTTTATAGTAATTTAATATCACGTTATATATCAGATAATGCTTGCATATTCTGATTTTTGGAAGAAATGTTTCATGTCAGATTCGTAAGTCTCGCAAATTTTACAGATAATTTTTCAGTAATTTTTAGTTTATGCTATTACCGGTGGGTTCTATAAACTTAATTTTCTACTATATTTCAAATATTTTGTTCCGATCCTCTCTTGGCACAAATATCATATATGCACCACATTGGAATGATTTTTTTTTCTAACGCCAATTTGGCGAGAACTTTGTTTCCAGATACCAGTTACATTTATATATACAGGCTGTTTCTAAACTCATGGTAGAAACTGAAAGGGGTGATAGTACACATCAAGACAAACAATATTAGATAGGAAACTATGGGTCCCAAACGTCTTGCGAAGGAGATAGGCGCCATTAAATTTTAAGGTCCAAATATTCAAATGATTATAAAAAACACAAAAATTGGTCGATTCGTTTCGGTTTTCACTAAAAGTATTCTTTATGTCAGTATTGTCATGAAAATAAATTATAATGATAAATTTCAAAAAATGCCGATAGAGGATGCTTTAGGGTTTGGAGTAACAAACAACTATTTTTTACCGTTATTTTTTGCATCTCATTGAATTTTTTTAGAAGCTTAAACATAAACTTAAATTTTGAGCTCAAAATCTAAATCGTTGGAAATGGTTAAGTAGCGCAAACTGAACTGTGTGTGGGGGGGGGGGGGAGGTTCAAATTTCAAATGATTATAAAAACGGAAATATTGGTCAATTGATTTGCGATTTTCACTAAAATTATTATTTATGTCAGTATTATCTTGAAAATAAAGTATAAAGATAAAATTCAAAAAATGCCGAAAGAGGGCGCTTTAGACTTTGAAGTCACGTACAACTATTTTTTACCGTTGTTTTTTGCATCTCATAAAGTTTTTTTAGAAGCTTAGACATAAACTTAAATTTTGAGATGAAAATCTGAATGGGAGTGGTCAAGTAGCTCAAACTGAACTGTGTTCAATGGCGATGGGGAGCTTCAAGTTTCAAATTATTATAAAAAACGGAAAAATCGGTCGGTTTTCCCTAAAATTATTCTTTATCTCACCATTTCCTTGAAAATAAATTTTTAAGATAAATTTCGAAAAATTCCGTTAGAGGGCGCCTTAAACTCTAGAGTAACCAACAACTATTTTTAACCGTTATTTTTTGTATCTAATTAAATGCTTGCAAAAGCTTAGACTTAAATTTTGTGCTCAAATTCTAAATCGATGGGAGGGGTTAAGAAGCGCAAACTGAACTCTGTTCAGGAGTTGAAAGGTTACCCTCCCTACCCCTCGAGCACAGTTCAATTTTCCGCTTCTTAATTACTTACAATGATGCAGGTTTTCAGCTCAAAATTTAAGTTTGAACTTTTACAAGCATTTAATTAAATACAAAAAAAAAAAAAAGGTTAAAAATAGTTGTTGGTTACTCTGAAGTTTAAGGCGCCCTCTAACGTAATGTTTTGAAAGATATCTTTAAAATTAATTTTCAAGGACATATTGACATAAAGAATAGTTTTAGCAAAAACCGACCAGCTTTTCCGTTTTTTATAATAATTTGAAATTTGAACCTCCCCACCCCCATTGAACATAGTTCAGTTTGCACTACTTAACCATTCCCTACGATTCAGATTTTTCCTCTCAAAATTTAAGTTTATGTCTAAGCTTCTAAAAAAATTTTATGAGATGCAAAAAATAACGGTAAAAAATAGTTGTAAGTTATTCCAAAGTCTAAAGCGCCCTATATCAGCATTTTTTTAATTTTATCTTTGTAATTTATTTTCAACATAATACTGTTATAAAGAATAATTTTAGTGAAAATCGCAAAACAATTGACTATTTTTTTCGTTTTTTATAATCATTTGAAATTTCAACCTCCCCTCACAGTTTAGTTTGCGCTACTTAACCACCCCCAACGATTTAGGTTTTGAGCTCAAAATTTAAGTTTATGCCTAAGCTTCTAAAAAAAGTTAATGAGATGCAAAAAATAACGGAAAAAAATAGTTATTCGTTACTCCAAAGTCTAAAGCGCCCTCTATCGGTACTTTTTGAAATTTATCTTTATAATTTATTTTTAAGACAATACTGACATAAAGAATAGTTTTAATGAAAACCGCAAACGAATCGACCAATTTTTCTGTTTTTTTATAATCATTTGAATATTTGGACCCTAAACTTTAATGGCGCCTATCTCCTTCGGAAGATGTTTGGGACCCTTAGTTTCCTATTTAATATTGTTTGTCTTGATGTGTACTATCACCCCTTAAAATTTGTACCATGAGTTTAGAAACACCCTGCATTTATGTTTTTTCTATTATTTTAAAAAGGAACTAATAAATAATAATAAAAAAATTGTTTTTAATTATAGCCCAAAACAATTTACATCATTTAAAAAAAAGAAAATGAGAGTGAAAAAACAGTTTATTAATAAATAAAGTACAATAGGCGGATTATCATATGAGGCATAAATTCGCCATTTTGTTGCAATCGCTCCAATGTGGTTCTTGCACGTCCTCTGTCCTCCTATCTTTACTACTGTTCAATTTCAGAATTTCAAAAACTGTTGCCTGGTTTGTTTGTTTATTGAACAACATACATCTAACTTGTGTGCTCGATACGAAGCCTGCTTATAAGCCATCGTCAATATACAGGGACGAGATAGTACACAAGGAAATATTACAACACAAGAGAAGTACAACCAGGAGCTCCACACAAAGAGTGTGTGCAATGGAGGCAGTGGGATTCGAACCCACAACCGCACGATCAGCGGCGTGATGACTTAACCACTCAGCCACGGAGGCCCCTGTTGCCTGGTTCAAATAATTTTTTGCCAGGAATGTTTGCAACAAAATTTTTCTGAGGTTGAAATTGTAAATACCATCATTAGTTATGGATGTTCTAGGAATTTTCTGTGGAAAATAATTACTTAATACTAAAGTGAATTTTAGAAATTTTTATCAATCTCAGACTGTTTCATTATGTTTGTTTATTATTTTCTACACCAGAAAAAAAATAGCAGACGAGGTCATAAAATGCAATTATTGGCGTTTTTAAAAGATTTTAATCATGATATTAACGATCTTGGATTAATATATAATAATACTACTCGTATAGTAAAAGTGTACTTCATTCAGTAACGGTGACATGATAACGATGCGTTTGTAAATAGCGCACTTTTAAATAAATACTATTACTTTAGCTCATTTAATCATCGCATAGAAATAAATTTTACTTTCAAATGCACTTTATTTTAAAAAATTCAAGCATTACTGACGGGAAGCCGGAAATCTTATTTCAATTTTAAAAAGTCATAAAAAAAGGACGTAGTTCTAGCTTTCACAAAATGCATTTATATGATACTGCCCATTTTTGAGGGTGGGAGGGGGAAAAGGCATTTTCTGTTTACAACTAAAAATCTTTACGGATGAAGAAACTAAACCAAGAAACAAATGCGCGAAAGACTTTTAGACTAGAGGGGGGATTTCTACTATTTAAATCCCGAATTTTACAAGGAACGTAAAGAATGAAATTTTTTGGTCCGTTTCTTTTCAATAATTCACATTCATAAATAATTTTAAATATGTCATTATTATGATCATTTTTTGATGCAAAGTAAAGTAAACTTTAAAATAATAAAAATCAATATGCAAAACTGAGAAGAAATCAGCAAAGTTACTTCAACATAGTTTATGGATAGTTTATGCTTAATGAAATATTTTTAGACCTTCCACGCAAAAAGAAAAAAATCTACAATGATAATAATATTAATCATAATAATCACCAACAACAATAATATTGAAAATAATACTAACAATCATAATCATAAAAATAACATTTTTCTTCGTAAATATTGTTGCTAAATTACTTTGATTTTTTAGTACAGCGATAGATAACGTAGGAGATTAAAACATAACCTGATTGTTTAAATTAAATAATTAGATTTAAAATGTATTGTTTGAAGCCATATACAGGGTGTCCAGCAAATAACACCCTAATTTCAAAATTAAATTTCTCAAAAATAAAGATCGATAGTAATATGCGGTAAACGGTTTTTTCATTGTTAAACTGTAAAAATCTTATACAGAAATTTCAAACAGTGAATATTTTGAAAAAATTGCGTTCTGATTGCATAGAATGCTTTGATTTGACATTTTTCTTTTTTTAGATTGCCTGCAGAGAAATAATTTTTCAGCTTACAGTGCAATATTTTAAAGACTTTTGGAAGAAAATTTTTAGAATTTCGAAATTTCAAAATTTTAATTAAAAAAAACTATGAAATATGGCATTTTAAGCAGAAAAACACATTCTCTGGCAGCAATTGAAAGCAAGAAAAATGTCAAATCAAAGCATTCTTTGCAATAAGAACACAATCTTTTCAAAATATTTACCGTTCGAAACTTTTGTATAAGATTTTTACAGCTTACCTGATAAACAAACCGTTTACTGCATAATTCTATTGATCTTTGTTTTTGAGAAATTTAATTTTGAAATCAGGGTGTTATTTGCTGGACTCCCTGTATATGACTAAAGGGTATGTTTAACTCCTATTATTGGAACCCAATTTCGGACGTTTCTCGGAGTACATCACTGTTTATCACATTTAACACATAAATAATGTTAGAAGTTTCAAAGACCGCTACTTTTTTTTTCAATTTATTGCAGCTTAACTTGTTGATGCGATGCGTGTTAACTTAATTAATAAACTCACATTCTTAAATGTACTGTATATACTTAATTTAATATTGCGATGCGTTCTGTGTCCTCATGGCAAGACAAAAACAACTAGAATGTCAAACGGTTTAAGTTTCTATGTTTACGTACATTAGCGAGCAAAGTATATTGCAGATATTTCCAACACTTGTAATTTCCAATTTAAAATTAAATGCTAATGAAATACATCGTCGCATATGCTGCACTCCTCTTTTCTGAGACTATTTCACAGATTCATGCAATTTTTGTCTCAACTGTTAAGGGTTAACTGAATATTTTTCAGATCAATTGGTCCAGTGATAAAATTTCTTTGTTGCATTAAAAATGTTTCCTTGTTCCAATACCATTGTTTGTCTGTTCCAGGAATAGAGTTTTTTTGTTGCAGTAATAACTTTTCTTTGCTCTCGTAATAACTTGTCATTGACGTTTGGTTGGTCCAAAAATATTATTTGTTTGGCACAGCAATAAAAATTACTTTTGCTGCAATAAAATTCCCTTTTTCTAATAGTCAATATAGCACACTGGAACATCTGGCGTTTGTTTTTTGCTCGTTCGAATAATTTGGTTTGTTTTGCCTAGCAAATAAAGTTTGATTGTTGCGACAATAACGTTTCCTTGTTGTTTGGTTCGTTTAAAATGTTGTTAGCTTGGTCCAGCAATAAAATCCATCCATCTTTATTTAAAAGCAAAACCGTAGGCATCAATGTTCATTAAAATATGTTAGTTGTTGCAGTCCAGGTTATACAACTATTCAAGATGCTGAATATATATAGTACATACTTGCATAAGATTCATAGATACTACTCTGTTATCCCGTCGACCGATTTCGCCAAATTTTACAAATCGCCAAATTAATAGGCAAATTATACATATTGGGGTAATTTTTATTTTAAATAACAAACAAAAAAATAATTAGTAGAATATTAATAAAAATACAAATAAAACGTAAAATTAAAAATCATTGAATGACTCTTTAAACACGTGTATCGTATTTAATGTCATTGAATTGACATTCACGATCATCCATTATTGGCATTTAATCTTATAGTTTGGCGATAGAATTTTCGTCGACGGGTTAACCTAGTAGTACCGATTCATACAATTAAACTATATTTATTTCTTTATTAACAAATCATATAAGAGATATTTCACATCCGAAAACATCTATTACAAACACTATTAAAATCTTTTCAGTGCTCAGCAGAATTTTCCATGGTTACTAAAAGTGTCATAAACAGAGTTATGAAAAACATTAGTATGCGGATTTACATGTGGTTATCATTCATGTTTATTTATCTTATGTACTAGAAAAAATTAACACTGATAATATTATTTTCTTAATTTCAGCATTAAAAAAAATTACATGACGGGACAATATACTATTTAGACTCTTAAGTCTGCGAGCGAACAGCACTAGTTTTTATTACACTAAAAGAGCAATCAATCAATCTTTGTTTAAGAAGGGAACAAAGGTAAAACCTCTTTAAATGATTTTTGAAGGACTGACCCTACCAAACTGACAAAGGAAGGGGAACTTTTATCTACCCAATCTTCAATCGTAAAGCTATCAACTGATTTCGAGTTCAATTTCTCTCTTGAAGTTCAAAAAAGTTCACTGAAAAAGCACTTTATACACCAAAGTGACGACACGAAAGATCAAAAATAGCGACACCTGACCGCAAGAAGTTAGTGCTATGTGCGTGGACATTAAAAGATGACCAGTGACCGTGGTTGCTTTGTTTTTGGGAGGTTACTTTAATCCATTTAATAAAAAAAAAATGTTTATACATTTTATTGAACAAAGTATACAAGATAATTTGGAGTTTTGGAATAGGAAAAACATTGTATACACTAGGATATTGAAAATAATTTATACACATGAGCAGAAGTTCAAAGCCTAAATAACACATATCCCTGAAGATACATAGCGAACGTGCTGGAGTTACGTGGAAATAACATAATTAATGGCAGAAATTACAAAAAATTTTTTTAACTATTTGGAGAATAGTTGTGGTTCTGAATAGAGAATTGGGAGATCTGAAGTATACCTGAATCTTTTTATTGGTTGAATCCCGCAACTTTTTTTTTATTTTATTCGTTTTCTGATTGGTCCAAATTTAATGTCCAAAAATGGAATACTTGTGTTTTTTATTTTATTCTTTTTCTGATTGATCGATGTTTAATGTGTAAAAATGGAATACTTCTGTTACAACGATGGCAAAAAAAAAGCAATAAAAAAACTACAAAAAAATAATAACTTAAAAACAAATCAAGATACAACTTTCAAACAACTTTTCTCTATACGACGGTCTAAAATTTAAGAATGTGTAATGTTTAGAAGTTTAAAAATTTGCATTACCGAAAATTGTAAAACTTAAATTTCATTTAAAATTTATATATGATGGGTGCATGAATATTAATTTTTAATCCATGACTTACGTAATAGAGAACTCTGTTATTACGTAAACCCCGTTAAGATCACCCTAAAAATGATTATTATTATTATATTTAATTTAAATGTATAATTTATTTATAAGTCTTCCAAATTTTAGCCCTGGAAAATATCATTTTCCAAATAATCGTTTTAATTTGTTAAATTACAATTTGTATCTACTTTTCTTAGTTTATGATTACTAATGCAGAAGATAAGCATGTTTGCTCTATCTACACTGTAAAAAAAAATCTGTAAAGGTGCTAAACTTTTTATAGGAAACTGGGATTCCTAGAACTATTCCTGTAACGGTAACAGCAAAAATTCAAGATTCAGAATCGGTTACACGAATTTTTTTCTGTTGTCGTTACAGGAAAAGTTCTTGGAATCCCAGTTTCCTACAAAATATTTAGTACATTAACAGTTTTTTTTACAGTGTAATGGAGGGTAATGCTTAAGAGAAATGGGAGTATTCTACAATGAAATATTTGAGAAAGGGATATGGGAAACAAAAAAAAAAAAATTCAAATCGTTACTCTAGATTAGAAAATATTTTTTGAGTACGAAAACTCCGAATTATCTTGAATTGTTTCTTCTATACAAAAAATAAACACATTTTTTATGTGATGGGCCAAACTAATTCCCTAGGTATCAAAAGTCGATGGCAAAATATAATATTTTATCATAGAAAGTTTAACCACATTAGTATATATTTACACGGTACTACGCTAATTTGACATAATACTTTGCTACAATTAGAATTTATCCGATTAAAATTCATTATATTCATGATATCGTAAAAATATGAAGTAGGTGAATTATGCTGGTTTTATTTATTTACATTAGTATATATTTACACGATACTACACTGATTTGAGATAATACTTTGCTACAATTAGAATTTATCCGATTAAAATTCATTATATTCATGATATCGTAAAAATATGAAGTAGGTGAATTATGCTGGTTTTATTTATTTACATTAGTATATATTTACACGATACTACGCTAATTTGACATAATACTTTACTACAATTAGAATTTATCCGATTAAAATTCATTATATTCATGATATCGTAAAAATATGAAGTAGGTGAATTATGCTGGTTTTATTTATTTACATTAGTATATATTTACACGATACTACACTAATTTGACATAATACTTTACTACAATTAGAATTTATCCGATTAAAATTCATTATATTCATGATATCGTAAAAATATGAAGTAGGTGAATTATGCTGGTTTTATTTATTTACATTAGTATATATTTACACGATACTACGCTAATTTGACATAATACTTTGCTACAATTAGAATTTATCCGATTAAAATTCATTATATTCATAATATCCTAAAAATATGAAGTAGGTGAATTATGCTGGTTTTATTTATTTACATTAGTATATATTTACACGATACTACGCTAATTTGACATAATACTTTGCTACAATTAGAATTTATCCGATTAAAATTCATTATATTCATGATATCGTGAAAATATCAAGTAGGTGAATTATGCTGGTTTTATTTATTTATTCGTGAATTCTTTATTAAGCATCATATTTGAAAGTAGTATAATTAAAAAAAATTGAATTAAAATGGCGAATTTATTTCGAAGTTGAATCAAATTTATTTTACAGATGAGAATGTGAAGGGTGGACCATAGAGGAGTTTCAAGTCACCCTTCAAAATTTTCATATTTAAAAGAATTTCAGAGTTTTGCAAGTAGGCGTTATCCTTCCGTGGTCCATCCTTCACATTCTCATCTGTAAAATAAATTTGATTCGACTTCGAAATAAATTCGCAATTTTAATTCAATTTTGTAAATTATACTACTTTTAAAAATGATGCTTAATAAAGAATTCACGAATAAATAAATTACTTAAATATTCAAACAATAGTCTTTATTTCAGGCAGATAACTGAAACAAGTATGGAAAAATCAATTATAAAGTATTTTGAGTTTAAACAGTGTTGATGAACTTTTTAAACTGAATGTATGTACTAGACCGTTAAGTAGAAACATTTTGTAAGATTTTCTTAGATAAAAATATACCGTAGAAATTTAAGTAAGTAGTTTTTAAATTTTGAAAGAAATATTGAGCTTTTATTCCAGGCATAGTGATTGTATATTAAGTTAGGCAAAACATAAGCATGTGCTACACTGTAAAAAAAAATCTGTAAAGGTACTATACTTTATCTGGGAAACTGGAATTCCAAGAACTTTTCCTGTAACGGTAACAACAAAAACTCAAATTTTAGTATCGGTTACATGGATTTTTCATGTTATCGTTACATGAAAAGTTCTTGGAATCCCAGTTTCCTAGAAAATGTTTAGTACCTTTACAGATTTTTTTTTACAGTGTAGTCTTTAAAAAGTGGCAATATGGACGGTCTTGACCCAATTAATGTAAGGTAGGATTGACCAGATGGTAAAACTCCTTTAACTGAGTATTTTTGGAAATATTTTTCTTATACACAGTACATATTAAATTATTAATGCTTATAATTCTAAAAGATCATAAATTTATTCTGTAAAACTACAGTAAAATGTGGTGTGATAAAATATAAAAGTTTAAAATTTATTAAAGAAAGGATTGAAAAATTTCTATAGATGTAAATTAACAACAATAATAATAAAATATAAATGGAAAAGTTTATAGAAACTTTTATTTTATTTAAATAGTACCAGTACTAGTTATAGAGAAAGAATCGAAAATTTAGAAAGAAGAAAAGAAGCAATTAAAAGAAATTTTACGTGTTCATACATTTTCAAAATAATATTGAAGAAAACACTTTATGAATTTATGTAGACAAATTTTACCATAATGAACACCACCAGATGAATCCAAAAAATGTGGCAATTAGTGTTGACCGGTCGAATGTTACAAAAGAGGTGCGTTTTAAACGGAATTCTTATACTCTCCTTTCAACTCTAACTAAGAAATTTTGATTTATATATCAGATTTTTTAAATGATTTTAATAATAACTACAACTTGTAGCATAAAATTATTTTACTTTTTCAAAACTACTTTTATTTCCCTTAATAAACATTTCAGTGTAAAATAAAGTAGTACAATCCTTCCATATGTTGGAATTTTTAACTAATTATTTCATCATGATTAAATTAATATATATATATATATATATATATATATATATATATATATATATATATATATATATATATATATATATATATATATATATATAACAATCAAGTTTCTTATACATAACACAAATGTCAAAACTGTACTTTGATAACTGACTGTATAAAGAACGATTGTAAAATGGTGTATGAAACTTTATTGTAGGTTCAACATTTAAAAAACAAAATATAACGTGTTAAAAAATAGTCAAACCTCCCCTGTTTTCCTTTACAGTTATTGATATATTGATATTTGGACATCAAGAAAGTACTGATCAAGATCTGTACGAATGCTGAATTTGAATTTTAAAAAACATTTGCTGAATTTATTACTTTAAAACATTATATTAACATTTTATAAATTATTTGATTTAACCCTTTCGGGTGTGAATTATTTTCATTTTGAGAATAAAATTAATTTTATTTTAATAATATTAATTGTAGATATCCAAATAGACTTACTGAAGTTTAAAGATTAGGTCTTTGTCTGAATTCTAACTAATGTATTTATTTTGTTTACAAATCAATTAATATTTGTGTGATAATAGGTTAAGGAAGAGTTTTTCGAGGATGTTTGGAAAATGACGTATTGACAAAAGATTTGATAGGGTATTACAAATTTCTAATGTTTTTTGCGTTTTATCATACATAACTCTTTCAGAAAAGTGACTTATGTTTTAAATTTAAAAAATGAAATACACACATAAAATAAAGGAATATCCAATGATGTAAAGAAAATTATGTAACTTTTATTATTATTAATATTATTACCAACTGAGAAAACATAAATGAAATCACAATAAGAAAGACATGGTATGTAGTATCATTTCTATATGTAAAAAATAACTAAGTAATTGTTAAGACAAAATAATACTCGATGAAAGGGCATATAAGGTGGTCTGGTGTAATAATACCAGGCGGGGTAATAACGCCAATTGCTAATATTTTCCATAATTATAAAATAATCTGGTAAATTACAGCCAAGTGCTCTGCGCAGAAGGGTTTTGAGTCATATAAATCGCAAAATACAGCTTCAAGTTAATTTGTATCATTTTTAGGTCTTATTGTTTTTACAAGCAACTAAAATTAACGCTTGAACTAAAATTTACGAGATTCGTTTTGTGATGTGAAGACTATTTTTTTTATCCGGAAATACTTTGTTAATTACATAAATTTGTAGTACTTTTCATGGACTTTCAAAATATTGTTGAAGATTTTAGATATCTTCTCGAGATAATTTGTAATTTAAAATGTACAGCGCAATAACTATAACGGGGTATTAATCCTTAGTATTAATACCTCGGTTGATTCCCTACAGTGGCCGAGCTACATCCTAAATACTGATTCAAATAAACACAGTTAAAACTGTGTAATGTTTCTAATAATTCTATTAAAGCGATCCTTTTTAAGCAAAAGGATTCTCACGGTCTGATACTCCTTTGCCTCATCCTCCCCCCCCCACACACACACACACCACTCCTTTATTTTTCTTACATTTTCACAAAAAATGGAACATTTTCAATAGCTTAGAATGCAATTTGTCAATTTCTAAATTTGTAGAGTTTGCATTTTTAGAATTGGGCAATCTACGTGCAATTATTTCATCTTATTTCATAGTTTTTTTTGCATGGCGTTATTGCCCATATAGGTGGGTAATAACGCCAAATAGCATTGGTCAAGAAATCACGCCATTACATCTTATGAATACATGTCTGTTGAATTTTTTTTTTAATATAGATAGTCAATGAGTTGCTGTATCAAATCATATATTTCTTTGAAAAATACAAACTAAAACTGAGCCATGAAAATTGGTAGAACCATAACGTGGCGTTATTACCCCAGGGCACCTTACTATTAGTAGTATGCCAGATCCGAATGGATTAAACAGCACTTAACTTAATAACTAATGTATATGTAAAACATACTTTATTATTCAAAAACAACTTTTTAATTAAATTTTTAAAAAAAATCTTCTCTCCGAATAACTTTCGAGAGATATATGCTATTCAATATTAATATTTTGTTCAAGTGTTGATTCACGTATAGTTTTACTTTTTTGAAGTTTGTAAAACAGTATTGCGCTGTGATACGCAAACGTAATCCTCTCGAAAATATTTCTCCTTCTGCATGAAATTTGTGTTTTTATACGGAGATATGTTTCTATAAATTTTAAATTCATTTTTCAGACTCACAAAAAAGACAGATATGACATTTGTAAGTAAATTTGTTATACGTATGTTTTTTGGCAGATTTAACTGTTTTATTTCAAAGAAATAATTTTGTTGTAAAAATGCTGTTACTTGATAATCAAAGCATAATAATAACAAACATCTCTAGTATAAAACAACTTGATGATAAAATTATCATAAGGTTGTTTTTATACTAGAGATTTTTGTAAAATAATTTTGAAATAAACATAAAAAAATAGGTGAAAAAAGAAATATTAATTTTCTTTTTTTTAATAGATGTTTCTTCCTTTTTAAAGGCAACTTAGGTGAAAATTTGACATTTCCGCAAAAAAAGGTAAAGAAATAAAATGAATGGAAAATATTTTCCACTAGTTTGTTTTTCATATTTTTCTTTCGGTGACATTTTTTAAGTTTGTCCTTGGGTTTATTAATGCCAGCTTCCTATGTCGAACTAGGCACACTTCAAACTTTATTTTTTTTTTCTAAATTTCATGATGTATTTTTGGCATTATATTAAAGGGCTGAAATTGATGAAATTATATTTAATTAAAACTGAATTTTTTGTTGTGAAATCTAAAAAATTACTTTGGTACAGTTTAATAAATACAATAAAATAAATAAAGTTAATATAAATGCATTTTTTCAACACTTTTGAAGATTTTAAAATTACTTGTGTTTTATAATTTTGTAAGTGTGCACTAGAAATATGAAGCTCCAATTTCCAAAAAAGTTAATTAGTGGAAGACAAAATAAATAAAATGTTGTGAGACATGAGTAAAATATAATAAATTACTGCTTACTTAATATTTTTCGGTTAAAAAGGAAAATATTTAATTGCAGAAATTCTGATCATTGGCATTATTAAATGTAACTTAGGAACTTTTTATTAATGACTCTACTAACAACTAGTGAAATAAACTAGAAATTTTAAAGTTTTTGCAACAAAAATTCAACAAAATGGCGATTTTATGCCTCATATGATAACCCGGATATTGTTTTTTTATTATTAATAAACTGTTTTTTTAATTTTATTTTTTATCGATATCAATTGTTTTGTTCTATAATTATTAACTACACTTTTTTAACTCGTTATAACTCCCTTTTAAAATAATAGAAAATTATTAATATATATATATATATATGTGTGTGTGTAACTGGTATTTAAAAACAAAATTTTCACGAAATTGACGTCAGAAAAAAAATCGTGCCAATGCGGTGTGTATATGACATCTGTGCCAAACATACATATAAAATATTTGTTTATACACAAATTACTTCTATTGCTATATAAAAAGAGATTAATGGCTTTTTTAGATTAAATAAATTGTACACATATGGAAAAAATTGCCTTATGAATATGAAAGAAATTATTAAATGTCGGAAAATACATTGCTATTTTTCTTTCTCTCAAAGGGCCTATACTGGTAAAAAATCTTTATTTATTTACTGTATTTTGAATAACCTGAATGTAAGATACGTATATAAAATTTATGTGTTTTAGATGAAATGATTGAGAGATTTATATTTTAAATGAAATTATGCCGATGAAAGAATATTTGGCTATTTATGAGCTGCACTCGACTAATGTAAAAGTATATTATACATACCCTAATACCAAACCAATATTGGTTCAACGACGAACCAATATTTCATCTATTGGAAATATTGCCAATAAAATGTCAATATTGCTCCAATATTGAGATGTTTGCATTTTTTCCTTATTTAGCCAATATTTGCAGCCAATATTATGCCAATATTGAGGTTTCATTGGAAATATTTCCAATGAAATTCCAATATTTAACTAATATTGGTGTTTTATTGGGAATATTTCTAATAAGAAGCCAATATTGGCATATAAATGGCTGCAAATATTAGCTAAATAAAAGCTAAATTTAAACATCCCAATAATGGAGCAATATTTCCTGCCAATATTGTGCAAATGTGCCAATATTGCTCCAAGATGTAGCCAATATTGGTCCAATAGTTTTTTCTTTTTTTTTTTTGCATGTAAAAAGTGAAGATTTCAGCCCGGAACTGTTGATGACAGGTACCTCACTTAGACTTTTATTATATAAATATATTGATTTATATATGGACCATTGTACATTGAAATTTTAATATCAAAATTAGACATTCAGAAAATAGTTTCAGTGGATTAACGCATGACAAATGATTACTGAAAGTATGCTTTTGACAGTGAAACGCATTAAAAAACAAAATTTTAACTTTATTAAAAGAAGCGTATAAATTTCATGGATAATATAAACAACAGCTTTAAAAAGTTTGCTCAAAAAACGTACAGAAATTGCTACGTTTATTTATTTTTCTTGTATAATGTAAGCTGTTTTTTTTTTAATGTTAAATCAAATATCCTATTTGGTAGTAATGTTTTTAAAAATCCCAATAGGTTTGGAAATTATTTCATAATCTTTTTATGATGAGTGACATTTTTGTTCTTGTTTAACTTTGCATTAATTAATGGAGATTAAAATATATATGTATGGTGTCTGAACAGTTATTGTTGTGATTTACAAAATATTATCTTAATGATGTACTTTTAATATTTGTATTTACTTGTATTTACAACTTGTAACTTGTTTTGTATTACAGTGATCCCTCTTGGAGGTTTTTTTTCTGCTGCCATTTTACAAAATTAGTTTTTTCCATGATCCCAGGTAGCAGAAAGTTCAAGATGAGAGACTAGTGTTGCAGATTTTTTCTTTTTCATCGAAACTTTATTTTGAAGTTTTATTAACCTTTTTTTAATTCTGTTCACTTTAGCCATATTCTGATATCTCAAATATATTATGATACAAATTTTTACCGATTTGCAAAACTTAAAAAGAAAAAAAAAAAAAAAAAAGAAAAAAAAAAGAAATCCCTTAAACTTTTGTTTATCTGTGTATGCATTTTACAGGGTTGTGACATGCCTAGAACATAGTAATAATAGCTAAAACCTTGTGTGGAAGATTACAGTAATTAAAATCAACGTTTAACACACAATACATAAACACACACCACATACGTATACGTTTCACGAGCACCAGGGCTCGCTTCCTCAGTGTATAAAAGTTAAAATGTTTAAAAACAGAAAAACCCCCAACAGACAGCAAGTCAGAGACCCCTAATGTACCATTTTCGTGGTGCGTGTAGATGATACACATTACTGCAAGGAAATATTATGAAGCATTACCAGTTTTGAAAATTATGGAATACTGCGTTGTATTTTTTATCTGTTTGGATTTGCCATTTGATTTTATAAGCAATTACAGGATGGCAAGTGGTCAGGGAAAAATACTGTCAAAAAAGTAGGAAACTACCCGGGTTTTTCTTTTGAAACTTTTTCGAATAAAGAAAGCGAATTTTTCTTTTAGATAATAGTGGTATTTAGTACCTTTGTTGACTGTGGTTTTCCGTGATCACTTGCCATCCTTAATCAACTTTTTTCGTAAAAGTGCATGAGTACTTTAAAATCTATATCTAATGCATAATTTCTTGTTCTTGTTTGCACATGCTTTTGCTAGCTTTGGAAAACTTTATTTGCTATAATGAATATTTAATATTATTTTTGCATATGTGTGTTATAAAATAAAGTATAAGTTATTAAACAAGCAGGAACAGCTATTTTAGGCTTACAAAAAAAATGCTAATTTTTAAGGAAAGTCTCAAGAAGTCTTTATATCTCAAAAAATTCTCTAAAAAAACAGTGACAAAAAGTGAATTCCTGTCGAAATTCTATCTAAAGTATTTCAACAAAGCTTTTTTTAGAATGATTGGTCTCCAGAATTTAAATGTAGAATTTGCATGGCAAAATATTATCAAAATGTCGAATAAATATGAAATAAATTCCTTTAAAGATACATCTAAAAAACTGTTTTAAATTTTTTATATCCTCCACCGTCAAAAATGATTGTGTAAAATAATAACGGTTCTTAATCTGAAACAGTAATAATCTAAGATAAATTTTTAAGAAAGAAGGTCATTAAACACTGTTGGAAAGCAGCTACGTGTTCTGTATCCGAATTTAATCACAGCTGTTTATTTTACATCTTTTCAACGTTGCGTTGATCGGTTATTTTAAGAATATTTAAAGGATTCTAGTTTAATGATACATTATGAATAAAGGCATTAACCTCAAAAAGAAACTGCTCAAAATTTCATACTCGAAAATAAATTATAATATCTCACTTGCTTCGAATTGTTTAATAATTCACTGAACAAACAAATTTCAGGAGCTTTAGTAAGCGCCATTATAAAGTTAAGACCGCAAAAAATAATTAGTCTTTAAGAAAATTCGACAAATGAAAAAGAGTAGTATATACTCATGACTGTTTGGAAGGAAAACGCGTAAATTATGTTATAAAACCAGAGAAATATATACTTTTCCTTCAATTAACATTACACATATATATATATTATATATATATAGAAATACTTTTATAAATACATCCAAAGTTATTCAGACAATACCAATAAAAGAACCAATGAAACCAGTATTTTTACATTCATATTATTAAAAACAGTTGAAGTTTGAAGAGAAATAGAAGGCAGATTACCAAATTACTAAGAAATATGTGGATAAGTGGACATTATATAACCAGAGTAATTCATATATTACCATACAATAAACCAATGAAACCAGTATTTTTACAATCATCTTATTGAAAACAGTTGAAGTTTGAAGCGAAATAGAAGGCAGATTACCTGATGATGAAAGATAAATGGATAAAAAGGCAGTAGAAGGCTTTTCTATTAAACTACTTCTTCAGGGGTGTATAGTTTAACAATAAAGCAAAAACATCCAACCAGTTTCTGTTATGAGTCGTGCTGAAAGCTAAGAATTCGACTCACAATACACCCGACTGGCTGGAAGCTATTCAGATGACAAATTAGTAGAAAGATACACATAGAAGAAAATAAAATCAATATGACAAAATAACAATAATACATTATTCCATTAAAAAAAAGGATATATATACTAAGATATTTACCATTACCCATATCCTAGCAAGATTTGTAGTGCAATCAGATACAAACTGGTCATAGTATAAATCACATAGATAATAAAATAATGTTGTAACAATAATTATAAAAATTAGTAAAACATATATTATACTATATAATTCATAATATATTTAGAAAAAAAATAGATGCTACTATTAGAAATATTATATTTTTATTTTAATCAATTATTAATATTACTATATTAATTAATTAACTAGAATATATTACTACAACTTCTAGCGGAAAATTCTTTTAGTGCTGCCATCTAAAGGATTAATATATTAATTAAATTATATGCTTATGGTGCTGCCCTCTATTATAGGAAAAAATAAATTATTTATTAGCTAAGAATTTCCAAGAATAATTTCTATTCTAATATTTTACAAATAATTTCTTTAAGACAAATACAATAGACAACCATAGCTTATCTCAATAACTTGATCATTTTTAAGTTATGCTTATTAGTTTTTAGGTAAACATAAACTTTAATACTATGTGTAAAGTTTTTTTAATATATTAAATATATAATAATTAACCATTGCGTATTATCCAGACAACACCGCCCTCCACCGTAATCTAACATCTAACCCACCCAACCATCCTATTATTCATATTTTTTATTTTTTTGTATTTTTTATTTTTTTTTTGTATTATTTTTATTTTTTACAATTTTTTTTAAACATTTTTTTACGCAATGTGTTAATTATTTTTAAGATCATGTAATAACTTATTATATATTAAAGACTATAGGAGTTCTTATCAATAACATCATATGGTAATATTGGTTGAAGAGAAAATAGACAGTTAATACTAAATAAATGTTTATACAGATAATATTTTTTAAACAAATATAAAGGATAACCATATCTTATAGCAGTTTCTTGTACAGTTTTTAAGTTATGCATTTTAAAATTATGTGAACAAATATTTTTAATTCTATGGGCAAAATTAAGTAATATATTGACATAGACAGATTTATGTAGGCAAGAATTATAATGAGTAAAGAGGTTTACTTTAAAAGGAAAGTCATTACGTTTGTCATAAATATCAAATAGAATTTTATTATCAGAAAGCGTAATGTTAAGATCAAGAAAGTTAATTGTATTATTATGCATACCATTATAACTGTATTTTAAATTTTTGTGGTATTTGATTGGTAGCGAATAGTTAGATGACTTTTTAGAATATAAAATTATTATATCATCGAGATACCTGTATAGAAAACAATTAACAATAGAAGTATTACGTTCATAATAATGTAAGTAGAGATCAGCACAGATGGATGATACAATCCCACCTTGTGGAAGACCGACTATTTGTTTGAATATTGTATTATTAAATAATATATAATTATGATAAAGAATAAATTTAGTTAAAGATTTGAAGTAAGATAAAGATACATGTATGTTAAGAGAATTCCTATATTCCTTGAATAATAAATTAATGATCCTGAACATATCTGCAATATCAATTGTATTAAATAAATCATTAAAGTCATATGTTTTGATGTACTTAATGTTTTGTAAATTTTTGATATTATTTACAAGATGTAAACTATTTTTTATACTATCGAATTTATTATTAGTTTTTGCAATATCTAGCATTTTTGTAAGTATTGTTAATAATTCTTTACCTGCATTTATATATATATATATATATATATTTGTATTATATACAGGGTGTTTAACGCATAGTACAAACTTTAAGGGTAGCTAGAGCACACAGTTACAATCATTTATTGTATAGGAATGAATGGAACCAAGTGACACATTAAGAAACATTAAAAACACCAGGGAGGGGCAATTAGGCCCCTTCTTTAATTTCCGAAATTTCTCATTCATACTTGAATATTTTTATGCCTTCCTTTTCTTGACATTTCATAATTACTTAAAAATAAAATTCTTCCTTGAAAATTTTTGACATGAAATCGAAATTTTTAAAATTAAAAATAGAAATCTTTTTGAAATAGAAATAGAGTTTTTGGTTAATTACACTGGTGGTAGAGAGCAATAAATTAGTGGTCGCCATTCAATAGCATGAATTCAAATAGAAGAAATCGCCATTTTTAATTCTGCTATCGTTGTCATGAAAGACTTTACATACGCTGAAAAAGCCGACATGCATTTCATGTATGGTCGTGCAAATGGCAACGCCAGAGCTTCGCTATGAATGTATCAGGAGCAGTTTCCTCGCAGAAGAATACCTGATCATAAAATGTATCAACGCTTACACCGTCACCATTCGGAAACAGGTTCCTTCCACATCACCAGAGAAGAAACTGGGCGAGAAATTTCTGAATGCAGTGCAAGCTTTGCAGAAATTATTTTGAATTTTGTGAGTGAAAGATCCGAATCAAGTACAAGAGCTGTTGCACAGAATTTAGGTGTAAGTAATCCGTTCGTTTGGAGTGCGTAAATGAAAATCGATTTTATTTCCTCCGTTTTCAACGTGTTCAAACGTTGAATTTGGAAGAGTATCTTCTGCGGTTGAACTTTTTCCAGCGGCTTTTGCAGCTATATGTATTGCACCCAGATTTACTGCTCATATTCTGTTTACAGGTAAGGCAGTATTTATACGCGAGAGTGTATTTAACCCGCACAGTTTCCATATTTGGGCAACCGATAATCCACATGAACGCGGCCACATGCTTTTCAACAACGATTTTCTGTAAATTTGTGGGTGGGTATTGTAAATAGTTATTTGATTGCCCCATACCTATTAACAGAGAGGTTGGATGGTCGCTGTTACCTTATTTTTTGCAACAGGTTTTACTAGAAATGCTGCTAGATGTTCCGATCGCCATTCGTAACGGATGTGGTTTCAACATGATGGATTTCCCGCGCCTTTCACAACTGATGTGCGCAGTTACCTGAATGCCACATTTTGGATACGATGGATTGGACGTGATCGAGCAGTTCATTGGCCACCGCGATCTCACAATTTATCGACCCTTGATTTCTTTTTATGGGAACATCTGAAGAGTCTTGTTTATGAGACTCCAGTTCACATAGACGAAAATCTAGTATCTCGAGTATCCGAAGCTGTTGCACTTGTGCGGAAAATGACTGACATCTTTAGAAGTGTACGCCAATCGTTCTACCGCCGACGCTGCGAAGCATATATCACAGTTGGTGGGTGCAATTTTGAACACTTATTGTAATATCACTGTATGCATTATTATTTGCGTATAAACTACATTGTAAATAAACAATTTTTTTTTTTTGTTGTTCATTATTTCATTTGATAAGTTTACCAGTTTTGCGATTTTTTTAATTGAAAAATTTCAATTTCATAACAAAAATTTGCAAAGTATTTTATTGTTAAATAACTATGAAATGTCAAGAAAAGGATAGCATAAAATTATCTGGTGTGAATGAGAAATTTTGAAAATTAAAAATGGGGGCCTAATTGCTTCCCTGGTGTTTTTACAGTAACGTGTCACTCGGTTCCATACATTCCTATAGAATAAATGATTGTTACTGTGTGTTCTACCTAACCTTAAAGTTTGTACCATCCCGTAAGACATGGTGACGTCACTGCAACGTCGTTGTGAAGTCACATTGTGACTTTGTGACCACCGATTGTCGATGTGACGTCACGTGACGTCGATGTGAAGTCACAGTGACTAAAATGTGAAGTCGTTATGGCCGTTTTAGAGCTTTTTTGTGACGTCACATTGTGACCACTTTGTGACGTCACAATGTGACCAATTTGTGAAAAGTGTGCCATTTGTGACTACTTTGACATTAACATTGTGACGAACTGTGAATTTTTTTTTAGAAAGTCACATCTTAGTCACATTGTGACGTCACTGAGTGGTGGCATTTTCGTCACAGATGTGATGTGACCAAAGTGACTCACAGTTACGTCCTTGTGACGTCACTGTGAACATGCATGCTATGAGGGATGACTTTAGAAACACACTGTATCTAAGCAATAACATCATATTTTTACAATTTTTGGCAGGAATTTTTATAATTTAGTTTAATTAAAATTTTTTCTACAAATCTGTTTTATTAAATTTATTATTTCTTTTCTCTTTCGTACATATCATATAGCTGTCATACGTACATAAAACAACACTACGTATTTTAGTCTAATTAATAATATTAGTAGGATAGTAAACCTGCCGTAATTAAATCAAAAATATATTTTTTAATTCATGAAATTTTTCTGATTTCGATCCTCAAGAATTATAACTACTGTTACTAAATATAGGTTTATTAAGGGAAGAAAAAACCTAATACAAAGCAATATTCATCGAATGTATTGAAAAAAACAAAACCTTTTGAAGGAAATTCTGGTAGCACTTGTACTTTTTTCATTACATATTCAAAATCCAAAGAGATATTTGTAGGTTTTTGAAGAAATATTTAACTGTAATGCCTGTTACTTCAATTTTAAATTTAAATACTGTTACTATTATAACAATGTGAATGAAAGTTTATGTAAACAATTTTATTTATTTGTGTACAAATAGTAGATTTATTGAAATATGTTAGAATTTTACTTCGTAAGAAGGTTTCTTTAAATTCTTTGTTAGAATGTTTCTTCTTGGTATGACAAAAAAAAGTTTGAAAGACTGTATTTCAATCTTGAATTGAACTTTTATAATTCTAGCGTATGTTTTACACAATACACTTAGATTTAAATATTTTTCTTCTGTATTCTATATCTGTGTTTTAAAAATTCCAAAAATATTTTGACAAAAGCAAAATGTATTGATTTCACCCAACAATGAATGTTCTTGCAAAAAGATGCTTTTTACTTGGTATTCGTCATAAAGCTGTTTAAAATACCATGAATTCTGTGTTTTTTGTGCTTAAAATGAGTAGTAATAATAAAAAACATGTAATGGATTTGTGAAAATATTAACAGGTTTCACTATTAGAAATGGGCGATTTTCAGGAACTAGCGTCTATGTATAAGACCATAATTTCTCTTGTATTTATCGAATAACGATCTCATAGCAGAATATAGCATTTTTACATTACGCCTCAATATTTTTACGCAATTTCAAGGAAAAAGCTATGGTAGACACATTTCTTGATTAGCTAATTTGTTAACACTTTAATCTCTTCATTTTTAATTATATCTGTTGTTAAATCTGTTTTAAATTATATCTGTTATCTCGGCAAATTGCTTTATCTTACTCTAGTATACATCTTCGACAAATGAAGACAAAAAAAAATCATGTGGATCGTAATTGTCATAACTATATGATTTATGAAGTATATACTACAATTTAAATATGAAAAGGTGTAAAGAAATGTATGTACATGACATCCGAAAATGCATTATATATATATATATATATATACAGGGTGATTCCAATTTTTTTTACAATAAGAGAGGGGTGGTAGTACACATCAAGACAAACAATATTAAATAGGAGACCAAGGGTCCAAAACGTTTTCCTAAGGAAATAGCCACCATTAAAGTTTAGGGACCAAAATTTCAAATAAACATAAAAAACGGAAAAATCGGTCGATTGATTTGCGGTTTTCACTAAAATTATTCTTTATGTCGGCATTTTCTTGTAATTAAATTATAAAGATAAATTTCAAAAAATGCCGATAGAGGGCGCTTTAGACTTTGGAGTAACGAACCACTATTTTTTGCCGGTATTTTTTCATCTCATTAAATGTTTTCGTAAGCTTAGACTCAAACTTAATTTTTGAGCTCAAAATCTGTAGTTGGGAGCGGTTAAGTAACACAAACTGAGCTGTGTTCAGAGGGTTCAAATTTCAAATGATTATAAAAAACGGAAAAATTGGCCGATTGATTTGCAGTTTTCACTAAAACTATTCTTTATTTAGGTATTTTCGTGAAAATAAATTAAGATAAATTACAGAAAATGCCGATAAAGGGCTCTTTAGACTTTGGAGTAACGAAACACTCCTTTTGGCGTTATTTTTTGCATCTTAATAAATGCTTTCGTAAGCTTAGTCTTGAACTGAAATTTTGAGCTCAAAATCTGAATAGCTGGGAGTGGTTAAGTAGACAAACTTTGCTGTGTTCAGATGGTTCAAATTTCAAATAATTGTAAAAAACGGAAAAAATTGGTCGATTCGTTTGCGGTTTTTGCTAAAACTAATTTTTAAATCAGCAGTTTTCTTGATCAATCAGTGTTTTCTTGAAAATAATTTTTAAAGATAAATTTCACAAAATGCGACTTTGGACTTTGGACTTTTTTTCCTTAGACTTTGGAGTAGCGTACAACTATTTTTAACTGTTATTTTTTTAATCTCATTAAATGCTTTCAAATGCATAGACTTTAATTTTGGGCTGAAATTTTGCATCGTTGGGAGTGTTTAAGTAGCGAAAAATTGAATTGTGTTCGAGGAGGAAAGAGGGTTAAATTTCAACTCTTAAACACACTTCAGTTTGCGCTTCTTAACTCCTCATAACGATTCAGGATTTGAGCCCAAAAGTTAAGTTTAAATCTAAGCTTCCGAGAACATTTAAAATACTTTTGCAAGCATTTAATTAGAACCAAAAATAATGTTTAAAATGAATTGTTGGTTACTCTGAAGTTTAAGGCGCCCTCTGACGGAATTTTTTGAGATTTATCTTTAAAAATTATTTTCAAGAAGATACTCACTTAAAGAATAGTTTTATTTTAAAGCGCAAACGAATCGACCAATTTTTCCATTTTCTATAATTACTTTCATTTTGAACCTCCCCCTCCCCCTTGGACACAGTTCAGTTTGTGCTACTTAACCACTCCCAACTATTCAGATTTTGAGCTCAAAATTTAAGTTTAAGTCTAAGCTTCCGAAATCATTTAAAGAGATGCAAACAATAACGGCAAAAAATAGTTGTTCGTTACTCCAAAGTCTAAAGCGCCCTCTATCGGCATTTTTAAAAATCTATCTTTATAATTTATTTTCACAAAAATACCTAAATAAAGAATAGTTTTAGTGAAAACCGCAAATCAATCGACCAATTTTTCCGTTTTTTTTAATCATTTGAAATTTGAACCCTCTGAACACAGCTCAATTTGTGTTACTTAACCACTCCCAACTACAGATTTTGAGCTCAAAATTTAAGTTTGAGTGTAAACTTACGAAGACATTTAATAAGATGCAAAACATACCGGCAAAAAATAGTTTTTCGTTACTCCAAAGTCTAAAGCGCCCTCTATCGGCATTTTTTGAAATTTATCTTTATAATTTAATTTCAAGAAAATGCCGACTAAACAATAATTTTAGTGAAAACCGCAAATCAATCAACCGATTTTTCCGTTTTTTATGTTTATTTGAAATTTTGGTCCCTAAACTTCAATGGCGGCTATCACTTTAGGAAAACGTTTTGGACCCTTGGTCTCCTATTTAATATTGTTTGTCTTGATGTGTACTATCACCCCTCTTTTATTGTAAAAAAAAATTGGAATCACCCTGTATACAGGGTGTCCCTAAACAAATGGTATATACGCTAGGAGGTGATAGAACACATCAAGACGAGTAATAGTAAATAGGAAACCAAGGGTCCCAAACGTTTTCCAAAGTAGATAGCCGCCATTAAAGTTTGGGGTCCAAAATTTCAAATACACATAAAAAACGGAAACATTGGTCGATTGATTTGCAATTTTCACTAAAATTATTCTTTATGTTGGCATTTTCTTGAAAATAAATTATAAAGATAAATTTCGAAAAATGCCGATAGAGGGCGCTTTAGACTTTGAAGTAATGAAAAACTATTTTTTGCCGTGATTTTTTGCATCTCATTAAATATTTTCTTAAGCTTAGACTTAAACTTAAATTTTGAGCTCAAAATCTGACTAGTTGGAAGCGGTTAAGTAGCACAAACTTAACTGTGTTCAGAGGGTTTAAATTTCAAATGATTATAAAAAACGGAAAAATTGGTCGATTGATTTGCGGTTTTCACTAAAACTATTCGTTATGTCGGTATTTTATTAAAAATGAATTATAAAGATAAATTTCAAAAAATGCCGATAGAGGGCGCTTTAAGCTTTGGAGTAACGAACAACTACTTTTTACGTTATTTTTTGCATCTGATTAAATGTTTTCGTAAACTTAAACTTAAACTTAAATTTTGAGCTCAAAATCTGAATAGTTGGGAATGGTTAAGTAGCACAAACTGAACTGTGTTCAAAGGGTTCAAATTTCAAATGATAATAAAAAACGTAAAAAATGGTCGATTTGTTTGCGGTTTAAAATAAAACTATTCTTTAAGTCACTATCTTCTAGAAAATGAATTTTAAAGATAAATTTCAAAAAATTCCGTTAAAGGACGCCTTAAACTTCATCGTAACGAACAACAAATTTTAACCGTTATTTTTTGTATTTAATTAAATGCTTTCCGAAACCTGTTAAATGTTTTCGAAATCTTAGATTTAAGCTTAAATTTTGAACTCAAATTCTGAATCGTTGGCAGGAGTTAAGCAACGCAAACTGAAGTGTGTTCAGGAGTTGAAATTTACCACACCCCCTCGAACACAGTTTATTTTTGCGCTACTTAAACACTCGCAACGACTCAGAATTTGATCTCAAAATTTAAATATAAGCATTTGAAAGCATTTAATGAGATTTTAAAAAATAACGGTTAAAAATAGTGTTACGCTACTCCAATGTCTAAGGCGCCCTCTATCGGTATTTTGTGAAATATATCTTTAAAATTTAGTTTCAAGAAAACACTAAATTATCCCTTTGCGGCGCATGGCAAATTTGCTGCTTAAGTATTGAAATTAATGACTGACACAGGAATTTCAAAACAACTTTATTTGTAAATAAGAAAACGCTATATATCATGCATTCAATAAACCGTAATTTTTTCTAACAAAATTCTGGTGCCAATATGGCCTTTGGGAATTGAAATTAAGTGGTATATTGATGAAACCACCGTGCCACAATGGGTTAACGAGTAGTTTTAGCAAAAACCGCAAACGAATCGACTAATTTTTCTGTTTTTTTTTATAGTTTTCCGTTTCATTTGAAATATAAACCCTCTGAACACAGTTCAGTTTATGCTACTTAACCACTCCCAACTATTCAGATTTTGAGCTCAAAATTTAAGTTTAAATTTAAGCCTACACAACCACTTAATGAGATGCAAAAAATAACGGCAAAAAATAGTATTAGGCCGGATTATTTCGTTAATCCAAAGTCTAAAGCGCCCTCTATCGGCGTTTTTTGAAATTTATCTTTATAATTCATTTTCAATAAAATATCGATGTAAAGAATAGTTTTAGTGAAAACCGCAAATCAATCGACCAATTTTTCCGTTTTTTATAATCATTTGAAATTTAAACCCTCTGAACACAGTTAAGTTTGTGCTACTTAACCGCTTCCAACTATTCAGATTTTGAGCTCAAAATTTAAGTTTATGTCTAAGCTTACGAAACCATTTAATGAGATGCAAAAACACGGCAAAAAATAGTTTTTCATTACTTCAACATCTAAAGTGCCCTCTATCGGCATTTTTCGAAATTTATCTTTATAATTTATTTTCAAGAAAATACCAACATAAAGAATAATTTTAGTGCAAACCGCAAATCAATCGACCAATTTCTCCGTTTTTTATGTGTATTTGAAATTTTGGACCCCAAACTTTAATGGCGGCTATCTCCTTTGGAAAACGTTTGGGAGCCTTGGTTTCCTATTTACTATTATTCGTCTTGATGTGTTCTGTTACCCCGTAGCGTATATACCATTTGTTTAGGGACACCCTGTATATATGTCGTGACATTTTAGGAGTTCCCGCAAAAACACAATATGTTTCGAAGCGAACAGGATGTTACGAACGAAATCGAGCAGTCAGCAGACATCATTTCCATCAAATGAGTTTGCAGACGAAGTCCTTTGGGCATATGAGAAGCGACTACATATGACGTTATTTCAAATAATGAAGATTTCTATGACAACTTAGAAAGCATCTTTTATTATCACTCCATTCTAAGGTTACTCCGTAATTTACCATTGAACTTCCCGACTTGTGCAAGCCCATGTTACAAAATCACAAAATAAAAGGTGTTTTATGCAGAGGCTATTCTTGAAATTACGATCCCTACGGTAAAAACTCCGCATTACGAGAAACAGCAAACAACCTTAGCAGTTGGTAGGCCAGTCAAATCTAATCACTCTCCAGCTCAAAACTGACTCTCTCAAAATTCTTAGATAAATTGCCCCCGACTTCCTCTTACGCACTAAATTAAAAACCCAGTAAGATTTATTCTAAGGTAGTTGTATAACCTTTCTAGACTTTCTATTGGATTAAGGGAGGAGTTAGGTATCAGGATTCTTTCCTACACGGTGCAATAAGCAAGAGTACTTAGTCTATGCGGATGATTCAAAATCAGCTAGCAGACGATTATTTAGTAAATAAAGCAAAATTAAAATTTATGATAAATGTTTTTTTATTCTAAAAAGGGAAATGGATTTGTGGAATGAATTTAAGATTTCTCAATAAGATATTAATATTTAAGTAATACGTTTTAGCTCTATTATGACAATAAATGACAGATTAAGCTGAATTAAGGATCAGAAAAATAAAAGGAATTTTAGCCGTTAAAAATATTAATATATTACGGAAACTGAGAATGAAAGTATGTTCTTATAAAACTTTAGAACGAACTCGAAACGGGAAAATTTTTATTTTTATTCGAAACAGATGCTGCATCCAATCTTAAGAAAAACAAGTTGGAAATTGCACGTGAAGCGAGCAAATGAGGTGCGTTCGTACGATAACGAAGTTTTAAAAATATTCAGATCTTGCTGTTATAGTAGACAGTACTTCGGATGCAATATAGTGGCCGAAATCTTTTTGTGTGTGTGTGTGTTCCTGTAAATATACAGGAAGTAACCTTTCTTACACCTGAGCAAAGCATAATATATTCATAAAATGGGAAATAGGTTAATTTAATTAAAACACGCCCCAAAAAATGTTTCCCCGTATAACAATTATGCAGTGGAATACTTTGTTACAGTGTGGTCCTGTAATTTAATAGTAAATGTTCTTTGCATCACAAATTGTACAGAATGTATATCTTATCATATATGTATACTTCATAAGTTCATGCTAATTCTATTATATTCGAAAGAGTTTAACATCATTAAAATGTACTTGAAACTATTTTTTCCTAGTGACCGTAATGTAAAGGAATACTTTTGGTTGTGCCTGTAATTGATCTATGCATCCGATTTTCATAAAATTTTAAATGATTCGACAAAATTATGTAATAATTATATATTTTAAATTTCAAATGATTAACTTTTATTTGAAACTTTTTTCCCCATTTACCGTAATGTAACGGAATACTTTTGATTGTCCTTGTAATTGATCTATGCATCCGATTTTCATAAAGTTTGAAATGATTCGATAAAATTATGTAATAATTATATATTTAAAATTTCAAGCGATTCGGTTGGGTAGTTTTTGAGTTGTTATATGCGGACAGACAGACAGATGGGCAGACAAACGGACGGACATATAGACAGACGGACAGACGGACGGACTGAACGACAACTATAGGTGCTACGTATTTACATAATTACGAACGCACCTAAAAACAAAGAACACAGACACTTAGAAGACAGGGAATATAGACACATAATTATAGCATTAGCATTCGTAAAAATTTTGTGTGGTGAAAATTATAAAAACCTTTATCTAGATTGAAATAATTTAAATTATGTTTATTTTAATACGATTAAGAAAGTTATTTTTAAAAACATTATAACATTTGGTACCTTAAATGCCGAATTATGGCTTCTTGCAGCTAAGACACCTAACTTTTTTTTCATGCTTCTTAAATCTGATCTTTTAAATCTGTTACCACATTTTGTTCAGTGATATTAACACTTTCTATTTTTATTTTAGAATACGATCAATGGAGAAAACTGTTTGAAAGATGGAAAATTTCTTATCTAAATTAATCATCATTTTTCCATGTATGTTTCGAAGCGATAGAAAAGTACAATTCTTTGCAAAAGGTCAAGAAAAAATATGGAACAGAAGACCCTGGCCTTTTCCTTATTAATAAGACCCGTTTAAACAGAGTTGTTAGAAATATTGCAAAATTTTAATAATTTTTATGTCGTTATGTTTTTAAATATTATTGTTAGTAATGTTTGAATTGGTGAGAAAACATTCGAATTAAAACTGTAGAAAAAGTTTTGTGTATAAATAGTAGTGATTGAGAAAAACTTTTCGCATTTTAAAAGTACTCGCTATTAGGCTTACTCTTAGTAAGATCGTCAGAAACATTTGATTAGATATAATTTAAGTAGAAATAATTTTGTACAAACTGTTTACTGCAGAAACAGTATTCTATTAGTTAGTTGCGTATTTTAATCATTTATTGGTACAGCGGTCTCGCGAATGATTCACAGCAGTTTTGTGACAATATCTGTCACAGTAGTCAATGGTTTATTGAAAATTTTTAGATCAATTTGCATGTGTAAAACGCAATGTCACAGGTAGAATTTTGGATAAAATGATTTAAATGTGAAAATAGTATATTAAGGATATAAATAGATAAAAATTAAATTTCTACAAAACAAGCCAGTTTTAAACTAAAAGATCAGCATTCTATATTTTTCTGCATAGTAAAATTAATATTTAAATAGTAAAATGCCAATTTTACCTTAAATGCAACAAAAATATGGGGAATCACGTTTCGTTTAGGCTCAATGATTCTACATATATATATAATTTTTTATAGTTAGAAAGTAGCCAGGTAATGATATCATTTGTGTTTTTTAGAAATTGATTTTGATATTGCAAATTTCCAACATTCTTTTTCTTTCACTATGTAAGAAAAAATCAGAGCATGCATTCACATATAAGTACAGAAAGATATTTTTTTCAGCAGATTTTTTTAGCAGTACAATTTGTAAAACACAAGAAGCTGCTGAAGGATATTTTCGCAATAAAATGTACTTTTATAACAATATACATGACAAGAAAGAACTTTCATATAAACTTTTCTTGGAATTTATTACCTTGCATATTTCCTATCCATTTCCTTTGAGAAAAGGAAATCATAAAACTAAAATTAAAATTATATAAATACAATTTTAGACACAAAATGAATAAATACAAATAAATAAAGAAATAAATAACAACATTTTAATAAACTAAATTTAATAAATTTTAATTTGTTAAAGCGATTTGTTGCTCTTATTCAATTTGTTATATTTAGAACGAATTTTAAAGTTCCATAATTTTCATACGTCATTGCCTAATTTTCTTAAAATCTTCTTGAAGTTTTAAAGATTTATGACTTTACTTCATAAGACTTCTAATCTATTTATTTTAATTAAACAAAGCTCATGTGACTCCTAACTTTAAATTTCAGAATTATGTACTTTTAACTAAGTTCGAAAGTATTTTCTTTTCCATACTTTATACTCCAAAGTCCTATAAACATGTTAAGCTGTGAAATTTAAAATTTTACTAAAGTTCTTAGATGCTTTTACATAAAAAAACTAGGATGATGAAAATATGTGATTGACTTTTTTTACACACCATACACGTAAAGAAGCATTCGGGTTATTCACAATTGTTTATAAAAAAGAAAAACTGTTTTGAATTTGACAATTATGAATTTTAGAGTGATGTTGGCAAAGGATAAACAATAAACTCAAACTTTTGTGATCTATTATATACTGGTCAAGAACTATTTTTTGTGATAGTTGAAAAATATTGGTTTAAGAGTGATTTTTAAATGATTTTTAAATGTTGAACTCTGAGGATAGCGGTGACTCTATGTTAAAATTGGAACTGATCGCGCATGCCTTTTATAAAAAAGAGAAACTATACATTTTTTAAGATTAATATCTAGGAATAAAGTTATTTAAAGAAAAATTTGTTTTATAAAATAAAAATAAATCCAGTTCTGTTTAAAAATAAAGAGTATAAATAAGAAATTTTTTTGTGTTTGTAGTTTTAGTAGTTAGAAAGACTAATGCCTGAAACTGGCGCACATACGAAATTATAAATATAAGCATTATGTATAATCTTGATTAAACATTATATACAATAATAATAAGCATCAGAAATAAAGTGGCATGTGTTCATGTTTGAGTATACCTTTGTTTTCAGAAATAGCATTAGCATGATTCAAACTTCAGTCACTTTGATTCGGAGTCATTTTGACTGTGCGACATACTCAGATGAGTATTTTTTACTCATTATTACTATTTTACTTTTATTTATTTATTTATTTATTTTACAGTAACAAAGCAAATATTTCTAGGAATGACGTTCCCAACCGCCAAAATTACAGCACTGTTATAAAACTTAATTTAAATTAATATTTTATACATATATATATATATATGTATATTTGACAAAGTAGGAAGTTTTCTCTTATGTGTAAAAAAACGTTAAAATGATGAAATCTGTAAAAAAAGGATGAAGAAAATTATAAAAGTCAAAAAATTTTAAGAACACTCGCATCTATTTGATACACATTATTTAATATTAATACTACAAGCCCATTAAATTGAAATTATATATTCTGTAATAATGTTGCGTGTTTTCTATTATTTTTTAAGAATTTTTAATATTAAATTGAAATTGAAATGGTGCACGATTTCTTTTACGAATCAAAATTTAGGTAAAATTTAATCCGTATAAAATAAATTCGATTTGTTTATTTTACAAAGTGAATAAAAAGTTTTAAATTTTTCCTTATTTAATTAAAATGCATTTGTGAAACAATGGAACTTTTCTAAAAAGTAAAGTATAACAATTTAAGAACATCATTGCATTCACAGAATATTCATGAAATATTTCAGGAGTTAACAGTTTCAGAATACCTCAAAATCACTGATGAAATATCTCCCAAAAATCGATATTTATATTAAAAGAAAAGAATAGCCATACAATTCTGTAGGTTTTGTGAAGCATAACATTTAATTAAAAAGTAAGTGAGCTCATTATGCATGACATGATAGCTTTATTAATGGACACCACCCTGACATTATGTTTAACTTGTTTTATTTTTACTTATTTAATTTTTAATTCCTGTCATGTTAAATGTACTCTAGACAAATATTAAATTAAGAAAATATACTTTACAAGGATGTTGCATTATTTTTTTTATATTTTTATAAATTTATATGTATATTTGTGTGTGTGTGTGTGTGTGTGTGTAAATGCTTTTTTTTATTTTGAAGTTGACACATAAATACAATATCATATAACGTCATCACCACATTAGTTAATTATACTGTGTTACACACATTTTGTCCTGAAAATAAATATCATATTTGTGCATTTTAGAAATTCCGTGTGAAAACGAATCCATTATAAGTTCACTCCTGTGTCTGTGTGTCACAAGTATCTTATTCGCAAAATATGGAATGTGGAACGTTATAAAGAGTTAAAATAAGATAATAAAGTCTAGTGGAAAAGAAAATACTCTCGAACTTAGATAAAAGTACATAAAGGTCAAATTAATATAATAAAAACTATTGATTCACACATTTACGGACTATTAAACATTCACAAATATATTTCGGAAAACTATACAGGATTAATTAATTTACTTGATAAAAAAAAAAAATTTCTTTGCACATCATGCTGGATATCGTGTGAAAGCTTGTGTTGCTGAACTCAGCAATATATTTCTTTTATTTGATTTTACATATTATGTTTTGAGATACATGGCCGAAAATGTAGTGCAAAAATATGTTCTGCCCCCCTCCCCCCCCCACACACACAACTAATCTTACCGAATCTACTGAAACTGAATTATGTAAAAATTAGAGGTAGTAAACGTCAATTTCAACCTTGCAGGAAAACTAGCGATTATTCCAGATCACATTTTTCTTTTACACACTAATTTCGATATTTGCGATCATTCATTAAAGGTGTAGAGGAGTGCTGAAGGTATTTATCGCAACAGAAGTCTAAAAGCATTATTGATAATCATTCTCCAAAAAAATTCGTCCGTAATTAGACGAGAAATTAATCATAAAAGGCATGGGCAGTTTGGACATACAAATTCACAGGGGCGGCTAACACTAATTACTCCCGGCTTTAAAACCTAAGTTACAAATTTTAATGATTTTTTGAGTAATGCAATGCCCAGAAGTGATATAAAAGCAATAAATGTCAAATTATTAAAAACAGACTATTTTAATTAAAATTAATGAGATAAATACTATGGGATCCGCGACTAGTTGCATTGAGTGGATCGCTCAATACGCCTCCTGAGTCTAAAAGATAATTAAAAATCTTTTTGGAAAACCGCCGCACGCGACAAGGGGGCGGGCATTGCATATTTCCGACCTAATTTCGGAGAACATTTAGCACAATACAAATTTAAGCTCTGAACATGGATTTTGTTTTAGCTACACTGTAAAAAGAATATATTATTACTACGCTGAATTTAGTTTTGTGAAATTTCACATGAAGTTTAAGTATGCACTGCTTTTGTAACCAGTATCGAATTAAGTTCATGAAAAAAAAAGAGAAAGTTACATAGAATAGCACATTGTAATGAAATCCGTTAAATGTATGGCAAAAACCGAAGGTATTAACTTTTCTTTGTGTTCATTGCTAAAAAATATCGATTTAAAGCAAATGTATAAAAAAGTTTATTTGTTCTATTTATTTTATGTATATTTATCGAAGATAATTTTATAAATACTGACATACTTGTAGTTCTTACATTACGAAATGAAAATCGAGTACGTATTTAATAGCAAGCTAAAACTAGCTGGATGTGCCAATCCCAGAGCTTTCTTCCATCTCATACGTACATTTTAATATTTCAAAAAATAGTGGCACATGTTTATGCTTTAATAACTTTAATTCAATACTATACCAACTTTGATTTTCATCTTAAATTTCTGCTTCAGTCAATTAATCGGAATAAAAAGAAAATTTCTGTCTCTGCACGAGCCAATGAACAATAGATTAATAGGCATTTTTTTTTTTTTTTTTTTTTTTTTTTTTTTTTTTTTTTTTTTTTTGCAAGGCCCTACCAGTGGCCGCGAGGTTCTGACCTCCAAACTGGTAGACGGTAGGTGCTGGGTTCGAACCCAATCGCGACCGTCGGCCTAACCGTTCGAAGTTTTCCGTGGTTTTCTTCGAACCTTGCGTAAATACGGATTAGGTTCCCTTAGAAAGACCCCCACGGAGGGCAACCCACCCCATAGGGCCTATATCCCATAGCGTAGATAATCGGCCGACAAAAATACACCACCACTTTTTTGCAAATTTACCAAAGACCTATTTGCCATACCCCAAAAATCATCAAACAAAAAAAAATTTAGTTCAGTTCTGTACATAACTTTATACACTTTTGGATGGTAAATTAATGAAAATCGCAAAGACATCGTGACCATAGCGCCCTCTTCCAGCGAACTTTTTTTCAAATTCAGGGCGGACCTACTAGCCATAGCCAAATATTTACACGAAAAATTTCGTTCAGGTCTATGCACAACTTCATACACTTTTAAGTGGTACAATATTGAAAATAACGCATAAATCACTATTGCAGAGCCCCCTTCCGGCATATTTTTTTCAAATTCAAAGAGGACCAATTAGCCAGAGTCAAACACTTACACAAAATAATTGGTTCAATTCTATTCATAACTCAATGAACTTTTATGTGGTACAATATTGAAAATGGCACAAAAATTGCTATTGCAGCGCCCCTTTCCGGGGGATTTTTTTCAAATTCAGGAAGAATCAACTAGCCATAGCCATACACTTGCGCAAAAAATTGGTTCAATCCGATGCATCACTTCATACACTTTTAGTTGGTAGAATATTGAAAATGGCATAAAAATTGCTATTGCAGCACCCTCTTCCGGTGAAATGTTTCAAAAACGAAGGAGGACCTGCTTGCCGCAGTCAAAAACATTAAAAAAAAATTCGTTTAATTCTATGTATATCTTCATAAACTTTTGATGGTAGAATGGCGATATACAGACAGACATTTCATAGGCGATAGACAGACATTTCATAAAAACATTTTTTTAAAATCTCTGATCTCTAAAACGTATAAATCCATCGAAAACTGGAAGTAGAATTAATTTTAGATTACAATACTTTCTTCTATTGAAGACACAATAGAGTAAAAAAAAAAAAAAAAAAAAAAAAAAGAAAAGAAAAGAAAAGAAAAAATATGATATCGTGGACTGTTTACAAAACCCTTTACTAAATTAGTCGATATTGCACAAATATGGGCAAAAACATTATTGAGTGGATAAATAGATTTTTGTAGAATAATCACAAGAAAAAAGTTCTAATGTACATGGTATTGTGCGCCGTTTTATGAAATATATCAAAAGTAAAGTTAATTTCTGAATATTTTTTGGCGTTTTAGCTGAAATACTCCTAATCTACAACCAACATTTGCACAATGTTACCGTTTTATAGTAAATATTTCAAAAGCAAAAAAATTACCTGTACAAAATAGAAGTTTTATTTAAAGTATGGTACATAAATTGCATATCTAGATAATATTGATATTGTATCAGAAATATTTCGAAAATTGCCCCAATATTGTTTTTTTTAAGTATATTTTAAAATATTTTTGTCAAATTTGACACTGCATTATAACTTCGAATTTTAGAGAATACAGTAGTCAAGTACAGTTGTCAAGTATTGTGTCCAAAATATAACTATTATTAGATTTTTACACGGAATCGTTCTATAAAAATTTTACGAAACGGATTTTTTTTTTATTGCATATTTAAACTTCAAACATCAGATATACATAAAAGATATTGTTCCTTTTTAAATTTAAACATTAAGATGCATTTTCATTAAGTAGCAATTTTTCTCACTATTCCTAGTTTTATGATTATTTTTTTATGACATGTTTAGTTTTTGAGTCAGGGGCGAGAATTAATGTTTGATTTCTCTTGGGAAATCAACTTGATTTTCATTTTTAATAATAGTTAAAGAGAACTAGCATTCATTTAGTTAAATTTCTATCATCACAATGTTACATATTACTTATTGCCTCGTGAACAGAATAGCAAATATAAATTAAGTCTTCTGAAGATGTATGGAATTCAATGCAGACTTCTTTGAACTGGTAAATTAAAATACTCTAACGCTTTTTTTTGTCATTTTTTCTAAATGGTCACGAGATTAAAAAGATATGAAGTTTTAGCATTCTAAAGGTTTGTTTAAAAAAGCCTCATAATCTAAGTGTTCTATTATTATTATTATTCCATATCACGTAATTCATGTTTTATTAATTAATAAGGTAAATACAATTTTTTTATGATGAACTGAATATAAACATTGTAAAAATTAGGTATTTTTTTGCAAATTTAATGACATTTTGAAATGTTTATTATTATTTGTTACGTTATAGATCAAAGAACGTTTTTGTGAGTTATTCTTCATAGAATATATTAAAAAGTCTATTTTGTATACATCAGGGTTAAAATTTATAAACAAGAAATAGCAAAACGCGACTCACATAAAATTTACAATATTTAACAAATATTTTGATGTTGTCCTGAAGGATGGACCCATAATGGATTAACCTTAGTTTCTCCGTGATTTCATAGAAATATTTTTAACAGTAAGATGTCCTTGGTTAAGGATCCTTGGTTAAGGATCCACCACGTTAAGGATCTATCGGTTTTCAAGGTTTAGGGTTACATTTTTTTATTCCAAACAAATATAGGATTTCATGCAACAACTTCTTGATCATCTATACAAGAAAGAATATATTAGCAGCTATGTATTCATAAAAGGTAATGGCTAGATTTCTTGACGAATGCTATTTGGCATTATTACTCACCTTTGTGGGTAATAACAAAACTATAAAACTAGATGGTATATAATCCCATGTAAATTTTCCACTTCTTAAAGCACTAATTCTGCAAACCAAGAAATTTACAAAATGCTTTTACTTTCCATTAACTGACATCACACTGATATCAGGATACAGTAATAAAGATTCAATATTTCATTCTTCTGATATGAAAAAATTAGTAGCATTTGAGACATACAAATTTCTCATTATCCTTTTCAGTTCTGAACAATAACAAAAATGCTTTATGCTTTAAAATAATAATAATAACGTTATGGAAAATAAAACCGTTTTGCATGTAGTCCTGATACTGAATAGAATCAACCGGGTAAATAAGAATAATAGGTGGCGTTATTGCCCAGGCATACTTATTGCGTAATATATTTAAAACTACAAGTTACCTCGTGAACGCATCCATAATCACCCCACAGCATTTTGAAAGCACAATAGACATGAAATACACTACAAATTTCTGTAATAAACAAAACATTTCCTAATAAATATTCAGTCTTCGCATCACAGAGCTTCACAAATAAATTTTAGATCGGACGTTGACTCTTATGTGCTCGCTCTAATTATAAGGTTTACTAATTTAACAAATTAACTTTCAGCAGTTGTTTGGATTCAGATGATGCAGAGCCTGTCAGCGCAGAACCCCTTTTTTATTCCTTCATATCTACGCGTTTATTAACACTGGACGTTTTTACCCAACATTTCTTTTTTACACCATTACCCCTGGTAGTTTATTGATAATTTAAACATTTTCCCATAAAAAGAACGAATTTCTCACAAAAAGAGTTTTCGAAATATTACAGAGGTATAAACGCATAAATGTGATATTGTTGAATTTATTATTATTGTAAGACACTTGGTATACATAAGTACAATTATATTTTATTTTTATTTTTTTCTTAAAATTAACTTTTCATCAAATTCTTTTATTCACTTACAATATTAAAATTACAAAATTACATGAAAAAAATTGATAAGTATTATTTGCTAATACTTTATTTTGCATAAGCCTGTCAATTTTTAAAAGATAATGAAATCCTTGCGGGAAAATGTCATTAACAGATGTGCATTGATATGTTGTTTCGAACATCCTTTCAATGGTTAAAATCTTATTACATTAAAAAATATACATTTTCTTTAAATTTATATTAGTTTTTTAAAAAGTTTCTTTGAGTTTTTCTGTATTTCAATAAAAGTTATATATTAGTTATTCAAGTTCATTGTCAAATGGATATTGTGTTTCTCATTTTAGTGGAGAATTAATTTAAATTACTTAAAAAGTAAACATCTCCCTTAAAACTGAAAATCTTTCTTTATACTTTCATAAGTATGAAACATAAAATTATTTTTTATGTAGAGTTATACGTAATTTTATCTTGCTCAAGACATATAGGTTTTAAAAGATTTCACATTAGTTATCACAGACATATCATTTTATTTTATTTTAAACATTTAGAAATCATATTCGCGTTTTTTCGTCACGTAACCTCTGAATTTAAGGCTGGATTTAGCATAAAATTCATATTAATATTATTTCGTTGTTGTACGCGAGAAAAAAAGATCATGCGAAGTAATCATAAACAAATTTTCATGCATATATTTTTTATGGCTATTATTTTATAAATTATTAAATATAAATAAAACATTCTGCAAAGCGCTTAAAGGGTTATAATTTCAACGTTATTAGCAGGACTGGACGATTTTGAACGACTGTGGGAAGTAAAAATCTGAATATTATGGAAAAAAATAAAAAGGACCCGATGAAACTGACATCTTGTCAGTGCCTTCTTCTTTTCGCAATTAAAACTTTTTCAAAAGGAAAAAAGTATTGTAAGCAGACAGTAATGTAAATTTATTTCGACTCATAACCGTTTATGCATGAGAAATGCATTGAAAGTTAAAATTGAAAGTAGAAATGCAAAATTGCAAGTTAAAAAATACAAATGCATTACTTCTGAGAAATTTATGAAATAATTTTAACAAAAATATGTTCTCAAGATAAAACAGTGTTTAACACCTAGAAAGAAACAAGCATCTATTAAAATAAATTGCACTGATTCTGTGAAAAAAATCATTATTTCAATATGTATATATATATATATACATAGATTGTTGTTTCTTTTTTTAGAAAGAAATACTGTTAAACCATTTAAAATCTCTTTTAAAGTCCACAAGAACAGTTTACACTAGTTCTCGATTAAATACGTACGATCGAGTTTCAAGATCATGATTTTACAGGCATCTACAGTCACTTTTATTAAATATCCTGTAATAATTTTTATTTAATAATTAATTAGATTATTTTTATTACAATCTTTAAATCAACATGCATAATTTTGAAATTCTTTTTTATTTTTATTATAAATACAGTGAAACTTGTCTAAAATGACCACTTTTGGGACAGGTTAAAATGGTCACGGTATAGAGGTGGTCACTTTATGGAGTGTCTTTCAAAATGGCACATTAAAATATTGTGATCTCAAAAATAAAATATGCACTATATTAAGTAATGAACTGATTTATTATTAATGATAACAGATTCATTAATTTAAAATATACTGAATAAAGGATAATTTACTTAAAATTCACATTATTATTTTTTATTTATGCATATAAATATATAGGGTAACATCCTCAGTAATTGGCATGCACCAGTGATTGGCACATCCTATAAACATGTCCTAAAATAAGATTTATGTCCAGCCTTTTAAAAATGCAAGACCATATACCAGTTATATGCTAATTTACATTAAAGATTATAACTTTGATTTATGCTACTAGATGATAATAGTGCCTAGAAAAGAGAAACAATTATGGCTTGTATAAAATTAGCCATTTTTGTTGCAAATGCTTCTTCTTTGGCTTAAAGAAGGCATGTTTTTCAATTCATTATTATCTGATTTATAATACATTTTAAATTTTAATTTACAACAGTTTTGTTTAGTTAAAAAGGGTTACTTTAATTGTGTAAAAGTATTTTCGAACAAACATTTGGATTTCTGAATTAATGATAGATGCCAATTAATGGCGCTTCAGTTTTGCTAGTTCCAAGTAATTGGCACCTATTCCAATTACAAGGAATTCGCAAGAAATTTGAGATTAAACCACTTATTTTTGAAGTACTTTTAAAGTTATAGACTAATTTTGTTTATCATTTGTTTTTATTTGAAAATATAAAATATTATCAGTAATTAGAATCCATTAAATCTTTATATGACAATTACTGGGGACAGCATGACAATTACTGGGTATTAATATAAGTACATTGTATTGTTTTAAAGTGTTTACATTTCAGACTAATATGCCGATTTCTTACTCTCAAAAACTTGAAATATGGCATCTTCATTTACAGTAAATTCATTTAAAGCGATTAAACCCAATACAAAATGTAAAGTCTTTTTTAAATATAAACTTGTGCCAATTACTGGAACAGAAGGTGTCATACATTGGTGCTCTATGCCAATTACTGGTGATTTTAACAATTCTTTATAAATATATTTTTATAAAAATACTTTTTCATTTTTTTTCTTTTAGTGGGCAAACTAGATGCACAGATATGCATTCTTTGATTTAAAAATATTTCCAAGTAAATATCTTATTTCTTTGTAATGAAAATTGAACTACGTTTAAAGACAATTCCTTAATGTGCCAATTACTGGGGATGTTACCCTATATGCATAATAATGTAACTGTTTGTATGCAAAATATTTTTAAATATAATTATACTTGTTTAAAAAAACTCTATACTTTAGGTATTTGGACTACTTTAAGTTAGTCAGTCTATTGTAAATAATAATTGTTACTAAATAAAAATTTACTAAACCTTTTTTTTAACCTTTGGAAAACGTTTCTCGTTCTGAACCATACAAAAACAGACTATTATATACTTTATCTCTGAGAAACCTGTAGGTTTTTATTATTATACATATTATCTAACAATTCCAAACACGTCAATTCACAAGATCATGTGCTTCCAAAACTTATAGACGTTAGGTTCTGGGTTTGAATCCAATCGCGCCCGGCGGCCTAATCGTCCGCAGTTTTCTGTGGCTTTCTTGGAACATTGGATTTCCCTGCATAAATACGGCTTAGGTTGAATTTGAAAGACCTCCCCATGCAGGAAATCCCGCCTTAACTCCTATATACCTCTTGGCCATCGCAAATACAATGAATCAACCACAAGATCGTGTACAAACATTGCTTAAGGAATTTCAGAGGACATATAAATAATAATAAACATCATACGCATCTTTCTAATTTAGATTTTATAGAGTTCAGTAGTTAAATAATAATACATATTTATGAAAAATTTCAAGACACTTATGTAAAAAAATGCATTATATATTTAAAAAATATATTAATGCAGTACATGTAAAAAACAAAAATAATGAGATTCAATATCAAAATCCTCTTGTCACACAATAGATATAAACTAACAGATCTAAATTTAATTCAAAAAATTAATTGCTTTATTCAAGGTAATTTGAGATTTATTTTTCAAAACCTTTTTTATTAATTTATTTTTCTTTTCGTACAATTTTTCAAACATTTCAAAGACTACATCTGAAAGCTTATATCTTAGACAAAATCATGATTTCATATATTAAATTTTAAGTTGAAAGTCAAATTTACTGAAGCAGATTTCACTTTAACGGGATTTCATGGTAGATAAGCATTACATAACAAACTGAAATTGAATATATTATGTTCTCCGATACAGTCATGTGCATACCAGTAGTTGTCTTTAAATTTTGAGCATCAGATTTTCGAGCTAGATTTTCAACTTAATACTTTTTTCACAAATAAATAAGCGGGCATTGTAATTGACATGTATAATTAATTAATTATTTCTTTTTTTGACATGCTTAAAATGGATAATTAAAATTTATTTGAATTCAGAAATGGAAATTTTTTATGGAAATTTTAAATTTAAAACTATAGGAACGGAACAAAAACACTAACATTTACTGTAAAAATTATTGTCGTGACATTTAAAGTATTTTGTTAAACTTTACTTATTATCTTTGGCATTGATTAACGAAATAACTTGTACAATAAAAATTTAGTTTTATTATAATAAAAATTTAATCATCATTACATTATCATGATTGTAAATGCATGTTTCCTAATCTAATATAATTTATGTAAAAAAGATTCATAAATGAATACTAGCAATATTAAAATCCAGATATCTTTTGAAAACTAACAAGTTTCTCGAGATTCATATTATTAGCTTTCTCTAAAAAGTAAAGTTTGATGTCTCTAAGTTTACTGAAAGATTTGGTTTCTGATTTCCTCTTCGATTACATTTATAGCTTAAGGTAGCCAAGTGCCATTATAAAAACGATTGAATATATTTTTTTCATTAAATTATAATTAATGTATAAAGATTGCTTTTATATTAATGCTTAAAAATAACACCAGGTTCTTAAAATTACATTTTCTTTATTTAATTTTTATCCCTTTCTATAATTAAAACTCTTATTAAGTTTTAAGATTTTTAAAGCTTCATTGTCAGAATATATATATATATATATATATTGAATATCTATCAATCTAGCTGTGAAAAAAAATGCTTATAGGGCATATGTACAAGGTGTCGCAAAAATGACTGATGGACTTTAAAATTCAATAACTTGCAAATGGTGACAGTTATTAAAAAAAATTTTTGCAGGAGGGTTATTTATGATGTCAGGATTTTTTTTTTTTTTTTTTTTTTGTTAATTATTGAATTTAGTTTAGATTTCAAACAACAGATGGCGCTGACAGCGATTGGCGTTCAGTCGACGCCGAAACTTACTTCACTCAGCATTGATGCAAAGGAAGGAGATTAGGGCTATGGAGTGTGCCTCATTCGCCTGTACAATCTTGCTCTCAGGTACCGATTCTGAACTCATTCGATATGATTTCAATGGAATACGTTGTTGCTATGGAAATAACAGATTATTCGATAGTGGGATACATCGTTCTAACGTGGGCATAAATTTCGCAAGCAGTATTCGACTTTTCAGATTTTACATTTATGAAGCTTTATTTTTCCGTATTAAATTACTTTTTATGACATGATTTAAAGAATATTTTATGCATCGTATTTTAAAACTGAGTGAAGAGATTTTTTTTTTTATTTTATAACTTTTGTTACATTTAAAAAAAAATTTAGATCTTTTAACTAAATTTTTGGAAAAGTAAATTTTGGATTTTTGGAAAATAGAAAAGTTTGTAATTTTATAATTTAGTTTGGAAATTTGGAAACTTCAACTAAATTTCCAAATTGGTTTGATAAAATTACTATAAATACTCCTATATGTAAAATAACCTGCAAACTTGAATTCAGCTTGTTACATTCATGCCTAATTCCGAACACTGTAATTTTCTATGGAAGAATCTGTTATTTTCATGGCAACAACACATTCTATTGAAATCATAGGAACGAGTTCAGAAACGGGGCCTAAGAGCAAGATTTTAGCAATATATCTTCACCTACACTGTTAAAGATTTGAAACGTTTGCTGCATCGTCACAGCACTGTTATTATAGAATATCTCTTTTTTGAACAATGAGAATGCTCCATATTACAGTGAAGTAATCGTTTTCTATCAAAGCGGAGGAATGACGATGCAGAAAAGATTTCAAATTTTTAACACTGTAGTTCTAAAATACGATGCATGAAATATTCTTTAATCATGCCATAAAAAGTAATTTAATCCGGGAAAATAAAACTTCATAAATGTAAAATCTCCTGAAAACTCGAATACTGCTTGCAAAATTTATGCTCACTTCTGAACGCTGTATTTTACTATTGAAGAATCTGTTATTTCCATAGCAACAACGCATTCCATTGAAATTATATCGAATGAGTTCAGAATCGGGGCCTAATAGCTGTACTTGCTAGCGTAATTTTTTTTTCCAAGCACCTTCGTCGTTCCAAGTCTAAACTCGCACTCTGATTGGTTGTTGCTCTCGGCACTGTTTTCATGTAACTTGGTGATAATCATACTTGGCGTAGCGATAGATGCTTCCGTCGAGTTTGATTTCCTTCCGAACCAAGTACAAAGTAACTTTTCTCTTGCAGCATTGGATTGGATGGAACGTGTCTTACTGAAAGCTGTACTCTTTAAAAGTTTTTACACACAAGAGCACAAGACCACGAGGATAAGAATGAAGGAAGAATAAGAATGAGTAGGTTAGGTTTTAGGTTTACTCGTTCACTTACGAGCGAAGTATTATCGCCAAGTTACGTGAAAACAGTGCCGAGAGCAACAACCAATCAGAGTGCGAGCTTGGGCTTGGAACGACGAAGGTACTTGAAAAAAAAATCACTACTGCCTATTGTACTGGCGAATGAGACGCACTCCATAGCCTTAATCTCCTTCTTTTGCATCAATGCTGAGTGACATCAGTTTAGGCGTCGACTGAGCGCCAATCGCCATCAGCGCCATCTATTATTTGAAATTCGAAGTAAAAAAAACTCACGGTAAAAAAACTTTTGACATCATATATAACCCTCCTGCAAAATTTTTTTTAAATAGCTGTCACCATTTGCATGTTATTGAATTTAAAAATCCATCAGTCATTTTTGGGACACTCGGTACATATTATATATATATATACTCTCTTAAAACCTCAGCCACAAAATACAACAAGTTTATCCAAAATCCATTCATCTCAGGATTTCTAAGCCAACTTCTCGTAATCAGTTGCAACAACTCAAGTGAACGAGTTTTTTTTTAAGCAATTTAAACCAAGAAGAGTAATTTTAATACGCAATTTAAATAAAGATGAATAAAATGTTTTAAAAAAAAAACTCATACACAATCCAATAAATTACAGCTCTTTCTTGAGAAACCAAATCCACTCTTTCATTTTAAGAGTTTATATATATATATTTATACATACATTCACACACACACACGCATATATATATATATATATAACATGCATAATTTTGCCTATATATATTACATTATTTTATATCCTCCGTAGTTGATCATATTTTTGAAATATTGTACTATTTCAATCGGTAATGAGTTTCACTCGTGGCATTAGACAAAATATTTTTGTCTGAAAGTCAATGCATTTGTTATCACATTTGTGCCATTTGCCTTCTGTAACAGAAGCAATTATATGACATTTTTTTATTAAAAAATGTAAGCATTTATTTTTTATTATTTGGAGATAATTATGGCAAGTTAATGTAACTCATTTTCATCTTCCTTATTTTAACTAATATTGTTATAAGAATTATTGTTCATTACAGACCAAGGATGGTATTTCAAAGATTAATTTTTAGATTTTCAATTATTTCTTTCGCCTCGTCAACCAAATCAAAAGTTTAAAAAAAAATATTTATTTATAATTTTATTCTTAATGAATTTTCAACAGAATTCATTTTTTGCCAATTGTAAAAAGTTCGTTAAAACTTGTAGTAAGTATATTAGCTTGATTCTAAAACTTAAAATGAAGGAAATATAAAAAGTATCGTGTAGCTCTGATTATATGATCAAGATCATTTAATTTTATCAAGTTCTTGGGATCACCACAGATAGCAGTCTTAGATATAATTATTATCAGAATTTTACAAACGCAAACACTTATAGAGTTCATTTGTTTTATAATACATAAAATAATCGTTAGATTACATTTAAAAAAATACATTTTATCATGCATTAACATGAAATTAATTTTTCACGCTTTTTAATAGATTTTTTATACAACTGATTTAATCGATCAACTAATTTTTTAAACGCTAAAACAAAAAAGAGGCTATTAAACTTAAGTAATTACATGGAGAGTGTAAACCTAATAGAAGAAAATTCATTAAAAGAACTACTTTTGTTTTAATTATTTTCAACATTATTTAAAGGAAGAATAACTTAGCCATAACTTTAAATCTTTCTTGGAAATTAATAATTATAATAATTTCTCCCAACTCTTGGAAAATTGCACGAGCCTGGGGATAAAAAAATTAATTTTAATCTCAATAACAAAGTATAAAGAGATTAAATTTCCAAATGTGCTCTATTTTAAAATTATTTTAGGAAAAAAAGTCGATTAATTTTAGATAATATATAAATTACATTTTTTTATTTATTTTGCAAGATAATAGTTTTGAATTTTGTGTTTTGCCTTATTTTTTAATAACTTAATGTAACTGTAATATTATTAAGTATATATTTTGAAGATAATATATACATCTATATACATATATGTGTTTAAAAACTATATACAAAATATACAAATAAAAACCAGACTGTAACCAAATAAGCTTTTTTTTTTACCTTTATTTAGCAACTCTGATTTGAAGTTGCTTTACAAGTAAATATTTTCAACTTTTTAATAATAGATCATATTAAAATATTAGATACTAGTTTTAAATAACTATTCACTGTAATGACTTTTAAAGATTTCTCAGTTAGCTGGGCGCCAATATTATATATACACATACATGTAGTAATCTAACTAAAGTCATTTTATACTTGTGAAGAAAAATTTATTCGATATGATATTATGTGCAATTTAAAAAGATATATAAATATGTAAAGTAACTTCATTAACTTATATTTACATATTAGAGTAATTTACATCCTTGACATGAAGTTGTTAAATTCATCTCAACATAATATAACAACTTGCTAAATGTTATATAAAAGGGTTTCCATCTGTACTAAGTGATTTGGTACTAGTTAATTTAGTATTGATGGAGCTAAGAAATTTCTTTGATTTAAAATACAAAGTGTGAAAATATTGCTCCATGATGACTCATCATCAGTTCTAGTTGAATAATGTGCCAACGATTCGAATGGATATTCCTAATTTATCTTTATCCAGTGCTCCAATTAATCATGATCGAAGTCCTCTAGCAATTCGCTGATGCATCTTTGAGACAGTTAAAAACTGGAGTAATAAGAATTTTTAAGAGTTGAAAACCACAATTTTCATTGTAAATATTAATGTTATGTGATGGATAATAATTCTAGTTAAGTTAGCTTGGATTCAGAACAACATGTAGCAGATTCAAGTAGTCAAGTATCAAGTAACAAACAATTAAAAAAATTAAGTCTTAAATTTAGTCCACTTACCTGGTCTACATAGTTAACATTATAAATTTATTTAAATTGTAAATATGTGTAGGGAAAACATACAGTAACAGGAAAAAAAAATCTTGACACTCATTGTAAAATGAGAAATTTGTGAACGATGATGCTTACCTATCCATTCTTTGGTACAGTTTCTTTTTTACTTCTAAGGTTGTTATAGATATTAACAGTACTTTACGTTTAAAAAAATTATAAAACCTGGCTAAAGTCTTTCTCAGTCTTTTGAAACTAGCTTTCGTTTTCGAAAAATGGGAAATTTGTGAGCGAAGGTACTTATTGATCCATTTATTGCTAAATTTCTTTTCTATATCTGCTGTTGTTATAGTAGTTGGTATTAACAGTATGTCACGTTTTAAAAAATTATAAAACTGGCTAAGGTCTTTCTCGTTTTTTCAAACCGATTTTCGTTTTCGCTTTTATATACTGCCATGTGGCATGTCTTGCCTTTTTAGAACATAGGATGTTTGCTCTGACGCATGTAAATATAAAGCTTTTCGACTTACAGAATCATTCTGTTCCAATAAAGTCAAAGCTCGAAGTTGTTCAGCAACTGTAGTTTTTTTTTACGTCGATTACGTATACAATAAGACGAAAAAATTTTAAAAACCTCTATTTTCAAACCACTTCTAGAACACATAAAGTAAAGAGAAAGTTCTAAATCATGTTAAGATCCAACAGCCAACTCTCCACGTAAGAAATGCGTGATCGAAAGTCTCACCCGCATCTTCAATTTAAACTGAAAATAAAGGAATTGAATTTTTGAAAATTTATGAAAATTAAAACTGAGACTTATGCGTCAAGATTTTTTTATGCCACTGTATACAGAACAAGAAAAAAAAAGAAAAAACACAAAGAAAATGTTATTTTATTCAATTCTACTATACTTGAATTTTCATGAATTCGATTTGTGTTTTGTACTTTTCCGTGTCTCTCTTCTATTTTCTTATACGAAGAAAACATCAAATTGAAATTTGAATATCTTTCCCTATTTAATATACGCATACAATAAATTTTTTTATTTGCTTCCAATAAAAGTTAATATGTTAACTTACTAAAGGAAAAATCAATATTTTATTTTATGTAAAACCATTCTTCGTCTACAGAAAAAATGCTAATGCTTGATATTAAAGTTATTTACAAAAAAATCCTAGTATAAAATTTAAAATTATTGTTTCGTATTACGTTTTTCAATAATTTGTTCATATGAAACTGAATAGTAGTTTTAAATAAGTAAAACATTCTAAAAGACAAGTGTTTTAACAAAACACAACTGGGAATGGAAAATTTAAAAATGCAGTAAACTCCATTCAATCGACATATCAGGGGATCAAAAATGTTGCAGATTGTAAAATTTTGAAATTTTCTGGTTCCTGTTTTGTTTACGGTTTTTTTATTACTAGTTTATACATAACAATGCAATGAAAATTTAATGTGCAAAGTAAATTAATAAAAAAATAACAAAAATTACGAAAGTAAAATAAATAATTAGAACAAAGATCAAATAAATAACAATGGATAATAAAACGCATAAGAATAAAGTGATTTTTCTGAACTATTCAATAAAATTTGCTTTGTAAAAATAGAAAAATAATTTATTTAAAAACTTAACATGATAAATGTTTTTTTCCTGTTTACTCAGACTTAATAGCCAAATACTTTTATTAATATATAAATATGATTGTTATAAAGAAAATGCAATCGCTTCTAATATAAGCGTTTCGTTAACATGATTTTTTTTTAGCTGGACAAGCTGTAAACAAACATTCGCGCATACGCAAATGGTGATTAAGTAAGATTATTCGGACTCTTTGTTATTTACATAAATACAATGTATTATAAAAATATAAGCATAATTCATTAGACAGGCTGTACATTGTTGCCAATGGCGCAAAACATAATTTGATTAAAATGTAAAGAGGAAAGTTGTTTTAAACCCTTTTTAATCATTTGTTTTTCCTCCGAAATCGAATACATTGCAACATTTTTCAAACCGCACAATATTGTAAAAAAAAAAAAAAAAAAAAAAAAAAGATAAGAAATAAATGACGTACGCCTACTGAAAAATTAATCAAAAGAGAGAATTTTAGTATTCAATGTTTTCTTTCATTCATTTAATTGCTTTTATTAATGAATAGTAAAAAGAGAAATGTATTGTAAAACTGTCGTTACTTGATTAACAGGTTTTAGACATATATATCATTGTACACATTTTCATACTTGTGAAATTCATTATTTATTAATGATTACACAAAAATACATTACATCCTCATAATATATTTCCATAATTAGAATGTGAAATAATAGATCACGCAAACAAATTGCCCCTTTGTAAAACTGAATTCTTGTTGCAATTTCGGAAAAGTTTCATTAAAAACGTACTAATTAGAAAATCCGTAAAATATTGCTTTAATGTATTACAATCCTTAATTATGGATAGAAGATAACCTGAGAAACAACACATATGCTATTAAGGGAATCTCTCGGAATTTTTAAAAATGAATTTTAGAAATATAATTTTTTGAATTCATATTAACAGAAGTCATTTATATTTTATTTTTTATTTCCACGCCTTTTTCGGAAGAACGCCAATTTTTACAATACTTACCACCTTCTGCTACAGTTTCATTTGTTGAATTTCAGATTTCAATTATACTTCTTAAAATAAATTAAATCGTTTATATCATTATTTATTAATGTAACGGACCAGAAATAAAATCTATTCCAATGTTTTAAAAAATACTAAGTTTTACAATATATATTATGTTTATAAAATATACGATTTAAGTAAATGCCATACACTATATTGCCATTGATTATGGGACACTTGCGATTTTAGACATTTTACTAAATATCTAGAAAAATACATGAGGAATCATCTCGAAACTCTTAGTGTATAAATATAATAGTATGCGTCATACATCTCCGTGAAGATTTTTTACCGAAACGCCATAGGGGACCGTCAACAAATTAAAAAAGAATGAATATCTTTTGAATAACCCTGTCAAAACTAATGTAGCAAAAGCGCTCAAACTCTAGATTATGATTGAATGCCTTATTGTAATACACTGTGTTCATTTTTATGCAAATAGCATGCACACTCGCAGAGTAATTAAGGTTTTTATAAAAATGGTCCCAAATTTTTCCAAGTTTTTCCATTATAATTTTCAGAGTTCTTAATATAAAATAATATTTTTTTCAGAAAATATGACAAACAACATTGCACACAGTACCCTGTAATCAGAATTAAAAAATAATACAAATTGTATGAAAAATGAGTAGGTTTACTATATAATTTTTTACTGCGCATGCGTCAAAGATATCAAAATTTCATTTGCATATTATGTTAGCTAAATGTATAGAGCAACTTTTGTAAAAGTCTCAAAATCATAGCTTGAAAATTCTGAAAGTAATCGTCTATAGAAAAAGGACAAAATCCGTTGTTTCCAAAATGAAGCAAAAAAATGAGGGATTTTATCCAAATGCAGTAGTACATCCCATATTGTGTATTCTATATTGACACTAATCAATGAATATATGGATACAACCCCTCTTTTTTTTTGCTTCATTTTGAGAATACTGGATTTTCGACTTTTCAATTGACGATTATTGTCAGAATTTTCAAGTTATGATTTTGTAACTTTCACAAAAGTTGCTCTATACATTTAGCTAACATAATATGCAAATGAAATTTTGATATCGTTGACGCATGCGCAGTAAAAAATTATTTAGTAAACCAACTCATTATTTATACAATTTTCATTATTTTTTAATTCTGATTACAGGGTACTGTGTGCAATGTTGTTTGTCATATTTTCTGAAAAAAATAATATTTTATATTAAGAACTCTGAAAATTATAAGGAAAAAACTTGGAAAAATTTGGGATCATTTTTATAAAAACCTTAATTACTCTGCGAGTATGCATGCTATTTGCATAAAAATGAACAAGGCTTATTACAATAAGGCATTCAATCACAATCTAGAGTTTGAGCGCTTTTGCTACATTAGTTTTGACAGGGTTATTCAAAAGATATTCATTCTTTTTTGATTTGTTGACGGTCCCCTTTGGAGTTTCGGGAAAAAAATCTTCACGGAGATGTATGACTTATACTATTATATTTATGCACTAAGAGTTTCGAGATGATTCCTCATGTATTTTTCTAGATATTTAGTAAAATGTCTAAAATCGCAAGTGTCCCATAATCAATGGCAATATAGTGTATAAATGAAATTAAATTTCTAACTTTGACTATCTAAATGTGTTTCTAACATTACAAAATTAATATTTTTTAAAAGATTTACTAAAACATATCATTGAAGGTATTTAACTAAATATTTCTAAATTCTTTACAACTAACTTATTTAAAAAAGGAAAGCATAAATTACTATGCGTGTAATACAAATTAAATTTAATAGTTAAATTTTAATTTTCACTGTGTTTGATAATACATTATATTCAATGTAAAATACATATGTATTAATTTTTTTTTTCGAAAGTACGGAGTGATTTATTTAAACTAAATATTAGAAAAACTTAACAATAAGTTTGAAGTTTATTTCAAAATGAATTATTAGTCTTCTAATTTATAATAAAAATAGCATTAAAAATTATCGTATGATTAATAATTTTTAAAAAATATATATAATGCGTACATATATTATGCATGAATATATAATGCATAATATATATTTTCAGGCACTGTCCTAAAAAATTATTTAAGATTTTGATGGGGTTAAACTTACTTAAATTGGATATTAGAGAAAACTTAATAATTATCTAAAAATATGTAATAACGATTTATAAATTCTGTTATCAACCAAGTAAAATAATTATAACATTATACAAAAATGAATTTGCATAACCAAAAAAAAATCTATTTATTTAAAAAAATTATTTTGTTCCGAGAAGGGACCGGGTATTAATAAATTTCATTCAGTTGCTTTTACATTTAACTTTAAATTCTTGTTTGGTTAAAGAAATTAAACTTACAATCAAATAAAGTAAAATTTGAACGATACTATACTTAAACATCCATAATAACCGATAAAATAAAATAAAAATAAATATTGGACCTTAAAAAAAGGAGAAGCATTGCATTTTCATGAAGTTTAAAAGAGAAATTGCATTTTCATGCAGCTTATCATTTTTTATAAACAATAAACAAAATCTGCAATGCAAATAATTGCAAAATAAAAATGCAAAAAAGTTCTAAGATTTATTTAGATTGCCTTTGAATGAAATCTAACAACCAGTGGGCAAAACTTTGTAATCACAGATTTTGATTATTTTTATGTGTGTTGTAAGATAAATGTCCTTTATCAATGTGAAATATAAAAGCACTACGTCTCAATTACGTCCATTGATAATTATATTGTAATAATAATAACATATATTCTACAACTAAAAGATCAGAGCTTATAAATAAATATTTTGCTTATAAGACGTTACTTTATTAATAAAACATTTAAAATATATTCAAAATTGACATTTTTACTCTCCTTTTCATCGAGTTGTCTTCAGAATGTAAATAAAAAAATTGCAAACTCAATGAATATTAAAAACTGAACTCAATTAATATTAAAAACTGGAATAAATAATTATTCTTAATCTTCTCATTTCAAATTAAATATAAAAAGAGTGCATTATATTTAAGTTATATAATATTTAAGTTATAATAATTCCTTCTATATTCATTCTTCATCTGTTTTTCTTTTACAGATTTACAGAACTACTTTTAAATGAATACTGTACCCCCAAATATGAAGCATAAGAAAGGCCTGACATTCAATTTTAAATTACAGCTCTTTGCATAACTCTAACTGTTTAACATTGACGTTTACACATATATATGTAATACTCTATACATAAAATCTATGTATACACGTATAGCGGGTTTTATATGTTATTGCATTAGCAAAAACTTTCACATATTTATAGAATTTTATTTTATAAATACATATGCATATTTGTGGTGTCAGGATGATCTAGCTCTGCAACTTGCACATTCGATACTATGTTCGATAGCGGTAGTAAAAGAAACTCTTCTTTTTGTGATTAACTCCTTCGGGACGAGCGACTGATATATGTGCCCATAGTGCCCATATGTGCCCATATGTGCCACATGTGCTACTAGGGAGGCCATAAGATGCCTCCCTAGTAGCAAATCAATATTGGTCCAACGTCGCGCCAATATTTCATCTATTGGAAATATTGCCAATAAAACGTCAATATTGCCCCAATATTGGGATGTTTACATTTTGCCTTTTTAACCAATATTTGCAGCCGCTTTTATGCCAATATTGGGATTTCATTGGAAATATTGCCACTAAAACGCCAGTATTGTACAAATGTTGGCATTTCATTGGAAATATATCCAATGAAATCAAATATTTAACCAATATTTGCAGTTTATTGGCAACATTTCCAATGAAATCCCAATATTGGCATAATATTGGCTGCAAATATTGGCTAAATAAGGGCAAAATGTAAACATACCAATAATGGAGCAATATTTCATGCCAATATTTTGCCAATACGCCAATATTGCTCCAAGATGTGGCCAATATTGGTCCAATATTGTTTGGCTTCTGGGGTTGGAATCGTCGGTTATTCTCACTAAAAAAGGTCTTTTGCAAATTTTGGCTTATTTAAACCGAATATTTTCTTGATTTAGTTAAGTAAAAATTTTTGCTTAAAAAACGGTCGTAAAATAGTAAAAAAGTCCGTAAAAGTCCCTCGTCTCGAAGGGGTTAACGACTGGGCTTGTGATGGAGATTAACCAAAGAAAAGTAAATGAATACGGAGGTATACTGTCTACAGAGCGACCCAATAAGGAAACAGAGTAAGCTTTCGTTGTTTAGAGATGATTTATTTCATTAACAACATAAGAAAAATTGTCATATTTGTAAAAATATGTCACTTCTATGTTGTAGTTCAGCGATAATGAAATATTTTTAAATGAAGCCAATTCAATATTTTGTTTTTTTTTAGGTAAATAAATTTAAGTGCTTGACTTTAAACTAATATCCTTTCTATGGTGTCAAATCAAATAAATTGGCGTATTGATTTTTTTTTTAAATACCAAGTAATTTTTAAAAAGTTACAACACTTTAATTATCAAAAATTTAAGACCTTTCGGGATCTTATTCAATTGCGAAGTGTTTAAAAAACTCCGTTCCTACTTAATCATGACGCATATATTAAAATAAGCATTTATTAATGCAGTTTACATGCTAAAACTAATCCCTGTGAATAATTAATGGTGACTTTTAGAAATTCGTTCTATCGGTAGACACAACACATTGCATATTTAACTTAGAAGAATGAAACAACAAAAAAAAGACACATAATGTATATGGCAAAAGTTTTTAAAGAACTTATCGGAAAGTCTAGGCTCTAGGCTAGGTGAATTTGTGTTGATGTTTTAAGCTTGCAACTATGCTCTACATACCGCAGTTGAGTTCTTATACAGTAAAGCAGATTGAATTTCCTTACAGTGTTATATACCTACACGAAATGATGGCAGTGTTTATGCTTAAAGAAATATGTGCAAGTACCAGCGCCAGAACAATTTTCCATTTGCCTGGATGAATGGCAAAAACAGATCAATAGATTCGAACGTTTTTTATCTTCATCACACTGTAAAAAAAAACCTGTGAAGGTACTAAACATTTTCTAGGAAACTGGGATTCCAAGAACTTTTGATGTAACGATAACAGGAAAAATTCATGTAATCGATTCTGAAACTTGAATTTTTGCTGTTACCGTTACAGGAAAAGTTCTTGGAATCCCAGTTTCCAAGAAAAAATTTAGTACTTTTGCAGATTTTTTTTTACAGTGCAGGAATGAAAGGAAACGAAAGCACCGAAAGATTAGAAAGCTGAGGAATTATTGTCATCTTTTAATTTAAGTACATACTATATTAAAATCTTTGATATTGTAAAGAATAAATTTGAAGCACATTTTATTCTTGTTCATAATGCTACATACGAAAGATAAAAATTCTATACGAGAAAAGAAGAAGATGAATCGGTGAAACAGTTTATCAGATTGTTATATACGTTAGTACAAAACTGTGAATAATCCTAACTCTTTTCAGGAAGAAATTAGTCAGATATAGAATTCTTTCCGGTATTCGCAATAAGAAGCTTTCTGAAAATCTGGAACTGGATATGAAGCTTACACTATCAAAAGCGATTACAACAGCTCGTCAGGCTGAAACAATTTAAAGTCGACAATAAGTTTTGAGTAGTGATACTATATCGTTTAAGGTAGCTAACAGATGTAATGATACCACATAATAAGAAAAGCAAAGAAAATAAATATTTTGATTCTTTCAATTCAGATAAGATAAAAAGTATGTTTTCGGTGCAGAAAACAAAACAAACATACGAAATCAGAATGTTCTGCTCGTGAAGCAATGTGTAATTTATGCAAGAGGCTAGGTCATTATGCTAAAGTTTGAAAATCAAAAATGCATGTAAACGAAGTTGAAAAAAAAATCGGCGAATTCTTCTGAATTTATGTATGGAGATATAATTTTAAAAGATTAACCTGGTTGACAAAAAGGACTCCAGCGATTTTGAAAATGATGTTTATTATAAGCAAAAAAAAAAAACTTTGTTTCTTATTGCTACTGCTTTCTTGCACACTGTAAAAAAAAATCTGTAAAGATACTAAACATTTTCTAGGAAACTGGGGTTCCAAGAACTTTTCATGTAACGATAACAGGAAAAATCGATGTAACCGATTCTAAAACTTGAGTTTTTGTTGTTACCGTTACAGGAAAAGTTCTTGGAATCCCAGTTTCCTAGATAAAGTGTAGTACCTTTACAGATTTTTTTTTCAGTGCAGTATTGCATTTTCCTTCTGGGATTGAAAAATAGCCCTTTAATCTTCGATCACAATTTGTACTTCATAAACTGTAATTTATCGTATTCCCGTGCCTTAACTAGCAAATGATATTTGTAAACTAAGATGTTTGATTATACTGCTGTGTTAAAGATGAGTGAACTTATTCTACACTGTAAAAAAAATCTGCAAAGTTACTAAACATTTTCTAGGAAACTGGGATTCCAAGAACTTTTCATGTAACGATAACAGGAAAAATCCATGTAACCGATTCTGAAACTTGGATTTTTGCTGTTACCGTTACAGGAAAAATTCTAGGCATCCCAGTTTCCTAGAAAATGTTTAGTACCTTTGCAGATTTTTTTTTACAGTGTAGAATCTAAATATATGTATCAGTTATGTAAATAAAAATTAAAGTATACTATACCTAATACAGTCAAGGATTATAAAATAGCATGCACCATAGTTAACTTGAAATATTTTATTCCATTTTTATTATATAGTATATCTCTAAATATTTTTTATGACGTAATTATCATTTACTTTTTTTTAAAACTTTTTCAGTTAAATCAATTTTTTCCAAGTTTTACGGGAGTGTTTTCTTTTCTAATAATAAAAAAAGTATTCTATTCTAAATGTCTTCTTTTCAACAAACTTGAGAAAAATATTAAAATTAATTAAACATTCCCCTAAAAATAAACAAAAGAATTAAAATTGTAATAGGCTTTACATTTTAAACGACCTCGGGGAACTTTAAAAATTTATGTCTTTACAAATATCACGCTGAATTGTTACATTTATATTAATTATAAAAGATATTGAAATAACAATAATGCACCACTCTCTTATTTGGAGACATTTATTAGAAATTAAATTTGCGTTTCCGCTATTGTGCTTCTTTAGCCATCTAAAACATTTTCGTATTAATTATGAATGAACTTATTATAACAGTTTTTTAAAGTTTCTTACCTCCCTTTTTCTAAATCTGTTAGTATGCAAATAAAAAAATAAAATAGATTTTTCTTAGTGCTAGAAAATAATTAAAAGTAATTACTTAATTTTAAAAATATATTTTAACATATCGGTAATATGTATTTTTAATTGAATGAGTTTACTTGTTGTTTAATTAAAGTAAACAAAACACTTCTAAAAGCGTATTCTAAAAAAATACATTAAGTAAAGTTATGTAAATTTCTTTATTAAAATTAAATACTTTTTTTTTTACTCATGATGTTGCTATTCACATAAATTCATCTCATTTTCTTTAAAATTAATGAATTATTTTACTAGCGTTTGGTAATTTTTTGTCTTTTTTAAAATTCCATTTTGCTTCTTCTTATAAATAATTGAATAAAACAGGATAGGAAATTTTGTAGTTTGTTATTTAGTTGTTTTACGAGTCTTTTTACTCTACAAAATTATTACATTTGAATACTTGGAATATAGTGATCTTTTTAAAATGAAAAATCAATAAATAGAATGCGTCATATTAACTATACAGTGTGTCCACTCTCAACGGTGGCCAATGGCTAATTTCTAAACCATTAGTCATAGGCAGTTAGTTCCAGTTGCAACAACGCTTTAAAATAGGTAAAGTTTTGTTTTTTAAGCGATTTAGGTCAAAAGAAATTTTTATTAAAGAATTACGAAAATTAAGTTTTTATACGGTGCTCCGCATCTATGAGTGATATTTAGTAAAAATTTTCCAGCACTCTAACAAGCAATATAAAAGGGTCCCATTCATCTAACATTAAAATGGACCGATTTATGAAACTTTAAATTTCATGACTTAAACCACTTTTCTGTAACAGAAAACGGATGAGTTGGACTAAGCGTTAAGGGAACATACATTAAGTGCTTAAGTATTATAAAGGGCGTCCATTTCCAACGCTGTCCAATGGCTAATTCCTGAACCATTTGTCACAAACATATGCTTCCAATTACGAAAATGTTTTACATGAGATAAAGAAATATTTTTAAAGCAATTTAGCTGAAGGTGCTGCTACGTGTAAGTTTTACGGTAGTATTAGTTTTTATTAATTAATTTCTAGATTGATTAAAATAATCGAGTTTCAAAATTCTCTTTTATAGAGAAAATTAAATTTGAAAAATTGCGAAAAACTTTTAAATGCGTCCATTGTTTTTCATTATAAATTTGGAAATTATAGTGTTACATTAGTGCAGATTGGTGTAGACTGATACAGAAAAAAAAGCGATAAGGCGAAATTGGAAATTCGCATCCTCAATTGTATTTCTACATAAGTTTTATTTTGTAAGGAGTTGAAGCTGTTTAATTTCATGATTTTATTAAAAAAAGGTGTGTTATTTTGACAAGCTTTTATTTTACTTATAACGTTCATATGTATCCTCTCCTAGTTCAAAATTTGTATGAAAATTTTAACTCACTTCCAAATATCCGATCAAGGTTCAATTCGCATATATCCAATGACAATGTAATATTAATACGATTTTAGGTGTGTACGACATTTTTGTAGGACTACACCAAATTCTATTAAGTTAAATAAACTAATGGAACTTTCAATATGTATCATTTTGTAACGAATTGTGACTGTTGCTTTTCATAATATAATTTAACAAAATTTCTGATGTTTTTTTTTTAGTTGTACATTTTGCTCAATATGTAAACATCAACATAAATTGAAATATTATATTGTAAAAATAATTTACTCTTAATGTTTAATGTTAAATTTTATGACATTTATTTTTACTTCCAGTAAATTTGTGACTGATACCTATTTTACAGCAAAAAAGATGCCTCAACTTTAAACAGATAATACTCAGTCAGTATTAATCGCAGAGGAATGAAACTGCTTTTGTCATACTTGTTAGAGTAGTGCTAAAAATTTACTAAATATCACTTATAGGACCGGAGCACGTATAAAAACTTAATTTTCGTAATTTTTAAATAAAATGTTTTTTGGACTAAATCGCTTTAAAAGCAATTCTTTAAATTTTTAAAGCATTTTTGCACTTCACATTACATGTCTATGACTAACGATTTATGAATTAGCCATTGGCCACCTTTGAGAGTAGACATCCTGTATAAAGCAAGTCTAAGTCATATGACTGTCACCAATAGTTTTAGATTGACCGCTTCACTTTTAGTATGCCAAACGACCATTTTGATACTTTAATGTTAGCCAGGAGCAGGTGATAAGTCGACAAATATTGTTCTATCTCCATAATTTTACCTATATTATAGTAATCCAAGTCACGAGACCGTCATAAATAACTGATAGCTGATTCTATCGCTTTTCATATAAATGAGCCGGAAAGATCATGAGCATGAAAAGAAGAAAAGGGAATCTATTTCTGCAGCCTGATGCCGCCAGCGCCATCTTTTGGCCGAAATTCGAACTATTTTAAGGAAGTGCGTACTTAAAATGTGTTGATATTCTAATAACAATACTGCAAACCGCGCATTTTTATCTCAAACCGTTTTTTTTTTTTTTTTTTTTGTTATTTAATTTTAAAATGGGTCAGTCATTTACTGGACACCCGGTATATATACATATATAAATATATATATATTTTTACTTTATACTTTTATAAGATTTACAAAATCAGATTTTGAAGTTTTATCTAAAAATCTTTTCCACAAAAAAGAAAAAAATCTTACTTTTGAAGAAAAAAAATGAAAATGAAAATAATAAATATGCTTTTAAAAATACGAAATAAGCATTCCATATCATACAAGAGTCAGACATGAAAAAGAAAATATATTTTTAAATACCGCTTTTCACACAGAAAATAAAAATAAAATGAAATAAATATGAAACTCGTATTTGCTAATTCTGTAAGCATACTTTAGTGCATATCAAAATAATAAATGTATCTATGAGTCAACTTGAAATAATAATCACTTATTGGAATAGTTACAATAACTATGAACGATTATCTATATCTATAAACTATATACTATATCTTTATCTTTTTATTAAAATCTATTTACTATCTCTATATCTATAAGATTATCTATACTGGGTGTTAAAATAACCAGTCTTAAGGGTCCTGTCCTTTTCCGCGAAGACATTCGCGAGCCAATGCTACTACTACAGGGAGGCTTTTTTCTAATAACTCTTTCGCATTTTGACATTTTTAATTTTTTGCATTGGATAGTTGAGATCCCTCTTAAAATCGCTCGTTAATTACTTTTTCAATTTTGGTTGCAAGTATTTTTTTTATAAAGTTATTTTCATTTTTTGAACCGGTTTCCAAACCGGTTCAGAAAATGAAAATAACTGCAACCAAAAATATCTGCGACCAAAATCATAAAGCAACCAAGGAGCGAATTTGTAAGGAGCCTCAATTTTATACGTGTCTGAATTGGCGTGCGATACAAATACCAAACACACATTAGGAAAGAGTCATTAGGGTTGCCAAGGATTCTGGAATATCTGGATAAGTTAAGGATTTTTGTTTTTATTTTCCAGTTCTGCATTTTTTCCATCATTTTGTTCAAGAAAGAAATTGAATGAAAATGCTGTGTGTGGGGAGGGGAGAAAAAAAATCTAATATGCAAAATAGTGACTGAATACTGCCAAATGGTTCTAAATACTTTTGGGAGACTTGAAGTGGAAACTCTGGTCATAAAAGACAATATGTAGTCAACTACGTAACAGTGTTGACTCAAAAACTATTGAACAATATTTTTTTATGTTTAAAGTCTTAAACTGGAAAAGAAAAGAAATGATGCATGCAACTCGAAAAAAAAACCCGCAAGTAATCAAATATATTTATTAAATTTCAATATTTGCATATTTAACACAAATAGAACAACAGTAATAAAATGTTCCTTTTTACAATAAATAATAAAGAACAAAAAACATTTATCATGCATTCATAACAAAAATGTATGTCATAATATTCATAAAGAAGTGTATTACAGATTTATGTAATCTTACAAGCTTTTGAAGGAATGGTTTTTAGGAGAATTTTGTAAAAAATCCTATCTGTTGTAATGGTTTCGTTTATATATATTTTTTTACTTTCTTGTCCGCACTATAACTGCAGTAATTTTGTATGGATCATTTTGAAACTAACACAAAACATCAGGAAACCTTAAGGTTCACGCTCTCGCAAGCGAAGACACTCGCAATTAATGCTATTCTTAGATAAAGGTTATTTTCTAATAACAGTTTTGCATTTAGAGACTTTTAAGAATTTTATTTTATTTATTTATCTATTTATTTATTTTGTATTGGATAGCTGAGGTCCTTTCGAAGTTACTTTTGTTTTCAAAACCGGTTTCGAAAATGAATATTCATTCTAAAAGATATCTGCAACCAAAATTGAAAAAAAACTAAAGGAAGGGCTCAACTATCCAATGCCAAAAAAAAGATGTGAATTATTAGAACTTTCCTGGAAACAGGAAGTTAAAATACGAAGTTTTAATTTTTCAAAGGCAAAAAGTTTCTTTATGCAATTGCCGAATTTCTAAAAAACAAACTAACAGTAACTTTTTTTGTATGTGTGCATAAGATTTTTTTATAATATCTTTTTTTTTTTAAATGAAGTCACAATCTCCTTATTGTGTTCAGACCATGTTGTGTTCTCTATATGTCCATAGAGTGATTTCAAAATTAAAAAATAAATTAAACAACAGCTAATGTTATAAGTATCAAAGTAATTTGTTCTAATTTCTTGTAAAAATCAATTATCAGTGTTTTTTGTGAAATGTAAACATTTTTTATATTTATTTTAAAAAATACTTTAAATAAAGTATTATATTTGTATATATATGTAAGTGTGCCAGACTTTTTAGCTTAATTTTTGTGTTAGAAAAAAAAATCTTTTACAAAAATGCATGCATGTAATTTTTTTTTACATAACAATGCATATGAGATAAAAAATTGTTTTTATGTTAAAAAAAAAATAACAATATGAAAATGTACGTAGTTTTCTCAAGCTTTCTTTTTTTAGAGTTTACCTTTAAATTGTAAATTAGTTTTGATTGTTTGTCATATTTATAAATTGTTTTTTAAGAATATTAAGTAACCAGAAAAAAGCTTAAAAGTAGCTTGGTAGAACATTAAACATGAGAACGGAATATTATATGGTGAAGGTTTTGTATTGAAAACTAATTGAGATTACCAATATCACATAAAATAGAAAGTTGTATAGAAATAAATATTTATTTTATTTTCTGTTGCAAAACGACATTTATTTTTATCTCGAGATTAACTTTGGTATCAATGAAAAACTGTGTAGGCTTACCCTATAAATATAAGTCAAAAGAAGTATAAGAAGAATCATATTTTATCTGGCATTTTTGTATTTGAAAAGAACACCAATTGTATTCTCTTTCACATTAAAAATCTGTTGTAATTGGTGTTTTTTTTTACTAATTCGTCTGGAGTATCTTCTTATGATTCTCATTTGTCACGTCACTGACACGGTGAAAAAAACTTCGGTTGCAAATAGTGCATTCATTAATCGGAAACTCATCATCTCATTTAAAAAAAAAAAAAAGTAGTCAGGCATCATACTCATTTGGTCAGATGTTTCAATCCGAAATCTTTCTTTAAATCGTTCGTGAATTAAAACTAATCAAAGTTTAAAATTAAAATTAAAATGGACAATTGCGTTATTCAATATGATGTTTTTAGATCTTCTATGCTTACTCCTATAGTTTCCTCAGATGGCTTCCAACCATCGAGCTTCCGTAAAGCCCATGAGTTCTAAGCAGCTGGTATACCACAATTCAACAATTTTGTATATCGCTGTTCCATACCAAAAATATAACAAAATTCGCTATCACAGAGCAAATTTTTGACGCAATTTTACATAAAACTCCTTCGACATTATATCAAAAAATAAAATTTCGTTGAAAAACATTTAGAAAATCTTAAACTACAAGTGATGGAGGAAATCGGACAAACGTTTCTACCTGATCATATCTTTTCGTGGAAATATTCCATATTTCACTAGCCATAGCTGAAACATATAAATGGAATTTGGTTCAATGCTATGCATGAATTCATTCAGTTTTCGGTAACAAAATAAATGAAAATGTCACGAAAATCGCTTTCGTGGTAGCAACTACCTGCGCTGGAACTTGCTGGCCATAGCAAAATTATTTATATAAAATTTGGATCAATGACATGGATAACTTTCTACATTTTTCTATGATACGATGAGGAGACGCGCACACACACCGATTTAAAGACATTTGTAAAAATGTGTTTTCATGAGCGTTATAAAGTAAAGCTTGTAAATCAGCCGAACAGCACAAGCTGAAAAAAATTTGGATTACAATACTTTCGTCTACAATAGATAGAAGTACAAAAGAATAAAAATTTGTAGTATTTTTATGATTTGAGGGCTCACAACCAAAGTACACCAAGTACAAAATGAAAAAAAAAAAAAAAAAAAATTTTTCGAAGGTGAATAAAACATTTTATCTACAAGTCTGTATTTACATACATTGCATTATTTCATTTTCCATGTTTACAGACTTGATTGACTGGAGAAGTGAGTAAAACAGACTTTATGAACCTTCTAAATAGACTGTATAATTTTTTTTTTCAAAATGAAGTACGTTTACAATTGTTGTGACCCCTCATTCAGTGTGTCACGTTATGGATCACACTTAATACTATAACAATTAAATTTTTGATTCTAAATTCTTTTTTCATCAGTTTTGAATTAAGAGAAAATTGGATATATTTTACATCATAAGAGATTTTAAATAATTTAATTTATTTATCTTTTAATACTCAACAGAAGGGGAGGAGTTTTTTAACCATTGTCCAATATTAATCATATGGCTATAGGGTTTGTGCTATCAGTAAGAACCTTTGAAGGTACAGTAACATAAATTATTGCTCGGGTAGGTGAAAGAGAAAACCTTACGCTATCATCCTGCCTAGGCACGCTGGTTTTGAATTTTAAAAAATAATAAATACATTTTACGCCATAAAAGTTTTTTAATAATCTGATTTATGGATGTTTTAATATAGATCAGAGTGGGAGGTGTTTGTTGACCGTCATCAAATTTTGGTCATATGACTATTGGAACGGTACCTTCAGGGATGGCATTTAAGGGTACAATGACCCAAATTACCATTCTCGTATCAGGTACACAAAAAAGTTACACAGTCACCCTCCAAGGTAACCTGTTTTGGAAAATTGTTTTCTTATAGAAAAAAATAATTTATGTTGAATGTCATCTACTTATAGACCAAGGGGTGGCAGTATATCCAATAACCTCATCGAGCTCACGGGTGAAAGTTTAGAATAAATTAAATCCCGATTAGCATATTAAAAAACAATCTAACTGTCAAATCTTATCTTGCTTGAAAATACCTAAAAACACGATTTTTTGCGGCTTACTCATAAGTTTATCATTACGTTTTTCTGCTCCTAGTCCTCCAATTTTTATACTTTTGTGCAGTAAAGCACGATGGTAAACCTATGAATCAACCACTAAAATCGGGATTTTAGGTGTTTTCCATCAAGATAAAACTTGGCTGACCCACTGCGTTTTAACATTCAAATTGAGGTTTAAATAATTCTAGATTTTTATTCGTGTACTCGATGAGGTGATTGTGCTGCCGCCTCCCGTCTACAAACATCATGCCCGTGGAACTAAAATAATCCGAATGCTTTTAATGCAACTTTTTCTATTTTGACTTTTGATAACAATTAAGATTTTGGTCTGCCTATTGTCATTAATTGCAAGCAAGTTATATTATGTTTTTTTTAATAATGGGAAGCCCCACAGACCTGACATTGTCGATGAAGAGGCTATTTGCCGTACGAATTGGTCCTCGGTGTCTCCTGACTTTAATCTTAGTGAACGTGTTTGGAATGGTCAAGGAAGAGCCCACTCCAGATCCCACCAGGAGTTAAAAGGTGCGCTTTTCAAAGAATGAGCTTTGTTGCCACAACCATTTTTTGACATCTTTTATAAACGGTATAAGAGTCGATAGTCCCACTCAAAGTTAGACACTTTTCACGATATAAATGCTTTATCTCTGATTCATGATTTAGCACTTTTTGATATAACCTATACCTTATTTTACAATTAAAATCTTTTCCTTATTGTTATGGTGCTGTATTTTGTTTTTCTCCCTTTGTAATTTACTTTTGTGCCAAATTTCGTGGGCACACAGACAACACAGTCATCACTTTTCACAGATTTTATCTCTGTAACCCTAATTTTGGACATGAGTGCATTTAAACAATGTGTAAATTACATCTCAATTCACCATAAGCTATTTTTCATTGCAGTATTCATGCTACATAAAAGTTAAATTTGACTGTGATACAATTCTTTTCAGTTCTGCTTTTCCAAAACTAATTTATTTATGTTTTAATTATTTAAATAAAATAAAATTAAAAATATTGTCTGGAGAGCAATTAAAAACTGAAAAAAAGTAAAACCAAATATTTTTTTAATAATTTTTATTTTTAAAAATAACTTTCTTTAATTAAATTTAATATTTATTTTAAAATGTATCTCTGGTTAGACACAGTAATCTTTCGTTTCTTACAGCTTAAAAAATATTTCCAATGTTTAAATTTTTCAAGGCGGACAACAGCTGACGGATTTAATGAATATTTTCATTTTGAAGTACGATATTTATTTCTTCAATTTTAAATTAGCAAAAGGAAGCTATTTCGATTCATTTTTGAATTTATTATAAATAATAGCATTTCAAAACACGCAAAGTACAGCTCTAGACAAATGTATTTACATTTTATAAACAATAAAGCATTTTTTAACGATTGCAATTACAGAAAATCTTTTATAAAGTAACACAAAGACTTTTAAGTTTTGACAAGAAAATGAATAATCTGTTTTATTCTAAATTTTAAAATTTGGGTTATACGTAATTTAATGGATGATTTGAAATCTAAATTATAGAAATACTTACTGTAAAATTTCAAGAAAGCTTTCTTAACAAATGCTAAAATAAGGAGGAAACATGATATTTTACATAATAATAAAATGGATTCTTATTTAGACATTTGAAATGGTTTGCATTTATAAATAATGTCAAAGTTCATGGTTTAATATATAAATACCATATGGTTTTTACTGCAAATATGTCAAATTTTATATGTACTTATAACAATGTAATGCTATACAATTTTAGGTAACATTATTTAATCTAATCTAGCATATTTTAACTTGTAATATTTATATAATTTGAGAACTGATATATTTATCATTTCACTTTTTTATGTATAACTGTACTTTTATTTAAATGTGAATGATAGTTCATAAAATTTGTTTCTTCGACTATCGATAGATCCAAAATTCATTACATCAAACATTAAAGAAAATTTCTTCTATAAGTAAAACTCTGATTCGAAATACAGTTATCCGGATCGCCAAAAATCGCGTTGATATCAATAAATATGAAATTACAGTAAAACCCCGATAATTCGGATTAATTGGAACCAGAACCAATCCGGATTATCGGAAATCCGGATTATCCGGAGAATTCTAAAAAAATGAAATGAAATAAAACATACGTACAGAAAATCACCTTTATATTTAACTTATTGGTTATTTACAGTCAGTAAAAATATTTACTTCGTAATAAAAAAGTTTGTAATTTTTTGCTGTGCCTGTTTTCTATACCTTTTTCGAGCCGTACGGTCACGCATTCGTTTGAGCATAAGTATTTCGTTGGGTGTATTTTATATGAGAGTTTAAATAAGAAAACTTAAGATATTCTTCCAAAAAGATTTTAGAAAAAGTTTTTTTTAATTCAGAATACGAAGATGAATCAAGTCAATGTTATGGAAATTTACCAAATCACTTCTCAAACCGGATTATCCGGAGATCCGGATTAACGGGGTCCGAATTATCGGGATTCTACTGTACATTAAAAATAAATATTTAATTAACGAACAGGGTAACCAAAAGCAAAAAATAATCTCAAAATATATGGAATTCATTTCAATTGGGATCACTGTATTCCATGATTATGTGCATAATGAATAGTAGAAGAATAAATACTTAGTAAAAAAAAATGTTTTGGCGAAAACGAATAAATGTTTAAATTTATTGAACTCTGCTGCCCCTATATTCCATAAATTTGAGCTTTTCTCCATAAAATAAAAAAAATAAATAATTGAAAAAAATAAAATGGTCATTTTTCTTATTTTAGCTCATTTGGTGAATTTAATGACAATTTCTTTGCATTTTCAAGACCAGAACAAACTTTGCTCAGATTTCTACTTGAAAAAAAAAAAAAAAAAAATCCGTAAAATTTACTGCAAAAACTGCTTAATATGATAAATTCCGTCATTTATAAATTCATATGTCTGAAACTAAAAATATTTCCAAAATGACTTGATGTATACAAAATGCTCATAAAAAATCTACAGTTTTCTGCAAAAAAAAAAAAAAAAAAAAAAAAAAATCTCTGAAAAGTTTTTATAAAAGATTATTAATTAGTTTAAACCCTTTAAATGACATTTTAAAAATTCATAAAAGTGTTTCATAAAATCTGAAATTAAAAAATTTGAAATAGTAAAATAATGTAACCTTTTCAGAAATTAGCTTTCAGAAACGAAATCAAAATATTATGCAATTTATATTAAATATCATTTACGTTTTAACCTTCGCCTGATTAATGGATATTAGAACGATATTTTAATCATTCATTTATATGAAAATTGCCTGACACCCAATTTAGCTGAAAACTGTTCAGCGATAAATTAATGTATTTAATCATATTTTCATTCTTCGTATAGTGAGAAATAAATTTTCTGATTGATTTTGCAAAACATTTATTGCTTTTCGATACTATTATTTAATTTATTTTGTTATTCCACCTCTACATATCACAGGAAATACGGTTTGGATTTTATTAACCGTTTTCGTGATCATTTTTATGTAATACTGGTCAAAATCAAGTACGTTGATTGGAGATTTTAGTATAAATTTTTTAAGAATATTTTTTATTCAAAATCGAATTTGATGCAATCGATTTTATCAATACAACTTTTCGGTAGTAAATATTTCATTTTCTTCAATTTTCTAATTGCTAATTAATGCATTAAAACAAAAACATTCATATAGTATAATATTATAAATTTCATTTGTAATTCGAATTCAGTAACTCACTTTCTCCTTATATTTAATGTTATTTGTTGTCCTAGTATGAGGTATATTGAATTCACACAATGCATAAATAAAGCAAAATTTTCATACCATATTTATGTACAAATATGACATTTGTAGAATAATTATCTCCAAAAATTTTGTTAATAAGAAATTTTTATTTTTAAGAGTTAGTTACTTAAAAATTTAAAACAGAATCATTATAAAATCATTCGTTTGTCTGTGTGTCTGTTTGACTGTAACAACTAATTTTCTCATTGCTAATGAAATTTGAAATATTCAAATTCATTAGAAGTATTAAAGGCTCAATAACTCATACATTTAAAGATTATTAACAAAACACAAATACAGATAAGGGAAAACGTTGGGGGATAATAAAGTTGCTTAAGAATATGGTTATATACAGGATGTCCCAGAAGTAATGGGACAAACTTTAAGGGAAGTCAGGGGATATCACAAGGATTCAGACTTACCTAGAAACCCATAGTCGGAAATGTCATGGGAAAGTAGTATAACAGGTACAAGGGACGAAGAGACACAAGACTAAGATCATCTGAAATAATTTACAATAGTACATTTATTGTGGTAGATGATATGTGAAAATGTTACAAAAGATTTTCAAAGTTTCCACCATTGCCAGCGATGCGTGCATTACGCCGCCGACACATGGATTGGCGGACTCGCTCATATATATCTGAATTTTGTTGGATATCCGCAATAGAATAGATGAGTCTTACAACCAAATCCATTTTAGATTCCACAGATGTACACAGCGTTTTTCAGTGAACCCCAAAGAAAGAAATCGATGCTGCTTAAATCAGGAGAGCGTGGTGGCCAGGGAACCTGTCCTCCACGCCCAATCCATTAGTGAATTAATCTTGTGAACAATACAACCTACCGACGAACGAAGACGTTTCCGACCATGTATTTCTATGCAATTCTGAATCCTTATGAGGTCCCCTACCTTTCTTTTAAGTTTGTCCCATTACTTCAGAGACACCCTGTTTATGTATACACTATATGACCGAAGGTGACCAGCCTCTTGCAATATTAGACATTTTGTTAAATATCTAGAAAAAAATACTTGAGAAATTATCCTGAAACTCCAGGATTGTAATCAGAATAGTACAGGTCATGCATTTCCGTGAAGATTTTTTTCCAAAATCCCATACACTGTTAAAAATCTTGTTCTAGTTTGAACCGAAAAAGTTTGTTTTTTGGTGCTCAGTATCTGCCACCGTAAGATGGTGAAATCTTGAACCAAAATTTGGAGCTTCCTAGTTCAACTTCGTTCCAATTATTGGAACTATGCTTCAATGGGAGCTCCAAATTTTGGTTCAAGATTTCACCATCTTATGGTGGCAGCTATTGAGCACCAAAAAACAAACTTTTTTGGTTCAAACTAGAACAAAATTTTTAACAGTGTAGGGAAACATCAGCAAACTGAAAAAGAATGAAGATCTTTTAGAAAACTCTGTCAATACTCATCTAGCTAAAGCGTGCAAACTGCAGATTTGATTAAGTGGCTTATTCTAATAAACTTTGTTCATTTTTATGAGGATAGCATGTATACTGGTAAAGAAATTAAAGTGTTTATAAAAACAATTCCAAAGTATGGTTAAATGGCTTAATGTAATAAACTGTGCTCATTTTTCGGAGAATAGCATGTATACTGGCATCGAAATTAAAGTTTTTTAATAAAAACAATACAGAAATTTGCCAAGTTTTTTGCTTATAATTTGCAGAGTTCCTAATATAAAAAATGATTCCTATTGGAAAATATGACAAACAACGTTGTATATAATACCCTGTAATCCGAATAGAAAAAAAATAAAAATAATGTATAAAAAATGAGCAGGTTGCACTGTAAAACATTTGTGTAACATTACTCCATAAAACTGGTGTAACATTACACATTAATGTAATGTTACACTGGTTATCTTGGTTAAACCGGTATTGTCGGTTAATCCACCACAAACTTGGTAGTAACGTGGCTGCCACCAACTTTATGGAGTAACGTTACACAAATGTTTTACAGTGTGAGTATATAAAGTTTCACTGCGCTGTCGTGAACGCCTATAAAATATAATTTGCATAATGTGTTAGCTAAATGTATAGAACAACTTTTTAGAAAATCTCAGAAACATAGGTTGAAAATTCTGAAAATTCTCATTGATAAAATAAGCTGTTGTTCTCAAAAAGAAGCAAAATGATTAGAGACTATGTTAACCCTTTCCGGCGCAGTGTTACCACTCCGGCAACGCCTAATTTTAATTCAAAACATACAAACGCCACTAATAATATTTTAGTAAAATTTTACTTTTACAGTGACAGGGAATTCTTAATTTCTAAAATGGTCTTTTGTAAATTCCGGTGTCAGTCAACAATTTCTCATTTTACGAACAGAACTTGTCTGCGCCAGAAAGGGTTAAAAAAGAGTAGTGCGTTCAATATTGTGTATGGTATATTGAGAGTGATCAATGGATATAAAGAACTTTCTTCTCATCTCTTTGCACCCCCATCATCATCATCTTTGGCCAATAATAGATTTAGAACCACTGATCTACATGGAAAGTTGTTTGCAGCGTATTTTTATGCTCATTTTCTAATTTAAACATGAATAAATTTACATAGATTATTTGAGATGTACTAGATTATGCTTACTACAGAATATTTTTTTCATTCGTTTACGTTATTGTCGATAAACGAACAGTGATAAAAGTATGTATTCAAATTTTCATACGCGTTTAACTAAATTTGCGGATGAATAAATTATATATTTTTTGTACGAGATCACATAAAGTAACTTATAAACATTACTGGGTGTGATCATGAATTTTTCTCCCTCTAAACGCCATGAACTAATATATCCGTTCTCTTAGCTGCAGGATTCATTGCAATAGAAGTATTATTTAAAATAATATAATTCTACAGATATAATCCAATTTAAAATAAATTATTTTATGATTAATATACACAAGGTTTATATTCATATATTTAAATAATTTTATATAATGTTGAAAATGAGGATTTTTTCTTTTTTAATTTTTTACCATTCTAAAAACATATTTAGAGAAAGAAAACAAATTACAGTTTTGTCCTTCTGCTCGAAAGTCAAGAGTGGGAGTTTTAAAAAATAATAAATTATGAATTTTTTTTAACTATGCTATACTTACTATACATCACAATATTTGTAGAAAATAATTGAATTGCAATCCACGGCTATAGAAAGAAATGGATACAGTGCCGCCTATGCGTATATGTATTCTCAAAGTAAAATTTTAATTGCCTTATGTGGTCTAGTTTCTGAATTAAATTTCAGTTTTATATAAAACATGCTTAAAAATCTGTAGATAATAAACAGAAACGTACAAAGTTTTATGAGTATATCTTCAAATAAGGGCGACATTTCAATAGTTGAATTTTCGACTGCGCTATGATTTTTCTATACTATAACTAGATTTATCCCACTACGAAATGTATATATGGATATATAGATCATGTTCAAAGGAATTCAGAAGAATTTCATTATCTTCCATACAATTAAAGATAATTACGGAAAATTGGTTTTCAACTGTATATTATAAACTGTATTATATTTATATTTATATTTATATTTTATTTATTTTTATATATTATTTTTTTTATTTACTTTATTTTTTTATTTATATTTTATTTATTATATTATTATATTATTATATATTTACTATATTTTATTATAACTTAATTTATATTTATATTTATATTATATTTATATTCATATTTTATTTCATCTTTTTTAAAAAGTAAATGTTTGTTACAATTTTCTTGTAGTGTTGGAAAATGTTTTATACTTTATGCTTGACACATTTTCTTTCTTGTTTATTAATATATCTAATAAAATACACTATATTGAAATTTAGTAAAATAATGTGATTAATGTGGGAAATTATATCCACAAAAAGTTCATTAAGTTTAAAATTCCATTTTGAAAATAATAATGAGTTTTTCTTTTAAATATTCCAAAGCGTAAAAAAATAATGGTAATAGTATGCACCTGGAAAATTTTCTTTAAAATCATCGCTTGTTAACACTATTTTTTATAATACCCTATTAAAGGATCTTTAATTGCATAATTTTTTTGCGTATAATTTTCTCTATTTTATAAAAAATCAAATTAATTTGCAAAGATTGCTTTAGAAAGTAAAACAATTTTCATAATTGATAACATTTTTAAAATTCGTAGATTAAAAAAATAGCTTTAGTGTAATTATTTTATAGCAAGATTACAGCGAAATGCAATTTTTTATTAATTCTTGCCCTATAACACTTTATGTAATGAATTTTTAATTATAAAAAAATACTTCGCTTGAACAATTACTTATGCTAATGTAAATGATATCCAAAACAACATCTATATAAATGAAAAGGTAAATTTTCCCTTGTACAAAATCTAAGATCTCCAAAAATACTTAATCGATTGCTTTGAAATTTACGGACTGCGTAGTATTTGGTATCGAGGTTGTTTTTATATGCCTGTTATGCCCTACATTATTACACCTTATTTACCTTATTAGGTGCGTTCGTAACTATGTAAATACGTAGCACCTATAGTTGTTGTTCAGTCCGTCCGTCCGTCTGTCTGCATATAACAACGCCCAACCGAATCGTTTGTAATTTAAAATACATAATTATTACATAATTGTTAGGAATTGATAAATTAAGTTATCCCAGTTTATTCACAGAAAATCGTTTGCATATTTGCAATTGTGATATTTAATTTATTTATAAGACGCGACTCGTTGCTATGGAAGCGAAGCTGTTTTTTCGTCTGCTTTGCTTTTTATATTTTTTATCTTACGAGATGAGTTAAAAGTTTAGATAAAAAAGTTGGCATCAATTTTTGATGGAATGTAAAAGAATTTTTTGAGAGAGAGAGAATGTTTATATTTTTTGTTTGTCGTGCGTGTCTTAAGTTTTATTGAAGAATTATGTTAATTTTATGAAAAGGCACGCAGAAATGCATAAAGGATCATCTTTCCAGTTTTTAGTATGATGATCAAAAATTATCAAGGTAAAAGCATTTATATTTTGTACATATTATACATTTTGTACATAGTATGTAAATAATTTGAATTCAATATTTCTTTATTCTATAATTCTAAGTATGTAATAAAATTTTTAAAAAGAAAATTCAAGAATATTTAGAAGATTTTTGAACCCAAATAAGTTTTGATTGTTTACAGAACAAATCTGGCGCCCCGAGCACGGACATTTGAATAATACTGTTGAGATATTGAATTGTTTTTATAGCGTATAGTGTTTTCATAAGCTGTGCATTACTACTTAATTTTTCTAAGATGAATAAGCTAAAGAAAAAGCGTACACCACTACGTTCGTCATTTACCAGAACTTTAAATGTTTTGAATGAAGAAATTAACAGCGAGTCATTAGATAAGGACAAAATTTTAGACGGTTTTAGTAAATTAGAAAATTTGATTCATGAAATTAAAGCTATTGATGAAGCTATAATTGAACTCATGTTAGATGATGATAAATGCGATGAAGAGGCTATTGAAAATGAAGTAGTGGAAAATGAAAGTTATTCAGATCAATTTATTACCATTAAGCGTAAAGTTAGCGAAGCATTGGGTACAAATAAACGTAATCAAGATGATAGTGAAAAAAGCACAGATCACGGTTATTCCAAATCAAAGCATTATAAATTACCTAAACTAAATATTAAGCCATTCGATTCGCAGTTAATAAATTATCTTTCATTTTGGTCTCAGTTTCAGAAAATTCATGAAGACATAGATTTGGATAATAGTGACAAATTTCAGTATCTTATCCAATCGGTAGAACCTGGAACCAGTGCCAGGCGCTTGTTAGAGAGCTATCCAATGACCGCAGTTAATTACCCCAAAGCTGTCGAGGCATTTCAAGAGCGTTTTGGAAATAAAGATTTACTAATAGAAGTGTACGTTAGAGAATTCCTAAAATTGATTGTAGCTAATGTACAGGCGCACGGCAAAGATAAACTTCCCTTATCAGATTTATTCACGAAAGTCGAGGCATATTTAAGATCGTTAGAATCAATGGGTTTAAGTTTAGAAAGCAATTCGGCGTGGCTCTATCCCATGATAGAATCTAGCTTATCGGAAGATGTATTAAAAGCATGGCAGCGATATAATATTTCAATCACATCAAACACTGTTAGTAATAATAATGCATTGTCAACAAAAGCAAATATAGTAAGTTTGATGGAATTTCTGAAACAAGAAGTTGCAAACGAGGAAAGATTCAAATTAGCCAAATCGAGTTTTATAGAGCTGGGCTTTAAAGACAAACCTAAAGAAAAGTTAAGAAAAGCAGAAAGTAAAATACCTACTGCGGCAGGGCTATTTAGCGCAAAAGAACGCCTTTGTTTATTTTGCAGTAAATCTCATGAAAGCAAGGACTGTGTTAGGGCTAGATCTCTTTCCTTTAATGAACGGAAGGCCAAAATTAAGAATAAAAATTGCTGTTTAAAATGTCTTCGTTTTGGTCACCACGCTAAAGTTTGCAAAGTTTTTATTCGTTGCCACGTTTGTTCTAAACCCCATACCGAGTTATTATGCCCTGAAATTTCAATGTGTAAAGAACCAGAAAATACAGTTAAGACCCCAGAAGTTATTCAAAGCACCATAGCAAGTAAGCAGTGTTCTGCTGAAGTAGCCCTTATGACTTTAGAAATAGTTATTAAAGGTCGAATAACAAAGAAAGTACGAGCGTTACTTGATTGTGGGTCGCAAAAGAGCTATATTTTAAAAGGTACAGCTGAAGAGTTAGGTTTACATCCCATTTCTTCTGAAGCTATTGTACACACTTTGTTTGGTGGTACACAAACAGAAGCTAAATCTCACAATAAATTCCAAGTTGAGTTAAGTTCTTCTGATAGACAGAAACAAACGAAAGAAGTCTTAGAACTTTTGGATCAAGATATAATTTGTAACTATATTCCTCGGATACCAAAAGAATCAGTAATTAAAGAGCTTAAACAAAATAAACTATGGATCACAGATTTAGGAGCAGGAAGTCCAAAAATTGAAATTTTGATTGGAAGCGATTACTACGGACAACTTCTTACAGGTCGAGTAAAACAGTTAAAGAGCGGTCTTACAGCAATAGAGACAAAGTTTGGATGGACACTTTGTGGTCGTTTAGAAAGTACATCACAGTCTTGCCTAAATTATGGAAATATGTTTATCACGAACCTAGCTTTAAAAGATATGAAGATTCCAGAATTATGGAAGTTAGAGACAATTGGTATAACAGATCCCTGTCAAACTTTGTCTAAAGCAGAAGAAGAAGAACTCGCTCATGATAATTTTATAAAAGAAGTTGATAGAAATATAGAAGGTCGCTATATTGTAGGTCTTCCTTGGATTAACGGCAAACGTGAGATTCCCTCAAATAGACACATAGCTGAACGAAGATTGATAAATTCAACAAAGAAATTAAAATCAATGAAAATGTTTGAAGAATATGCTAAAGTTTTCTATGAATGGGAAGAAGAAGGCGATATAAGTAAAGTACCAGATGAAGCACTCAAGATTCCAGGACATTTTTTACCTCATCATCCCGTCATCAAACCAGATAGTCTTACTACAAGTGTTCGACCAGTTTTTGATGCATCGTGTAAGGTAGGGAGGTCTCCTTCTTTAAATGATTGTCTCTTCAAAGGACCAAACCTCATCGAACAAATTCCTGCAGTGTTAATAAGATTTCGTGAGAAAGCTATTGGGGTAGTAGCCGATATAAGAAGAGCATTTCTTCAAATTGAAGTCAAAGAATCAGATCGGCATTTCTTGCGATTTTTATGGTGGAAGAGTCCTGACGAATTTCAAGTTTATCAACACAATAGAGTAGTTTTTGGAGCAACTTGTAGCCCATTTTTGCTAGGTGCAGTTATAAGATATCATTTGAGTAATGTTGATCAAGAAAATAAACAGATAGCTGAGAAGCTTATGAAATCATACTATATAGATAACTGCGTGACTTCAGTCGACAATGTGCCCAAACTAGAAAGTTTTATTTCAAAATCTACAGAAATCATGACTAACTTTGTCTTGAAACCCTTTAATTGTATTTCTATACCAGTAAAGTATTGGACCGACTCTTTGATTCTTCTCGCTTGGATTCGAAGAATTGATCATTGGGGAACGTTTGTAGGCAATAGAGTTAGAGAAATTTGTAAATTTTCCGAATCTCAACAATGGAACTTCGTACCTGGTCATCTCAACCCTGCTGATCTACCTTCTCGCGGATGTAGTCCTAAACAGCTGCTGAAGATGAGATGGTGGGAGGGACCAGAATGGTTGAAGTTATCAGAAGAAAATTGGCCACATTCAGAAACAAGCCCCAACGAAGAATTAGTAATGATGGAAAAGAAGAAAACTTCAGTACCTACTCTTTTATGTTCTAATTCACATGAATTTATGATATATAGTAGAATTTCAAAATTTGGTAGATTTATTAATGTCGTATGTTGGGTGAAGAGATTCATAATGAAGTGCAGAAACAGAAATATATGTTTTCCATCAGAATTGTCAATTGAAGAAAAAGAAGATGCGGAAAGGTCGCTCTGGTCAATAATACAATCTGAAAGTTTTGGTAATACTACTGATGCAATAAAAGGATTAAAGGTTATGAAAGATCAAGAAGGTTTGTTAAGAGTAAAAACAAAGATATTAGAGCGAGATGACGAGTTTTCTTTCAGATATCCAATTTTATTACCATCGAAACATCATGTAGTGAATTGTCTGATTCAAGAATGTCATTTAAAGAATTGTCATGCTGGACTTCAAACAGTTGGATCCATTTTGAGAGAAAAATATTGGATAATTTCTTCTAGACGCATCATTAGAAGTCAATTGTCTAAGTGTTACAGATGCAAAAGATACTCTACAAAGCCATATACTACACCTCCAATCCACCTACCTCTAGATCGAGTCAGAGATTCCAAAGTTTTTGAAGTTGTTGGAGCTGATCTTTTTGGCCCTCTTTTCGTAAAGCAAAGATCCAAAGTTTGGGTTGTACTTTTTACATGTGCAGTATATAGGGCAATACATTTGGAACTTGTATCCAGTCTCTCAGCGGAAGGATTCATTCAGTCACTTCGAAGATTTATATGCAGGAGAGGAAGGCCGACTACTATATACTCTGATAATGGCTCAAATTTTAGAGGAACCAATAACCTTTTAAAATCATTGGATTGGAATGCAATAGTTTCTTCAAAAGAACTGTCTCCTATTAAATGGAAGTTCATCCCTCCAGCAGCAGCTTGGTGGGGTGGATGGTGGGAGCGTCTGATTAGATGTGTTAAAATTCCCTTGATCAGAACACTCGGCACTTCAACTTTAACTTTTGAAGAACTCATGACTGTTCTGTGTGATGTCGAAGCAACAGTAAATAAAAGGCCTCTAACCTATATTTTTGAAGAAACAGATAAATTTATACCTTTGACTCCATCATCATTTTTGCAAGACATTGAAGAAATAGGTGTTCCTGATTTAGATGCAATAGATTCAAAGAAACTTCAATCTAGATATAAACACTGTCAAAATATTCGGCAACAACTTAGAAATAGATTTAGAAAAGAATATTTAGCTGAATTGGTCCAAAAATCAAAACAGAAAGGACAAGCTGTCAGACTAGGTGAAGTAGTCTTGATAGAACTAAACCAAAAGAGACTTTATTGGCCTATAGGAAAAATTGTAAAGATTTTCCCAAGTCGAGATGGAGCAGCTAGAGTGGCTGAAGTTAAAACAAGTTCAGGGACCTTGGTGCGTCCACTTCGTAAGCTGTACTCATTAGAGATATCAAGTCCTGATGACCCTGTAATCCAGACTGTGAGTAACAGTAAAACTAGAAGTGGTAGAGTAGTACAGAGACTTCTGAAATGACTTTTTCTAGAACTCTGAAATGACTTTTCTAAAACCCTGAATTGACTTTTCTAGAACTCTAAATGTTTCATTATTATTTTATTATTGTTTAGTTATTATCTTTATTTATATGCATATTTTTTATTTTGAATTAGGGCTTAATTTGATCAAAAGTGATCTTAAGTTTAATTTGGCTTCCGCCTAAATTAAAGGTGGGAGTATGTTAGGAATTGAAAAATTAAGTTATCACAGTTTATTCACAGAAAATCGTTTGCATATTTGCAATTGTGATATTTAATTTATTTATAAGACGCGACTCGTTGCTATGGAAGCGAAGCTGTTTTTTCGTCTGCTTTGCTTTTTATATTTTTTATCTTACGAGATGAGTTAAAAGTTTAGATAAAAAAGTTGGCATCAATTTTTGATGGAATGTAAAAGAATTTTTTGAGAGAGAGAATGTTTATATTTTTTGTTTGTCGTGCGTGTCTTAAGTTTTATTGAAGAATTATGTTAATTTTATGAAAAGGCACGCAGAAATGCATAAAGGATCATCTTTCCAGTTTTTAGTATGATGATCAAAAATTATCAAGGTAAAAGCATTTATATTTTGTACATATTATACATTTTGTACATAGTATGTAAATAATTTGAATTCAATATTTCTTTATTCTATAATTCTAAGTATGTAATAAAATTTTTAAAAAGAAAATTCAAGAATATTTAGAAGATTTTTGAACCCAAATAAGTTTTGATTGTTTACAGAACAATAATTTTGTCAGTCATTTCAAATTTTAGGAAAATTGGATGCACAGATCAATTACAGAGATTCTGTTACATTACGGTCAATGGGGAAAAACGTTTCAAATTCATTTTAATCCTTTTAAATTTAAAATACATAATTATTACATACTTTTAACGAGTCATTTCAAATTTTATGAAATTTGGAAGCATAGATCAATTAAAGGGACAATCAAAACTATTCCGTGACATTACGGTCAATGGGGAAAATTTGTCAAATGCATTTTAATGGTGTTACACTCATTCGAACATAATAAAATGTATATGCATCTATCAAGTACATATTATAATATAAACTTTGCATAATCTGTTGTGCGAAGAATATTTGTTATTGATTTACAAGGCCACACAAAAGTATTCTATGACATAATGGTATAGGGAAAACATTGATTGGTGTGCATTTTAATTGTAATTAACTATTTGCAATTTTATGAGATTGATATATGAGAGTGACATTTTTAAAACTTCGTTATCGTACGAATGCACCTCATTAGCAACGCTTCACGTGCAATTTCCAACTTGTTATACATTAAAAGAGATAATATCACTATAAGTGTATTCTACTGAATTTCGACACCTGTTTCCAATTTAACAGCTCCCAGAATCAAGAGAAATGTGAGTTCCAAATCCATCGATTCCATCTACACTGGTGGTCAAAATTATAAGTCAGATTCAGATTCAGTCAGGTGGAGAGGCCTAACAATTGGTTTGAGCTCAACAAGCCCGCGCCCAGCAATGATTAAATAAAAAAAAAATTGCTGAACAATTATACAGTAAATAAAGATAGATAACAAAAATAATTTAAATAATGAAATAACTATAGTTAACAATAGTAAAATAGACCAGTTGAGTGCTTTACAGACGTATAACACATATTTTTTTTTACAATAACAGTAATTCTGTAAGTGTTTCAAAGTAAAAGTTTGTTTGGTTAGTTCCATAACTCATCATCATTATGAAATAAAAAATCTCGTGGAGGCATTATGAACAGTCCTTGATTTTTTTTCAATCAAAGTTACGCAGTTTATGATTTTTTGTAATAGTGCTGTTTTTTTTTCTTATTATTTTAAACCATTAAGAGAGCCTTATCGTTCAGGAGATTCTGAGGTGGTATATGGAGTATATTAGTGTACATTCCGTTCCGTAGTGAAATGAGGTTCCTCATTTTCCACACGTGAAGTAGTCCGAGTCAGCTTTACCGATCTTTACCAGATAATCTGGAAATGACCCGTGATTTGTAGCAAACAGGAAGGGGTTTCTGTGCGATAGTAAAGTCTCCTCTGAGACAGTAGGTGATGGTGAATATGTAAATCTTCCTCTATTATCAGTGTCCCATATTATAAGAACAATTGAAAATTTCACAGATAAAAGCTATCCTCAGTCTATTATGAAATTTTGTAACAGGCGGTCCTGACATATGTTTACCATAGCGAACCTTCTTTTCTTTATTAAAATACGTCGAACAGTTAGCACTGCATTCTAAGTTCAATTCACGTTTTGTTTCTGTTGAAGTTTGTTTTTTGGATCAAGCTCGCCTTATTATCATTCTTTACTCCCGTACAGGAATAGAAGATGCCCTAAATGTGCATCTTTGCCACCCATATTTAACGGGATTTTTAAGATAATTGTAAATAACTGTTTTTTCTTATTAAGATTTGTCACAGTTTGGCGCACAGAAATTCCCGAACTTTTAAATGCATCCACTTTCCCTTTTCCAAGCTCCAAAAGCTTTTTGTACCCAACGGCATGACTGAAAAACAGAATATCACGATCTCGAATGTTTGTTATGCATTTATATCGTCTTGAAATTCCGTGTGCAGAGCAAAAAATATGCAAATTTTACTTTTTAAAACACACAAATATAATTCTGTCCATATCAGATGGTTGCATAAATCCTTAATACATTTTATAAATATGAATTTTCCACGTAATTACATAAAAATTTATAAAAATTTATAAATTTCCAAAAGTTTCTGCGCCAAATGAAGCCAAGATTTTGCGATTTTTGCCTTCTGCTTATAAGTTTGACCAACTCTGTATTGTAAACAAAAACGCATTCAGCGGCTGTATTCCTCTCGGTTATGTTAAGTCTATGGACGTTTGATGCATTCTTATGTTCAAAATATCCCCTCAGTAAATTAATACTTTTTAATTTTTTTTTCAAAGTACTGTTCTTAAAGTATGTCACTTTTCAGGTGCGTTCATAATTATATAAATACATAGCACCTACAATCTTTGTTCAATCCGTCCGTTCTTCGATCTGTTCGTGTGTTTGTTCGTTCACATATAAGCGCAAAAACTACCCAACTGAATCATTTGAAATTTAAAATATGTAGTTTTTGCATAATTTTGTCGAATCATTTCTAATTTTATGAAAATCGGATGCATAGTTCAATTACAGGACAACCAAATGTATTCAATTACATTACGGTCAACGGGAAAAAATAGTTTTAAGTGCATTTTACGATGTCACACTCGTTCAAACATAATAAAATTGACATGCATCTAATATGCAGTAAATACTAAAATATACATTTTGTACACAAATATACAATCAGTGCTGCAAATAATATATTTTTTTAATTTACAAGACAGCACATAAGTATTCCTTTACATAATGATGTGAAAGCAAGTATTTTTGGGGGCGCGTTTTAATTATGTTAAAATATATCACTTTTTATGAAATTATGTACGTTGCTGAGGTTTACTAAAAGTTGATTCATGTATAATAGAAAGCAAATAATATTTACAAGGACACACAAAATATTTCGTACTTATTTCTTAAACGCTATCCGCAGTATCATATACTATTACACCAAAATCTGAATATTTTAAAAAAAAATCAAAATATTTTTAAAATTTATGCTCAATTTAATATTTTATGTTTTAAAAACTGACGAACTGGAAGTAAAATTTTAAAATTTCACATAAAATTACGCATAGATTTAAGATATATTTTTAAAACTAAGAAAAAAAGATAAATCCGAGAAATTCTTTAAGAAGAGAACACCGAAAAACGAGGTTAAAAATATTAATTTCTATAGAAGATATTTTACTTATAAAAATGCTTCAAACGCCCATAGACCTAAGATTGTGGAGCAGAATTTGACTGCTGAGACACAAACATCCTAAGGGAAGACACATCCACTCACATTAATTTTACCTATTTATACGAGGGCTGCTATTTATATTTCTGGTCTTGGCAACAAGGAGTATAATTAGGTTACGGCTGATGATTTCAATTAAAAATTCGTTATTTTTAACCATAAATTCTCCAAAATGAGTTGCCATTTTAGCTTGATTTGTGTTATCTGCAGTAAATTGAAAAATTCATCTTGTGCAAAAGAAGAAATTGACTCGTGAATATTTTCGTGCGATCATTTTTCATAACTTTCGACTTGGATTGCCAAGATAAGAGTATTTCCATGAACGTAATTTTTATACAACCATAAAGCAACGTCCGAAAGCACTGTAAAAAAAATGGTGTAACGAATTCATTTGTGTTCCATGTTCACTCCAGTAGGCATTCCGTGAAGCTCTACCAAAATCTGTTGTTGTGCCAGAAAACATCGATACTGTGCCTGAACTGATAAAGCACGATCGTCATGTGACAAACAGTGAGATTGAGAAATCTTTGGACATTGGTATGATAGGCATCAATAAGATATCGACTGAACATTTGATAGTTAAAAATATTTGTTCGCGATGGAGCCCGCATAATCTATCAGATGCTCAAAAGAAAACTTGTGAGGATTGGGACAAGAAAGTGTTAAACAAATACGTTCAAGGTTCATCAAAAGGTGTGTATAACATCTACACAGGTGACAAATTGCGGATCTATGCATAGGAGCCGGAGACAAAACCGCAATCGACAGTATGGGTTTTCCAAGACAAGCCAAATCCAATAATAGTTATTCGAGGAAGAAGCACATCGAAGGAAATGGTTGCCTGTTTCTTCGACATTAGTGGTCACGTGGCGACAGTGGCATGAGAATAACGCAAGACAGTTAGTTCTGAATGGTTCGCAACCAATTATTTGAAGACTTCGGAAAAATTAAAAAAAAAACGGAGAATCACAGGCGAATTATTTTTTGTCATTACAATGATAGCTCTCACACATTCACCCATACAAAGGTATTTCTGAAAGGTTAAAACATCGAATAGATTGGTCATCAGCCATAGAGCCCTGATTTGCCACCCAATAACATTTTTTTTATTCCCACACATCAAAAAATAAATTACATAGATAATGATTTCCTACGCCTGAAGAAACGGTTGTTGCGTTCAAAACGCATGTTTGAGTTACCTCCATAGGAGTGGAAACAGAGCTTTGAAAATTGGTTCATACGGATGTAAAAGTGTATTGATCTGCATGGAGAATACTTTGAAAAGCAATAAATTCAATATTGATTGTGAATGTGTGTGTTTTCATTACTAGGTCAAAAATATAAATAGCAACCCTCGTACTCATTTATTATATGCTACGAAACTTTATCAAAATGTTTATACATAGGGGAAACTGAGGCACATGATACATGGGGCACATTCAGACACAACCTCTACTGCTCGCGAGGTCATTACAGGGAGTTTCACAACACCGCCAAAACATGATGCTAGTGTACAAAACTACATACAGAAAGTCTTGGCACGATTCACACGTTTGTTGAAATGGGACGGGCGATTTATTGTTTTTGTAGGTCAAAAGAAAATTTGAGTTGTACTAATAAAATGGTATTATACTACTGTTCCAGTATTTTCAACTGAATAGAATACTCTTCCTGGCAAGTAAAGCTATTCTTTATCAGTTCCTCACTCTTTATTGGTAGGTAAATTATGAAGTGTTGGATTTGAGACTCATTTTATTCAAAATGGCTGTATGGGGCACATTGATACAGTCTATGAAGGGGCACATTGATACAAGATAAATCTTTCTCTAGTTCATTTTTTCATTACCTTTTATTATTTTTTTCCATACACTCATTAGTCCAAACCATTTTTCTCCAAAAAATTCTAATATTAGTTTTTATTGAAGTAACATAGTTCTAATTTTTTTATATTCTAACATTTTACAGTATTTTTGCAAACAGAAGACGTACGAACTTACTCAGCAACTAGTGCTAAGAGAAATAACTAAAGAAAAGGACAGCAGCCTAGCAAATCTTGAATTTATATCGATTCTTCAGAGAAAAAAGTATTTTCGAGATGAGAAATGTTAAGTAAGAGAAACAAGATACAAAACAGCAAAAGATAATTATATTCTAAACAGAATTTTAATATAATTATCCTTTATTTTCTGTTTATAAATCGATTTATAAACAGAAAACCTGGTAATTTTTTTGATCTTTCCTAAGGAAGAAGATAATGCTGTGGTTGAAGTACCAGATATGACAAAATTACCGCAGCCAACAATCAAACAAGGAACAGCCAGAACATCTAGTCTTTACTCATTTAATTTTGATTGCTTTCATATTACTTACAAATAAATTGTGAGTGATTTGAATTTCTATAAATAAATATAAAACGGTTTGCTAACTGGTTTTATATGAAAAATATGCATTGGTGTTTTTTTGTCTCCATTTTCACCAAATGTATCAAAGGCCCCATGAGGTGTATCAATCTGTCCTGGGGATGGGGCACATTGATACAAATGATTTTTTTTTTATTTTCTTTAAATTAAATGCAAAAATACGATGTAAAACAACGATTGCACATTTTTATAACACACTACACAAGTTTTGCTTTCAAACACCACATGGAAAAATAATTTGAAATTTCTTCTTTCTTGACGCCAAAAAAATTCTTAGAAAAAACTGTATCAATGTGCCCCAGTTCCCCCTACCTTAATTAATGTGTTTTATTAAACCGTACAAGAATTTCATACAAGTTAGATTTGTCTGTCTAAACTTTTAGCTCTCGGAAAAAATGTACTTTTCAGCTAAAAATCCCACTAACTCCTGAATTACTTGAGTGGTTTCGATAACAACAATTTTAGTGGTAGAGAATAAATATACAGAGTGCTTCAAAAAAGACTGGTATATTTTAAAAATCAATAAAAACTAAACGGGCAGTGATAGAAATACACCGTTTGTTGCAATATGCTAAGGACAACACTAAATTTTCAGGCAGACTAGCTTTCGAAAGTAGTTACAATTTTCAATGTCAGATGGCACTGCAGCCTTAAAGAATATAAAGTACGATATTTTCCAAATATCCATTATGCGCAGCGATAATATGGCATAGTCTCTGAACGAAATTACCAGAAACCTTTGTAAATGGCGGGATTGCTTCCCATGCAGAAGAGATGTACTGCTTGTCTTGTTCAATTGTTTCTGGATTGTGGTCTCTTGTGTACACCTGGTCTTTCATGTCAAAAATTTTTTGTTCTAAGGAATACACCATTTTTTCACAGAAAACTTCAAATCTGTGAACAGCACACGCTTACAGCAGAAAGAAGACTTACAGAATGGCAAACTCATAGACTGCGTTTTTTCTATAGCTTTCAAAACACCTGCAGCGCCATCTGTTTTTGAAAGTTGTAACTAATTTCGAAAGTTTGTCTGCCTTAAAATTTACTGTTATCCCAAACATATTTCAACAAATGGTGTATTTCTGTCGCTGCCCGTTTAATTGTTATTGATTTTCCAAATGTACCGGTCATTTTTTAAACACCTTGTACGATCGTATGTGGTAACAGCTTGAGAAGGCGGTCCACACACCTCTCCATTAATCTCACTTAATTGGTGAGAGAATTGCATGTACTTGATAATAAAATAAACTACTAAGATTTACTTTTCATATTATTATATTTAAACTAAATATTTACAGAAAATTAAAATAGATTTGCATGAAGAGTCAATCCTGAATATACATGATTCGCGGAACACCGAGATTGGTCGTACGATCGTTGCAAGAGCCGGCAGGCAAATATTTTAACAAGTCTCTGATGCCACACAGGTAAGCGTTTCAGGTAAAGGTGCGGTGTGCTGCCATCTATCGGATGATTGAGAAGTTAAAGTTCGCTATACACAAAATCTGGCAGCAGCTGCAGTACCCCCTCCTAGCAATTGCTAAGAGAAACCTACAGGTCGACGAATGGGATGTCCAGATCTGGAAACCGGAATAGGATTGAGGTTCAGCTACACGAATGTCGATGACTTGATGAGTGTCTGTCTCTTTGCTCGTAATGTCGTTGGGCTCTGCAAAAGTAAATGCAGGCTTTAACCTGTCTACTGATACGATGACATCTTTCCCGTCTTTCTGAATTTTGAAGAATTTATGAGTTCTGTCGAGGACCAAAAATGATCCGTCATATGGTGGTCTTAGCGATTCACGCACAGCATCATAACGCATAAAAACATGTGTGCTCTTTTTAGGTCCTTTAGGAGGAAGAAGCTAGTTCGCTTTTGCTCTCTGGTTGGAGTATGACGTAGCTGAGCCATGGATTGTTTAATTGATTTAAGGAAGTCTGATGTCTGGAGATCGTTATCAGTTGATGCAAAAAATTACCCCTGTAAACGGATTGTTTGTCCATACACTAGTTCGGAGGAAGTGCATTTCAGATTTGGTCGAAATGTGGCTCCTAAGCCCAACAAAACTTTTGGGAGTATCTCCGTCCACCGCTCTGTCAAGTATGTTTTTAGGACAGATTTTAACGTACGATGCCAATTTTCGATTAAGCCATTCGCCTAAGGTTGAAAGGAACATGTGTGGATGTGCTTTGAACTCAACAAGTTGGCCAAAGAGCGAAACAGGCGAGATTCGAATTGACGGCCCTGGTCAGTTGTTATAATTTTGGGTGTGCCAAAACGTGCAATCCAAACCTTGTAAAACGCACTTGCTACAGTCTCAGCTTCAATATTCTTAAGAGGTTCTGACTCCAGATCAGAAGGTTGCGTGTTCAGATCACGTCCGGGTCACCAGTTGAGGAGGCGGTTCACACACCTCTCCATTAATCTCACTTAATCGGTGAGAGAATTGCATGTACTTGCTAATAAAATAAACTACTAAGATTTACTTTTCATATTATTATATTCAAACTAAATATTTAAAAAAAATTAAAATAGATTTGCATGAAGAGTCAGTCCTGAATATACATTATTCGCGGCACACCGAGATCGGTCGTACAATCGTTGTAAGAGCCGGCAGGTAAGTGTTTTAACAAGTCTCTGATGCCACACAGGTAAGCGTTTCAGGTAACGTTTTAAAGGTGCGGTGTGCTGCCATCTATCGGATGATTGAGAAGTTAAAGTTCGCTATACGCAAAATCTGGCAGCAGCTGCAAGTTAAAAAAAATAATAATAAATTTGAAAAAAAATCGGACATTTGACAATTGTCATTGATTTAAAAGGGAAAAAAAATTTAGGAACAGATTGTCTGCAATATGTATTGAGCATAATCCCATGAGAATGGATTTCAAATTTCGTCAAAATCAATCGGGTAGTTTCCGACGAAACGGGTCTTAAAGCTTGCATATATCCATATTATTGCATTTATTTTTGTTTTGAATTAATAATTTATCCTTGGAAAACAACACTGTCAACAGATCATGACAACAATTAATACATAGTTTACGAAATTTAATGAAATGACTGAATATATCTCATCCAGGTAGCTAGAACACTAAATCAGAACACAATTTTGACGTAGTGCAAAGTGTATAGCAACGTAAACTAAATTAAATTACCAATATAAGAAGACCATCCCTAACTATAAAAAATCTTTTATAAAGTAATAATTCTAAGAAGTAATTCTAAATATTTTTCAAAGATGTTTCATGTTATGAATACAGTCACTGACATGAAAAATCATCGCAATGTTTAATAAAAAAATAAATAAATGTTTTCAAATTCTTAAAAGATAAACTGGAGTGAATGTTTTCTCTTCTATTTCTATAGAAAGAAAGACATCCTATTTGAATATATCTAAAATGTTTTAATAGTAAAGCGCAGTTTTTTTAATGTATGGCTGTAACATAATATCTTATCTTGTAGGGGAAAAATATCTGAAATTCTAAGTTTTATGGAATTGAAAAATAGGCAGAAATATTTACTTTTGATGTAAAGCTAGAAATAAGAAGTAACATTCTTTGGAGAATAGATACACAAAGATACAAACTTTATGTGTTCAAAGTACATATTTTTTACGAAGCTGCATATAAATAACTCTCTTCGTAGTACATAATTAATTTTTTACTGAATCAAAATTCCGTATGAATAACTTTTTGGTAAATATTTGATGCAAAAGAACTATTTAAACGATAATTTTACTAGTTTTCAAAATAGAATGCATAAAGTTTACAATTATTTCATTTAATGTGACAAATATTTCACAATTTGGATGATTTTCATAGAATAAAACTGCTTAATTTTTAATCTTGCGTGTGATTTATCAATCTTTTATGGCAAAAGATATACCTTGAATTTATTAACTTAAATGAAAACAAAACACTTTAGTGAGTTAATTAATCAAGTTTATCAATAACATTGTCCAAAACCATGAACGAAAATTGGACTCAATTACTTTAATTAAACAAACTTTGAAGTAGATAAAAAAATAATTGAGCTTATTTTCAACATTATTTTGTTATGATAACTGAGACACTTCATAAAATAACAATTCATAACAGGAATAAAACACACTTTTATTCCTGTGTCGAAGCATCTTGATGTTGTTATAAAAATCAGATTATAAATGCTCTTTGCACTTCTCTTTCATAGAATTCTCAGATCATTACACTTTGTTGAGATGTACTAAAATCTAATAATCACTCAAAACGATATAATCTTTATATGACGGATAATGAAATGCCTTCCTGATAAAGTCATGTAGAAGCTGTCTTCTTTAGTGAGACGTGCGTGGTAAAAAAAACTTATTGCATATAAAGAAAGAGGAGACTTGACTCGAACATACACTGTTAAAAATAAAGGTGACGAACCGGTTGCATTTGACGCCCAGGGGTGAAAAGGTTAAATCACTTGGCACCAGTGGGCTTGAAATTGTGATTGGGGTGCCATTGGGTGTTTCACGCTAATTAGGGTGCCGCGCAATGCATACCGTTGGAAGATTTTCACCCCTTAGTCATTTGCGCATGCTCTGTAACGTGAATCCTTGCACTACAACTCGCTGTCACTGGTGGATCAACACAGCAATTTTTTCCTCCGATGACTATCACCACTATACGCTATCCCAATTTTGATTAGAACTTCGGATGGCTAACTTTTGGCGAGCTTTTTTATATAAAGCAACCTTTGAATTTCAGAACATATAAATATTTCAGGGACACTTTGAAGGTGAGCTTGATGGCCGAGTGGATAGGGAGCTGAGCTTGTAATCAGACGCTCTGCGTTCGAATCCATCGAGGGCCCAAAGTCGGTTAGTATACTTTTTAATTTTTTATCATTGGGCAATCTGTATTAAGGGTGCCATATTTTCACCCTAATTAATGGTGCTATTTTGGCTCATTTAGGGGTGCCACCAGTGAGACAAGTTCCCTTAAAAGGTGGAATGTGTCACCATTAGTTTTAACAGTGCACAAAACCTTGTGTTTCTGAATGTTATGATGCATTTTTCAAAATATTCCTCTTTTATAGAGATTTAACACTAAAATTGGTGGCGTAAGAGTTAATAATAGAGATCTTACAATGACTAACCTTCCTTGCGATAGAGAGGAAATAATCACAGATTGTGATAAACACTTCTTGAAGTTTTCAAACATGCACATTTGCCGTTCAGAATGTATGATTTATAAATTGTTGACCGTGTGACAATTTTTTTTCTGTATTATTGCCGAGTATACGAACTTTTAGTGGTTTTAATCATGTTACAGACACACATATTATTTCATGAATAATAATCGTCAACATAAATAAACTAGCAAAATTGTATAAATTATATTTATGACTATATTAATTTATTCTATCTTCAATAATATTAATTTATTCTATCTTCAGTAGAAGAAAGTATTGTAATCAAAATATTTTTCAACTTCAAGTATTTTGATGGATTTACAAGTTTTAGGGATTACAGATTTAAAAAAAAAACATGTTTTTACACAATGTCTATCTGTCCGTGCGTCTGTGTGTCTGTACGTATATGCCGCCATTCTATCATCAAAAAGTGTATGAAGATATGGATATAATTGAACAAATTTTTTTGTGAATGTTTTTGACTGTGGTAAGCAGGTCCTTTTACATTTTTTTAAATATTCCGCCGGAAGGGTCGCAGCAGTAGCGATTTTTGTGCCATTTTCCATATTGTAATACCTAAAAGTGTGTGAAGTTTTCCATAGAAATGAAAGAATTTTTTTTATATAAGTGTTTGGCTATGGCTAATAGGTCTGCCCTGAATTTGAAAAAAATCCGCTGGAAGGGGGCGCTATAATCAAGATGTGTGTCATTTTCATTATTTCACAATCAAAAAACGTGTGAAGTTATGCATAGAATGGAACTAAAATTTTTGTGTATGATAATTTTTGGGTATGGCCAGTAGGACTTCCATGAATTTGAAAAAAAAATTACCTATCATTCTATTGTCCATCGGCTCGTGCAGAGAGAGAAACTCGTTTTTACTCCAATTAATTGATTGAAGCAGAAATTTAAGATGAAAATCAAATTTGATATATTATTAAATTAATGTTATTTTTTACAAATAAAATGTGCGAAAAATTTGACCAAATCAATAAAAACCCAATTGTTTCATTTCAATTTTGCACCTCCGGGATGCAATTTTATAGAAAACTGATAAACTAAAAATATATTTTTAAAGCTAAAACATTCGTATAATCTATAAAGCAATCCGATTTAAAGAATACTAGATTAAACTCTTTCAAATACACGAACAACAGTAAATCACTTCATGAAGACTATATTTTTGCTACGTTAAAAGTAATTAAATGCCCTATTTTGATGCAATTTTTTAGAGCATTTTAATAAATTAGGTTTACATCACTTACAAAAAATTTTAAATGTTCGCAATAATAGAAATAACTTTTAGAAAATAAAACGCATGAAAATTTCTACGAAATTAGTGAAAACCTGAGTGTTCTGTCGCAAATTACGCAGATAATAAAATATCATTCAGCACAAGCTTTCAATTCAATATTTTTTCGAAATTTTTTCATTTAAAAATATACATTGTGGCAACATGGACTTAAACATATAAAATCATCAAGTTTAATTTCGTTTAAAAGACATTTTAAAAAGTCCTTCCGGCAGTAGCGGGAGAAAGAGGTAGCTTTCATATACCTTATTTATTTATTCATTTTTTTTTAAATTAAGTTATATTATTCAAACATAAGAAGCTCAAATTAGTGGAACCCGATTATATAAGGTTGAATACATGTTTTTGTCAATACTGCATGTTACTGGGAAATTTTAGAAATAAGTCATCCTTTATTCAAGCTGGTTTTATTTTAAGCGATTTATAGGGTCGACAAAATCTACGATATCATGAAGTGTAGGCCATTTTAAAACAACATGATGGATAAAACAAATCAATGAACTTGGTCGAAATCTTAATTCATGTGCACATGCACACTCACATCGAAATCGGTTAATATATACTAGTACTGTCGTCGACAAACATTTTTTTAAGTCACTCACATTAGAAATTCAAACTGCTGCATCTCAGGCCTTTTATAAGGTAAAAGCAAAGCATAAAATACTCTAGAATTCAATATTATGATCAAATACTTTAGAAAAAACCTTTTTTCAATTTCTAATTTCTTGTTTGTACATCATTATACATTTCAAAGATTTTTGAGAAACTTAAATGGCCGCCATTTTTAAACAAGATGGCGGATGAAGTTGGCCAGTGAACTCGGTCAAGAAAATGGTATGCACTATGTACACACGGAGTTATATCCAAATCAATTTATAAAAAAGTAATCGTATTATCGCGTGAAAAATTTCAAACCGTTTCAAAATGTCAACCACACTGTAATTTGAAAGTGCTATAACTAAGCCATTTTTCAAGATATAGATGAAATAAAAAATGCTCTGGAATCTTTATATTAAGGTCAAACCCACAAAAAAATTTCAATTTCTTATATTTTTGTACCTAATTTTAATATTTAAATTTAAAAAAAATTAATATTCCACCATTTTGAAACAAGATGGCGGATGAAACTGACCAACAAACTCGGTCCAGACATTTGTATGCACTACGTACGCACAAGTTTCATCCAAATTGGTTTATTACGTGTGTTATCATGTGACGAAAATCAGATCATTTCAAAATATGAGCAACATTAGAAATTGAAAGTGCTATAACTCAACCATTTTTTAAGATACTCAAGAAACAAAAAATGTCAATCTTTGTATCAAAGTCAAATGAGTAAAAGAAAAATCTTTTTCAATTTCTCAATTTTTGTACCTAATTTTAAAATTAATTTTTTTTTTAATTTAATGGCCGTTATTTTGAAACAACATGGCATAACGAACTCGATCCAGGCCTAATTATGCACTATGTACATACCAAGTTACATCCAAATCGATTCATAAATATGCGTGTTATCATGTCACAAAAATCAGATCGTTTAAAAATGTCAGCCATACTAGAATTTCAAAATGCTATAATTCAGTCATTTTTTAAGATATAGATGAAATAAAAGGTATTCTGGAATAGTTGTTTTTAGCTCTAACACATAAAACAGAAATATATTTCAATTAAAAAAATTTAATTTAATTTTAAATTTTAAATTTTAAATTTAAAAAAATTTAAATGGCTGCATTTTTGAAACAAATTGGTGGATGATGTCGGACAACGAACTTGATCAAGACATTTGTATGTACTATGTATATTCCAAGTTTCATTCAAATCGGTTCATAAACACGATAGTTACAGCATGACAAAAATCATATATATATATATATATAGTTATCTATATGTATGTATGTGTGTGTCAACATTTGAACGGAGGGTGGTTTTGAGGCCTGGGGGTCATGATTGACGAAAATATACCAAAATTTTCCGGAAGTGCTTTCTTCCGGACGGCTGGAATAGGTAGCTTTTTACTTTTTGTAATGAAAGCTACCAAAAACAGATAACACATTTGAAAACTTAATAATATCACTGGCCCGATAAACGTTGGGTTGGTCAATCAGTATAAAATATTTAAAATAGGAATTGCTGTTTCAAGTAGAGTAATTATTATTCACAATCGTAATAACAAGTTGGGCTACTATATTTTTATTACATATTTTAATAACAGAAAATATTATTCTTAATACCTCTTAAATTAATGAAATAAAGCAAAAGCTCGTTCAAAGTAATTGCATCTTAATAATTATATAGGCTGTGTACAAAACATTTCATTAGTTCATTAACGCAGCAACTCCATAAAAATGCGATTACGTGAAAAAGAATTTTTTTCTCAATGTGTAGTTATTATATTTTTTTGTGCGAGTCATATTCATTGTTACGACATCAAATAAACAGTATAATCTTGTTTAAAAAGCATTTCCTTTTTTCACAAACTGAGAAAATTATGTGGCATGCCATGAGCAAATAAATAATAATTAAAATAAAATCCAAGAAATTTGCACTGTTTAATGAATATGTATGAAGAATGTAATTAAATGAATTATTAAATAAAATATTCAAAATTTAAAGAGAACAGTTTGCTAAAAAGAAAGACATAATGATGAAATTTTTCAGAAAAAAAAACATTAATTTGAAAGAATCATTTTGTCAAAACTAAAGGTGCTATTAAAAGAGCAAAAAGGATTCTGGAATAGATTATAGCACATTTTTCATAAATTTCTAATCTATGAAAATTCGCTTTCTAATCTATAGCAGTATTTTCTAACTGAAAAATAGAAATTTTTATGCATGTATTAATTTATTTACTCTCAAAAAATTTTATTCAATTTGCGGAAATAATACTGTGCCGGCATATTTGCGTGAATTGACGAATATCCGTATTTTTTCGCCATTACAGGACGTAACCCGTAAAGCATGGTGACGTCACTGCAACGTCGTTATGAAGTCCCATTGTGACTTTGTGACCATCGATTGTCGATGTGACGTCACGTGACGTCGATGTGAAGTTACAGTGACTAAAATGTGAAGTCGTTATGGCCGTTTTAGAGCTTTTTTGTGACGTTTCACAAAGTGGTCACAATGTGACAAATTTGTGAAAAATGTGTCATTTGTGACTAATTTGACATTAACAATGTGACGAAACTGTGACAAAAGCGACGATATTTAAATTGCCAGAAACATGTTTTTAAAGTAAATAACATGTTTTGAAGGATATTTATAAATTTCTAAAGATTTTTAAGAAAGTCACATCTCAGTCACAATGTGACGTCACTGAGTGGTGGCATTTTGGTCACAGATGTGATGTGACGAAAGTGACTCACAGTGACGTCACTGTGACGTCACTGTGACCATGAATGCTATTAGGGAAGATATCGGTCAAAAAGAAAGTAAGGAAAAAAAGTAAAAACGGCCGACGTTTAATTCGATCCAGCTAGCTTAGCTTTGCGAGCAAAAAACAATAGCACTGAGCTATAGTTGCACAGTATTAAAACATACTCTGAAATAAATCTCTTTGCTTCAGATGGATATAGCTTGATCAATTCCTTTAAAAAGATTTTCATTTTGAAGTTACTTTTGGAAAGATTTTATCTTTAATGAGATAATAGCTGGGGTCTTTATATTTTAGTATTAATATAGAATACAAATATGAATTTAAGTTTTTTTATGTAGAATGCTAGGGGTAAAATAGAAATATTTTATTTTTATTCTATACGATGTTTTTTCTTGGAGTAATATTAATATTTTTTATTTTTTTAATTAAAATATCTTTTAAATGCATGTATTTGTTCATGTGTTCAGTAAATTTAAAATATGAATATTTATTTATAAACAGTTTTATAAATTCAACCTTATCTAATTATATTCAACTCATTTATTCTAAAAATAAATTCTGAGTACCATTGAATGAATGGAAAAAGTAACTGTTATTTATTTTTAAATACGAGGACATTTTTCTGAAATTAAATTTGGCATCTTAATCTATAGAATTTTTGTTTTTTCCTTTAACACGCAGAGTACCACGTCAGTTAATGGAGACTGACACTATAAAATACGATATAAAACTAAAGATAAATTATACTGTGATAAATAATTGGTGAAAATATATTAAAAACTTACTTAACTTTTATTTATTACAGGATAATACTTACTTAATACTTACTTAACTTTTATTTATTACAGGATTATACTTACTTAATAATTACTTAACTTTTATTTATTACAGGATTATACTTACTTAATTACTTAACTTTTATTTATTACAAGATTATACTTACTTAATAATTACTCAACTTTTATTTATTACAGAATTATGCTTACTTAATAATTACTTAATTTTTATTTATTACAGGATTATATTTACTTAATAATTACTTAAATTTCCTTTGTTACAAGATTATGTTTACTTAATAATTATTTAAATTTTATTTCTTACAGGATTATACTTACTTAATAATTACTTAAATTTTATTTATTACAGGATTATACTTACTTAATAATTACTTAACTTTTATTTCTTACAGGATTATACTTACTTAATAATTACTTAACTTTTATTTATTACAGGATTATACTTAATAATTACTTAACTTTCATTTATTACAGGATTATATTTACTTAATAATTATTTAAAACAATATATTTTTTTTTTCAGTTATAAATAACATTATACACTGTCAGTCATCAATGATTGACGTGGCCTAAACGGAAATTTCGGTGTCAGTCACAGTGACACTCAATGTGTTGAAAAATTAATTCGGATTTACTACTAATAGTCCCAATGCTCACACGTACTAGGAATTACAGGATTTTACCCCCTTTTTTAGATATTCGAGGAGAAATCACGGATAAAACAAGTTTTATAGGAATATGTAAATTACTTGTTTAAAAATGAAGATTAATATAGTACATATTGACGAGTTTTTCTGACAGCATACAGGTCAGAAATGCCAATCTTTCCTGATAGTCATATCCATAATTTATTATGCTTATTCATCTTTAGACAAAACAAAATATGTTCTCCTCACTTGACTTACACAATAATTCAAAAATTAAGATGTAGATAGTGAATTTTAAAGAATGGATTTGAGAAAGATGGATTTTTTTACGAGGAGAAAATTTCACACATCCGATGTAACAACTTTTAAATAATATAATTAAAGAAAAAAAAATACTGAATTCGAGCAAAGTTTTGCTCTAAACTTTTGAACAATTTGTTTGAGTTATTGGATGACTGACGGTTTGGTTTGGTTTATTTTTGTCGTCCGATTATCTACGCTAGGGATATAGGACCAGGGGGGAAGTGCCCTTCGTGGGGGTCTTTCTAAGGGAACCTAACCCGTATTTACGCAAGGTTCGAAGAAAACCACGAAAACTCCGAACGGTTAGGCCGACAACCGCGACTGGGTTCGAACCGAGCATCTGCCGTCTACCAGTTTGAGGTCAGAACCTCTCGGCCACTGGTGTGGCGGATGACTAACGAAATAACAGTTCAAGGCAGAATCTTCTACCTTTCAGGCATGTTCTTTTTATCTCTTTATCGTCAGAAGCACGTGTGCGTCCTCTAAAAGAAACCGTTAAATTTACGACGCAACATTGCTGACAGCAGTTTTTTCCGTAAATTTAATGGATTTTTTTCCGGCCAGATCTTGCCTTATTTATCACTGATTTAGTTTCTTGATAACGTAAGCACAACTTTTTTGTGCTAGATGAAGTGACTGATTCAGAAACCTGTTATACAATTTCGGCATAAGAGAGACAGTTTTCTCTCAGTATGACAATTCTGCTTTTTTTGTAGGTGTCCAATCCCAACCGTAGGTGTCTTTTTGTTGATGACATTCTTATAAATTATTTGCATTAAACAAAAAAAAATCAGAAATATTAAAAAAAACATTATCCTATTTTCAGGGGTGTAGCTAGCGGGGAACGGAGGGGGCGGTCCGCCCCGGGTGTCACCCTCTAAGGGGTGACACACACAATCTTTATTTGAAAATATATATAATTTTATAAAAGTTTGGAAAAGAATTCTGAAATAAAATTTCTAGCGCATCACTCAACAGAGTTATTTTTTTTTCTTAGAATCTGAAATTTTATACAGAATGGCGTGACTAAATAAGATATGCACCAGGAACAGAAACTTACCTATCCAACGAGTGGGTAGCAAAAGCAAACTTTTTAGTATTTTGTATTAATTTCTTCGGATTATCTATAAAATCACATCAGGCATGCAAAAAAAAAAAAAAAAAAAAAAAAAAAAAAAAAAAAAAAGTTTAAATTTTATTTGCAACAATGTAAAATTGTGATTCAAGAAAATATCACGGATTTTTTTTTGGGGGGGAGGGGGGGGAGGGGTGACACCATTTACATCCGCCCCGGGTGTCACCCATCCTAGCTGCGCCACTGCACTAATATTAACTTTCTGCAAAATTCATTCCAGCAAAATGCTCCTTTTGCAAATCAAAACATACTACACTTTAGTTACTGACATTTAATTGGTTCTCAGAACAGTACTTATGATTGGCTAGAAAGATTTTATTTCAATATATTTCAGATTTCATGACTAATTGTGTTTGTGTTTTATACTAAAGTAAGCGTAACTTTTTTTTATAATGCAGATATTTTAGTTGTATTTTTTTATTATTAAATTTTCCATTAAAGTTACTTGATATGTAAACATTTGTATTTTAGTAAAAATTAATATATTTTAAAAGCACACAAAATTATAAAACATGAAAACTTCAAAAAATGTTCATAATTTTGGCCACCACTATATTTACCGGGCAATAACCCTATGATACATGTTTCAATGCTTGGAAAGGGAACGAAATCGCAACATTCCGTAGCAACATTCTGATTGAGACATATTTATGCTTTATAATTCCAGCACTATTTAACTTAGTTTTGGTTATCTGCTGACCGGTTACTTAAAGCGGATTCATTTGTTTAATTTCGTCCTACATGCACATTTATACATCATGCCGAGCTCTCGAACGGTGGCTCTCCCTATTCGAGTTGGTTGGTATTTAGATCCTTAATCATGTGACGAGATCTGCACCTCACCTTTCATGATGTAATATTTAAATAAAAGTGATTTGTTATTTAAAAGTTATTATTTTTTCGTTTTTTATGCTACACAGAATGCTTTTCAATTTAAAAGTAAAGATTTAGGCGTAACCTATATGATCAGAGAATATATCTACGAAATTCATAACGATTAAATTTAATTAGGTATTATAATGTAAATTTTTTCTTATATTCGGTACTGTATGTGCTGAAAATTGAAACGAAACGAAGAGACAAAAAATATTTAAGATATACTAATCTTTCTATACGAGGACTCCAGAAGCCAAGGGGTACAAGTGACAAAATTTCGATTTGGTGTAAATTGAGTTTAAAGATAATTGATGTTAAATTGGAACATCAATAACAATTCAGTGAATTGAAATAGGAAATTTCTGCTTGTTGCATTCTGGTCTTTGAACTCTTATTTCAATAACTGTTAAAAAATAAAGTACAGTTTTCTTTAAATGTATAATTAATCAATATTGTTTGTTTTTCGAAAATAGTGGTTTGCCTCTATAACTCAGCAAATAATAAGAAAATCACTTATATTTCTTTACCTGAAATGAAAAAAGCATATTTTTAGGTCGTCTGTGTATTTAGTTTTTTTTTTTTTTTTTTTTTCAGTTTTGTCACTTATACCCCTTGGCTTCTGGGGTCGGCATATAATGTTGTTTCCAATTCTTAATTTGAAAAACAGTTCTTTTCAAATGCGAAAATTGAACACTTTTTCACTTTTCTACATAAAACATTTTTGCTAAAATATGTCACGATGTACAGTGCATCTATTTATAAATTGCATTGATAAAAATTTTCGCTATATGCAAATGTCACTTAAAATTTCTTTTCTCACTGATATGTCATTTTTGAAAAGTTTAATAGGAGAAATCTCTTCAAAATATTTGTCACTAACAGGTGCTTTTTCCTGTGACACCTTTGGAACTTTTTGAAAGCGCTTACTTCTCCAGAACTAAAAAATATGTATTTTAAGAAAATTTAAACTGACAATTTTCATTCTAGCTTTTCAATATGAGGAAAAATATTCTTTTTTAATTCATCTTGCTTATCCTATTAAAATTTTTAAATCAGTATGTTTGAATAACTCTTTCAGTTGAGTCCGCCTGAAGTGTCTACATACTCAAAATTACTTTTGTAGTATTTTAATTGGTTAAACATTTGCTTCAGATTGTTAGAATTGACTATTACTTATAGAGGTTTATTATTTTAAAAAGTTTCATATAATGCATGTATTATACTTTATATTAAATGGTATGTTTCTGTGTTAATCAACGAATATTATTATTCTTAAAATTTCACCTTTAAAAATAAAAATGAACGTATTATAAACTTTTATATTAAGAAATCTTAAAAAAAAAAAAAAAAAAAAAAAAAAAAAAAAAAAAAAAAAAAACTTGGTATTTTTATTTTTATTACCTCTAAACTAGTAAATCTACAGATCAGGAGCCTCAACGTCAGCTTTACACATCATTTTTTTTTAATACTCTTTGGGTAGTATTCAACTTCCCTTTTCAAATTTTCTATCCATTAGTATGCAAGTCAAAATCATAATGTTATAAATACCGTTCATATTTAACGCAAACCAATGTTTCAGATCAAATTACCAAAGATTAAAAAATCTTTCACTTCCCTCAGCTGACTCTGCTGCTTTATCTTTCGTAATCTGAATTAATTAAAAGGTTTTTTCACAGACTGCAAGCTTCTACTGGTGACTTCATTCCCGTATTATTAAAAAAAATGAATAAAATAAGCGAATCATTTCTTTTTTCATAATTGATAACATGAAAAATTAATCAAGTCTTCATCACATTTCAACGGTGACAATACGGAATTTTATATTTATATGGCCTTGACATACCTCAGTTATAAAAATATGAAAATCTGAGCCAATTATTATAACCCTTCCTTGCGCAGTGTTGCCGGGTCGGCAACACCTAAAGTTCCCCCTGTTTAGAGACATAACAATTCCGTGAATATTTCAAAAACTACTCTAATGGCTACTTTAAATCTTTCTTATGAGTTATAGATCGCAGCACCACAGAGATCAAATTTTACTGTTTTTAAATAATAGGAAAAATATTTTACTGTAATACGCGCTTCACAGCAATGCACTTCTCACTGCGCTTATCAATGGGGTACTTGCACGGTGTTACCACTTCGGCAACAGCTGTATAATTAAAACGGTTTGTGCAATCTTTACAAAATTATACCTGTCTACTCCTCTAGGCCTAAATAGATTACCTAACTTTTTTTTCTTTAAATTCCAACTTTAAAGGGTAGTGCGCCGGAAAGTAATAAATTATTGCCAAAAACAAAGTATTACGAATGTAAAACTAGTCGTTGGGGGCCACCGTAATACTTACCCATCATGGATATGTATATGAAGATAAAACATGTGAAAACTATTTATACAATGCATTGCAATTCGATATTTCGCAATGAACTCATGTATCTATATAACGCATGGTATAGGTACATTCAGTCTTGTACAGCAGCGTCACCTTTTTATGAAAATTGTAACTATATATATGTGACATTTTAAACATAGGGGGACAGAAACATCATCGTCAGGTTTCCCTTTCTCCACACAGAAGTCATGGCCAGCAAGAAAAAAACAAAATAAATAAATGTAGAAGATCCAATAAGTCACTCCTTGGCTACTGCAAGTTCATTTTATTAAACTGTAGCTATAATAGAGAGAAAAGCTCCTTTTGCAGACGATCTTTTACCGAAACATCCAAAAAACTACACTGTAAAAAAAAAGGTCGATCTACTAAAAAAACTTTAGTGATCCTTGTAATTACTAAAAAAATTTTAGTAATCTTAGTCGGTTACTAGAAAATCTGTAAGAATTACTAGAAAAAAGTTAGCAATGGATAGAGTTAATAGTTTTACATTTTTAATAGTTATTACTAAAACTCTCTGGGTGTGGCATTGATAGCATAGTGGTTATAGTAACGGACTCCAGGCTAAAAGGTCCCGGGTTCGATTCTGGACGCCGCCAAATACGTCCCGAATGTATGTAGTGTAAGTACTCGTTAAAAAAGGGATTATAAAAATCCTGTCAGAGCAGGTAGCAATGTTTTGGTTCTGCCATCTATTGTGGTTTTGCCGAAAATCTATCGCTTCAGAAGTTTGGATGCAGCTCGAAGGAAGCAGCTGTCCTTCGTGTGCACGTAAAGGTTATTAAAAATAATTTTGGAGCTATTACTAAAATTTTCTTGGTGGCTCATACTAAAAATTTTTAAGTTAGTTATACAAAAAAATCTTTTGTTCAGTTTACAAAAGAAATGCTTGTTTCACTTGCAAAAAAAAAGTTTGTAATGGTTACTAAAAAAATCTGTGGAATACAAATTTACTAAAGAATTTTTAGTAACCTCTAGAATTTTTTTTTACAGTGTAGTCGTTGGGGGCCACCGTAATACTTACCCATCATAGATATGTATATGAAAATAAAACATGTGAAAACTATTTATACAATGCATTGCAATTCCAAAACAAAATTTAAATATTGTTAGTATATATAGTAATGCTCTATTAAAGAACTGCTGATTACCGATTTCGACAAATTATATAAAACGCCAAACTACTAAAGTAGTACCGAACTGCGTAAAAGAAACATCCTTATAACTCCAAAAATAATAACTCTATTAACTAACAATTAACTGCGTCGGATTAAGCGTCTCATTTCCAATTAAAATAAACCTCTGAATTGAAATTTGAATGAAATACAGGGTCATGAAAAATCGAAGAATGTGGAAAACAGGATTACAAATATCCCGGCAACTAATAATTCGATCGACTTCGTTCCATATGCAAAATGTGTGTTATTTTATTGCCTTTTATGTCCATTCCTTAGAACAAAAAAATTCGAAAATTTTTATATACCTTTCATCAGAACGAATTTTTCGAGAGTCCGAAAAAAATAGTTCCGGATAATCGAGGTTGCTGATATTAAATAGGCTTCGTCCCATTTTTACCTATATACTAACTACATATAAAATTTCAAGTCTCTATCTCAATTCGTTCGGGAAATAGAGCGTTTACAGACAGACAGACGGACGGCAAAATTTTTTTTTCTAAAAATATGTTTTTCGGAATCTCCACTATCTAAAACGTGTAAATCCGTCAAAAAAAATTTCGATTTTCAAAACGATTGCAAGACTTACTCTATACTACGTATGATGGGTAAGTAAAGAAGTGACAAGTAATACACAGGAATCGACGAACCTTTATTCGTAAAATAAAAAATTATGCGTGTTGATGCATGAAATACTCTTATAGAGATTTTTAAAACATCTCTCAAGCAAATATCAATTATTTTAAATAAAATAGCCTTTACAAGTGAATTTTAATAATAAAAAAAAGACCAGTAACAGAAAACCTTCAAAAGGGCGCCGCTTTGGACAGCCCTGGTTTATACGAATGAAAATATTTATTTCCTAATCAATTATGTCATTTTGCGGAGCATAATTTTGTCATTTACTAATCATTTGCTTTTCTTTTTTTTTTCTTATTGAAATTTTTGATTAAAAATTAAACATTTCTGTTAGCCGTATGCAAACGATAAACCGTGAAATATTGGTGACATTGTTCTTTAATAATCAGAATTAACATAATAAAGCATGGCATTTCAATCGCAAAGGATATTATATTTTTTATATATGAGGTCAAATTCACATTGTTTTCGTATTATTTTGATTTTGAAGATGCATTCATGTCTGTTTTTTTAACCACTGAAAAATGGTTGTTGTTTTCGGTGGAGGATTGACGAACCTCTATTTTAAATTCAAAAGTGACGTGGTCACTTTTGAATTTAAATTAAATCCTTTACTTTTCGAAGAATTTTTATTTGAATTTAAATTAAATTCTTTACTTTTAGAAGAATTTTTATTTGAATAGGAAATTAAAATCTTTAAAATCATTGTAATAAAGGCGAAAACTAACAAATTTAAAAATGGGTAGACGGAAATTAACAGATACGGAAAAAGTCAAAGCCAGAGAAGTGAATGACCGTGAATCTCGCATTCAATGGCATTAAACACAATACGCTTACTTAAACAATCATAAAGTGATTTTTATTACCACTTTTTATTAATGTTTTACTAATTTATTTTTTCTTTTGCTATTTAAAATAAAAATTTAGTCAACATGTATAAGTTGCTTATTAATTTGGCGATTCGTATCATTTGGCGAAATTGGTCGACGGGATACCTAAATAGTACTGTATTTGGTTTGGCGCAAAAACGTCTTTCACTGCAGAAAACGAGAAAATCAAAAGATTATCGAGCCGCTGAAAACCAATCACATGTTGAAAGGCGATCACGAAAAAGGAAGCAATTTAATGCCGAACCGATTAATTGTAAAACATCATGTCTCGAGGGTGACCAATCCACTAGCCATGGCGTTTTACAATCGGTCGGTTCTAACCAGGAAAATTTGAGTGCCAATAGTGATTTTAACAAGCCGGAAAATGTTATAGCTATTACTCTTGATTTTCCACCACCTAAAAAGGAAACTAAAAAGCAATCGGCTTGGTAAAAACTGGAAAAAACTCTTTTGATTCAATGTCTGATGGACCCATTCACAGATGCATGTGCTGCGATCGACTTTGGTTTAAAACCTCCATCACCAAAATTCTGCTCTGTAAAATAAAACAGTATATGCCAAATGTAACTGCCAAACAATATATGTCTTACAAGTATAACAGTATATGCCAAAGTCTTACAAGTACAACAGTATATGCCAAAGCTGTATTTTAATAATGATTACTTTCGCACCAACAATGTTATATACTTTGAAATGTTTCTTTCGTCGCCAACTTTTAAGCTTTACTTGGCAACAATGGAGTGATGTAACTTAAACTAACCGTACCTTCAAATTGCAGCATGTATAAAGTCATTTATAGCATTGGCACGGATAATACACAGTAAAACAACTGATATTTAGCTTAAAATGATAGATGAATGTTTCGAGTGAAACATTTTTCAAATGGTTGGTGTAATTTCTTAAAATAATTTTTTTTTAACTTTTTTTTCTTTTATTTCATTTTTTTATTACAGAAAATCTTTCAAATAAAAATTAACTGTTTAGCATGCATTATTATTTCGAGATCTGATTTTCTTGACAACGGTAAGATAAAGATTGAAAGATTAGATTTTTATCGAAAAGGTTAAATTTTATAGAAAAATATCAATTTATTATTTATGAAAATAATGAGCTTTTTAATTTCTAAGAAAAATATTTAAACAAATTAAATAGAACATAGCCTGTCTTTGATTCTGGCGTAAAATCCATGTTAAATAAAGACGCAAAGACATTATTTAATTTATATTTACGTTAATTTGACTTCAAACAATTACACATATTTTCACATTTATGATATTTGTAAGTGTAGCTTCGTTGCTATGGGGAACACAGAAACAAAAATTAAAGCAATGAAATACGCAAATTTAAAAGAAATAAATTTATGAAAGAAAATATTTTTATTATTGGGACTGTGATAATTCAGAATTATCACAGGTTTTTAAAGCAAAATAGCAGAAATAGGCATTTATTTCTGAAAGAGGTTTCACCATGAAACTGCAAACTCAAAGTGACTCTTATTCTTAAAGTGATACTGCCGGCGATATTATAAAGGATCGCTACATCATTATCGATCAACGGAACCGACAGTCGGATGACAGTAGGGTGAATGGGTCGAATACCGACGTCGCGCCTTTGATGACACTCCGACACGAAGCGAAAGTAACCGTGGGAGGGAAAACTCAGGTGCCAATGGGAGCACGTTTTTACTATTCATTTAATGAGAAAAGATCATTAATGTTCATGATTGGTTTGTGACCTCTAAAGGGAGCCTGGATAGAAAGAAAAGGGAGAAAGTCAGGGTGTTTTTTAGAGAGAGAGAGTGGATTTTCGGAATGCAGATCAGAGCAGAGCGATGAGCTCGGAGTGTTCTCTCGGATAAGTAAAGCAGCTCGGATTGAGAGCTGGAAAAAGAAAGATCCCGCCAGATTATCTAAGAGGTTGATCTGATCGCAGAGCCCGGTGCAGAATCGCGGAGTGTATTTTTGCCAGGAGAGACAGTGGCAACTCTCGTCTTGAGAGGTTCTATAACGCAGTTATCTGTGCATTTTTTTAATTCTACGTTGTGTGTAATTTAACGAGACTTTGCGTTAATCACGAACTTTGTATTTACGGAACTCAAACTGAACTTTAGTTGAAGCTGGTTGGTCAAAGAGCATATGTGCTTATTAATAATTTAAATGCTGTAAATATTTATCCAGAGGATCTTTTGTGTTCTACGAATAATAAATAGATTCTCCATTAAATATTCTTGCCTGGATTATTCACCGAGTGGCACACACGCTACCTACCTCTTAGCTTATAATCTATTGAGGGCTAAGTTATTACAGGGCGTACATGTAAAATCTCGCACCGAAAAGAATTACGCACCGAATTTAAAAACTCTAACGAATATATATAAAAAAAATTGCAAAATAATATCAATAGTGTATGATTCTACGTATTTGGAAAATTTCATCATCCATAAATTATCTTTTAAATCTGTCAATCATATGAGCTATTTCCTTTCAACAAATAAAAATGAAATATCGCTTGAATTGCCATATAAAAACATTATTGCGTAAAATAAAATGTTCTATATTTTCCGACGTATGAACCAAATGTAGCGAAAAATTCCAGAACTTCATATTCTATATTTTCCGAATGAATGAATCAAATCTAACAAAAAACTATTCGCGTTTGTAATGACCGAAAGGTGGCGCTGTATAGACCTGATAATCGTTTGTTTACGTAATGTTGTTTGTTCCATGCTGTTGCACAGCGAAACCCGTTTAAAAAGCTATTTAAAGTGCAGTTTTTTTATCTTTTTTATTTAATTATGGGAGATAAATTACAAATATCGACAATTTTAGAATTTCTAGATGCTGGAAAATCTAGTAATTGCTTTAGAGAAGCTGAAGCAATTATTGATTCAAAGAGATTAGTAATGTGCAGCATTAAAGAATGCAAAGAAGAAGAAATAGATATTGTAGGCTCGTGTTTACAAACAAGCCAAACAGAAGGAAATCCCCATATTATTTCAGGTTTGCTAGTAAAGGAAAACAAAAATTTGAAAATAAAAAAAATTTCTTGCTGCAAGCATTGTGTTGCTGTCATGTTATTTTGCCATGAGTAAGTCAAATGTACTTTTTTATATTATAGATCTAAACTTTGTGTATAAAATTTTGATTTTAGATAATTTTAATACAAAGAACCCAACGTTGCATGCGTTATAGAACTGTTTATTTATTTATTTATTGTAGAACTGTTTATTTATTTATCGGCCTTTTAAACATTGATTTCAGCAGAAGATGCTCACGGTATCAGTTCTATTTCGTTTCAGACTTTGACCGCGAGAGGGCGTCTATTTCATTTCAAACGCGAATACAGCCTAATCCCAGTGCCTTACTAGAATACCCACTTAATTTCAAGTCAATCGAATGCTTTTTGCGTCAGTTATCACGGAACAGACAGACAGAAACCAAAAAATTTCGCGTCTCCAAAGTAAGCCTTCACTGAAGTTTCAGCAATCAAGAACTTTTAGATAAATCATCTTCAAACGTTTAAATTACTAGTAAATCTGCAGATCAAGAGCCTCAACGTCAGCTTTTCACTTCTTTTTTTAAAAACACACTTAGCGTAATATTCAACTTCCTGGAAGCTGTAATTTAAAATTTTCGAATTACGTAATTATTTATAAGAATAAAATAAGAATAAGAAATTTGGAGCCATCAAAAGCCGTTAAATTAAAGATTTAGTTATGTTAGGATATTCTGAAAAATTCATGATCTATTATTTTTGTTTTTTTATTATACCACAGTATATTTCTTCAGGGGGGCTCCGCCCCCTGAATCCCCCGTAGTCGCATTAAATTTAAATTTCTAACTTTCTATCAATCTGCTAATGGTTATCGTATATCTTGTATTTTTTTCTACATTTTGATTTATAAGGATAAGTGACAGTTTTAATAAGCATTTTTCATTTTCCGCATACTTCTAGATACCTGCCCATCAAAAACACCTAAATCTGATGTATCAGGAATTTTTGAAAATGTAAACTCAGTAATCTAGAGTTTTACAATTTTGTTTACGAAAAAAAGAAGTTTTGATTGCATTTTGTGGCAGTTATCGGGGACTGACATATAGACAGAACAGACTCAGAGATGGAAAACAATAAATTTTGCATCGCCAAAATAAGCCTTCGCCGAAGTTTCGGCAATGACGTCATTATTCATGAGTTATTGCTGTGCATGTTTCTTGATTTTTAACGACAACTATAAAATACCTGTTTTATTTCAATTATGACGTCAAATTTTATCAATTGAAATATTTGTTAAAAATAGAATTATTTTTTAATTTTTTTACTTCTAATTATGTCTCTATTTTTGTCAGAAAAATACTTATTAACGAAACAAATTTCCGTGTTTAATATATAACAAAGTACTGTTTTTTTTTTATTTTAATTCTGACGTCATATTTATTTTTTATTAGATTAATTTTTTGAATGGAAATTGCTCAATTGAAACTTATTGCCGCTAAAAAATTATTCCAGATTTTTTTTTTTTTTTTTTTTGAGCAAGGATAAAGGAAATTGGTTAAATTTTATCTAAAAAATCGCTCTTGATTCTGTATGAAAAAGAAGGAAATTTTGAATTATTAAGGTAAATATATGAAAAAAATTAATAAAACATAGCCTATATTCTTTTCTGGACTATGTTATATTTATTCGCAAAGATACAAAGACATTAATTCATCAGTTTTGACGTTGACTTCATTTAAATTTTCGTATTTGCTTTTAAATTTATAGCATTAAAATATAATAAGGATAAGGATGAATGGTTGCTTAGCAACCATTAAGAGAAAATAAAGAAAATGAAATATATATATTTCAAATAAGTAAATCTCTAAAACAAATTAGTTTATATTATTGGAACACATTTATAAAAAATCTCCAAAATTTACAGTAATAACTTTAAAAATCTGACAAATGCTTAGGCAAAATTTCAAAACAATATGAATAATTTAACTGGTAAATTTCAGTGTCCATTTATCCTTGAATTCCATTAATGAAATGTGTCATTTTCTCTCAAGGAAAAAAAAAATTGAAAATCATTGGATTTGCCATAGAAAAGAATTATTGCGCAAAATAAAATATTCTATATTTTACGAACGAATGAATCAAATCTAACAAAAAACTATACATCTTAATCCCAGTGCCTCACTAACATACACACTTAATTTCAAGTCAATCGGATGTTTTTTGCATTAGTTATCGCGGAACAGACAGACTGACAGACAGACAGACACCAAAAAATTTCGTGTCTCCAAAGTAAGCCTTCACTGACGTTTCGGCAATTAATTCAGTATTTATGTTTAACAACTAATTCTAACTGATTGTTATCAGTATCTTTATCTCTAATTGTTTAAACTTTTTTTTTTTTTTTTTTTTTTTGGCATGATTTTATGAAATCAACAATTCTGATGCCCTATATAATCTCTGAAACACATTCTCACTATTCTATTTTGTGCGTGCACAAATATTTGCCGTTTACTAATTGACATTATTTAAATTCTAATTACAAAGATATACCAAACACGGTAGCGTTTGGTATATGTGAAAGAAATGGAAAATGCAAAAGTAATTTAAAAATTTTTAGCAAACCAGTTGGTGTACGACAGTGATTTTTCTTTTCAAAAGATAGAACTCGACAAGACGAATAAAATGATAGCATTAAAAAAATCGTAATTTGGTGTAGTTTTTTATTTAACTTTTAACGAAACTTGTTGGATGTGCCAATCCCAAAACTTTCTTCTATCTCATACGTACATTTTAATATTTTAAAAAAATAGTTATAATCAAATAGTTATAATCAATGTCATGGCTTTAGGTATATGTTTTCTGGGGATAATACTTACCAGCCAAAAAAGTCCTTGCACATTTTAAGGATGTATTCCAGTCCAAACTGCTTATTTTTTGATTTATTTTTTAAATTATTTTTGATCTCAAATGCAACAAATTGACAAATTATAATATTTAGAAACAACATAATGTGCCATGTTTGTCGATGTTTTAATAAATTCAGAAAACTTTCAAAAAGAGCTGCAAAGTTGGCATTTTGAAGCAAGTTTTCTGAAATGGGAGATTTGGAAATGAAAATAATAGTCATACTGAGGAATTAATTGTAATAAATCAAATTCTAATTAGTTGAACGAAAAATGAAATCAAATGGCCTCTTGCATATTCCTTCAAAAAAAAAAAAAAAAAAAAAAAAAAAACACTTTTTTTCATTACTTTTAAAAATAAGTCTAACAATGTCTCAGAAATTTTCAAGCTGTTGAAGATAGAAAAATATTTTTTCAAATACACCATTAAACACCGTACAGGTTACCCAGACAGCTCCAACTGAGTACAATTGTCCCTAAGAGATTCGATGATAAGCACTAGTCGCGGTGTTCATGCCACCTATAAGTGCATACAACAAAACAGCCCTTACTTAACCCTCTCATGCATACGGGCCTCATATGAGGACAGATAATTATTGCATTATTCACTAAAAAAAAAATTCGAGCATTCATTTATAGAGATCTGATTTGTGGAAAGATAATAGCTAGCATGCAGCACAATAATAAAATTATTTTATAATGGGTCTTTCATTTATCACAAAAAAGATTTTTTTGTGAATAATGAAAAAAAATGAAAAATAATTTATGCATGAGAGGGTTAAAAAACATCTTTCGTCTTTACTATGTACTTCTGTATTACTACATTAGTATTGATATTTATAGATGATAATGGTTAACATTTTTCACAAGAGTACTAACATGGCGTAGTGCATGTACAAGTGGCATAGTTTAGCGAGAAAAAGAGTATTACCAAGAATTTTTTTTTTTCACTAAATAAATATTTATTAATTACATCATGTTTATCCCGATTCTAGAATTAAAAGGCAAATTTTAAAGTACAAAATATTCTTTACAAATTAAATCTCTTGTAGACCAGGAGGCGGCAGCAGACAATCACTTCATCGAGATTGCGGATGAAAATCTAGGATTAGTTAAATCTCTATTCGCATATTAAAACGCAATCGGTCTTTAAAATCATATTTTGATGGGAATAGCAAACAACTAAATACTCCCTTTTTTTAGGTTGACTCATAAGTTTAATATTATGTTTTCTGCTTCAAGTTCTGTATATTTTCATACTTTTTGCTGCAGGAAACCACAAAGCTTATATTATTTTTAATCTGCATTGCATCATTAAATTTTTAAAGATTTTAACATTTGTTTCAATAACAGAGAAAATTGAACAGTTTTCCTTATTAAAATTTTAAACTTTACTTCAAAACAGCAAAGTTATTTTTAAAAAAAATGCAATTTCTTCCAAATAAACATTTTTTCTTTTATAACATCGAATATTTAATTATATTAAATCTTCGCTTCGATGATTCATAAGACTTGGCTTTAATATCTTTAAAGTATTTTATAGTTAATATCCATTAAACTGCACTATTTAAATTTCACTACTTTTCCGGAGCAATTAAGAGAATTAAATCGATTTGTTCCCTGAAAAAAAAATATTGATACCGAGTTTGTACTTGCGAATTCTTTAAATTTCCTTTTAAACTTTATAAATAAACTCTTTTATTTGGCAATTTTATTTGATATTTGACTAAGCATGATAAAGGTTATTAAATTTCTAATTAAAATTCAAGACATACTTCCGATTTCATGCTACAAATTAACTTTATATTTTTAAACATGTATCGAAAACTATTTTGTATTTACTTTGTAATGTAAAGAATGTAAACTCTAATTTAGAATCGTGAGTTTTAAGTTTTCTTTACTCATTGACATCTTTTTTTATTTAGTTACATCACAAAATTTTGATGGAACTAAAATTTCTTAATTTCCTTCAAATTAATCTCGAAAAAATATTTTATTTTGTATATCGATAACAAACGATGTTAGAAACTCATTTAGTTATTAAAACTTATATTCTATTAATAAGAAAAAGGAAATTTAAATTTTCTTATGCTAATCATAAGTTCTGAATTGATATATTTTATAAAAATTCATTTTATGTATTAATGATACAATTTTTAATTGCAAAAATTAAAATCTCAAGCCAAATGGAATGTAAAACGCTTGTGTTTCAAAAAAACATTAGAACCCTTGATTGAATATTTACATTTGTAAATCACTCAAAATTAAATAAATATTATATTTCTGATGTAATTTAATAATAAAAGTTTATGATTTTTTTTACATCCCCCCCTAAACATTATTAAAAGAAGCGAGTGAATTTCAATTATTTTGTCAACCACTTTTGTTTTTTGTTGCTTCTTTCAAATGTGACGACTCTTAGATGTTTTGCTCTAGATTAATTTTTAAATTTTAATGATTTAACAACATTTGTAACATAAAATCTGTAATGATTATTAAGCTCAATATATTACAATTGATAGCAGTTTGTTATATTAAATCTAAAGATTCATTTTCAAACATTCTTTATGATACATATTACATCACAAATCTATTTGAAGAAGAATGAACTCTTTCAACGTCAATAAGTGTTAAATTTATTAAAAAGTTCGCTTAAATATATCAAGAGATTTAACGTTCAAAACAAAAGTTATTTATATTAGTTTTATTTTTATCTTTACACAGAAATAATTTAGTTTTCATTCAAAAAATGAAATAGAAAAATAATAGCGAAGTGATATTTTAATATAAATATGTCCAATATGCAGTTTGATTATAACGGAAGTTTCACTTTTTAAATGCTGTAAAAAAAAATAAATAAAAATAAAAAATCTACTCAGAAATTTATTATTTTTAATGTGTATATTTGCATAAATAAAAATGCACTTTTTTCAAACAATTTTTAAACTTGTTTTTTAATAATCTTAAATGTTACTTTTAAATATGTATTTTAGTGCAGCAAAATTTGATATAAAATAAATTAACCCTTGCTACATATCTGCAACATACCCAAAAGTCACAATTAATTTTACAGTGAGCTCCAAAATAAGATTTTATTTATTGATGCTATCTATCATCATAGCAATTGTTGCCAAACTATTTCTTAGAATTCTGAACATACTATTACTAAAGATACTGAGTTATTTTTTATACCAAATTTGTATTTATCATTTGAGTAGTTTCAGATCACTGTTGCTAAAATATAAATTTTAGCTTCGTAAATTGTGTAAAGTCAAAATGGCTGGAGATGGTTACAAATAGCTATTTACAAAGGTATGTTTGTAAAATTGTAATTTTCTAATTGTAAGTTCGTTAAATTGATGAGAAGTAAGTCATTTTCAACTGACTTCAAGGAGGAGGTTATGATTTCGACCTGTATGTATTTGTTGTTCACTCATAACTTCCGTAAATATGAACCGATTTTAATAATTCTTTTTTTGTTTGAAAGTGTAAGATGCCCACATGGTCCCATTTCAATTTTATCAAATACTTGCTATTAGAACTTTTTAAAAATAAAAACTTGAAAATCCCAACTCTTTTTGAAGCAGTCATCCAATTAGAAGCGTTCATTTTTCAGGTAATCGCAGGCTCTCATGTCGAGCACACAAGTCAGATGTGTGTGTACAATAAACAAATAAAATTTCAGGCTATAACTCTTACAGCGATACTAGATCTTTTAATTTCATTAAATTCTGGTGACTAGAATGTTTTATAAATAACAAAATGTGGATTTTGTTATTTAAAAAACATTCAGCCATTAAAAAAAAATAATAATGATTTGTCGCAAATCATCTTTTATTGTTGCAACGTTTATAAGTCATAACCATATTAAAACTATGCATTCATATGCGTTAGTGCCAAGTTGTCGCCAAGCTTGGTATTTTTTTTCAAGTCGGTTAGTATTTTTTTTTTAAAGCATATTTTATTATCTACTTTTCACTAATATAAAAAAATATTAATAATTTATTATTTTTATGTTTGAAATCATTTTTTTGACATAACTAAAATCATATTCGATTTTATATTTTCAATTTTAAAGTTCAATTCCACTTAAAATAGTTATTCGATTTAAAAATTCTGTCAGCATATCTTCACTGTTGTAATCGTAAAACAAGCAGAAGGTATATGCGTAAGTCATGAACGTCGTGCTGTGAATGTATTTAATAGCTTTGTTAGAAAAACGTGGATGTACGGTGCATGGTTAAATAATCCAGTGTCTGTACGGTGTATCTCGGCGCACGGCAATGTGTACACTGTAAAAAAATTCAAGAGGTTACTAAAAATTTCTTAGTAAATTTGTATTCCACAGACTTTTTTAGTAACCATTACAAAGTTTTTTTTGCAAGTGAAACAAGCATTTCTTTTGTAAACTCAACAAAACAATTTTTTGTATAACTAACTTAAAAATTTTTAGTATGAGCCACCAAGCAAATTTTAGTAATAGCTCTAAAATTATTTTTAATAACCATTACGTGCGCCCGAAGGGCTGGAGCTTTCTTCGAGCTGCATCCAAACTTCTGAAGCGGAAGATTTTCGGCAAAACTGCAATAGATGGCAGCACCAAACATTCCTACCAGCTCCGAATGGATTTTCATAATCCCTTTATTAACGAGACACTACATACATTCGGGGCGTATTTGGCGGTGGCAAATTTCGAACCCGGGACCTTTTAGCCTGGAGTCCGTTACTATAACCACTATGCTATCAAGGCCACACCAACTGCGTTTTAGTAAGAGCTATTAAAAATATAGAACTATTAACTCTATTCGTTGCTAACTTTTTTCTAGTAATTGTTACAGATTTTCTAGTAACCGACTAAGATTACTAAAATTTTTTTAGTATTTACAAGGATCACTAAAGTTTTTTTAGTAGATCGACCCTTTTTTTTTTACAGTGTAAGCCAAGTTCGCAACGTAAAAAGGTGGCCGTGGGTTATATTACACGAAGTATTTCGGGCCACTTTTGACCCCCCCCCCATATCTTAAATTCTATTTGACCTACACACTTGCAGTTTTTCTTGTCATGTAAGACTATCTTCTAATTACCTAATCCAATAAATTAAAAAAATTATCCCCTAATTGTTCATGAGAATTTCACATCCGAAAATCACCAATTTTATAACTGACTCACTCACTGATTGACTAACTCACTCATCAAAATATTTGCCTACTTCCAGGTGAGTTAGGAAGTTGAAATTTGGCGTGGAGGTAGGTTTTTGGATTTATAAATGAAATCGCCATTAATTAAACATTAAGGTTGGTTAGATGATAAATATTGAATTACAATGGGAGTTTGTGGGAATTTCGCGAAAGACCAGAAATACCAGTGCCAAATTGGCGTTTTGTTTGGCGAGTATCGGGGCTAATGTCTGAAATTACGAAACCGATTTCAAAAGTAATGGTACCAAAATGATGGTATTCGCCCCAGTTTAAACATAGGCTATATCTTATGTCTATGTCATTATCCAAAAAAGGTGCAGAAGCGAAAAAAATCTAAAAATGCGATTTTTGTGTTACTATAAACATGAAATTCAGCATGCTAATTACTTAGAAGATATAAATTATCACTAAGAATATTTTCTAAAATATACCAAATTTAAAAAGGGTAGAAATCCGTGAAAAGCGTTCTAAATACCAATTTTTATACAATCTCATCAAGTAACGATCCTATCTTAAAAGTAATAATACAAAATGATGGTGACAGTCCTTGTTCCACCATAGGCTGTAACTTATGTCGATGCCACTAATCCAAAGGGAGTGTAGGAGCAAAAAACTTTCTAATAATGTGACTTTTGTGTTACTAAAGAACATAAAAATATAAAATTTGGCATGATAATTATTTATAAGATATAAATGTAAAATTTATATCTAAGGGCATTTTCTAAAAAATACGGAATTCAAAAGGGGTGAGAATGCACGAAAAGCGTTCTAAAAACATTCTAAATTGCGATTTTTTAGCAATCTCAGCAAATAACGAACCGATCTTAAAAGTAATGATATCAAAATGATGGTGACAGTCCTTGCTCCAACATAGAGTGTATCTTATGTCGATGTCACTAGCCCAAAGAAGGTGCAGAAAAAAAAATTTCTTAAAATGAGATGTCTGTGTTAATGAAACACCGAGAAACATAAAATTTAGAATGTTAAATGCTTATAGGATATAAATTATCACTAAGAACATTTTTACTAACAAGTACGAAATTTAAAAGGGATGAAAATGCACAAAAAGCATTCTAAAATATTTTTAAATAGATATTTTTATAAGCTAATCAATCTTGGGAAGTTATCGAACCAATTTAAAAAATGGTGATTTCAAAATGATGGGGACAGTTCTTGTTCCAACGAAATCATTGGATTACAATGGGCGTCTATGGAAATTTCTCGAAATACTAGAAATAGCGCCAAGTTGCCATCACTCTTGGAGAATAATTTTTGTCTACAATTTGGTGATGTATTGCCAAGTTAGCAGCAAACGTTTTTGGTCGACAGACTAATGAAGTAGTACCGAATTGTGTAAAAGCAAAATCCTTATTAGTGGGATTTAGAGGAACTTAAGCAATCTTAATATTAATATTTTAAAGTTTGGCTGAAAAAACATGTGCGTAAACGCAGGAAAAAAGCAGTAAAAATAATTAATATTAAATAAGATAATTTAACACTAATCAATACCTACTTATTTGATGAAAAATAATGATATCCTATCAAAAACACAAATGTGAAAAAATGCAAAGTTCGTTAACGGTTCCACTTATAAAAAGAGTGAGACCTAACTTCAAACCAAGTTTTTTCGAAAATCCTTAAATCTTAACTGCTGTCATGCATAATGTTCTTCAATTGCTTAAAATGATTTGTTATCTTACTTGGTATTCAATAGAGCGACTTGACAAGTTGTCAGCCTCTAACTTTAATTTTTGTGTCTAAGTATAATTTACTCTAGTATGACAATGGCAAAGATCTAGTCACTCAAGTATTCGAATAAGTATATCAAATTTAAGGTATTGACAAGTTTAGGAACTGACTGTCTTCAAGTTCTGATCAACTAAACAGAGAAATTTCAATAAAAGTAAACTTGCTAAGACACTCTATTGAATAGCAGGTAAGATAACAAATCATTTAAGCAATTGAAAAAATTATGCATGACAGGAACTGTGATTTAAGCAGCTCCGAAAGAACTTCATTTGTAGTTAAATATCACTTCTTTTATAAGCGGAACAGTTAACAAACATGGCATTTTTCCACATTTATGTTTTTGATAGGATACCTTCTAATACATCCTTGCACATATTGCTGTGCCATTTAAACGTTCTAACCGTGTATTTTTTTTCTATAATTTGCTGAATTTAAGGGCTGATTTTATACAAAATTCATAAATATCATTTTTTCCAGTGCATAACATAAGTTAATATGTTTGGTAATTATAATCAATTCCTAATAGAAATATTTTTCATAGCTAATATTTCATGAATCGTTAAATCTACATGTCAAATTCTGCAGGACTGTTAAAGGATTAAACAAAAAAATTTCTTTCATAATTTTAATGGTTTTTAGAAAAACAAATAGTTTAGTTTGAAACAATTGTGATAGATCGAATATTCAATTGTTTTCAATATTCTCATTTATTGCAACAGAAAAAAAATGTATAACAAAGATTGAAGTCTGCATTACATTTTGATTCAGTAACTTTCTTCTGGTACATTGTCTTTATAGCAGCTCCTAGGTTTTAATTGAGATGTATCGCCAAAGTATAATAACGTTATAGATGTAAATAGGTTATCCCGTCGACCAATTTTGCCAAATTATACAAATTGCCAAACGAATAGCCAAATTATGCATATTATTGACATAATTTTTATTTTAAATAACGAAAAAACAAATAATTAGTAGAATATTAATAAAAATCTTAATAAAAAGTCGAAATAAAAATCACTTAATGACATTTTGAACACGTGAATCGTATTTAATGTCATTGAATGTGAACATTGATCATCCATTATTGGCATTTAATCTTATACATTAGAGATAATTTTTTGGTCGCCGGGATAACCTAGTAGTATCCATTGTTTTTATAGCAGATCCTAAGTTTTAAATGAGATATAGCCAAAGTATAACAACGTCATAAATGTAAATAATTTTACAACGTGTATAAATATGTAAAATGTATCATATATATTCACAACAGTAAAATCATTCACGACATTGTGAATGTAGTCACTGGAGTCAAAGCTTATGACGAAACCGTCACAAATCACACTACATTCACAAGAATGTCCCAATGTGACATGAGAAAATTGCCACTATCGTCACAAAATAGTCACAGTATTAATTCAATATTGTCACAAATGACACATATTTCACATGTTTGTCACACCGTGACTTCGCAAAAGGGTCACAGTGTGACTTCATAAACGATCTCTAAAATGGCCATAATGTCTTCACATTCTAGTCACTATGACTTCAAATCGGCGTCACGTGACGTCATGTCAACGGTTATAAAGTCACAGTGTGACTTCACATCAACGCCATCCTGACGTCTCCATGTCTTACAAGAGTCACTGTAAATCAAAAACAAAGGAGAGTGTCCATATTTACACATTTTCCTCTATCATTAAAAAAAGATACTAATTATATAAAAATATTAGGAACATATTTGCAGGTATTGAACCTATTTATCAATACGTATTTCCTTACAATATAACAAACAAAAAATTCTAGTTATTTTGCATAACTTTCATACATAATATGAAGACTAAGATTAATTAAATATTCACTGAATTAAACACATTTTAATGCCAAAAAAAAAGAAAATGATTTTCTAGTCTTAGGAAACACTAAATTTTCACATGATTGTCACACCGTGACTTCACAAAAGGGTCACAATGTCACTTCATAAACGAGCTCTAAAACGGCCATAATGATTTCATGTTCTAATCACTTTGACTTCACATCGACGGTTATAAAGTCACACTGTGACTTCACAACGACGTCATCCTGACGTCACCATACCTTATGAGAGTCACTTTAAATCAAAAACAAAACAGTGTCCATATTTACGCATTTTCCTCTATTATTAAAAAAATGATAGTAATTATATAAAAATATCAGGAACATACCAGGTGTCCAGTAAATGATTGACCCATTTTAAAATTAAATAACAAAAAAACGGTTTGAGATAAAAACACGCGGTTTGCAGTATTGTTATTAGAATATCAGCAAATTTTAAAGTACGCACTTCCTTAAAATAATTCGAATTTCGGCCAAAAGATGGCGCTGGCGGCATCAGACTGCAGAAATAGAGTCTATTTTCTTCTTTTCAAGCTCATGATCTTTCCGGCTCATTTTCCAGAGTCGAATCTGAGTCGAAGTGTTGAATCGACTCTCCACTCAACTGCAGAAATAGGTTTTCTTGGTTGGAACGAGATTTAAAATAACATTTAACATTGAACTATGTCTATTGTATTAACCTCCTCTGACACATATCACGGGGAACTATAAAAACTAGTTTAAAATCACTGTAAAACATCACTAAAGGTGTATCAATCTATAAATAAATACTTATGACATGCAAACATTTATTGAAAAACCTAAAAATAGTTTTTACAATTCTAGAAACATTTGAATTAATTTAAAGGATGTTCTTTAATGTTTCAAAATTCTCTTCCGAATATGTTATTTTAATCGCTTAACTGATTCTTTTTTTTTATGTATAGTAAATTGAAAATATTGGATAAACGCCATTTTTCTTAAGCTAAAATAATCGTCAGATTTAATTTAAATGTTTCTTCTACTAAATAGTATGAAATTGCATTTAAAATTTTTAGTAGTGTCAGAAAGCTTTAAGTGATGGCAGAAGAAAACTATTATTGCTAGTACGTTGTTGGGGCAAATCAGTTAAATGTTTAAAACAATGGTATGCAAAGACCGTCCCCAAGTCCCCTGTCTATGAAAAAACGGGTCAATTACTTATAAATCGGCACATTGATTTTTTTTTAAAATCTTACCATAAAGGAATCCATCTACAACAAATCATGTCTTAAACATAAAAAATTATTGATCCTGAGGTAGAAAGAAACAGGCAAAATTACCTGCTAAGACAAAAATCTGCCTAAAATAAAATATTATTATTTTATCCGAAAACTGAATTCATCCCTACTTTATATTCATATTTTGTCATTTAACGTATCTAAAAATTTTATAACGAAAGCCATGATAGATTTTAAGATGTCTTTTGCACACACCTCCCTCCCCCAAGCAGGATAGCAAACGTATTTATGGTGAAATGGAAGGAAGTTTAAAAAGAAAAAAAAGAAGTACCTGTATTTATATCCTTATAGTCACTCCTTTTCAAAACTACATTACAAAAAGCATCATAAATCCTGAAATATATTTTCGTCCTCACCCCCCCCCCTATTTAAATTATTCTGTATGAGGAAAAGAACGAGAAAGAAACATTCTGAAAATATCTCCTGTATCTGATTTGAAATAAGGAATATTATTAAAAATATGATTTGTTATATATTTTTTAAATATGTATGAAAAATGTGATTGTTCAATTTATTTTGTAATCTTTTCATTTATAAAATTGAACAAAAATAAGCAGACATTCAGTTATATCTAAAATATCTATGACCCCTCCCCCCCACCAGTAGGCCATAGGTTCTGACGTTTCAGCTGGTAAACGGCAGGTGCTAGGGTCGAACCCAATCGCTTTCGTCGGCCTAACCGTTGGGAGTTTTCAGTAGTTTTTTTTCGAACATTGGATTTCCTTGTGTAAATACGGGTTAGGTTCCCTTAGAAAGACCCCCCCCCCCACAGAGGGTATCCCTCCCTTTTCGGGCCTATATTCCACGTGTAGATAATCGACCAACATAAAATAAACCAAAACAAACTAAAATATCTATAGACAATTTCATGGAAACATTTTTATGGAAACTTTTTACTGAAATAAAGTTTCGTTTCTTTTACTTCTAGTTTTATTAATATTACATGAGACAAATGCTGTTGAAAACGTTTCAGAAGCCAACGCAGTATCCACTGTCCCGATCCTTTCATTCATTTACTATCTCCCAATTCTACATTTTTTTCCTTTTGGATTCGATGAGTTGAAATACGAATCGGCTTTAAAAGCCTACACTGTAAAAAAATTGACGCTTTTGCAGCATCGTCACTCCATTGCTTTTATAGAAAACGATTACTTAACCCAATTATGGAGCATTCTCATGGGTCAAAAGAGATATAGTCTATAAAAGCGGGGGAGTGACATGCAGCAAAAGATTCACATTTTTTACTGTGTAGATTAGAATTTTTGAAGCTATATTTGTGTAGTGTAATACCGAATATCCGTAAAAAAAGCAATAAACATTAAAATGATGCTCTTAGCACAATGTCAAGTTTAAATTTTGAAGAAGGGATTTGCGTCATCCACACTGTACATAGAAGAGGTTATTAGTATGCTGATGTAAATTTTATGAAATGCCAAATGGATTTTAAATATCCACTTCTTTGACTCTTTAGCCAACTCTAATTTTAGTTCTGACGTCTATACTGGTAGACAACAAGCGCTGTGTTTGAACCCAATCGTGTGTCAATCACAGTTCAATCTTAAATGTTATTTTAAATCTCGTTCCAACCAAGAAACCCTATTTCTGCAGTTGAGTGGAGAGTCGATTCAACACTTCTACTCAGATTCGACTCTGTAAAATGAGCCGGAAAGATCATGAGCTTAAAAAGAAGAAAAGAGACTCTATTTCTGCAGCCTGATGCCACCAGTGCCATCTTTTGGCCGAAATTCGAACTATTTTAAGGAAGTGCGTACTTTAAAATTTGTTGATATTCTAATAACAATACTGCGAACCGCGCATTTTTATCTCAAACCGTTTTTTTTTTGTTGTTATTTAATTTTAAAATGGGTCAGTCATTTACTGGACACCCGGTACTTGTAGATATTTAACCTATTTATCAATATTCATTTCCTTATAATATAATAAACAAAAAATTCTAGTTATTTTGCACAACTTTCATACATAATAATAAGATTAAAATTAATTAAATATTCACTGAATTAAACACATTTTTAATACCAAAAAAAAAAAAAGGAAATGATTTTTTAGTTATAGGATACACAAAAGTGTTAACGTTATTTTCACTATAAGATTGAACACTAACTATTACTTAAAGCGTCTTTTCTCCGTATAACAGCTAAGTACAAAACTTTGAACGTATTTAATCATAATCCTTTCCCTAGTGTAAGTTTTATCTTTAGAATGTCTACGTAGGAAAGCAAGGTTTGAAACAGTCTGTAAACTCTGAAATGCGTTAAATTTTAATATTGTGTGCTGTATTGTTTGAAATAAATATCAATACTTAGATTAACATTGTTTAAAAAATCTGGGACAATACAATGTAAGCATATATAAGTCTGATAACATTTATAAAATATAAGTATGGTGACAAGTTTCGATATATTCTCCAATAAAAAACAATGTCGCACAATTTTTCAAATACAATGTACATATAAATATAAAGTATTTCAATTATTAACTAATCCGAAATATGACCAGATTTAAAATTATTATATTTCGTCCCTAAATATTTTAATTCATATTTTCAAAAATTTTTTTTGGTATTCTTCGTATTTTTTCATTCGCCACTATAATACTTTCTTTTCATTTCATGTTTTCGATATAGCCCAGATAATATGAGATTGGTATAGAAGATTTTTTGCGTTCTTTCAAAAGCCTATTTACTCCAATTTTACACTAACATTATAACAGTAATAAAAAGACCTTTTTATTATATTAAAAGTCTCGTTTAGTGCACTCTTTTGTAATCAATCGCCAGGAGTATACAACTAGTTGCATAAACTCGGAACAGAAATTTTTTGCGTACATATCTTCTGCATCACAAGAGATATTTCTCATAGAATTTCATTGCATTTCACCAATTTTCATTGAATTAATTTTGTCATATTTCAAATTTATCCAACGATGAATTAATTTATTACAGAGTATTGCATACCATTGTCAAGAAGATATCAATAAATCAGTTCACCTTATTTTGTGTTATGGATAAATCATACATCAATGATTATAAGACCAATTCATTGTAAAACAAAGTTTCGTTGATTGCTACCCGTAAGACATGGTGACGTCACTGCAACGTCGTTGTGAAGTCACATTGTGACTTTGTGACCATCGATTGTCGATGTGACGTTACGTGACGTCGATGTAAAGTCACAGTGACTAAAATGTGAAGTCGTTATGGCCGTTTTAGAGCTTTTTTGTGACGTCACATTGTGAGCACTTTGTGACGTCACTATGTGACCAATTTGTGAAAAGTGTGTCATTTGTGACTACTTTGACATTAACATTGCAATCTCACAGGAAAATTAGCGAATGACGTTTGAGTAGATTGTGGCATCAACAAACATTTAAAAAATTAGGTATTTCGAATTCTACACAACATTTTACACCTTCGCCATAGTTTTCCGTGTTCCGAATATTCCAGATGGTTCTTATTAAATAACAAATGAAAACAAGAATTCAAGAATGTTGTGAGTGAAAAGAGAGGCTTCAAAATGATCCGAATTTTCTAAAGATTGTAATAACAAGTGATGAAACTTGGGTGAAACATTTGTGATGAAACATTTTGATTTTCCTTCGAAATCCGCAACAAGTGCATAATAACACACTGATTTTTCACATCGGAAAAAATCCGACATACCTAGATCTGCTGAAAAATTTTATATCTTTATTTATTATAAAGGTGTAATCTATCAACAAGCTGTGCCTCCAAAAACTATTGTGAAAGGCAAATAATATGTTTCAGTTTTGAAAATTTCACGATAACACATATCGAGAAAGCATCGCAAACTAATGGGGAATTGGACATTGCATCACGATAATGTTTGTCCGCATGTCAATACTTCCGTTCAACAATATCTTAGTAAGTGCTTATTAACTTTTCAGTTTTAGAGATGTATCGTTTTATGTATATCTACTCACTCTTGTTCCCCTTTTGTGTCCGCGGATAATGCCTCTGTGTGCACCGAGTTTTCCCTCCATCTCTCATCAAATTAAAGATTGTGCTTGTGTCAGTGTATCCTTAACATCTCTTGAAGATGCCCAATTGTTTTAGTTGAAACCTTCGGGAAACTTTTAAAATCGTTTAAAATGTTTAAACGTAATGTATATTTTAAATGTCAAGTAGATTTTAATTTTTTTTGTATGAAGAAAAATTAATAAAGAAATGAATATTAATGAAGAAAACTTTAGAAGAAAAGTATGTTCTCGTCGTTAGATAGAAGAATAGATTCGGTAGAAGAGAAAATGGAAAGGAAAATGGCGGAAGTAGAAGAGAAAATTCAGAATGAAGTTTGTAACGTTGAAGAGAAAATCAGTAACGTTGAAGAGAAAATAGGTGAAGTAGATGAAAAGCTAAATAAAAAAATACAAGATCTTGAGAAGAAACTTTCAGCGTCCAGTGGTAATTATGAAGAATTAAGGAATCCGCCTGCTTCTCCTGTGCAAGTTAAGCTGTCGACATACGACGGAAAGAGTTCCTGGCAAGTTTACAAAACCCAATTCACCATTGTAGCCGAAGCGAACAAATGGAGTGACGAAGTGAAAGCTAGTCAACTGGCAGCATCTTTGAGAGGAGAAGCCGCGACGTGCTGCAAACATTGCCCGATATGATGCAACTCAATTTTGAGACTCTAAGTTGTGCACTTGAAATGAGATTCGGAGAAAAATTCTTGAAGGATTATACGAGAATACAAATGAAGAGCCGCCATCAAAAATCGAGTGAAACCCTTCAAGAGTTTGCCTCAGAAATAGAACGTCTGGCAAATTTAGCATTCATCGACTGCCCAATAAATGTACGGGAAATGCTTTCACTGCAGTACTTTGTAGACGGAATAAAAGATCCCGAAGTGCAGAGAGCGGTACGAATAGCAGATGTACAGGATTTAAAGGCTGCATTACTATATGCTTTAAAGTTGGAAGCAGCTACACAAACCAGCCGAAGAGATCGTCATTCAGTCCGAGGGGCAACGGTGAACTAAAGCTCAGACACTGAGATCGACTTCTTGAAAGAAATTAGGAAAATAAATCAAGAACTTGAAGCTTTAAAATGCGGAAGAACAAGCTCAAGATGACAGAATCTCAAGTGCTGGGGATGTGGTGATACAGGACATCTCCGAAGAAATTGCCCCAAAATCCACGAACGTGAGATAAATTCAAACAGTCAGCAGGGAAACTAAATTTTGGACATCTCGCGGGGCGGAGGTTGCTAGAGAATGAAAAGACCCACCTGAAGATCCTCCAGACATAAAAAATGAGTGGCTGTGATAATGAATTATATGTGATAGGCTTTATTAACGGAATTCAGTGCCGTATGATTGTTGATACAGGAGCCAATGCAACAATAATAAGAGAAGATTTGGCTCGAAAACTGAAATGTAAACTCATCTGGACTCCACCCTGCGTTACCCTGCAAACTGTGACGGGCGACAAGATAGGCATATATAAAAAGGCCAATTTAACCATCAACTTTGGAGGAAGCAAATATTAACATACGGTATATGTGGCTGACATAACAGATTCTTGCATAATCGGGCTAGATTTTCTGAAGAAGTTTGGCTTCAAAGTTGATTTCAAAAATAACAAAATGCTCTCAAAATTTGAAGAAATAAGTCTTTTTGGATTAAATAACGAAATTGAATATAAACAAACAGTAACAGCCAAAGAAGACATCAATCTAGGCCCAAGAACAGAATTTTTAGTTCCAGCTGTAATTAACAATGAAACTAATTATCGATTTGGCCATATAGATTATCCCGAAGACAATAGTAAACAAGCAGGAGTATTGGTGGCTTCATCTGTAGTGGACTCTCGAAGAAGACCATTCCAGTCAGAATTGCTAACATCAGTGATAAGACGAGGACTATCAAGAAAGGAGAGGTGATAGCATCATGTGCTCCTGTGACGTGCATAAGTCAAAATTCCAATCACTCTCAGAAATCTTCAGATAATTTAGTCAAGGATTTGTTACAAAATACGGACTTAGATCCAAATCAAAGGGATGCTGCGGAAAGTTTAATTAGAGAATTCCAAAGTTTATTTTCCCAAACATCTGAAGACTTTAGACGAACTAAAATGGCACAACACCGAATAGACACGGCAGATCACTCTCCTATTAAACAGCACCCTAGACGATTACCTTTTGCCAAGCAAGAAGAGGTGCAGAATTTAATTAAGGATATGGAAGAAAATGACGTCATCGAACCATCGACAAGTCCATGGTCGTCTCCCATTGTATTATTAAAAAAAAAGGATGGTTCTACAAGATTTTGTGTAGACTACCGCCGACTGAATGACGTCACCAAAAAGGATAGTTACCCTCTGCCAAGGATTGACGACACTCTTGACACACTTGCGGGCAACACTTGGTTCTCGACTTTAGACCTGAAGAGTGGTTACTGGCAGGTATAGATCCATCCCGACGACCGCGAGAAGACTGCCTTCACAACGGGACAAGGATTATGGCAGTTCAAGGTAATGCCTTTTGGTCTATGTAATGCACCTGCAACTTTTGAACGCCTTATGGAAACGGTTCTCCGGGGGCTGTCATATGAGGCATGTCTTGTTTATTTAGACGATTTCATAATCATAGGAAAATCTTTTGATGACCATCTGAATAACCTCAGGCGGGAGCTACAAAAGTTAAAGGAAGCTAATTTGAAGTTTAGCCCTTCGAAATGCAGTTTGTTTCGCAATGAAGTCGCCTACCTTGGACACATCATTTTGGCGGATGGAGTTAGGACTGATCCGGAGAAGATATTGACCGTGAAAAATTGGAGTCGTCCAGCAAGTGTTCACCAGATTCGCAGTTTTCTAGGATTATGCACCTATAATAGAAAATTTGTCAAAGGCTTCTCGATGATTGCAAGACCATTTCATAACTTAACAGAAGCCAATCAAAAATTCATGTGGACAAAGGAATGTGACGCTGCTTTCGAAAAGCTTAAGGAGGCCTTAGCATCCACTCCAATTCTGTCATATCCTCAAATTGATAAACAGTTTATACTTGATACGGATGCAAGTAACGAAAGCATTGGCGCTGTACTGTCCCAGGAAATCGACGGCCAGGAGCGTGTTATCGCCTATTTCAGCAAGTGCTTGTCAAAGGCAGAGCGAAACTACTGCGTAACAAGAAAAGAGCTTCTTGCTGTAGTGAAAGCCATAGACCATTTTCATCATTATCTCTACGGTCGAAAATTCCTGATCCGAACTGATCATGATTCTCTAACTTGGCTATTGAATTTTAAGAACTCTGAAGGCCAGATAGCCAGGGGGATACAAAAGCTTCAAGAGTACGATATGGAGATACGCCATCGAAAAGGCTCATCACATGGAAATGCAGATGCTCTCTCAAGGAGACCCTGCTCAGAGAATTGTAGATACTGCGACCGGGTTGAGAAGAAATTTAATGTCAAAGGTCCTATAGTAAGACAAGTTACAACTGGGTCTACATCATCGCAAGATCCGTGGAGTGACGAGAGCCTGCGTAAAGATCAACTTGCTGATCCTGAAATTAAGCCAATTCTAGAGCTGAATGAGGAGTCCAACAGGAAGCCCAGCTGCAAGACATGGCCCATTACCATCCTACGACTAAACGTTATTGGGCTCTTTGGGATTCCCTACATTTGAGGAACGGTATTTTGTACCGAAAATAGGAGTCTGACGATGGAAAGACATGTAGATGGCAACTACTACTCCCTATGTCGAGAATTTCTATGGTCCTTCAAGAACTGCATGTAGTCCCACAGGAGGTCATTTTGGTGTAATGAAGACCCTACAAAAGATTCGAGAGCGTTTCTACTGGAATAATGTTCGCAGTGACGTGGAGAAGTGGTGTCGAACTTGTGACACCTGTGTAGCACGTAAAGGTCCAAAGAGGCGCACCCGTGGAAGATTGCAACGTTATAATGTAGGAGCTCCTTTCGAGCGAATTGCTCTAGACATCCTGGGTCCACTTCCTAGAACATCTGATGGCAATAAGTACATCCTCGTTGTCATGGACTACTTCACTAAGTGGCCTGAAGCCTACGCCATTTCTAATCAAGAGGCGGTAACCGTAGCAGACATACTGATTCAACACTGGGTTTCCAGATACGGAGTTCCTCTTCAAATCCATTCCGATCAAGGAAGAAATTTTGATTCGGCTGTGTTCAAGGAAATGTGTGGACTACTCGGCATGGACAAAACTCGAACAACACCTCTGCACCCTCAATCGGACGGCATGGTGGAGCGGTTCAATCGTACCTCAATAGCCTCTCCCTCCTGGTGTCTAAAGATCAACAGGACTGGGACAAGGAATTGCCTCTGTTCCTGCTTGCCTACAGGAGTGCTGCACATGAGGCTACTGGTTATTCCCCTTCTCAAATGCTCTTTGGTCGTGATCTTCGTCTACCTGCGGATCTTTTGTTTGGCCGTCCTCCTGACGCTCCTTTATCGCCCGAGGAGTACGTGGATGAACTCCAGGCACGGATTGAGGAGATTCATCGTCTAGCGAGGAACGGAATCGGACTGGTATCAGAAAAGATGAAGACACGGTACGACATAAAGGCAACTGGACATGAATTTAACGAAGGTGACAAAGTTTGGTTGAGGAATCCCATACGTCGTAAGGGACAGTCGCCAAAATTGCAAAGAAACTGGGACGATCCTTACACAGTCGTCAACAGGCTGAATGACGTAGTCGTACGCATACAAAAATCGCCACACGCCAAACCCAAGGTCGTACACTATAACCGGCTAGCCCCTTATTTTGGCCAAAGTGATTAGAAATTTAAAACTGGAATTTCAGACCATGGTCATGAAAGTCACTTTTTGTAAATATGTAAATAGTAATTAGTTCTTATTTATGTACTTCTTATTATTGTTATTATTATTTATTTATTATTATTTTATTTATTTATTTATTTTAAGTGTTTTCTTCTAACTCAAGGATTGCACTGCCCGGGACGTGCAGTCTTTGAGGAGGGGGTAGTGTTACGAATTTTGTAAATAGTTAGTGTTTGTACTGTAAAATAATGTAAATAATCTTATTAAGCTCCATTCCTTTAGTAATATTAGTTTTTGTTACATTGTCTCTGTTATCAAGCAAACTTGTCTATTATTTTCAGTGAATGTCTATGGCAGCTTTGCGAAATATTAGAGATATCGTCAAGTTGGCGACAAACTTGACGATTGTTGACGATGGTAACCCTTCCCTCTCTATGGTAACCCCCCTTAGATCTACTGATACATTGAATGTTTTTCTCCTTGGTTTCTGGATTTTTCGAGAAGGTTGTAGAAATTTCTCGTGCATGCTGCGAGCCTATATAAGGAGAGCAATACGAGCTGTCGTGTTTATTATTTAACAGTCAGTCATTGAGTGAGCTGCGATTGTTTAAGCAAGTTTGCTTGAGTTTTCTCTACGTTGTTTTGAATGTTATTTAGTGTTGAGACATTGTATAAAGAGTCTCTGGACCTATATCTCTACTTGTACGATAGATTTGAACAGTTATTTTTGAATATCTAGTAATATTTGTGAGTTTCGAAGACTCTGTTGTTCTGAAGATCTGTAAATAAATTATTTTCTACTTTTCTAAGAGAAAAGAGTTTGAAGTTGTCTAACCATAAGATCGAAAGAACCCTATATACGCAACAGTATTGTCCCATAGTACACTGTTTTATCAATTTTATAAATATTCGGAATTTGACCTCAGTGTTTATACAGTAAATCATAATGTGAAATCTTCTGTTAAATATAAATTACATTTTTTGTTTAAAGTTCTATTAAAAATACAATCTTTCTTTTTAAAACCATTGTATAAAACACACGTTTTCTATTTTGTCAAATAATTTTTTAACTGTAACTGCAGTTGAAAATATTTATTTTCTTGTGACTCTAAATTAATTAAATTTTTAAAAGAAGTTTCATTAATTAAACAGTTTTTTAAATTTAGATGTTGAACTTATCCAGCAATTGAATGTTGCCTTACAAATTGCTAATATCTTTTCTCCGTCCTTTTTTTATGTATAAATTTTCTAAACAGTTTTGCAATGCTTTCTTTTCCTTTAGATATAAAAGAACAAGATGAAACTTATATATTCATTCTTTATAAAAGTGAAAGTCTTATTATTATTATTATTATTATTATTACTATTATTATGTTGTTGTTGTTGTTGTTGTTATTACAGCAAATTTCATAAAAGTCTAATTTCGTTCCAGTAATTTGATATTCAGTAATCGTAATTCAGTAATTTTAAATTTTAAATCCCTTCGCCCATACATAAAAAATAAGAACTTTAAAATGTATCCAAATTTTGCAAAAACAAAGCTACCATAATGCAAAAGAGAAAAAAATTGTATATCCTGAAATTTTCATGTAAAAAAAAGAGCGACATATTTCATTTGTAGATAAATATTGTGGTAAGTCTTAGAGGCTTTTTATGATGGAATGTTATACTCTATATAGTTTTCCAGCATATAGTCACGTATGTTTTTTTTTTTTTCGTTTAAAACCTCTATTTTTTATGATTCTATAATATTGAATTAAGTTTTATTTATCGAATGGTTTCAAGATATTAGGCAGTAAAAAATAGCCTGAATAAAAAATATATAATCAATAAACATGTTTTTTAAATACTTCTTTAAAAGGGAATATGTGCACCAACAATTAAAATGTTCACAAGTTATTATATTTAGAGCACTTCTTATAATCATATTACTTAAATATATTTGGTTGAATAAAACAGTTGAAATTCTCCTAAGATACTTTTACTGAGATGGGATGCATAGTTTTTTTATTTATTATTATTAATTTAAGCAATTTCGAAAAAAATATCTCATCCCTTTTTTTAGAAAAAGTTTCTGAAATATTTTTAAAAAAAATTTACTTTAAGATATTTTATTAGAGAAAGTTGCTATTAAATCGGAAAAAAAAGAAAAAAAACATTTTTTTCCTGGTGATTTTTTAAAATTTGTTTTTCTACTTAAAAATCCTTTTATTTATATAATTTATGAATACGGAAGTAATAAAAGTGATAAAAAATTATATTTATTCGGAAAAGTGATTTCTTATGATTTTTTTTTTAAGTTCCGATTTTTGTCATACTTATTAGAACTATTAAAGTGTCTATAAGATATAATTAATTTAACCATTCATCAAATCATTTAAAGTAAATACAGATGATGTTTAAAAAAAACCATACCTACTTCAAAAAGAGTGCATTAAAACTACTGACAAAGTTGTTATACCTGAGATACAAAAGTCATAAAAACTGTAGGAGAATTCAGCGTACCCTCTTCCGATTATTCAGACTGCCGCTATTTTTTCAAGTGGTCCTTTCAGTTGTAAGCACGCAGTAAATCGACAAAAAATGCCTCAGCAAATCGGTATTCATTTTACGTGTTACAAGTTTTTTTTTTTTTTTTTTTTTTTTTTTTTTTTTACCTTTACACCGTAAAAAGTAACCCACGAATAGTAGAGAATTGAATAAAGTATCAATATAAAAAAGAGAAAAGTGCTTTTTATTTACTTATATTTTTTAATAAAGGCAAAATTGAGATCGTAAGAGCTAATTTTTTTTTTAAATTAATACAAGATAATACCTATTTATAATGACAGATTGAATTCTCAATAAGTAATTGCTTAAAGCAAACCTCAAAGAATAGTCAAATGAACAAAATGTGGATTTACATTTATGAATAACATTTTGATAAATAGCTTCAGATTAGATTCCATAGCAAAAGAGAATTGGTTTATAGTAAATAAAACAAAATAAAATTGTTTAAAAATAGGTAGGAGAAATATACAGAGAAATGGCCTTAACTTGCAAAGCTATTGAAATTTTTAAGTTATTACAAAATGCGTTGGTTATCTAAAAAATAAAGTATATAGCGATAGAATTTAGTTTATTAATTTTATTAATGGAAAATAGCAAACTTTGTAAATATGCTGCATTTGTCTCTAATGTATAAACATTGTGATTTTTTATTTTATTTATTTTACATATCTTTCGTTGACAGGTTGCCGAATTGTGAAGAAAAAAAAACAGTTAAAAAAGGGGCAAACTAAACTACCAGTATTCTCTTATAGAAAATACTTCCAATATCATAAAGGGAATAAAGAAGGCGAATTTCTCTGTTGCAAAATTTTGGTATTTAACACCTTTTTTTACTGTATTTTTCCTTGACCACTTGCCACCCTGGTTACATTTTATAGCTTCGAAAATTCTCCCTTAGATTTTATATGATATCTATTTTCTCAATAATTCATGTGCATTTACGTGATTAAATACTGGTAGGATTTTCAAGATTTTTGTATTCCAGTCAAAAATTCCATTTCTAAATTTAGAGTGCCTATCTATTTATTATTTTTATCTGACTCATATTTATATTTTTTATTCTATCATTTACTCAACTTCCAACAGCCAGAATGAAAGAGAATGACAAATAAAGTATCAGAAGTATTAAACCCTTCAGTTCCAAAGCTAGAATATTATTACAAATATTTATTTATTCATTGCTTTTTTTCAAACACAATCACATTGTAAATGGCAGAAAAAAATATTTTTTTGTAAAATTGATCTTTTGGCGCTTAGTAATTTCGATTAAAAGATTTGGATCTAAAACTACAAACCTTCTTCAAACATCAGTTTAATAATTATTAACCTAAATTAAAGCAAACACAATTTTAAGAGCTTTAAACAAGTAAATAATCTACAAATTCTCAAAAAAGGTTACTGAAAAAGATTCAGGTTAAATATATATGAAACATTACTTTCTTGGTCCCTGTCTTTCGGGCATTTTTAGGCATCTTGCAAACACAGATGAAAATAACGTTTATTTTCTGAGAAATTCAGTTTTGATGCATGCATATATTCATTTGATTTCAACGCAAAAAAATCAACTCTTAAAAATGGACGTAAAAATATAAAAAAAAACAGACATTTTATTTTTTATAAGTAAAAAACAGAGCTCTCCAAAAAGGGACTCATGTACCGAAAAGGATAATAACAAATGTAGTAAGATCGAGAATAAGAATCATGTGGTGCGAGAAAAATGACATATATAAGAAAAATAATTTATAAATTATAGAATAAATTATAAAAATGAATAAAAGTAAAGTAAAATATACGATACAAAACAGTAAGGATATTTAAAAATATCGCATCGCGAAAAAAAGTTCCAAATAAAAGGAAGTCCGTTAAATTAAAAATATTATTTATTGAAGTAACGAAGAATTTCGAAACAATAGTAAAATTCAGATTTTTATTAAGATAGCATCTCGATTCAGAATGTGAAATTGAATATTGAAATAAATTTATTTTAATGACGTTTCAATATCTGTAGCAATATTTCAGTGAGTTTATTATTGCACACGAATTGTAAAAGCAATTAATGTTTTGTATTTTAATATTAATATATCGAACTTCACTGTGCTTCACATTATCAAAATAGATTACATATATAAAGTTCTTGTTGTCGCTTATCTATTTATAATTTATAAGATATTGTGAATATATGTATCGTGCAGTATAATTTAAAATTAAACAATAGGATAGAACCAAGAGTATGTCTAATACAGAACATGCTAACATTCTATCGAAATGTAATAAGTAGTAACTAATGCATCCCAGTTTAATTTTACTTGAATTATTTGCAACTATTTAGCATGTAAGAATTTATGAATAATTTTTTGATAACAATTTGTAGCAAGTTAAAATGATTTTGAGTTTTAATAGAGTGTTTTCATTATTCAAAATAATTGGCATTATGTATAATTTAATTCATGCCACTAGAAATACACAAAATATATATTAGTGACACTGTTAAACCATTAATATTATTAACATTTTCAACAGTTTTTCAAAGCCAAGTATTTTAAACATTTATTCATAATGAAATTTATTTGATTTTATAATATAAATCATTAGAATAATAATTCATTGTTCAACATAAGCACTGCTAATAAAGAGTGCTGATAATGATATATTTATATTCAAATGTTATTATTTTAACATGATTTTACAGCAGTCATACACGCACACACAACTATATCTAGAATGTGTCCCGTAAATTGGAATTTTGTTTTCTTTACTTTAAAATATCGAAGGCTGTTATCATGCAAATTTTGTCAACTCGTAATAAAGCGGTTATAGTCCTTTTAGAGAGATCGCTTAAGTCATCTACCAGCAAATCGGGAAATTAATGAAACAGATGCGGGAAAAAGTCAATTACAAGACTATAGAGCTGCATCGATTCCTTTGAAAACGCTAATTGTTTATACGAAAGCTAAGAAAAGAATCTCATGGCGATTCATTGTTTGTTCATTAAGGTTGGCCGAAAAAAATGTAAAAATTGATTTTCAATTCGCAATACCGCGGAAAACATGTGAATTCGAATGCCTAAAAATTGGGTAAAAAAGAAAATAAATTTTGTTTATATCTTCATGAGAAAATAAATAAAATTTGTTTATATCCTGATCTATAAAGTTTACCGAAATGTTGAAAAATTTACATTATTACAGTTTTCTATAAATTAGCCTTTTCTCTAATTAATAGCTGAAATTATTGTGTATTATAATAGCAAAACATATTAGACTATTATTAAACTATTTAGAATTTCTTCTGTACTTACATTTCTTCAGCTCAAATATACATCTGGTATATGGATTATGACATCGTATACATTTTTCAGAATACCCGTTGATAAATTTACATAAAAAAACAGTTACATAATATCGTAAGTCTACTATATTTGTTGTTTGATGAACCCCATCTGATGAAGTCTAATGAAGCGATATCCCATAATTGTGAAAGCAACTCTACTCAACGAATGTCTCGATCAAGTGTCGTTTTAAATATGTAAGAGTTTCAGAGAGATACATTCATTCTGCAACAAAAATTTCTGTAAATTAAATAATTAGATATTTCTTAAAAGATCGGTTAATACATTTCTTGGAATTTCTATGATTCGGATATTTAATAATGCACTGTCAAAAACTAGAAATCAGCTGTCATTCAAATGAAATTAAGAAAGATTGGAATGGCCAACAGGAGCTAATAATATAAAGAAAATAATATTGCTATATATCAATCAGTTAATGGTGATGTTGTTGATACATCGCAATAATACCTTAACCCCTTAACGCGCAGTGTTGCCGGGTCGGCAACACCGATATTTCCCCCTGTTTAGAGACACAAAAACTCCGTGAATATTTCAAAAACTACTCTAATGGCTACTTTAAATCTTTCTTATGAGTTCTAGATGGCAGCACCACAGAGATCAAACGATACCCGTATACTCCCCTAGGCCTAAACAGATTACCTAATTTTTTTTTTCTTTAAATTCCAACTTTAAAGAGTAGTGCGCCGGAAAGGGTTAAAGAGTCTAACACAATGTCGTTTCCACGATTTCATTTCAAGAAGGGTTCAAAATTTTTCTTTCCGTTTGTATATACAGGGTGTCCCAGAAGTAATGGGACAAACTTTAAGGGGAGGTAGGGAACATCAAAAGGATTCGGAATTGCATAGGAACCCATGGTCGTAAACGTCGTGGGAAGGTAGTATGACAGGTACAAAGGACAAAGAGACACAAAACTGAGATCATCTGAAAAAATTTTATTGGTCAACGATATTGCATATACTGTGGTACATAAAATGATGTGGCAGGTGAAAATGTTACAAAAGATGTTCAAAGTTTCCACCGCTGCTAGCGATGCAACCATTACACAGTGAACCCATGGATTGGCGGACTCACGCAAATACATATATGTTCGGGATGAAGGCAGGGAAAGTCGATAGCTTCAGAGCCCCGCCCGCCCACTAACCGTCTCTCAGTATCTTTAATTTGTCTACTTTCTCTTTTAAATTTGTCCGGTTTCAATTTGCTTTATTTTTTTTTCCTTTTCTACTAAGAGTGCAAGGCTACTCGGGTCGTAAGTAAAGTATTTTGGCGCTATCCGTGGTCATGTTCGTTGACATGTGTGTTCGATGTATGTATATGGATTTTGTAGGATATCCGCAGTAGCACAGATTAGTCTTGAAACCAGATCCATTTCAGATTCCACAGACGTTGCGTACACAGCGTTTTTCAGTGCCCCACAAACAAAGAAATTGATGCTGCTTAAATCAGGAGAGCTAAAAATTCCCGAATCTGAGAAAGCTGTTTTTCTCCAGTGCTCTTGTGAACAACACAACCTACCGACTAACAAAGACGTTTCCGATCATGGGTTGCTATGCAATTCTGAATCATTGTGGTGTCCCCTACCTCCCATTTAAGTTTGTCCCATCACAAGCTCTGCTGGTCCCTGCAGCCAAATAGTACGCTAAGGCTTCTGCTTCCACTGCAATACACGAAAAAATCTCTATCATGGTCTTCCTGATATTACACGATTCTCCTGCGTTCCAATGCCTCAAATCGCTAAACAATCTTATGAAGGCTGTCATTTTTAAAAGATTTAAAGTCATTTTTTTTCTCCTCACATTCGTCTAAATTTGGAATTTTTTCAAATAGGTGGTCGCTGATTCCTTGTTTACATAAAACAACTTTGCCAACAATGCTTTATCCTTCAAATTCGGCATCTTTACTCACATATACGATTTATAACGGTGAAGGCCCCACCAGTGGCCGAGAGGGTCTGACCTCTTAACTGGTAGACGGCAGGTGCTGGGTTCGAACCCAATCGCGGCCGTCGGCCTAACCGTTCGGAGTTTTCGTGGTTTTCTTCGAACCTTGCGTAAATACGGGTTAGGTTCCCTTAGAAAGACCCCCACGAAGGGCATCCCTCCCCCTGGGCCTATATCCCTAGCGTAGATAATCGGCCGACACAAAATACAACAACAACAATAATATAACGGTGAATTAGATATGGATTAGAGTGCTAGATCTTAGAACCGCATCATTTGCATATTTCCACCAACGTTACTCGTACCCGTGCCGTTTGTCGGCTTTTTATTTATTTATTTTAGTAAAAAAAAAATCTTGTTATCTATCGTAGCTAATTCTGCAAACCGTTTTTTATTCCGGTTATTTTTTAGATTTTTAGAAATTTTTAAAATTGCTACGGACATTTGCCCACCTGGTTTTTATTACGACTTTTAATCGTAATTGATAAAATTTCAAATTGTTTAACGGTGAAGTTTTTTGAATTTTTCTGAATTTGTTGGAAAGTATTTCATGATGTATGATTGAAGTTTAATTAAACTTCATTTCTTTCCATATTTTAAAATATTTATTTGAAGTTCACACCAGTTTATTCGAAGAATATAATGAAAAAACATTTCAAAACTTGCAGTTAAATATTTTTCTGTTCAACACTAGTGACAGACGTTGAATGAAATATGTATTTTTACTCATTTATTTTTGCTTAACAGATAAAAAACTGCATTAATATGATAAACAAATAATTTAAACATTTATATGAATCGTTTTTATATGCATTAATATTTCCATGTATTTTGTATATGTTATACACAAAAGGTATCTTTTTGAAATTAGTAATTTTTTTTTTTTTAATTGTATTTAAATTCTATAAACATGAATTCAGCATTCAGCTTTCATATTCAGGATGTACTTTTAAGCATAAAAAAGGATTTCTAAGATTTAAAACATTCTGAAATGGCGTGATTTCCAAATCAATAGATAATCATTTTCTTATTTACCGGTTTCCTCAAGTAAAAATCATTTATACGTTTCTGTTTTAATCCAATGATATACAATTAATGAAGAGAAATTCCAGTAAATTTCACAATTATTCACAAAGAAATTGCAAAGGATTTTCCAGGAAATGCTTATAAATATTCTTATAATGTCAATCAAACTCATTCGATTGTTAACGGTCTATTATTTAAACTGGTGAATTTTTAATTAAGCAAAATTATCTAATTGTTATTTGATAATATCTCATTCTTTTGAACAAGATTCTTTCTTAAATCAATTCAAAGGGATCTGTTTCTCATAAATTCGGTGAAGGACTAAAATATAATTTTTTAATGCGATTATAGATAAAATATAATTTTATGAGTTTTTATTTATTATTGAAAAGATTGAAAATACATTTTGTATTATATATTTTCTTAAAAATGTTTCGGTTTTATCAATGTAAATTTTGTATTTTGTATGTATATTATAAAGGACAAAACTGTATATGCTAACATCATTTTGACGGTGGCAATAGTAGCCGATTAAATTAAAACTTCTATATACCACATATTTTCAATTGTAATACCGTCGAATAGGAAACAAAATTTACTTTCAAATGCAATTTGTTTGGAAATTGTATCGCAAACTCCGCAATTTTACGGTTTTTAAAATAATTTTGAAAAATTATTTTTCTTTCAAGTTTATCTGTCGCGAGTGGACAAATACAATAATCCGTTTCACTTAAATTAGTAAAAAAAACTAATCATTTGTCTCCAAATTGCATTCATTGACGAAATTAAAACATTTAACAATATAAATAAAACAAACAATATATGAATTAAACTCATTTTTACGATATGCAATCGATTGCAACACTAAAGTGAACGTAATCAAAAAAGGCTTATTTTCAATGTCAATTTTTGGCGATTTCTTTGCAGTTAATTCCTAATACAAAGTCAACTAGAGTGACTATCTCTCGGTCCTGATCTCAGATAGGCCCTTTTAACGCCTTCGATACAAGTTTTTGACATGAACCCCTTTCGCAAACCTCTTCGGATGAATACATGGATCGGCCACACCGTCTCCTCACATCTGCGGATAACTCCGGTCGTAGAGCCGTGTACTGCCCAGCGCACGTCACACGGACCATGGTCCACAAACATAGGACAAACGGCGACAGTCCTCACCCCCAAAACTCGAAGAGATCCCAATGGTTCCTTCGCTTGGTTCACCATTCCTTTTTCATTCCCACGACCCTCAGGACAACAGCGCCTATACAGACGATTAGGTCTACGAGCAAATGCTGAGGATCCCCGACACTTTGCGGTTGATCCGTGATATGAAATTATATGACTGACTGGAAATTGTTTAATTTTGGAAAGTGCTTCATAATCCTGTAAAAATTCTTTGTTTTCCTCCTTTCTCTTACTAACAACTACCAAGACTTTAATTGTCATGGCCGTAAAGTTTCTCCAGATTGCGCGAGGAAATCGCGTCTCAAATCGTCTCCGGTTTCTGGCAAGCATTTCTCAACTTTGCTCTCACTTTTTCTTCTCTCTCACTAATTCCTCCTTCCGCTGGTTTAACTATACAAGTCGCTGACACAAAAGACCAAATCTAGTTCAAAGGAGAGCAAGATGTGCAGCAAGATGTGCCGGCCGTTGTGACGGCCTTAGCGTTAGCTGAAATATTGCTCTTGGCACCTGAAATCGAAAAACAAATCATCCAGCTCAGTTAAGTGAAAGGTGTGCATCGAGATGGGACTGAACCTATGATCTTTTCTCTAATGCACGGATTGCATTCTCAGGATGGACATATTATGCCAGTTTTCCTCCAAAAGAGATCCCAGCCACAGATATCGTGAAATTATGCTAAAGACTACATCCTTTTAATATTCACTAATATCTCTTCCTCATACTTTCAGTTTACTTCTTTATATATAAAAGAAAATTATAAAAATCTTATAAAAAATTATAAAAATTTGAAAAATCATTAAAAATATATGTAAAATTTTGTAAATTACAAAAATATGTATTGATATTGTAATGCTATTCTTAAACTTTTTTTTGCTGTTTTTTCATTATGAGTTCTTTTTTCCATCATAAACAGTTCTGGAATACCGGTTCGGATTTCTTGGGCAGCTGTTCTTGTGTTGTACACAAATCTCTGCGCCAGTGCTGGTAATGTCAAGTGGTCTTTTTCAAGTCCGATGAACCAATAGACATTTGCCGGTAGATCATAGAACTTTGGCCGAAGCCTTAAGCGAACTAGTCTCCAGACATTTTAAATTCAAATTTTAAATTTAAATTAATTATGTTATAGTTTATATCTTCTTTTTCAATTTAAATTTTAAACACCCCTTCCCCCTTCATTTTTTTCTATGCTGCCAAAAGAAAGGAGCCTTGTCATTTACCTCAATTCTTATGCTACCGTGGATGTGGAGCGTAGTCACCGTGCTCCTCAGCAAAATGTCTTCGTATCGTAGCGTAGCTGCATTAAAAAAAGAAAATAATAGCATAGGAATTTTCTGTTATGAATGAGATATTTTAAAATGTAGAAATGGGCCAAATTGGTTTTCTGGTATTTTACCTCCACGCGTCCCTTCCGCACACACTTTATTACATAATAATTGATTGTTATAGTGTCATGTACTAGCCCTTAAGTATGTATCATAAATTTAGAATCACCCTGTATATAAACGCACCCTTTTCTTCTTACCGAATTATAAATTTATAATTTCTTAATTAACTAGCAAATTTTCGTACTTTTTTCCGATTGCTTTTTACGTTACAATTATAGAATAAAATTAGATTTTTTTTTTTTTTTTTTTTTTTTTTTTTTTGCATAAAGAAAAACAATTATTTGTGTGTTATAACAAGCTGTATAGTATTGTACTATCTAACGTTATACTGAAACTGCGCATGATAATATATTTAGGACTATATTTTAAAAAATTAATAATATTTGTGGATTATATGTATTAAAAAATATCACTTTTTCTTCAAATAATATAAAAATTCCTATCACAGTGCTTGTGCTTCAGATAAAATGTAACATATTATGTGTCCTGATCACTTATAATAGAATATAAAGATTTAACCATTTGCGACACATAATCTACTAATTCAAACAACAATCTGGATTTTTCTGAATAAACAAATTATAAGATTAGAATAATAAATAACGCTTCTTTAATTTCCCTTTACTCATTAATATAATGAGATAATTAATACACATGTATTTTATCATTGTATTATGTCATGGGGAATTTCTTTTTAGGTGCGTTCGTAAATATGTAAATACGTAGCACCTATTGTTGTCGCTCAGTCCGTCCGTCTGTCCGTTTGTCTGTCTGTCCGTCTGTCTGTCTCTCTCCATCTGTCTGTCTGTCTCTCCGCATATAACAACGCAAAAACTACCCAACCGAATCGTTTGAAATTTAAAATACATAATTATAACATAATTTTGTCGAGTCATTTCAAATTTTATGAAAATCGGATGAATAGATCAACTACAGGGACAATCAAAAGGATTCCATTACATTACGGTCAATGGGGAAAAAGTTTCAAATGCATTTTAATCGTTTGAAGTTTAAAACATATAATTATTGCGTAATTTTATCGCGTCATTTCAAATGTTATGACAATCGGATGTATAGATCAATTACAGAGACAATCAAAACGATTCCGTTACATTATGGTCAATGGGAAAATTTTCAAATGCATTTTAATGATGTTACACTCATTCGAACATAATAGAATTGGCATGAATCTATGAAGTATATACTAAAATATGCATTCTGTACAATCTGTGATGCAAAGAATTTTTATTATTAAATTACAGGGGCACACAAAAGTATTCCACTACATAATGCTATACGGGGAAACATTGTTTGGGACATGTTTTAATGATATTCAACTATTTCACATTTTATGAATAAGATATACGTTTCTGAGGTGCAATAAAAATTACTTCCTGCATATTTATAGAAACACAAAGATTTCGACTACTGTATCCGAAGCACGCTCTACTATATCACCAAGATCTGAATATTTTTAAAACTTTGTTATCGTACGAACGCATCTCATTTGCTACGCTTCACGTGCAATTTCCAACTTGTTTATCTTTGTTCTTACAAGCCATTGTTTAATTGATTTTCGTGTCTAATGTGTGAAAAGCATAGAAACTTTATCTATTGAATTAATTGTCACAAGAAAGCAATTTTTATTTAAATATGTATTTCAGATAATGTAACTTATTTGAAATTTGTCAATTAGAATGCAATTTTTAAAGTAACTTCTAAATAAAAATTAATTGATTGATCTAATTATTTTATTAACTCTGCTTACAGTATACGCTCATTTTCTAATTAAATTAGAATTGTTTAATTTTAGTTTATGTAAAGCAATTATTTAATGACTTTGCCCACATCAATTTAAAACACTTTCAATGTATTTTAGTATTAATTAAATAGATCGACCCAACAACTTGTCCTGAAATCTTAAGTGATAGCACTCTTAATTAACATAAAATAGCTTAGCATAAACTATGTTTAATCAATCAACGTTAATTTGTTCAATTTTGCAGTTGATAGGTACTTTGCATATAAGTGAACTATTTAATTAAATTTAAACAACGCATAATTTAGTATTGATTAAATTGTTGACTCAACAATTTGTCCTTAAAAAGTAGGTGATAAATAATATAATTAACCTAAAAAAACTTATGTTGTTAAAACATTGATAAAAAAAAGATATTTGTACGAATAAATGTTAAAACGTTTAATGATGATTTGTTTAGTTGTACAGTTGTTAATAATATCTATGTAAGTAAAATTCTTAATGATTTTTAATCAAGGTTTTCCATAGCGTATTCTATGGAAAACTATGGATACTAATGATGCGCAAAAAGAAAAAGGAGAAGAAATATACATATAATTCTGAAACTAAAATGCCTAAACAAATAGTTTATTAATATTATTCATAAGTAGTGTTCTAAACATACAGTAGAACCTCGATTATCTGAACCTCGATTAACCAAAACTCCCCGTTAACCGAAGTTGATTTCTTCTGCACTTTTTTCTCTTTACTTTTTACTGTCATTCAAAATTTTCCCTTAACAAACAAGCATTTTTAAGGTTTTATTTTTCCCAGAAAATTTTTAAGCCGTTCTTTCCAAACTACGAATGCCGATAAATATTTTGGAAGTCCCTTTTTTAAACTTCCTTCTCGCAAGCTCAATTCTTGGCATGAATGTCTCTTCTCCATTTTCAAGTGTACCTGTTCTAAACAAAAACACATCTCATTTTGAATTTAGGAAGGTCATACTGCCCAGACCCAGAACAATCGAATGTTACTGGACCCTCCGATTGTAAGCAAGTGCAAAGAACCTAACCTCTTTTGTCATCTCAAGAATAGAGAAATTTTCATTAAAGCAGAATTTGAAAAGTGGGGAAGAGTCACATTGTGTCACTTATCCTTTGTGGACAATTCTATTTCAGGAAAGGTAAAAGGAAGAAAGGAGGGAAAAACCCGTTTGCTATTCTCTTTCTATCCCTACTAGGACAATCTTTTAGGTCTGGTCACTTTTGGCAGCTGTCCATAATTCGTGTTCTACTTTTCTTCTGTTACATTTCTGATCAGAATTTTCTTGAGTACTATCATATAGAGCTTACGCATTCTCTTTCTTATTTTTTTTATACTCAAATTTTCTTTTTTACCATGTTTTTCATTAAGAGAAAAAGAATTACATTAACCATATAGGAAAACTATGATATTGTTATGCGACGAGAATCGGGAGAACATGTAACAAAACTTGCAAAGGAGTCTCACGGTGGCGTATCAACTGTCAATGAGATGTAAAGGAATTCGGAAAAAATTTTAACCATTGTATATTTTTGTTTCAGAAATAAATTTATCCTCATTTATTATTTTAATTTAGTATTTAACAGTTAAAACTAGTCGTTGTGGGCCACCGTAATACTTACCCATCATGGATTTGTATATGAAAATAAAACATATGAAAACTATTTATACATTGCATTGCAATTCATAAACAGAATTTAAATATTGTTAATATACATAGTAATGCTATATTAAAGAACTGCTGATGTACCAATTTCGACAAATTATATAAAACGCTAAACTACTCAAGTAGTACCGAACTGCGTAAAAGAAACATCCTTATACCTCCAAAAATTATAATTCTATTAACTAACAATTAATTGCGTCGGATTAAGCGTCTCATTTCCAATTAAAATATACCTCTGAATTAAAATTTGAATGAAATACAGGGTCATGAAAAATTGAAGAATGTGGAAAACACGATTACACATATCTCGTCAACTTATATTCCGATCGACTTCGTTCTATATGCAAAATGTGTGTCATTTTATTGCCTTCTACGTCCATTCCTTAGAACAAAAAAATTCGAAAATTTTTATATACCTTTAATCAGAACGAATTTTTCGGGAGTCCGAAAAAAATAGTTCCGGATAATCGAGGTTGCTGATAGTAAATAGGCTTCGTTCCATTCTTACATTCTAACTACATACAAAATTTCAAGTCTCTATCTCAATTTGTTCGGGAGATAGAGCGTTTAAAGACAGACAGACTGACTGACAGACAGACAGACAGACAGACAGACGGACGGCAAAATTTTTTTCTAAAAATATGTTTTTCGGAATCTCCAGTATCTGAAACGTGTAAATCCGTCAAAAAAAATTTTCGAGTTTCAAAACGATTGCAAGACTTACCCTAAACTACGTATGATGGGTAAGTAATAAGTCATAATAACAGTTCAATAACGATACTAGATATTAAACAAGATGATTATTGATGAATTCTCGAATATCCGATGTAGGGTCGGTCTGACCTACTTCGGTTAATCGAGGTTCTACTGTACTAGTATGTACTTTCATTATAAAAAAAAATCAAAAACAACTAAAATGAGAAAAAGAATAATAAAATTAAGAAATATCCATGCATAGATTTAATAAAATATACTACAATAATATTACGAAACGAATCTTATTGAACCGACATTTTATAATACAGGGAAGCTAATGGTCAGGGAAAAATACAATCAACAATGAGGAAACTACCAGTATTTTGTTATTGAAAATACAGTTAATATAAAAGAATTAATGAAGGTGAATTTCTCTATATCGAAATACTGGTATTTAACCCTATTTTTAACCGACTTCAAGGAGGAGGTTATGATTTCGACCTGTATGTATTTGTTGTTCACGCATAACTTTCGTAAATATGAACCGATTTTGATAATTATTTTTTTGTTTGAAAGCGTATGGGGCCCATGTGGTCCCATTCAAATTTCATAAAAATCTGTTGATTAGAACTTTTTAAAAAATTAAAACATTAAAATTCAATATCTTTTCGAAGCAATCGACCAATTAGAAACGTTCATTTTTCATGTTTTTAAGTTACACTTACATAGACACACGATCTTTTCAAAGTGTGATATCCTAACGGGACAAGATTCACTTTTATTAACAGTGTACACTGTAAAAAAATTGACCCTTTTTCTGCATAATCACTCCCCCGTTTTTATAGAATATCTCTCTCTTGACCCATGAGAATTCTTCACGATAGGCTGAAGTAATCGTTTTCTATAAAAGCGGTGGATTGACGATGCAGCAAAAGGACCAAATTTTTTACAGTGTGCACTGTAAAAATTTTGATCCTTTTGTTGTATCGTCACTCCCCCGCTTTTATAGAATATCTCTCCTTTCACCCATGAGAATTCTCCATGATACATTGTTAAAAATTTGACCCATTTGCTGCAGCGTCACACCACAGGTTTTATAGAACATGTCTTTTATGACCAATGAGAATGCTTCGTGACGATGACCGTAGCAAAGTAATCGTTTTCTATAAAAGCGGCAGACTGATGATGCAGCAAAAGGCTCAAAGTTTTTGTAATGTAATTGGGACAAGCGTCTGTAAAAGAAATATTTGGGAATCAAATGCTGTCACTCTCTTATAGAGGCAGCCAGGTATAGGTAATGAGTTTCAGATTCCTCATCGAATACGCCACCGCTCATTTCCGATTACAGTGTCACTGTAAAAAATGTGACCCTTTTGCTGCATCGTCACTCCCCTGCTTTTGTAGAATATCTCTCTTTTGACCCATAAGAATGCTTCGTAATTGGGTGAAGTAATCGTTTTCTATAAAAGCAATAGAGTGATGATATAGCAAAAGTGACAAATTTTTTACTGTGTAGGATTCCTCGATATGAATATGACGACACATGTATCACAGTATCTAATTGGTTGAAACGATTCTGGACAAAAACGAGTCACCAAGCATTTTGTTGAGCGGGCAATTTTCGTCAATCTTGTTAACTTCTCATACGAGTACAATCGAATTCTTCCAGGAAATCATCATCAAATTCCATAATAAAAAACGCCTGGCAATGGCAATGCACTGTTAAAAATTTGCAACTTTTGCTGCATCGTCACTCCATTTCTTTTATAGAATATCTTTATTTTTATCAATGAGAATCCTTCATAATGCATTTAACTAATCGTTTTCTATATAAGCGGTGAAGTGATGATACACTGTTAAAAATCTGAAGCATTTTGTTGCAACGCACTCCGTCGCTTGTATATAATGTCTCTACTGCGACCTATGAGAATGCTCCTTAATACAGTCAAGTAACCGTTTCCTATACGTGCGTAGCAAAAAAATGCAGCAGATTTTTAACAGTGTACAGCAAAAGTTTCAAATTTTTAACAGTGTAGTTGGGACAAAAGCGTCTGTAAAAGAAATATTTGGGAATCCAATGCTGCCACTCTCTTATAGAGGCAGCCAGGTATTGGTTATGAGTTTCAGATTCCTCGTCGAATCGCCACTGCTCATTTCCGATGCCATTACTGCCTGTATAGGTATTAGATTGTTGCTGTTTATCGATTGAAGCATAATGCGATTTTTGCTAAAATCTTTCCTTTTTCTGAGGGTGTGTTCAGCAATGTCACCGGTAAGTAACCGGTAAGATTGGTTAGTTACCAATGCGTTCAGTGCTGTAACCGGTAAGCAACCAACGTCGTTCAGCACAAGTGACCGATGTGACCGGTAAGTGACCGAACTAACCGGGGGAAAAATCTTGGTTAGTTAGGTCACGTGATCGGTTACATGTTATTTAGTTAAAAATAAATGGCAACTTCAAATCAACAGGCGGTAGATTCGGTTTCGTTTTCTGTTGTTCGATGTCAAAATGGAATATAGATGGCGCTACATGACATAACTAACCAGTGCGTCCAGAGAATCAGTCAATTGGTTAGCTACCGGTTACTTACCATTCCGGTAAGTTACCGGTTACATCGGTCACTTTGGTAAGTTCGCTGAACACGCCCTGAGTGAAGGGGGAGTACTTTTGACTGACTACACTAGAAAAGCATTTTACTATACCTTAATATATGAAGTCATCTTGCTGCGTGCTCATATATGGAAGCACTATGTCGCCCTCTTATGTGTAAGGACAGTTTACTTGATGGATCGTCACCTTTTGATACTAACTTTCGATGACCGTAGGATTCGATGCAGACTAAGATCTCATAAAGGCGGTAGCTTTTCGAAGTGGCAGATCTTGTCTGAAGAAGTTACCATACAAAGAAATTCTTAAGATTCACAACGATACTAACCGATATTGTAAGTGGTTTCAGAAAAATTGACAATCAAACAGTGACAAGTAAACTGAATACATCAGAACTTAGCAAAGTGCGTACATTAGTAATGCATTGCAAAGAACTATCGTGTGCCAGTACACATAATTATGTATTACAGTATGCATAACTAAAAAGTAGGAAATAAAATAAGCTTTTTAAGAAAAAAATATCAACCGACTTCAAAAAAGCGCTAAAAAGAATTAAATAATTCTTTAAAATTCTCTAATGACAAAACGTTATCCAATAAGCACACATCGGATATCAGGTACCGGCATAAAAAACGGTTAAATTTAATATGTATAATTTAATATCCACCAAACATAGATTTTAGAGATAATATTATTTTACAAGAGATGAATTGAAATATTTATGATTTATTTTATGAATATATACATATAAAAAGTAATGAATTACTTTTTGAAGTTGGTGCCAAACTATTTGATGTATATTAAGAATTGTATCTAAATTATGCCTAGTACCATAATTAAAATGGGGATAATCATTATCGATTGTGATTGTTTGGCACCAACTTCAAAAAGTAATTCATTACTTTTTATATGTATATATTCATAAAATAAATCATAAATATTTCAATTCATCTCTTGTAAAATAATATTATCTCTAAAATCTATGTTTGGTGGATATTAAATTATACATATTAAATTTAACCGTTTTTTATGCCGGTACCTGATATCCGATGTGTGCTTATTGGATAACGTTTTGTCATTAGAGAATTTTAAAGAATTATTTAATTCTTTTTAGCGCTTTTTTGAAGTCGGTTGATATTTTTTTCTTAAAAAGCTTATTTTATTGACTATGTAAATCTTTAACCACTTGCCAAACTGTAATAAAAATTATTTTGTTGGTGTCTGTTTGTTTGTTTACGCACATGAATTTGTAAGTGTAAAGTTTCCTCCTTTTCAAGAATTAATTGTGTTTTTTGTTGTTTGTTGCTTTTTCAGTATACATATACACTTTGGATTTACAACATTTGCACTGAAATGAATTAAACAGACGAGCGAAGAAATAAAAAGAAACTTCCAAACTTAGTTCGAATTTTACATAGGTGTTTGAAGCAAGATTTAAATTTTATGTGATAAGCTGAATAGAGATGAATAATAATAATAAAAAACCTAACTACACATAAAGAAGCTTATTTATATTTTAAATAAAATGTAGAAGTTGTTTTTTCTACTAACCTTTCGCTACCCTGCAATATAGTTTGTGCTGTTGTTGTTTATTTGTTTAGTAATTTAAATACTAATAGTTTAACCCCTTCGGGCCGAGTGACCGGTATTCGCGCCGGCACCGTTGGCACTCTCATCCCGTGTGACCGGTATACGCGACAGTGCTGTTGGAACTCAGATCACGAGCGACTAGTATTTGTGCGTAACGGAACGTTCCTAAACTAATTTTAGGAATTAACTGCAAATCTTTGTTACTATTTTTATGGGTTTTATGTATAATTTGTAAGTTTTATGTATGACAGTATTAATAATTTTTATGAATAACAAAATATTTTTTTTTTCTTTTGTAGGATACACCTTGTATTACTACTACAACATATAGATTGCTACATCCTTTTTAAGGGGGCTCAGGGGTTGAAAACTTTTTAAATAAAGTCGATTTTTTATGATCTAATTTGATTATGCATTTAATTCTTAACTCAATGCAAAAAACCGCAAAAAAATATTTGCACTTTTAACGGAGTTATAAGCATTTATGTATCAACACTTTCATAGCCACATCCATATAATTTCAACTTTAAGTCGCGTTTTCTCAAAACTTGATTTTTGATTACTAACACCAAAATGAAAAAAAACTATTTGATAGAATGGCTTAATTTTTTTTTTTTTTTTTTTTTTTTGCATGCATATAACATTATTATCTAGATTATGAATTAATATATTTTAGATAGCTTAATATTTTGAGTATTTTTAATGGAAAAAAAAAGTTGTATTTTTAGGGGTTTTTTTAAATTCCTGGAACGTTTTACTATAAAGAATATAACGTGTAAAATATTTATCGTAATCGTATTTGGCTTGATATTAGAGAAGAATATATTTCATTCTAACATAGAAAGCAAATGCAATCATTATTTTTTTTTCCGTCCAAATTATTTAATTTTTCAAAATATTGCTGCAGTGAAAAGAAAATGTGATAGTTTATCTTTTTATTTTCTGACTGAAGTTTCATAAACGCAATCTCTTTTCTATCATTAATCTTTTACAAAACTTTTTTATTATTATTATTTACACAAATATATTAAAGTTTTAACAAATACTTAGAAGGGGGGAAGGGAGTGATAAAATATAAACATGATGTTTCATGATATATGCTTATGCTTACATCTCTGACTAAAGACTTCTAATTAATGCGGTTTCTATTTCTTTAATTTTTCTACTTTTATCAGGATGATTTAAAATGAGTTGTACACTGTAAAAAAAAAAAATCAAGAGGTTACTAAAATTTTTTTAGTAAATTTATATTCCACAGAATTTTTTAGTAACCGTTACAAACTTTTTTTTTGCAAGTGAAACAAGCATTTCTTTTGTATACTGAACAAAAGAATTTTTTGTATAACTAACTTAAAAATTTTTAGTATGAGCCACCAAGCAAATTTTAGTAATAGCTCCAAAATTATTTTTAATAACCATTACGTGCGCCCGAAGGGCAGGAGGTTCCTTCGAGCTACTTCCCGACTTCTGAAGCGGAAGATTTTCGGCAAAACTGCAATAGATGGCAGCACCAAACATTGCTAACTGCTCCGACAGGATTTTCATAATCCCTTTACTAAAAAGTACTTACACTTCATGCATCCGCGGCGTATTTGGCACTGGCCAGTATCGAACCCGGCACCTTTTAGTCTGGAGTCCGTTACTATAACCACTATGCTATCAAGGCCACACCAAGTGAGTTTTAGTAATCTCTATAAATAAAAGGAATTCTGAGGATAATTAAATAATTAATTAATTGAGGCACAGATACAAAAAATCGTCTGCTAAGAAAATCTTTTTTCATTTTGAACTTCTATAAATAAAAGGACAGATAGGCTCTCAAACAGTGAATCGTCGAATATAATTGAAGAACAAATGGAAGAACAAATGGAAGAACAAATGGAAGAACAAATGGAAGAACAGATGGAAGAACAGAAAGAAGAACAGATGGAAGAACAAATGGAAGACCTCTTCATTAACAATAAAAAAAGATATGCAAACGAAACCCCAGAACACCGAGAAGAAATCTAATTAATAAATATTTTCAAACATATCTGCCGGAAACTGACGAGACATGGCACAGAAACGTGAATGTGTGGGGTTGTAGAACTGGCATTCAGATAGTCTTCGGGCTACTGAGGGCGGGCAACCGTCTAGTAATAATAAAAAATAAATAAATAAATAAATAAACACGTATATTAAGTATAACACTTTTGAAAATCCTTTTTTTTATAACACTTAACTTGTTCCTTATAAATATAGCTATGTCAAAATGCATACTAAATAACTTTAGATTTTTTTTACAAATATTAAAATAATAATAACAATAAATAAACAAAATGTTTAAACATAATTTTTGTGCAAATATTTCTGCATGTCCATTTTGAGATAAATTTCTGGGATTTGGAATTTGTTATTTTTACCTTAATTTTTATTAATTAAAAATATTTTAAGACATTGCTAATTACCCATAATATAATTAAATTTCAACATGAAGTATGGCAATAGAAGCTAGTAGTTATTAAAAATATAAAACTATTAACTCTCTTCGTTGCTAATTTTTTTCTAGTAATTCTTACAGATTTTCTTGTAACCGACTAAGATTACTAAAATTTTTTTAGTAATTACAAGGATCACTAAAGTTTTTTTAGCTCACAGGCTATCATAGCCTGAGATCTTATGTGCCCGTCCGTTCTGTATGTATGTGCGTATGTGCGTATGTGCGTAACGCGATAACTCATGATAAAAATATCGGATCCACTTGAAATTTTGTATGTAGGTATATCCTGACAAGGCGCTTCCCTGATTAGTTTTTGGAGTTCATTCGATATGTATAAGAGGGGGAACGGGGGGCTCATGCCCCCCGTTAGTTGATATAAATGGGATTTTCATGCAGAATTAAGTTTTCGTTCAAAATTTAGATTAGGATCATTCTGATGAGGCGATTAAGTGACTGTTATTAGGTGTTCATTGAATAAGTATAAATAGGGGGACAGGGGTTCTAATGCCCCCCCCCTCCCTTAATTTATAGAAATGGGATTTTCATGCAGAATTAAGTTTTCGTTCAAAATTTAGATTAGGATCATTCTGATGAGGCGATTCCGTGACCGTTATTAGGTGTTCATTGAATAAGTATAAATAGGGGGAACAGGGGTTCTAATGCCCCCCCCCCCGTTAGTTGATATAAATGGGATTTTCATGCAGAATTAAGTTTTCGTTTAAAATTTAGATTAGGATCATTCTGATGAGACGATTCCGTGACTGTTATTAGGTGTTCATTGAATAAGTATAAATAGGGGGAACATGGGCCCTAATCCCCCCCCCCCCGTTAGTTGATATAAATGGGATTTTCATGCAGAATTAAGTTTTCGTTCAAAATTTAGATTAGGATCATTCTGATGAGACGATTCCGTGACTGTTATTAGGTGTTCATTGAATAAGTATAAATAGGGGGAACAGGGGTTCTAATCCCCCCCCCCGTTAGTTGATATAAATGGGATTTTCATGCAGAATTAAGTTTTCGTTCAAAATTTAGATTAGGATCATTCTGATGAGACGATTCCGTGACTGTTATTAGGTGTTCATTGAATAAGTATAAATAGGGGGAACAGGGGTTCTAATCCCCCCCCCCGTTAGTTGATATAAATGGGATTTTCATGCAGAATTAAGTTTTCGTTCAAAATTTAGATTAGGATCATTCAGATGAGGCAATTCAGTGACTGTTATTAGGTGTTCATTGTATAAGTATAAATAGGGGGAACAGGGGTTCTAATGCCCCCCCCCCCTTAATTTATATAAATGGGTTTTTCAAGCAGAATTTTCAGATTTCGTTCAAATCTCTGAATAGTTTTGGAAGTTTAATGGTTAAGTATAAAAGAGGGGGATAACTCCTTTTAAATTATATAAATGCTAAATGGGTTTTTATTAAGAATTATCTAATTTGCTCTGAATTTTGGATATAGATTTTTTATATGATAAAGCATGTCTTTGATAGTATAGGAGGTTCAATGATTAAGTATAAAAAAAGAGGAAAGAAGAGAGCTGTTTCCCTTTCTTAATTTTTTAACGGAATTAACCCTTGAAAATATAAGGCTTTAATGTACAATTAGTATTTGTAGCCTGTGAGCTCAATGCCATCAGTTTAACTGGGCAGTATTCTTTATTAGTAGATCGACCCTTTTTTTTTTTACAGTGTAGATCAAAGGATAAATAACTTTTAATTTTTTTCTTCGTTTATTTGTATGTAAATCGTTATGGTTACTGCTATTTGAACTCGTTGTTTCAAAATGAAAGGATGAATCCAATTAATACTTTTATTTTGTTGCGGCAAATTAATTTGCTCTGGAAGAAAGAAAGAAAATAATAAGAAGATAAAGAAAAGCAAAAAATTACCGATTGTGGGATTATGTTTTCTTAGAATAATTTCAGCAAAGCAAAGTTGAAAACATCGCTGTGTTTTACTTTAGCTTGTTTAAAAATTTATTTATTTTCAAATATATTACCTATATAAATGTATCATATTTCCCAAACTCATTAAAATGTCTGAAAACGTAGATATTTGACAAAGAATGAATTAAAAGGATTTTGAAAAATATTTAGTCTTCTTAAAGTAAAATTTTTGAGAGTTAGTGATTATAACATAATAATTTAACTCTTGCTGTTTTGATAAATAAGTGCACATTTCAAAATAATAGTGAGTTTTATCCAAAAATATTTGAATACATTTGTTCGATATATTTAATTATCCATACATATTTATTTGTTTATTTATTTCCATTTTCAAAATTTCTTGTAAAATCAATAGTATTTGTGATCAGCTTATTTGAATTTATTATGCAGTTTCATTAATTATCATTAATTATTATTCAATACATTTAATTCCAGAAATTTATTTATGTTTATAAATATTTTTTATACGTAAGATATAAATAAAGAGATTTTATCACGAACATTTCTTTCATGAATGTATTTTAAATTCTGGAAATTTACTCATCATTATCAAGTACCCTTTACTTGATATTTCTTTTTTTTTTATCCATTATTACATTTTTTTCTTTGTTTTTTCAAAAATATTTTTAATATTTAACAACATTTTTGAAATGTTTATTTTAAAGTATAATTTTATTTTACTTAGTATTATTAGATATTTTTTTATTTAAAAGGCATTTTATGATTAATTATACATTTAAATAAAATTTTTGAATTTTCAAAAATATTTAAAATTAAATTAAACATTTTCAAACTATTTTTATGTATATCTGTATAGTAAATATTAAAAAAGTAGCATGCACAAGCTGTTTGAAGGATTATTTAATTATATTTTTGTGAATAAATCAGCTTTATAAAAACACTTATTTTGTTTAAAGAGTGTGTTAAAAATTATTTAGAAACAAACTTTTTTTTCTGGCATAATTAAACTTTATCTGAGTAAAATGTTTCATATATAGTAGAGGCACATAAGTCTTTTGTAATCATATTATATTGTATTTTAACAAGAAAATGTGGTTAAAATATGCATTATATATATTTAAAAAGTCATTTTTATACTAAAATATTGGAGAAAATATCAACCTCTTTCATGTATGTGCATTTTAAATAACTCCATGGAAAAACGATTTTTTTTATAAATTCTTAATGAACACTTTACAAGAGTTAGGCTTAGCTGCACAAAATCCTTCTGCCCTGAATGTGAAATTAAATTTTCCGGCTCCGTCCTCAGATGCGCACATCTGAAAGCGCGCGCCGGCCGTCGCGAACGGGCTAAGATCCGACTGGATGAGCAGGATTACTATGCTCATCGAGTATAAAATAAATGTATTATTTTTAGATAAAACTACATATAGCAGAATATATTTCTACAGTGTTGTCAATCAAAATATGACCGCAGGTATTTTTTATAAAAATAATATTTCTTTTTTGGGGGGAACCAATTTCATTCACTTGTTATGAAAATAATTGCCAAGATGTAAAGAGGTATTAATTTGGTACGTTAATACGTTCATTTCATACATTCATTAATTATATATTAAATTAAAATTATTTTTTTCTTAATGTGACGAAAAGCGTCTGCCTATGTAAAAGTGGACTCAAATAAGGGTTGCTAGCGGTTAAAGATTAATTAGAGGGGTACAAGGTAATGCAAATACAAATCTACATAATTTAAATTCAAAAACTATATAATTTAAGCACAAAAACTGCATAATTTAAACACAAAAACTACATAATTTAAGCACAAAACTGCATAATTTAAACACAAAAACTACATAATTTAAGCACAATAACTACATAATTTGAACAAAAAATCAACGTTTGAGGTGAAATGGATTACTATTTACTTAACAATTTTCTTTTAAAAATTTCCATTTCTTTTTTAGCACTTTCCAACAAAGTTGAAATGTGCTTATGCATTCGGTTTGTTTGGCCGTCTGTCCGCGCTCTAACTCTCTAAATATATCCGGATTGCCATGAAATTTTTGGACGTTATTTAGGTTTACCGTAGTACAAACCCTATTGAAAATGAAAACCCTATGATTAAATTATTTACAGAGACAGTCAAAATTTTCCATTACATTACGGCCTATTTGGAAAATCGTTTCAAATGAATTTCAATGTTTATAACACTTTCCGAAAAGTGTTTTTGAAAAGTGGTTATGCATTCGGTATGTCTGTCCGTCTGTCAGTCTATCAGTCTGTCCGTCTGACCGCGCTCTAACACCTGTAAATATACTCGAATTGCCCTGAAATTTTTATATGTTATTGACCTTTACCCTAGCACAAACCCTATTAAAAATGAAGTTTCAACCATGATTAGTTTATTTACAGGGAGAGTCAAAAATTTTATGGCCTATGGGGAAAAATCTTTCAAAGGCGTTTTAAAGATGTTACACCCTGTCAAACATATTAAAATTTACATGCATTTAAGTGGTACACTAAAATAAGCATTCTATAAAATATGGAATGAAAATATAGCTATTATACCTTTAGAGGACCACACAAAAGAATTCCATTCGATAATGGTAAAGGGGGGAATAGTGTGCGACATTTAAAAAATATATTAAACTGTTTCATGTATAACAAAATTGCTATATGTCACTGAGGCTTAATATAAATTATACGATACTTATTGTCTTGCATAATATGAAGTGTATTGCATTTACAGGGACACACAAAAGATTTCAAATAGTATGTTCTTTCCGACGGACTATATATGTTTCCGATGATGCTTGATGGATGGATGTAATACATTTTAATTATGATATACGCATTTAAGTTTCACAAAATCTTTGTACATTATAAGGGTGTGTATAAATGTTATAGTTGATATACAGGACTATCCAAAAGAGCTCGCCAACGTTACTGAGTATGAGCGTAAATTACTTAAAGGTGGTTCTTAAATAAGTTATACATTTTTACGTTGAACTGCATTCAGTTTACAATGAAATGTTTACAGAAAATAGATAAAATGATATACAGGGCCACGCAAAAATTTGTGTACATAGACTCCTATGAATGATAAATTATAACAATGTAATTCCAGTTGTTTTAAGAGTGTTTTAGTTTAAAATGAATTTTAGCTTCTTACTAGCATGTAATAAAGGTACACTATAGGGTTGAACAAAAGTTTTCTTGTATGTTTCCCATTTATTAATACAAATTGCTCAAAAAGAAATGTTAAGCTTTTTTCTTGCTAAACTAATTTTTCCCATTTTATAATATGTAGATCAACTGACAGATCAAATACATGGCTTTTCAAAAGTAATGGAATACATACTTGGCTATATACCCTTATTTCCCTAATTAACGAAATTTTGTTAAAGATTTCATGAAATGTTGGAAAGTGCTTCATAATCTATTTTTAACGCATGATTTTTCTTACTTGTTATTTTTATTTATTTTATCACACGTTTCGCACTTTCTGAAAACAACTATTTTTTCTTTCCTCTGTTGTTCACTACACAATCTCAAATGTATTCGTACGTGCTGTTAATCTGCTTCATCTTCTTACACCAACTTTTCAAATCTTCTTTATAGAACAAAGAGAAGCTAAACGTTTATTCCATCTCAGATTGCTTAATTTGTAAGTGTAAAGTTTTCTCTTTTTTCAAAATTAGTTTTTTAAGCTATTGCATAGCTTTTATCGCGGGCTTTGAGCGCGGTGACCGAATCCAAAAATTCCGTAACGCGAAAAATACTAACACATCCGTAACGAAAAAACCTAACACTGGGCTAACGTCGTTTCCGTTCGGAAAACTTCGGGACGGTATCCTTCGGTAGACTTCGGCAGACATTGACGTGGTATTTTTCAGATATTAGGATATCAAGTCTCAAACTTATGTTTCTTATGATCTAATTTTCATAGCGCGGCCAAATTTTGTTTGGTAATTTATTATGAGACAGTGTTTATTTTGGTGGTCTTATTTATTTTGGTGACAGGAGACCCCCCACCGTGAGGGTCGAAAAATTAAAAATGCTTATAACTCGCGATCTAACTTTCGTAGCGCGGCCAAACTTTGTTTGGTAATTTACTATGAGACATTGTTAATTTCTGGTGACAAGAGACACCCCACGGTGAGGGTCGAAAAATTTAAAATTCTTATAACTCGCGATCTAATTTTCGTAGCGCGGCCAAACTTGTTTGGTAATTTATTATGAGACAGTGTTAATTTTTGGTGACAGGAGACCCCACATGGTGAGAATCGAAAAATTTTAAATGATCATAAGTCGCGATCTAATTTTCGTAGCGCGGCCAAATTTTGTTTGGTAATTTATTATGAGACATTGTTAATTGTTGGTGACAGAACACATCCCACGGTGAGGGTCGAAAAATTAAAAATGCTTATAACTCGCGATCTAATTTCGGTAGCTTGGCAAAATATTGTTTGGTAATTTATTATAAGACAGTGTTAATTTTTGGTGACAAGAGACCCCCCACGGTGAGGGTCGAAAAATTTTAAATGCTTATAACTCACGATCTAATTTTCGTAGCGCGGCCAAATTTTGTTTGGTAATTTAATATGAGACTGTTAATTTTTGGTGACAGGAGACTCCCTACGGTGAGGGTCGAAAAATTTAAAATGCTTATAACTCGCGATCTAATTTTTTTAGCGCGGCCAAATTTTGTTTGGTAATTTATTATGAGGCAGTGTTAATTTTTGGGGACATTAGAACCCCCACGGTGAGGATCGAAAAATTTAAAATGCTTATAACTCACGATCTAATTTTCGTAGCGCGGCCAAATTTTGTTTGGTAATTTAATATGAGACTGTTAATTTTTGGTGACAGGAGACCCCCCCCCCCACGGTAAGGGTCGAAAAATTTAAAATGCTTATAACTCGCTATCTAATTTTCGTAGCGCGGCCAAATTTTGTTTGGTAATTTAATATGAGACTGTTAATTTTTGGTGACAGGAGACCCCCCACGGTGAAGGTCGAAAAATTTAAAATGCTTATAACTCGCGATCTAATTTTTTTAGCGCGGCCAAATTTTGTTTGGTAATTTATTATGAAGCAGTGTTAATTTTTGGGGACATTAGAACCCCCACGGTGAGGGTCTAAAAATTTAAAATGCTTATAACTCGCGATCTAATTTTCGTAGCGCGGCCAAATTTTTTTTGGTAATTTATTATGAGGCAGTGTTAATTTTTGAGGACATTATACCCCCCCACGGTGAGGGTCGAAAAATTTTAAATCCTTATAACTCACGATCTAATTTTCGTAGCGCGGCCAAATTTTGTTTGGTAATTTAATATGAGACTGTTAATTTTTGGTGACAGGAGACTCCCCACGGTGAGGGTCGAAAAATTTAAAATGCTTATAGCTCGCGATCTAATTTTTTTAGCGCGGCCAAATTTTGTTTGGTAATTTATTATGAGGCTGTGTTAATTTTTGGGGACATTAGAACCCCCACGATGAGGATCGAAAAATTTAAAATGCTCATAACTCACGATCTAATTATCGTAGCGCGGCCAAATTTTGTTTGGTAATTTAATATGAGACTGTTAATTTTTGGTGACAGGAGAGCCCCCCCCCCCCACGGTGAGGGTCGAAAAATTTAAAATGCTTATAACTCGCGATCTAATTTTTTAGCGCGGCCAAATTTTGTTTGGTAATTTAATATGAGACTGTTAATTTTTGGTGACAGGAGACCCCCCACGGTGAGGGTCGAAAAATTTAAAATGCTTATAACTCGCGATCTAATTTTCGTAGCGCGGCCAAATTTTGTTTGGTAATTTATTATGAGACAGTGTTAATTTTGGGGGACATTAGACCCCTCACGGTGAGGGTCGAAAAATTAAAAATGCTTATAACTCGCGATCTAATTTCGGTAGCTTGGCAAAATATTGTTTGGTAATTTATTATAAGACAGTGTTAATTTTTGGTGACAAGAGACCCCCCACGGTGAGGGTCGAAAAATTTTAAATGCTTATAACTCACGATCTAATTTTCGTAGCGCGGCCAAATTTTGTTTGGTAATTTAATATGAGACTGTTAATTTTTGGTGACAGGAGACTCCCTACGGTGAGGGTCGAAAAATTTAAAATGCTTATAACTCGCGATCTAATTTTTTTAGCGCGGCCAAATTTTGTTTGGTAATTTATTATGAGGCAGTGTTAATTTTTGGGGACATTAGAACCCCCACGGTGGGGGTCTAAAAATTTAAAATGCTTATAACTCGCGATCTAATTTTCGTAGCGCGGCCGAATTTTGTTTGGTAATTTATTATGAGACAGTGTTAATTTTGGGGGACATTAGACACCCCCCAACCGGTGAGGGTCGAAAAATTTAAAATGCTTATAACTCACGATCTAATTTTCCTAGCGCGGCCAAATTTTGTTTGGTAATTTAATATGAGACTGTTAATTTTTGATGACAGGAGATCCCCCCCCCCCACTGTGAGGGTCGAAAAATTTAAAAGGCTTATAACTCGCGATCTAATTTTCATAGCTCGGCCAAATTTTGTTTGGTAATTTATTATGAGACAGTGTTAATTTTTGGTGACTGGAGACCCCCACGGTGAAGGTAGAAAAACTTAAAATGCTTATAACTCGCGATCTCATTTTCGTAGCGCGGCCAAATTTTGTTTGGTAATTTATTATGAGATGTTGTTAATTTTTGGTGGCAGGAGACCCCCACGGTGAGGGTCGAAAAATTTATAATGCTTATAACTCGCGATCTAATTTTCGTAGCGCGGCCAAATTTTGTTTGGTAATTTTTTATGAGACAGTGTTAATTTTTGGTGACAGGAGACCCCCCACCGTGAGGGTTGAAAAATTTAAAATGCTTATAACTCGCGATCTAATTTTCGTAGCATTACCAAATTTTGTTTGGTAATTTATTAAGCTATTGTATAGCTATTATCGCGGGCTTTGTGCGCGGTGACCGAATCTATGAATTCCGTAACGAGAAAAAATCCTAACACTCCGGCTAACGACGTTTGAGTTTGGCAGACTTCGGCGCGGTATCCTTTGATAGACTTCAGCAGACTTTGACGCGGTATATATAAAAAATGCTATGCAATAGCTTTACCGCGGCAGTCCCCGAGTGCCACACATATTTTTTTATATATATATATACATCTGCACTTCAAAATTTACAAATTTACAATTTTTGCACTGAAATGAATTAAATAGGAGAGCGAAGGTATAAAAACAACTTCCAAACTTAGTTCGAATTTTACATAGGTGTTTGAAACTAGATTAAAATTTTCAGGCAATAATGTGAATATAGATGAATAAGTAAAAAAATACCTATTTACACACAAGGAAGAATATTTATACTTTATATAAACTGTAAAAGAATGTACAATGTATGGAAAATTCGTTGTCAAAATTTCCTAAAGGTAAAAATAAGTTTGACTTAAAAGAAATATCACAGTTAAGTTTAGTATAAACGTTTGGCTAAAACTGAATTAAAATATAGCGTAATAAACCATTTTGGAATTGTAACTGAATTCGAAAGAGCCGTTAAATTTATATAAGATGAATTTTACAATAATGTGTTTAAAATAAATGCTAATTTTTATAATGCAAAACCAAAAGGAACATTTTCTTGAGTAAAATTTGAAGACGGAAACATATTAAATTTTAATAAAATGGTACTCGTATTAAACACATATTTTAAATGCGTTTTTCTCTAACCACTCTCTTCCCTGTAATAGAATTTTTTTCTTTGTCATTGTTTGTTTATATTTGTTTGGTTAGTAATTTAAATACTAAAGAAATAAAATAAAAAAGCTAGGCAAAACAAATACAAAAAGTACGCAATTTTAACAAAATCACCATTTGTGCTGAAATCGATTACTTATACGTTGATAACGCTTTTCTTTTAAAATTTTCCATTTCATGTTTATTTTTATTAATTTCACTCCATGTTTCGGTTAACATCCTTTTCTCTTTGTTTATTGTTTCCTCTGTGCTTCACCATCCAATCTTAAATGTATTGTGTACGTGCTGTTATGTTATTTTTTTATTTTCTTACACCAACTTTACAAATCTTGTTTATAGAACAAAGAGAAGCTAAATTGTAATTCTATCTCAGATTGCTTGATTTTTGCTATTTTTTGCGCACATGAATTTCTAAGTGTAAAGTTTTCTACTTTTTCAGAATTAGTTTTTTTTTTAGTTGTTGTTGTTGTTTGTTGCTTTTTCAATATACATATACACTTTCGATTTGCAAATTTTGAACTGAAATAAATTAAATAGGAAAGCGAAGATATAAAAAGAAACTTCAAATATAGTTCGAATCTTGCATAGGTGTTTGAAACAAGATTAAAATTCTCAGGCGATAAGATGCATAGAGATAAATTGATAAAAAAACAACCTAACGACACACAAATAAGCTTATTTATATTTTAACTAGATTGTCCAAAAATGTACAATGCACGGAAATTTCATTGTTAAAATTTCCAAACGGGAAAGGTAGGTTTTTTTTAAAACAAATATCAGAGTTGAGTATACATAAACATGTGGATAAAACCAAATTAAAATATGTAATAATAAACTATTTTCGAAATGTAACTGAATTTAAGAGTCATTAATTAAAGAATAAAGTTATAAAAATGAATTTTAAAATAATGTGTGTACAAATAAATGCTAACTAATTTAATGCAAAAAAAACCTTATCTTTAGTATTTTAAGTTAGGAACATCTTAAATTCTAAGGAAATGAAAAAAAATCATATAAGTCAACAAATGCAACGTGAAGTGAATATTTGTGAGTTAAACGAATTTCATAGTTTTAATTCTAACTGAGAATGAATGTGCTCCTCACACTTCAATTAAATGCATTTTGAATATAAAAGTTCTTGTTTCCCTTTTCTGACCACTGTAACAGAGGACAATACACACTTTTCAGAATTCAAGTATTATTTATATTTTTAGTTATTATTTATAGTAACGAAGAGTTAACTAAGAAAGAGCGAAAAGAGAAAAAAAAATAGTTTTATTTTTTGTACATAAAATTGGATGATACATATGGAATCAATGAGCATTTTTTGGACAAGTTGATAAATTTCTTTTTTTTTTTTTAATTTTATTCTTTTTGAATTAATTTTAATTTTATTTTATCCTTTTGCATTTTTGATTATATCCATTTTCTTTCCTTTTTTCATTCCTCTATGCTTTACAACTCAATCTTAAATGTATTATGTACGTGCTGTTATTCTTCCTTTTCTTACACAAACTTTTCAAATCTTGTTTATAGAACAAAGAGAAGCTAAACTGTAATTCTATCTCAGATTGCTTGATTTTTGATATTTCTTTGCGCACAAGAATTTGTAAGTGTAATGTTTCCTCTTTTTTCAGAATTAATTGCTTTTTGTTTGTTTCTTTGTTTGTTTGTTTTTTAAGTATGCATAAACACTTTCGATTTACAGCTTTTGAACTAAAATGAGTTAAATAGAAGAGCGAAGGTATAAAAACAAACTTACAAACTTAGTGCAAATTTTACATTCTAGAATAGGTGTTTGAAACATGATAAAAATTTCCAGGCGATAATATGAATAGGGATGAATAAATAAATAAATACAACCTACATACACATAAAGAAGTTTATTTATATTTTTAAAAAAATTGTGGGAGAATGTAAAATAAACGGAAATTTTTATGTTAAAATTTCAAAAAGGGAAAGATAAGTTTGACTATAAAAGAAGTATCGCAGTTGAGTATAGCATAAACATTTGGATAAAACGAATTCAAATGTATAATGATACACAACTTTTGAACTGTAACAGAATTCGAGAGTGCCCATAAATAATGAGAAAAGTTATTTAAGGTGAATTTTATAATAATGTGTGTCAAAAAGATGCTAATTTTTATAATGCAAAAACAAAAAATAAAACAAAAAATAATCTTTTCATGATAAAAGTTTGAAGTCAGAAGCATATTAAATTTTAAGAAATGTTACTGTTTTTTAACACATATTTTGAAAGTGTTTTTCTCTAACCACACTATTCCTTGTAATATAATTTTTTTCTTTGTTATTGTTTGTTTGTATTTGTTTGTTTAGTAATTTAAATACTAAAGGAATAAAAAAAAAGCTATTGAAAACAAATACAAAATCAACTTTTCAGCTCAAATAGATTACTTATAAGTAGATAACGCTTTTCTTTTAAAAGTTTTCATTTCATTTTCAATTTTATTTATTTCACCACATGTTTCTCACTTTCTTTTAACATCCTTTTTAATTTCCTCTGTGCTTCACTATGCAATCTTAAATGTATTTGTGTACGTGCTGTTATGTTATTCTTTATCTTCTTACACCAACTTTACAAATCTTGTTTATAAAACAAAGAGAAGCTTTAATTCTATCTCAGATTGCTTAATTTTTGATATTTTTTTTGCGCACATGAATTTAAAAATGTAAAATTTTCTCCTGTTTGAGAATTAGTTATGTTTTTATTATTTGTTACTCTTTCAATATACATATACACTTTCGATTTACAAATTTTGCACTGAAATGAATTAAATAGGAAAGCGAAGGTATAAAAAGAAACTTCCAAACTTAGTTCGAATTTTGCATAGGTGTTTGAAACAAGATTAAAATTCTCAGGCGATAAGATGAATAGAGAAAAAGATGTAAAAAAAAACCTAATTACACACAAATAAGCTTATTTATATTTTAACTAGATTGTCCAAAAACTTACAATGCACGGAAATTTCATTGTTAAAATTTCCAAACGGGAAAGATAGGTTTATTTTAAAAGAAGTATCAGAGTTGAGTATACCATAAACATGTGGATAAAACCAAATTAAGATATGTAATAATAAAAAGTTTTTAAATTATAACTAAATTCAAGAAGGCTGTTAAAAAAAAAGAATAGTTATATAAGAGGAATTTTACAATAATGTGCGTACAAATAAATGCTAATTTTTGTAATGCAAAAACGAAAAATAACCTTTTTTTGAATAAAGTTTCAAGTTAGTACCATATTAAATTTAAAGAAATTGAATTCTATCTCAGATTGCTTAATTTTCTCTACTTTTTTGCTCACAGGGATTTGTAAGCGTAAAGTTTCTTCCTTTTTCAGAATTAATTTTATTTATTTTTTTTTTTTTTAACCTCCTCATTCCGAATGTCGCCTGTGGGAGACACTAAAAAATCACCCCTTTTAATGAATTTGATTGCTTTTAGAGCTGTTAAAGTTATATCTGGATATTTTTATGCCTTTATTATTATAAAACTATTTTTTAATACACAGATTTTTTTAAAAAATCTGTGTATTTTAAAAAAAATCGCATTGTCATTTTAATTTTACTTTAAACGTCAATATTTTTCGTAGCATTATATGGTGCTTATCAGTACTAACTAGTACTTTTTCTGCCGAAATTAAATTGATATTGTAAGTATTTTTTTAAATGCATATGATTTTAACGAAACAAACTGTAACAAAAATATTTTGCAATAAATCTCGTAGGCTTGATTAATCCGTCATGATTGAAAGAATAGCTTGAAATTTATGATTGAATTTTTAATATTTCTCAAAATAGCTTTGTCTCTTAAAAAAAGAGAAAAAAAGAGAGTTTGTATAATCTACGATTTAAGGAAAATTATTGTCAAGAATCATAAAATATTTCAACAAATAAATTAACAATATTTCTTTGTTTAACAAAACAACATTTAATACATACATTTAAAATTAAAGTTATTCCGAATATACGTATAATGAAATAGGTTTTTAAATTAAAAGAATGAAATGGTTGCAAGTTAAATAATAAAAGTCGATACGACCAAGAAAACATTGGATTTTTATCGTCTGCAATTGTTAAATGAAAAATGGAGCACAAGTTGAATATTTTATTTATGATTTAATTCTATACATTTCTATACATTCATAAACATTATATTATCATAGAAAATACTACGGTCTATACCGTTTTGTATGACTTAGCTCATCAAGAATTTAGTAAAATGTGACACTACTTCAAAATTCTGCATTTATATAATAACTACTTACAAAATTTAATGAGTCATCTTTCATTACATTAAAAATATAATAAAAATCGAACATATTTAAATCAGCAATATTTGTATCGCATAGTTAAATGATATTTCATCTTAGTATATTTTATGTTAATATTTAGTCGTACTATACTTATTTATTCTATATTTATTTACAATATTTCAAACCTAAAACTTATTCTACGCAATATTTTTAGAAACAAATCAGTTATATTTCCATTCACACAAAGGAAACTGCATACTTAATAATCCTCTTGTTATACACTCCTGCCGCTAGGTGGCGTATACCATGACCCCGCCTGTAGCGGAGATTATCGCTACATATCTTTTCCCCTTCATAAATGCAATAATTATTTCCCTTTAATAAATTCTTAGTTTTATTTTTGATTCCCTTTGCACTAATAAACCCAGTAGGTTAAATTAATCCTACATTTAATAGTTAAGTTATTTAATAGTTAGCTTTCATCCTCCCACTATTAGAAGTTTCAGCTTTTCATCTTTTGGAGCTCTCTGTAAAAAATTAATAAGAGAACTTCCTTTCTCACAAATTTTCTGTTGCGTCTGTGAAAAACATCTGCCCATAGATACCGCACTTATTAACAAAATAAAGAAAGCTCTGGGCTTTGTTCATCATAATCTTTTATCCGTTACATTTTTATTAACATCTGCCTTCCACACCCTGCTTTCATTCTCACAATTAATGCTTAAAACTAGAAATACTTTTATCTCTGTTTATCCTGACTGTGCTTTCTTTCTGTTCAATTGCGCATCTGGGTAATATAATTGTGGTCAGCAAAACTCCAATTTAAGTAACCGCCTGCTTTGCCCTTGTCTATTTCCCAGGCTTAAGATATTTCTGTAACCCTATAAAATATTCGCAGATGTGAAAATAATCCTTGGGTTCCCAGACCGCAAAAGTAGTCACTGATACTGAACGTGTGGTTTATCAAATGTCGCCAAAATTCTTTGTATGAAAGACTTCTGATTCCTTTTGGCGATAAGGGCTATGACGTTGTATCGTCACTCCACTGATTGCCATCATAGCGACAACATGTAGCTCACTAGAGCTCTGAGAAATTCCCCCCTTATGGGGAACTTACAGTGTGTTAATTCTTGCAAAATAAATGCGTCCTAAAATGTAACTCTCTTTTCGGAGTTTTTTTGTGTGTGCTTCTTTTTGGTAATTCACCTGGGCCTATGAACGAACACCTTTACACCGCCTTTAATATTGCGGACACCTCTTCGATAGGTCTTGGAAAGCTTGATACTCGTAAGACGTGGTGATGTCACTGCGACGTCGTTGTAAAGTGACACTGTGACTTGTGACCATCGATTGTCGATGTGACGTCACGTGACGTCGATATGAAGTCACAGTGACTAAAATTTGAAGTCGTTATGGCCGTTTTAAAAATAGTTTGTGACGTGACAATGTGACCACTTTGTGAAGTCACGGTGTGACAAATTAGTGAAAAAGTGTCATTTGTGACTACTTTGACATTAACATCGTGACGAAACTACGACAAAAGCTACGTTGTGACAAAAGTGTTTTTTAAAGTAAATAACATGTTTTGAAGATTTTTTGTAATTTTCTAAAGATTTTTAAGAAAGTCACATCTCAGTCACAATGTGACGTCACTGAGTGGTGTTATTTTGGTCACAGATTTGATGTGACTACAATGAGTCACAGTGACGTCATTGTGACGTCACTGCAAGTCACGGTGGGCACGTCACATCTGTGACCAAAATGCAACCACTCAGTGACGTCACATTGTGACTGAGTTGTGACCTTCTTAGAAAACTAAAAAAAATATAGAAAAAATTTAAAACATGTTATTTATTGTAAGATTATGCTTTACTGACAATTTTTAAAAACTTCTGACGTTATTCCTATGTTACTGTACGCAATGTAAGTCACGTCAAAAAAAAGAACACCATATTGTAAAGTTGCAGTGTAACAACAATATGAACTTAAAAAATATTGAAAATGTCAATAAATATAGAGAAAAACATTTTGAACTGCACTTTAAATAGCCCGTGTAAATGTATTTCGGAGTTTGGATGAGATTGATTTTATGCGTATCTTACAAATTAAGTATTATTTAATATTTAGTAATTTAATTTTCGACATTTCGGAAAATCAATAAATTTTTCCCAGTAATAACCAAAGCTACGAAAAATCACTTAACGTAACGACAATAATCCATTTTCCGTGCCAAATATGAAAAACGTATGGTTTTCTTGTCAAAAATCTTGTAAAAATCGTGCTGTGAAAAGTCATTAAAACATACAGTCATATGTTACATAAAATTTTTACCATTTCAAAACTATTTAAATACCTTTAAATAATAATGTATTGATGGAACTTGATGGAACTATGATATGAATTTCATTTATCTTTTATAATGATTTTTGTAAATGATCATCCGTTTGGCTAGAAGTTTCTCAAACATTATTTGAAACACTTCAGCATTTTCAAACTATACTTTTTATTACAATTAAGTCTGCAGGTTTTAATGTGCACGTAGAAAACGTCTTCAAAGTTAGTCATAATCCATTTCTTGCTTTATAATATGCATTCAAGTCATATAGTTTTCTGCTAATGTTTAACTTTTTAAAATACATATTTAAAAAAATCTATTTCTTTCAGACTGTTAAAATAAAATAAACATTTTCCGAATATGTATACATATACTTAGAAAACTTATAAAAATCCGTGACATACTATTCATTTGTATTTCAAATTTTCGTTTTAGAGGTATGTCTTTTTAAAAAGTTATTTTACAAGATGCTTAATTCTGATGAAAATTAATACAAAAAAAAATCATTTTTTTAACCCTCTATAGCCATTTTTTATCTTTAAAGAAGATTCTATGCAGTTATTGCATGTGATACAAGCTTTACTTAAATTTTTTTATCATTACATTTATATATTTTTATTATTATATATTTAAAAGACATCATATTTTTATTTTTTAAAAACTTAAACAATGTTTTAACTCTAATTATGAATATTATTATTATTATTTACAAAAAATGAACTTTACGTTCCATTTTAACGTGAATTGTTTTGAAATTAATAAAAAATAAAAAGTTAAAAATACATTAAAAAATTCTTCGAATAAAAAATAATAATAATTAGATACACTCGCATTATATCGTATTTAAGTTCCAAATTTGTTGTATAGAAAAATGAAAAACTAAACGGACATGCGCATAGAAACTGAAAATCGTCTGCAGACTACGGAAAATAAGCAAAGCTAAGCAGAAAGTTTTTATACGCGTACTTGAGAAGTTAGATGACTGGAATTTATGGCAGTTACGGGTTGATGCGTATTGACACGAATTAAAAAAATAAACAAGAAAGTACAGCGCTTCCAAGCAACAAAATATAAGTCCGAGATAATTATTTTGGCTCTGACTGTGAAAATGATTTTGTCTTTGCCACTATAATTATTATCGGATTTAGTTTGTGCGGCAAAAAGAATAACGAGAACGAATGAAAACGATGTAAAATAGGTAAAAAAAATATTGTTAATGTTTACTTTTATATTATTATTGTTCTTGGAATGATTTTAATTAGCTTCTCAAAAACATATAATGAAAAAAAAAGTTTCATCAACTTAATAAAGTCTAATAAATTTATTATTCATTTTGTAGAAAACTTGATTATTAGTATTTTGGATCAGGTTATTAAGATTAGTGATTTTAATTACATTTTAATTTGTATTGTTTACTTATTTTAAATATCCAGTTAAAATAATATGCTTCCATAAATATAGAAGCATATGGATATATATTATAATCAATCGTTAATATAATTATTAAAAATTTAAAAACAATTAATTTTTTTAATAAATAAGCCTTTTTTTTAGAATAAAATTACTTGCAAGCATCCTTTTTAATTATTTTTATTTTCGTATTAAATAACGTTCTGAAACATTGCATACTTTTATTTAAAAAAATTCCATCTGTTCAGAAGAGGAATTTATAGCGAGAAGAACTGTTAAAAGAAATTGTGGATACGTCACATTAAAAAAAAATCAATAATGCTAATGATTGTTTATTGTATTTTTCAACCTGTTTTCAACAAATTTTCTAAATAGATAGTCATTATTATTTACTTTTCATTCTAAACACTTTTATTATTTTCATTCCTGGATAATTTTACAGAGATAAATTTCAAAATATCTATTATATGCAGTATTAGTAAACATCGTGATTAAAACGGATCAATTTATAATTACCCTCTTATCTTGTAAATAAAATATTACAAATTTTTATTAAAGCATATGAGGTTCTATTTTATATTTATGGTAGGAAAATTTGTAACATAGATGTGCCAGTAATGGACACTCGTTGATATTTTTTATTCGTAAAAAATAACTAATAAATATTTAGCTTTAATTATTTTTTCATAGATCCCCTTTGCATGTATTATAATCTGGCTTATTGTTGATAACTTTTAATCAAACCAATTAGGAAGCAGAAAATAATGTTTCAAAGTTCCACTGTATTCCAGTGAATATCCTAAGAGGTGCCTTTACTTAATAATTTTATGTATTCTTTATTTTCTTAAAAATTTTGAATGTTTTCGTTTGAGTGGCAATAGCAAACTTCGAATTCTATGTACTAATGACCATTTACAAAATGGCATTCATTTTAAAGGTTTTAAGAGAGGATGCCAATTACTGAGATGGTTAGTTAGTCATTTTCCAACAATGGACACCCCCTGTATGCAATTTCAGTAATGTTTATAGTGCATAAAACATTTCGACTTAACTGAAAGAACTAGATCAGATTTAATTTTTAAATTTCACAATTAAATTAGCAGATCAATGTCTTCAAACATCAGTTCTGCAATTTTATTTTGAATTTATTTTATTTATTATTTAAAATATCCAACTCACAACATGATTTCTTTCACATTTGTTATATTAATTATTATGAGTGATTCAGAAACTACTATCTGGAAGTTTAATTAATAAAAATAGTGAGACAAACTATGCACTTAAAATTCCAAAACTTTTTTCTTACCTTCTATTACCTTTAAATTACCTTTAAATTTTTATTTACCCACTGTCTCAGTTTGATAGCTGTAATTACCTGATAATTAGTTTTTAAAACGATTCATATAAAATAATTAAAATATTTATCTTCCGATAATTACAATAATTGATGCAAACAAAGAAAGATTATCACAAACATTTTATTAGTTATTGGCACCCTAATTGTTAAATTCATTTGAAAATAACTATTCAGTTTCATTAGTATGTTTCTCATTAAATTCTGTTTCTAAATACAGTCATAAAGACAATTATATTTATTACTTTAAGTGAGCTATCCATTACTGGAACAGAGGATTAAAATTACTGGATCAGAGATATGTCCTTTACTGTATTTTTGAGTGTTTTGATATAATTCTATTATTTAAAATTAAATTGTGAGTTATATTGAAAAACTAGTTGGATGTGCCAATCCCAAAACTTTCTTCTATCTCATACGTACATTTTAATATTAAAAAAAAAAAATAGTTACTCATTTGAATGCTTTAATGATTTTAATTCAATACCATACCAACTTTGATTTTCATCTTAAATTTCTGCTTTAGTCAATTAATCGGAGTAAAAACGAATTTCCGTCTCTGCACAAGCCGATGAACAATAGAATGATAGGCAGATTTTTTTTCAAATTCAGGGAGGACCTACATGCCATACCAAAAAATAATCATATACAAAAAACTTCAGTTTTAGAACTAATTTTATGTTGTGCAATATTGAAAATTGCATAAAATTCGCTATTACAGCGCCCCCTTCCGGTGGATTTTTTTCAGATTCAGGGCGATGTAACTAGCCATAGTGATACACTTACACAAAAAATTTCGTTCAATTCGATGCATAACATCATGTACTTTTGGTCAGTACAATATTGAAAATGGCACAAAAATTGCGATTACAGCGCCCCCTTCCGACGGATTATTTTCAAATTCAGTGAGGACCAACTAGCCATAGTCATACACTTACACAAAAAGTTTGGTTAAATTCGATGCATAACTTCATATACGTTTGGTCGGTACAATATTGAAAATGGCACAAAAATCGCGATTGCAGTGCCCCTTTCCGGCGGAATATTTCAAAACTAAAGGAGGACCTGCTTGCCACAGCCAAAAACATTCACAAAAAATTTGGTTCAATTCTATGCATAACTTCATAAACTTTTTGATTGTAGAATGGCGACATACACACAGACAGACACACAGACACACGGACAGACAGACATTTTGTAAAAACATGTTTTTTGGAATCTCTGACCCCTAAAACGTGTAAATCCGTCGAAAACCGGAAGTCGAAAAAAATTTCGATTACAATACTTTCTTCTATTGAAGTTAGAAGAAAGTAATAAAACTATAAGAAGGGTTAAATATTTTTGATAAATTAATATAATATTGAAAAAATCTGAAATATAATAATTATAACTATTAATAAAAGAATAATTTTTAAAGATATTCCTCAAGGATGTTCATGATTGGAACATCTACCATATTTTATTTGCATTAATAGGTAGTTAACCATTTGGTATTCCGTTCATTATTTTTGTTTTATTGTATCATATAAAAATTAATATGATTATCTGCATTTCTGAAAGAATTATATTTATAAAACTTTCACCACATTTGATTCTAAACATTTCCTTAGTAGATTATAATATTTGTGCTGTTTATCATCATATCATAATTATAATCGCCAGACAGATCCTTGGAAAAAAAGTTCAAACATTTTTACATTAGACGCAAAATATAGTAGCTGCGGCGTAGTTTTATAAAAAATAAAACTTTGATTTAAAATTACCCCTTCTAAATATCTGCAACACGCCCAAAAGTCAATTACTTTTACAATGAGCTTAAAAATAAGATTTTATTTATTGTTACTATCTTCCGCATAGCAATTGTTTCCAAACTAATAATTTTTCGAATTCTCAACATACTTATGTTATTGGTACGAGTTATATCTGTTTTCATACCAAAGCTATGGACTAATTTCAGATCGTTGTTAGTAAAATTGTAAATTTTGTAAAATTAAAAAGCTAGAGGATAGCTAGGAATAGATAGTTGCAAAAGTAAGTTTGTTTATTTTATAATTTTTTATTTGTATATTGACAGTACTGATAAGAAGTACGTCATTTTCTGATTATCATACGTACAACAAATATCCATAATTTATTATTTTTATGTTTGAATTTATTTTTTTACGTATCTAAAACAACATTCGAGTATTTGCAGTTTCAAAATTAAATTGCATTTAAAGTAGTTGTTCGATTTAAAAACTGCGTCAACATATTTATCATATGTTGTTACACCCTTTAAGCGCCCTGATCATTTTTTTCTATCACATAATTATAGAATTTAAGGCTCAACACTAGTCACAGAAAAAGACCCGGATGATAATGTAAAGTCTATGGGAACGTTCTTTTCAAATATCTCGCTCAAATTTTAATATTTTTATATGATTTTTTTTGCATAGGATAACTGAGAACGATCCACAACCACTCTAGTTTTAACTTTTTCAATTTTGGTTTCATTTAAAAAAAAAATACTTTAGATTTCGAAACCTGTTTAAACCGGTTCTGAAATTGAAATCATCATAATATAAAAAATATCTAAGCAAAATCGAAAAAGTAAAAACTAGGCCGATTGTAGATCGGCCTCAGTTATCCTATGAAAAAAAAAATATTAAAATTTGAGCGAGATATTTAAAACAAACATACCCATAGACTTTACATTATCATCCGGGTCTTTTTCTGTGACTATTGTGGGGCCTTACGGGCTGATTTAATACAAAATTTATATTAATATCATTTTTTGCAGTGAATAAAATAATCACTATTCTGTGACGATAGTGACAAGATTGTGAAGACACTTTGTGAAATTTTTGTGATTTGTGACGATTTTGTTACTAACTTTGTGACGGTGGCTACATTGCCAGTGTTGTAATGTTACACTGGGTCACAATTATACAGTTATGAACATTGATATATAGTGTAAAATCATTTACATATCGTACAAAACTTTATTATATTTTGGCGATATATCTCAATTAAAACTTGAGAGCTGCTATAAGAAGATAGCACCAAAAGAAAGTTACTCAATCAAACTGCAATGCCATACAGACTTTAATCTTTGTTGCATATTTCTTTTCTATTGCAATAAATGGGAATATTTAAGACAATTGAATATTCGATCTATCACAATTATTTGAAATTTAGCTATATGTTTTTTTAAAAGCATTAAAATTATTAAAGGAGCATTTTTGTTTAACCTTTAAGCGTGTTAAACAAAAATGTTTGTTTCTTTCTGTACTCTGTGTTCACTACCCAATCTTAAATGTATTGCGTACCTGCTGTTATTCTTCATTTTCTTACACCAACTTTTCAAATCTTGTTTATAGAACAAAGAGAAGCTAAACTGCAATTCGACCTCAGATTGCTTAATTTTCCCTATTTTTTTGTGCAAAGGAATTTGCAAATGTAAAGTTTCCTCCTTTTTCACAACTAATTGTATTTTTTGTTTGTTTGTTTGTTTGTTTGTTTTTTAAATATGCAAATATACTTTCGATTTACAACTTTTGTACTGAAATGAATTAAATAGGAGAGCAAAGATATAAAAACAATCTTTCTAATTTAGTGCTAATATTGAATAGGTGTTTGAAACAAGATTAAAATTTTCAGGCAATAAGAAGAATAGAGATGAATAAGTAGAAAAAAAACCTAACTACACAAAGAAGCTTCTTTATATTTTAAATAAATTGTGGAAGATTTTTGCAAACTTTCCGTGCATTACACGAAAAGTTTGTTATTAAAGTTTCCAGAAGAGAAAGATAAGTTTGATTTAAAAGAAGTATCACATTTAAGTTCAGTATAAACATTTGGCTAAAACTGACTTAAAATATATAATAATAAACTATTTTCGAATTGTAACTGAATTTAAGAGTCATTAATTAAAGAATAAAGTTATAAAAATGAATTTTAAAATAATGTGTGTACAAATAAATGCTAACTAATTTAATCCAAAAAAAACTTTATCTTTAGTATTTCAAGTTAGAAACATTATACAAGTCAACAAATGCAACGTGAAGTGAATATTTGTGAGTTAAACGAATTTCATAGTTTTAATTCTAACTGAGAAAGAATATGCTCTTCACACTTCGATTAAGTGTACTTTAAATATTATTGATGTTATTTCCCTTTTTTGCCATTGTATTAGCGAACCATTTAAGCACTTCAGGCTCCAGGGATGATTCATATATAAATAAATATATATATACTATATATTAATTTCAGTTGTGAATTTATATATATGTATATATATTGATTTCAGTAGTGAATTTATATCAACAAACTGATAACAAGAGAGATTGAAAATTGAAAAAAAATATTTTTCGTACATAAAATTTGATTTATTATTAATATTTTTAACAGCTATTTATTAATATTTTTTAACAGCTATTTTAACATATGTAAAGTCTTCTTTTATTTTCAGAAGCCATCATTAGCTGCACTTAGCAATGAAGAACTAACAACGTTTCTTTTTCCTTTTTATTTTCTTTTATTTTCTTTTGTTAACCGACTTCAAGGAGGAGGTTATGATTTCGACCTGTATGTATTTGTTGTTCACTCATAACTTCCGTAAATATGAACCGATTTTGATAATTCTTTTTTTGTTTGAAAGTGTAAGATGCCCACATGGTCCCATTTCAATTTTATCAAATTCTTGAGATTAGAACTTTTTAAAAATAAAAACATGAAAATTCCAACTTTTTTTGAAGCAGTCATCCAATTAGAAGCGTTCATTTTTCAGGTAATCGCAGGCTTTCATGTCGAGCACACAAGTCAGATGCGTGTGTACAATAAACAAATAAAATTTCAGGCTATAAATCTGACACCGATACTAGATCTTTTAATTTCATTAAATTCTGGTGACTAGAATGTTTTTTAAGTAACAAAATATGGATTTGATAAAAAAAAATAATAATGATTTGTCGCAAATCATCTTTCATTATTGCAACGTTCTCAAGTCATAACCATATTAAAACTATGCATTCATATGCGTTAGTGCTAAGTTGTCGCCAAACTTAGTATTTTTTTTTTTTTTTTTTTTTTTTTTTTTTTTTTTGTCGGTTAGTATTTTTTTTTAAAAAGCATATTTTATTTTTGAATGTTTTTGGAATGTCAATATATATATTTTTTAAATATCGACTTTATTTCATAATTCTTATTATTGAGAAGGTAACAATTTGCAATTTCTTTTATTAATAAAGTACGTTGTTAAGATTAGTTTTACTAGTGAGAAAATTTCCATTTTGCGACAGCATTTATACAAAGTGATTGAAAAGAAGAAAGGAATGGCATGAAAGGAAAAAATGAAATAATTGGTAGTGGGAAAAAATGATACGAAATGATTTTTTAATATAATTTTAACTGTACTTTCTTAAGGCTATTGGAATTAAATGATAAAACTGTTTTTGTATTATTATAATAACAAATCATATACACTCATTTCCAAAAGTTAAGCACGAAGATGTCAAATGCAAAAAAATCAACAAATACTGCTTTGATTGACTCAAAATTCGGCAGGAAAGTAGCATATATGTTTATGCATGAAACAAAATCAATAATTATATACAGAAATGAAAACAATTTTAAATTTTTATAAGTTATCAGATAATGACATACTGATGACTTAAACAGAATTATGTATGAAGTGAAAATAAACAGCATAAAATGAAAAAAAGACATTAATAGGGTATGTGATCCCTCCTCATCTGTATACAAAATTTACACCTTGTGACCATGCTTTCAATTAGGTGATCAACCACCGCAGAATTAAGCAATCGCCATTCTTCTTGTAGAGCAGTTTCTAGCTCAATAAGAGTGGCTGGAGGTGGGAAACGTAAACCTACAGCACGGCCGTGAGTAGCCCGAAGGTTTTCAATGGGATTAAGGTCGGGCGAATAGTCTGGCCACGCCATACGCGCAATCCATTCACTCTCCAGGTGGTCATCGGCGATGCCAACTCTATGGAAACGTGCGTTATCGGTCCATTAAAACAAAATTAGGACCAACTTCGGCAGCGCACAATTCCCCAATGGATTCTGGGACTTCATTTCGATATCGGACAGCCGTCACAGAACCCAGTTTAAAGTACTGCAGGTCGGTGAGGTATCCTAATGAAATCCCTGCACACACCATAATGTTTTCGCCTCGGAATGTATGATGTTCGGTGATGTTTTGATGCTGATTGCGTGTTCCTTGTTCACGCCATATCCTTATACTTTTATCATGTGGTTGCAGAGCGAATCTTGACTCATCAGGAAATATGACATTGCCCCAGTCAGACACAGTCCAATTGACATTTTCCCGGCACCACTTTAATTGTGCCTCTCTAGATTGGATGGATAGAGGAACACAAACTCGAGGTACCTGGGCGTACAGTCTATTCATATGTAATCTTCGGCGTACAGTAGCTTTAGATATCGCCTTACCAATGGACGCTGTAACCGTAGATGTCACAAGTGTGGAGGTCGCTCTGCGATTCCGCTTGTCTACAATAACAATATATCGATCTTCCGCGGGGGTTGTACCCCTTGGGCGAACGATTACGGGCCTTCGGACAACTATCTGTGTGGTTTTGAATTGTTTCCATAAACGTGAAATTACAGAATGATGAACGCCGAAAAAAAGAGCAACATCTGTGATGACTGTCCTGCTTCAATGCGCCCCACAGCACGCCAGCGCTCAGAATCTCTCATTTGTTTTCTGGAAGTCATAGAAACATGTATGTCTTCAAAACAAATTGTACGACAGTTTTAAACACCTTCTATCAGCACTTATAATCAACTTCTGTAACCCTTCATAAAGCAGGCTTCTTATAAAACTGCCCTTTTTGCATACTTCTTGATATGAAAGCGCGATTGGCTGTTACTTAACATATTTGCATCTTTCCACCTACCTCTGCAGAAATTTGCATCCTCTTCAATTTTGATTGGCTTCAGGAAATTAGCATTTTACTCTCCGTGCTTAACTTTTGGAAGTAAGTGTAAAAGAATACATTTTTCCTATAATTCTATTGGAATTTCAAATAAGAGGCAAATTTTTGATAGCTTTAATAAAAATTACTTTATCGTATAATCTGTTATATCGCAATTTTCTAATCAATCGCAATTTGGAGCCAAGTAGCATATTGTACATAGATTTGTTTTAAGATGTATACATACAAAGACAACTTTTGTTCAATTTACACATTTCGCGATTGTCAAGCGTTTGTACTCGTCATTTGAATTTTCGTCTATAAGCAAAATGTTTTCAACCGCATTTTGTTATTCGCGGTTTGTTAGGATTTAAATCTTTGTTTATATGACTAAATAGAATTTTGCTGACTTTGATAAAATAAAAATGGCACTTGAACTAAAATTTTTTAAAAAAATATTTAGTCTTAATAATTTATAAACAATTCTAAAAACTGGGTCAGCACCTAGATGTAAAGAAATTAAATTGGAACGAAAAGAAAATAACCCTAATTATGTAATGGTTTCAAAAATTGAGTTTAATCGTACTTTAACATATAACTTTTTGTACATTAAAAAAAGAAGTTTTTTGCGACAATAAATAGGAAGTAACAGCTTATATGTGCAAAATTTATGCCCATAAATCCGATAAAAGAAAGTCCATATTTTTCTCAGGAGCGTTCATAGTCGAACAGTATATTTTATTCTTCTTCAAGTAACAGATTGAACAACTAACTAAAATCGATTGATTGATTCCCAACTTAGGAAGCACCAACTTTACACTTGTCTATGGCCCATACAAATATACACTATATTGCCATTGATTATGGGACACTTGCGATTTTAGACATTTTACTAAATATCTAGAAAAATACATAAAGATTCATCTCGAATCTCTTAGTGTATAAATATAATAGTATAAGTCATACATCTCCGTGAAGATTTTTTCCCGAAACTCCAAAGGGGGCCGTCAATAAATTAAAAAAGAATGAATATCTTTTGAATAACCCTGTCAAAACTAATGTAGTAAAAGAGCTCAAACTCTAGATTGTAATTGAATGCCTTATTGTAATAAGCCTTGTTCATTTTTATGCAAATAGCATGCATACTCGCAGAGTAATTAAGGTTTTTATAAAAATGATCCCAAATTTTTCCAAGATTTTTCCTTATAATTTTCAGAGTTTTTAATATAAAATATTATTTTTTTTTTCAGAAAATATGACAAACAACATTGCACACAGTACCCTGTAATCAGAATTAAAAAATAATGAAAATTGTATAAAAAATGAGTTGGTTTACTAAATAATTTTTTACTGCGTATGCGTCAACGATATCAAAATTTCATTTGCATATTATGTTAGCTAAATGTATAGAGCAACTTTTGTGAAAGTCACAAAATCATAACTTGAAAATTCTGACAATAATCGTCAATTGAATAAGTCGAAAATCCGTTATTCTCAAAATGAAGCAAAAACAAGAGGGGTTGTATCCATATATTCATTGATTAGTGTCAATATAGAATACACAATATGGGATGTACTACTGTATTTGGATAAAATCCCTCATTTTTTTGCTTCATTTTGGAAACAACGGATTTTGTCCTTTTTCTATAGACGATTACTTTCAGAATTTTCAAGCTATGATTTTGAGACTTTTACAAAAGTTGCTCTATACATTTAGCTAACATAATATGCAAATGAAATTTTGATATCTTTGACGCATGCGCAGTAAAAAATTATATAGTAAACCTACTCATTTTTCATACAATTTTTATTATTTTTTAATTCTGATTAGAGAGTACTATGTGCAATGTTGTTTGTCATATTTTCTGAAAAAAATATTATTTTATATTAAGAACTCTGAAAATTATAATGGAAAAACTTGGAAAAATTTGGGACCATTTTTATAAAAACCTTAATTACTCAGCCAGTGTGCATGCTATTTGCATAAAAATGAACACAGTGTATTACAATAAGGCATTCAATCATAATCTAGAGTTTGAGCGCTTTTGCTACATTAGTTTTGACAGGGTTATTCAAAAGATATTCATTCTTTTTTAATTTGTTGACGGTCCCCTATGGCGTTTCGGTAAAAAATCTTCACGGAGATGTATGATGTATACTATTATATTTATACACTAAGAGTTTCGAGATGATTCCTCATGTATTTTTCTAGATATTTAGTAAAATGTCTAAAATCGCAAGTGTCCCATAATCAATGGCAATATAGTGTATATCAAAACTAATCATCAAAACTAATTTATTTGAAAAATAATAGCAGGGTCCAGTGCCGTAATAATTAAGCTATAATAGACAACATATAATTTACGTGGGATCACGTTAGGATAAACTTTTAAAAATCGACTTTTCGCTAGCTAGAATCGAATAAATCCCTAACTATGATCGCGTACAACCTACAGAGGAAAAAAGAGGGGGGGGGGGTAATTCCAAATTTGTTGCTCATTCATTCGCTGTTAGTTTTCGTTTTTTTTTCCTCTAAAAAGTAAGTTCGAATACAAACAAAATTCAAAAAATCAATCGTTTTTATCGATTTTGAAAAAAAAAATATTCCAAAACAGAAGTTTAAAATATGTTTAACACCAGAATAATTTCAAATAAATAAACTTTTGACATCTTTGCATAGTATTACAACTGAGTATGTTTTCTCCGGTGTCAGAATGTATAATTTTTCGTAACATTTTGGATTATTCATTTAACGAGCTTTCTACTTCTATTCACTTTGCTATATATCACATGAAGAGTCTTTTTCACTGAAAAGTATATCTATGTAACTTTAACTCTCTTGAACATATTTAACGCAAATAATGTATGAAATATCTGAATGAGATACTATCAATTTTATGAAACACAAACACCATTAGCAAAGGAAACGGGTAAATATTAAATGTGTATAGCTCTAGTGTAGGTATCCTAACTAGTAAATAATTCTCATGATGAATGTACATTTAAAAATTTTTAATTAAATAATATATGGAAGGCAATTACCGATATCGAGAAGAGGACAAAGCAGAAATTGAATTGTAAAGTGGAATATTAACCACTTAAATTTAATAAAGAAGATAATTTTGAAATGATTCTTGTGTTATGTTATCAATGGAAATAAAATGTAGTCTTTAAAGCTTTTCAACCAACTTTTAATAAGTTACAGAAATCTTTTTAAAATATATGAATGTTACATATTTTAATGCTAAAAGTTAGTCTCTCTTTAAGATATTTTTTTTAAATCTAACATTCCGGTAAGTTGAAAAGATGCAGAAGAATCCTTTTTTGCACAAATATGAAGATGTATAACCTCAATGCATTTCTAAAATCATGATACAAGCATATTTGTAACAGAAGACTCACTTCTATGATAAATAGAAATGTGAAACGAATAGTTGAACTGAATAATTAGAATGTGAATAGAGTTCACTTTTTAAATAATAAGAAATATTATTAACAGATAAAGAGTGATAATCATAGGGATTTTATAATAATTTGATGGGGCATGGCAAATTAAAGGATGGGAACCACTGGTCTAGTGACGTGTATAAAATTCTTTTACTTTGGAAATGGCACAATACTTCAAAAATTTGATCAACTATCTGGAAGGTATCAAATACTGATGGAGTCACTCTAGGCAAATGTGCAAATTAAAGTCTGTAAATATTTATAAAATTTTTATTACGTATCTTAATTTAACTATTTATTTTAAAAAATCGCAGTATTTTATAAATAATACAAGCATGGTCATCCTGAAATTTTATAACTAATATACATATGAAGGAAAAGATATTTACATATTGAATTATTTGTTGCTGACATTTTTTAAATTGAGTTGAGTTAGTTAAAGGTTATAAAAAACGAAATGAAAATTAGCATTAAATTTAGGACTACATTAAATACATTAGTTTTCTTTTTTCTTACTAAATAAACAAAAATTAAATGTAAAAATATTTTTAAACATAAATTTTATTTTTCATTTTAAGTAATAGGAAAAAACTTTATATATTTTTTTCTAATTCTAATTGATTTTAAAGAGCTTCTAATTTTCATCACATAAAAAAAAAATTTTTTTTCAACAAGTGAAATAGTATTTTAGACGATTTAATTAAAAAAATATTGTAAATTAAAAATATCAAAAAACATTTTACTCTTACTATTTTAAATAAAAGGACGGAATGCAAATAATATTATTTTTATTACTTTTATAAAATACACTTTCATTTCGTTTTTCATTAGTTTAAATTAAACAAAAAAGCTGATTCTTAAAAAAAATATTTATTCATATGCAACTCCTTTCTGTTTTCTATTATAATTACTTTCAGTATCTATTATTGATTTATAGATTAAACAACTATTATTAAATAATTTACGCTGAACATCAAACGAATAAGTATGCATCATCACATCAATACTGCCTTTATTTTTAAATTAAGATCATTTATGCTTCGTATGTATTTTTTTTTACTCCTTTTGTTTTAATAACAGAAATTGTATTTGGAAGAGTAATACAGTAATATTAATTTTAATGTCCATGTTAATGGTGCTAACTTGTCCTTTATTTCTGTTAAACATATTTGTTGAACAAGAAAATGCAGGCTTGAAAATTGCATCCAAGATCCTTCCATTATAGGTTTAAATATCTATATTAATACGCTATAAAAACTAGCTGCAATTGTTTCCTAAAATCAGTAACAACTATGGAAACTTTATATTTTTAATATTTTTTTGACATTTCTAACATATATTAGTTTAACTTAGTTTTTGGAGATTTTAAATATAAAGCATGCATTCCGTAATCGTTGGTAAACTCGTTGGAGATTAAAGTAAATTTTCATTTTTGGTTATATTATGTTTTTTTTTTTTTTTTTTTTTTTTATATATATATAGGAAAAATATGTTAAGAGAATAATTAGTGGCAAATAAAGAATTAGAATTGGAGAATAAGTAGTACCCATGAAAGTAAAAATAAAAAAATTCTTTAGGAAAATTTAACAGAAATTCGTTGTTAAATTTTTAAAAAATTCAGACTATATTAAATAGATTGTTTGTATTGTCTTATGCGGATAAATTTTACTAGCTACAACTGTGTTTTAGTGTGACGCTTAGTTTTTTTTATTATTATTAATGAAAATAAAATGAAATATATAGTTAACTAGCCACCCTTTGGTGGCCAGTTTGGTTTCTCTTGAATGTATACTAAGCATTAAATCATATTCTTTTATTTATAATTTATTTTAATTGCTCAATTTTTAGCCAAATTTGAAGATTCTGCTGCTGAAACATACACAAATGTCATATACTCACCATATTGGCGCGATTGCAACAAAATGGGAATTATATGTGCCTCACATGGTAACTCGAGTATTGTTATTTATTTATTAATAAACTGTTTGTTTACTTTTATTTTCTTTTTTTAAATGATATATAGATTGTTTTATTTTGTAATTATTAACTAAACTTTTTTTTATTTTTTATTGTTTCCTAAAATAATACAAATTAGTTTAAAAAATATGTAATTGGTATTTCAAAACAAATTTCCGCCAAATTGGCGTCAGAAAAATAACACGCCAATGTGGTGCATGTATGATATCTGTGCTGATAAATCAAGAACTCTGTATTTTTATGCTAGCTTGGTGCAGATAATAAATCTCTATTAATGATATTATTAATAATTTAAAATTTAATATTATTAATTGTTTAAAAAATAATAATATAATCTTTTCACTCATTTCATTTATATACATAACTTTAATATGAAACCGAAAAGTTTAAAATTCTTGATTTTTATTTATTTTTTTAAGTTAAATGAACAGAAAACAATAAAAATAATGTTATTTTGAAGATCCATAATTGCAGTGAAGGAACAAAACATAAATAACTCCAATTTACCGCAGCCTAATTCTTACCAAAGGACTTTTGCACAGTAATCAAAAATATGCTTTTTTTGTACGTTGCCATTAAATAATTAACAAATAATCGTGATTTTTGTGCCGCATACGTAAGCGTAATATAATTAATTTTGTAATTCGTTAACAGAACTTAATTTTTTTAAACCATTTTTTAAGTAAAATATTTTAATAAATTTTAGATAATCTTTTGTATTTGAAAGGCATTTTTTGTTAGCTTTTTGATAACGTTTTGCGTATTTTATCTTTTCTGATTTATTAATGCCTTAAAAAAGTTTCTTATCTCAAACTCAAAAATCAGAGTTAAAACTTACGGATGATTTGAACAAACTTTGGTATATAATACTTTTTATTTTTATTTATTGTTTCTTGAAGGTATTTTTAATTAAAATGGAATGAAACGTCTATTAACTGCATTTTATCTTTACTTAGCAGATAAAGATTCACATTTCAAATTGAACATTAGCCAGTGTTGTATGATATGCCGTACCCCATCCTCCCAACCCTCCTCCTTCCTGCCTTTGCTTGCTCCCTTGAAAAATGTAGAAACATATCCAAAACCATTAAAAGAAATATTTCTAGATAATAAGGGGGGGGGGGAGCGAAAATTCTCGGTTATCTTATCTCGTATTCAAAACTTAGATTTAAAATTTCCTTTCGATTCAAAAAATTATATGTAAAATGAAAGCTAACTTGCGAGTGTGAAAAATTACATATTCAGATAAATTTTCCTTAAAAATATATCTCTAGGATAAAATATTTCATGAATGTGTAGACAGGTGGTCAACTGTGTATTGTTGAAAAGCCTCTTAATAAAATGCTTTCAATAAAACGTAGGAATATAAAAATATAATCTCTTAATAATGCAACATTAAATAGCGAAATCATTTAGTATTTTAGTTCTGACAAATTATTTATTAATTGCGCTTTAGAAATTGCATTCATTTACAGCTTTCATTTGCATCCTTTATAATTTATTAATAAGATTTTCACTGCATGATTTCTCTAAATACTGTTTTCATATTACGTACGCAATTTTAAGAAAATCAGCATTTTTTAAGAAAATCATTTTACATAAAATATTATCACACACACATACACAAAAAAATAAATAATAATAATAATAAATAAATAAAAAAATAAAAAAAATTACCAGTTCTCATTTTCCAAAGAAATGAATAAAGGAAGAATATATATATGCATATATATATTAGGTAATATATATATTACCTAAAATACTATTTCATTATTTTATCACATTTTATTAAAATATGATTTAAATAATATATAAATAAATAATATATATATCCAAAAATATTATTTCTAAGTGTATAAAGAACGTAAATTTAATTTTCTATTTTCTTCCTTCTTTTATTCTTTGTTAAGATATTGAAATTAGGTTAGTATTGCCAAATTAAATGTTTTTTTGCTACATCAATTTAGAGGTAACTAAGAGTCTGGTATGTTTTTTTTTTTCTTTTTCTATCCATTTTGATAATGTGATTATGATTTATTTTTTATATTTTTCTCCATTTTATTTTGTTTTTGTGTATGTTGGTAGCCCCAAAATCGTATTATATTGCTTTTTCCTAGCTAATACGAAGATGAAACCACACACTTTATTTGTAGTTCCAAAGTATTTGTGGGCCTGAGGATTCTGCTTTGGTTCTGCAAGTTTCGCTTTTATTCATTTTGCTTCTTTTTTTCCATGTTTCATCGCCGTAATTTATTATTAAATTCAATGGTTTATATATATATATATATATATATATATATATATATATATATATATATATATATATATATATATATATATATATATATATATATATATATATATATATATATATATATATATATATATATATATATATATATATATATATATATGTGTGTGTAATAAATTAAAAAAATTGCGCCATTTTGCTCTCTCTGAGTTTTTAATTCTAAAATTGTGGAACATAATTTTAATCTTAGTTCCGTAATACATTAATCTTTTAACACCTAAAGTCCTTTTTTTTTTTTTTTTTTTTTTTTTTTACTTATTAATAACACAGGCCTACAAAAAAAAAATTTTTTTTTTTTTTTGTGCCTGAGATTTTACAACTAATTTTGGATATTTTTGGGATGCTGATTCCAAATATGCAATCGGTTTTTCTCTATCAGCTCTACTTTTTTAGACATGCAAAGCAAACTAAAGATTTTTTAGAACTAAAGTGACCTTGAACACTTAAACTGACCTTATGATACATAGCCCTGTAACGACACTCAAGGCGATGAGAAGGATACTTGAAAAACCATTAGATCTTGAAAAAAACAAATATGCAAGCAAAATTGAGGATCTGAGCATGCTTATGATTTCGCGCCGCTCATCCATAAAGCCAAATGTAAAAGCCTCCAAGAGATAAGGTTAGTTTCAGAGTTCGCTCCATGGAATGAAAACTGGCTTTCTTTGACATTCTAAAGTTTTTGAACTTCCATGATATTTGTATTTAAGGTAGAATTCGTATCAATTTAACTCGTAGTGTTGTAGATTGTTGCGTTTGCGTTGTAGAATGGAATTTAAATGAGTTCAAGTAGAAAAAATTGTATAAATCATCCAGATAAGTTTTGCTACATATGCGGAGAATAAAAGTTGAAAGAACACAAAAAACATGTTACTGACTTTGTAAAGAGAGCTTAATTTGGATACTTTGGGGTTAGACTTGGTGATCAGGATAATATCTGCGCACGGCAACAGGTCTGTAAAACTGGTACAGAACATTTATGACAGTGAGCTGACGGAAAAGAATAAGTCTCAAATTCGGCATACCAATGGTTTGGAGAGAACTCCAAAACCATTTCTATGACTATTATTTCTACCTAGCACTGGAATACTATTTGAATTAATCGGAACAATTGTAATAAGAAAACTTATCCCGATTTAGTGTCTTCAAGACCTCCTTTTCCTCACTCAGAGGAACTACCGATCTGAGGAGACGTCATCAGTGCCAAAATTTTTCAACAGGTTGATTTAAATGATTTCAAAAGAGAATTCAATGCTTTAAAAGAAGCTTCTGAATTACTGGTTGGTTTCAAGATTAAAAGACAAAAATTTATTAGAACAAAGAGCCAAACTTACATTTTATCGCACAAGACAAAATTGTCTACTACCCTTCTTCTCTTAAAAAAACAATCTTGTATTTTGTCATGAATTTATCGGACTGTTAGAAAATTTGGTTCTTTTTAAATATTTTCCAGATGATTGTCCTTGGACAACAAAGAAGTTACACAATATACTATTGTTTTTACATTTTTGGGATAGCAGGGATAAAACACACCACTAGATTAGAAAAGAGAGACCTAAGAAAGAAAATATAGATGATGGAGAAAGGAATGTCATCAATAACACTTTAGTTGGGCGAAAGAAAAATCATACGCTCTGCACTGCATATCAAGCTCTGTCCTATGAAGCAGTTTGTGTAAATTCTCCATAAGAACAGGTCATGATTTGCATATATAAGGTAAAAACACCCGAATTGAGTTATGAAGATACTAAAGCAGGAATATTTAAGGGACAACAAATAAGACAACTGATTAAGGATCCTGCTTTCGTAGATTCAACGAATGAGGCTAAAAAAAAATTGTGGCAGGCTAAAATTGTGGCAGTTCACAAAAACATTCCGGGCAAAAGCAAAGGAGAAATCTATGTAGAACTGGTAAATGAAAAGCATAATAGTTTTAAATCTTTTGGGTGTATTAGAAGCATTAAAGTGTATTATTTACATTGCGACTTAGAGCATTGTCTTGAAAATAAAGAAGGCACAAGTGATAAACAGCCCGAAAGATTTCACCACAATATTAAGACTATGGAGGACCGCTACCAAAAAAAGATGAGATATGTAAAGGGTTTCAGATTACAGTTTGAGTTTAAAAAGACACTGTTCTAAAATATATTCCAGAATGTCACGGAAAAGAAGCTTCCGAAGCATTCAATGAGTATCAGTTTCATCAGTGACTTTTTTCTCTATTTTTGTGAGTAAAAATAATTTTATAATATAATTAAACAATTATTATTTGAATATGTGTATATCATAATAATAAAAACTAACATTTGTGTATTATAAAAAATAAAAATCCTGTATTTATTTTATTTTTACATACATTTTTTAAAACATGGATTTACCTTAAAATAATGAAACATATATTTCACAAAAAGTTGTTTATCTTAAAAAACTGAGCTGATAGAGAAAAACTAATGCCATATTTGAATTCAGGACATCAAATTCATATAAAATCAGCTAAAAATACCCCGGCACCAAAACAGCTGTTGACCAGTGTAATCTATTGCTAGTTTCTTAAAAAAGGCGGGAAGTATTTCGTAACCTTTTTACTTTCTGGAATATTCTCGAGATTTTAATTTTATTTTTTGTTGATCACGTGATCTGTGTTAATGCGCAAAGATGTTAAAAGGCTTTTCTATTTGCGAGGCGTTAAGTAATCCCTACCCGAAACCACGCCTGCTAAGACCAATCAGAGCTGATCATTTTTTGACGTTTAGATTCGAGTTAATCCTAATTGGATTTTTAAAATGATTGACGCGGAGTAGGAGGGGCTAGTTTGTCGTGAAAACGTTTAGTTCTCATTTGGTTTTTGGAGCTTCAGAATGCAATTAACTTTTCAAATACTCGGATGCTGTTTCTGTTTCGCCGAAAAATTCTAATATCTTGGGATCCAGCTTACTCACGACGTGTTGGAATATCTGATGACAGTGTCCTGGTGACTGCGGGGAATAGCTTATTGATTTTGTGAGTTCATAAATAAAGAACTTGAAGACTGATGACATTTGTTTTTATAATGGGGAAATACCCCAATGGCACTCTTCCACTGCTCGCCAACTGCCGGAGCAACTGCTCTGCTCGTGCTGCTGCGGATTCCTAGAGTTTATGGAACATAGCATTTCGTCGAAATATTATTACATTGGATTCCTAGAGTTTATGCAGCATAGCATTTTCGTCGAATATTCATTACATATATATATATATATATATATATATAAATAGGTATATGTATATGTATATATATGTATGTATGTATATAAGAACTGTTTCGAGAAATATTTCTTGCATTAGAAATAAACCTTGAATTGGCGTTTAAAAATAATTCATTTTTATGTTAAAAAAGCGCACAAATCCACTTCAAATGCCCACATCATGTATATTATAAACCGCGAATATCATTTGTGATTAAATTTATTTTATATTTCCTCCTTGCTGCCTGCAACCTACAAAAATTACCAAAATTAGAAGCTAATACATTTTACTACCCTTGCGTTAATACCCTTGCATATTTTTTACATTATAAAAACATTTTTTTCCGATTACAATACCCGTCCGTTCATAGGAATAAGTAGGGTTTAAATCGTTTCTTCAGACCAACTCGAATGTTTTGAAGATTGTACATATTTATAAACATTATAAAATGTTGAGCAAAAGAAATAATTTGGATAGCACGTGGCGAGTCTGTAGCAACATTTCTTCTATCGATAAAAATTGTTTCTTTTTATTTGAAGGAAGTGAATGTAGTTCCATTAAGCATCCCACATAAAAAAAACAGCCTCTTTCCCTTATTAGAGCTATTTCAACAATATGATTTACAGGTTATTGACATGGAAATAAAAAAAAAATAACTATACACATACAAGTAAATCCATTTTCTATTATGGAAAAATTTACCCCCCCCCCCCCAAAAAAAAAAATGAAAGACAGAAAAGAAAAGAATAAAATTTTTTTTTTTAATCGTTTTGATTTTATTCTTCTTAAAACTTTTCGAGAACTTTTTAAATGTCTATATTCTATTATTTTCTGTGGCAATATATTTTCTTTGTATTAGATTCAGATGAAAATAATAGATTAAAAAACAAAGTTAATTTCCATTGCTATTTAAATATGCATGATTGCTATTTATTTTGTAAAGTTAAATAATGCCCGTTTCTAATACGCAACAAACATAAATACATTGGAAAGTTTAAATTAGTTTAATGCATAAATTATTATTAATTAACACAACATTTAATTGATAAGACTTTTAAATGTCTAAATATCAAAGTTTTTTCTTGGAATACATTACTATGATTATGAAATTTGTATATTTTGAACAATTTATGCTGTGGTAAAATTAAATTTTAGAACGATATTATTAATGAAATTGAAAACCAAATGCAATTGCTTCTAAATGCCCTCTCTTTCTAAATTCTTTTAAAATGTATTATAGATTACAAATAATGAAAATTTATTACTAAGATTAATAGGACTATTTTCAACATTTTTCTTTCTGTGTTAAAGTAAGAATTTACATTGATGTTTCTTAATGAAACCGAAAACTTTGTGCTATTTCTTGTACAAAACTTACTTACGTACTTAGTAAAATTTTCTTAAATGTATTAATATAATACAAATAAAATAATTTTATTATTAAGATTAAAGAATTTGTATATTCTAAACATATTTCTTCCTGCTCTAAAATTAAAATTTAGATGAGACATTCCTTGATGAAACTAAAAATTTAATCTAATTGATTGCATACATCCTCTCTTAATAAAATCTTTTTAGAGGTGTTTATAGAATATAAAAAAGAGAAAAATTATTACTGCTATATGAAAAGTTGTAAATTTTGAACACTTTTTCCTGTGTGAAAATTAAAATTAAAATATATATTCCTTAATGAAACCGAAAATTTAATACAATTGCTAAAAAAAACTTCATTTATCTATATTATAAAGGCCAAACGTAACTGTGCAGAGCGAATACGTCACACTGCGAATGGCAACACTTTCCCTACAATTTCGGTTTTGCAATTTTCGGTACTGTAAATTTTACATTTCTAAACATCGCACATTTAAAATTTTTACACCGTCGTGCAGAGAAAAAAAAATTACTTTTAAATACAATTTGTTTGAAAGCTGTATCTAAATTTATTTTTGATATATTAATTATTTTGTAGTTTTTAGTTACAATTTTGCCATTGTGGCAAGAAAACCACTCCATTTTCTCTTAAAGTAAAAAAAAAAAAGAAAAAGTAAAAATAAAATGCGTGCACTATTTCGAAAATATCGTCTGTTATAAAATCCGGTAAATTTTGGTTTTATTTTGTTTAATGATTTGGATAATTGGGTTTTATAGTATTTTGTTAATTTTAGCTTAAAATAATATTTGTTTGAGAGTTACACGGAACAATATATGATGTATTTTTTACTGTAACTAATTTTGTAGATTTGTTATAAATCAATGAAACAGTTCTTTCTTAAAGATCTTCTTTCATCGAATTTTGAAAGGTTCCACCTCGTCTTTTTAAAGATATTAAAAAAATACAGATAAAGAAAAAATATAAGTAAGAATTATTACTTTGTACATGTTCAAGTTTTCTTACCATGCTTGAGAATACCTCTGATCGTAAAATGAACAAAAACTTTTCCTTTGCATTAGTGATTTTAAAACATTTTCTCCATTATGATAAAAAATAGACGAAAAAGAAGCTAAATAAAACTACATATGTGCAAGTAATTAATAATTGCAAATAAATATTGTAGTTTCAGTAAAAATACAAGTAAAGTAAATGCATTTTTAAAAACCACTGTTTTTTTTTTTTTTTTTTTTTTTTTTACTAAATTGTATTTGTAATATGGAAATTCTACTTTCGTTCATATCCTCAAAACATTTTAGATTATTTTCTTATCCAGTAATGTGTCTCCACGTTAAAGAAAGTATTAAAGTAAAATAGTTTAAAACTAATTACTTTATCCCTTTTCATATTAAAAGCTTTTATGAGTAAAAATATTAAGTAAAATGTCTTTACTTTTTGTTTCATTCCTCATATGTACTGAGAAAATGAAAAGATTCCTTTTTTTCACATTTTTTAGCTTATATTAAAACCTGAAACGATTATTTTTCTATAGTTTTCTGGGAATATTTTCATTGTTTGAAAATTTAAATTATAATTATTAAAATAAAAATTAGATGATATAGATGTAAAGTTAAACCAAATACTTAAGTCAGATATTGAGGGTAAAAAAAAAAGTACATAATATTTTCCAAGATATTTAAAAACTAATTATATTCCCTTTCAAACAGCTATATATCACAAGTGAACTAAATATACAAATGAACTAATTATTAAGATCTTGTTTCATTTTTGAAATATTCTGCCAAAAGAAGGCGCTGTGATAACGATTTTTATGCCATTTTCAATATTGTACCACCCAAAAGAGTATGAAGTTATGCATAGAATTGAACGAAATTTTTTGTGTGTTTGGCTATGGGTAATTAGTCCTCCCTGAATATGAAAAAAAATCAGCTGTAAGGGAGCGCTGTAATACCGACTTTTGTGCCATTTTCAATATCATACCACTGAAAAGTGTATGAATTTATGCATAGAATTGAAACAATTTTTTTGTGTAAGTGTATAGATACGGTTAGCATGCCCTCCCTGAATTTGAAAAAAAGTCCGGTAGAAGGGGGTACTATTATCGCGATGTTTGTGTCATTTTCATTATCGTACCATCAAATTGTGTATGAAGTTACGATAGAATAGGATAGAACTGAACTACTTTTTTTTCTGTAAGGTTAATTTAGATTATGGAAAGCCGTTCCTCCCTGAATTTGAAAAATAATCTGCCCATCGCTTTATTGTCCATCGGCTCATGCAGGGACAAGAACTCGCGTACTAAGCTGGCTATATGAAAATAGCTGATGATAACATAATAAGGGAAAACTACTGATTTTAATAAATATCATGATCCACATGAACTCGTTTTTATACTGATAATTGACTCAAACAGAAATTTAAGATGAAAATCAAAGTTGGTATAGTATTGAATTAATGAAATATTAAACTATTAATATGTATAACTAATTTTTTTAAAGTACTATTAAAATGCACGTATGAGATAGAAGGAAATTTTGCGATTGGGACATCCAACTTAGTTAAAACGATTTTTGTAACCCCTAAATAGGCATTTAAACAAATTTTTCTTTAAAAAAAATTTTCGAAAAATATATCCTATTTAATTTGATTGCCTATTATTGTATCGAATTTCCCCGTTATTTGGGACGATTGACTGACTTTCAAAGGCTATTTCATACATTGTCATGTAAATTGAAAAAAAAAGGAATGCAGACATTTCAATATGTGTCATGTAATTTTTATGATAAATGTTGAAATATTTTAGTAACATTTTAAGAAAAATGACATTGACATACTTTTGTTTAAGAAATGTTCATTACAAAAAAGTTTAAACTGTCATAGTAGCACACTTTTTAGAAAAAAAAGAGTTAGAGAAGATGCCAGCAATAAAAAATCGCCATTAATGATTTCAAATAGTTTACCGCAAACTTTATACATTTAAGCTTTTTTTTTTTACTAATTATTCTATCATTTTGATAATTGAGGTCAGGTGGATTTAAACAGTTTTTAATTTTTTTCTCCATGAATTTTAAAAACATCTTCTGTATTGATTCATTAATTAGTACTAATTGATTTATGTAAATCGGCATCATCATTATCAGACGTATCTTATAAACATTCTTCTTCTTCGCTACTTATTGCTTGAAAATTTAACTTTTTTTTAACACTTTTGATGTAGATAAACGTTTTTATGTGGCAATGTTATTCGTATTTCATCACTAACTTTAAATTTTTCATCCATCTTATTTCTAGTGGCATATCTATCTATTTTAAAGATTTTATTTTACGTTTTCCATCCTTTGTGATTATGTTGTTTCCTTGGGATAAACTCTAATCCTCGGAAGACTTGTAAACTTGGTATGATGGTCCTGTTTTTCATCGACAGATTTTTTAAGTGTCGTGTCAGTAGGTAATTGATGCATATTTAACTCATTGGTTCGTACATATAATCACAATTAGATGTTTTGAGTAAAAAACAAAATAATAATAAAAAATAGGTATCGTCGAAAAATTAAGATCAAAAGTATCAATCCAAATATTTTTAAATCCAAATAAATTAAAATATTTGTTTCAGTAAATGATTTCAGAAAAGCTTTACTATTTAACTATCCTTACCAATTTTAGTATATCTTTCTGTAAGATAATAATGAATATGACAGTCTCATGTTAGTTTGCAAATTAAAATAAAAAAAAAACTTTTTAATTTCAAGTATACAAGTGCATTATTTCTCATCATTATTAACGTATCATCTTTTCCTGTTAAGCCCTATTCGATTTTCAATAACAGTTGTAAAATGGTAATCTCTTTACAATAAAATTAATCCTAGCAATGTGCTTTCTAAATAAAAAAGTCATAAACTATTATCTTCACAATAATGAGAATTTTGAAAAAAATAAACATTTTGAAAAATTTAAACTGGCATTCTGAATTTCCTCATAATTAAAGGAAAAGCAAAGTTCTTCGCTGCTAAGTCCATTTAATGATGAGTCCTGCAAACATAAGAAGCCATTACATGTGTTAAAATGGCTGTTAATGCCATTTTGTGAAAAACCTGCACATGTGTCGATCCTCATTATGTATCACAACTCACCTACTAACCCTAAGCTAAGCACTACCGAAACTGGTCTGCTCAAAATTTACGTATTCTGACGTTTTAGCGTTGTTTTTTAAATTTATCCTAAATAAATGCATACACATTTTTATTTAAAATTAGTTTATTAATTTAGTGAGGGTTAAATTATACAATACCATTGTGAAAGGTTTTATTCTTATGACTATAATTTGACGACAATCTGCCTTTATTGTATATTAACTCAAATATATGAATCGAACAACCTTCCGAGGCAACTTTAATGGTAAAGATCTTTCTTAAAACGTTTGCTTCTTTTGATAAATAATATCTGATGTGCACAAAATATTATTATGAAAAATGCTTTTGTTTCCTAGAAATGTAAATTCAAGATTATTTCCTCTGATAGTGAATCAAATATATTTCAACAATGGTTTTCATTTAAAAAATTTCCCTTTTTTAGGTTTTATGACTTTTTCTTCCTCTCATTGGGTTAAAAAACAAGCATTTTTTTTTTAAATCATGCGTTAAGCATAGATTATGAAACACTTCTCAACACTTCGTGAAAACTTTACCAAAACTTCGTTATTGACGAAAATAATGCTATTGTCTATAGCTAAATACGTATTCCAATACTTTTCAACAGCCCTATAATTGATCTGCCGGTTGATATATGTACTATGTAATGGGGAAATTTAGTTGTTATAAACTGCTGTTGCAGAGCAATTTCTTAGTTTATCACATTACTTTTTAACTCAACCGTACTGATTGTCAAAGGAACAACAATTGGATTTTTCCAACTGAGAGAAAAAAAAAATCACATTTCCTGGGTTCCACAATGGGTAAAAAAACATCAGTTTGTATAACAACTTCAATGAAAATAGTTATCATAAACATTCGATTCAGATAACAGTTGGAATATATTCGGATCCGATTCCAACATCTCGATTCAACACGAAAACACTATTCACATATTTTAGAAAAGTCTCTTTATATATTTTTATAGAATTAATAAACATGCAAAAGTTCAGTCGTTTCTTTCGAAATGAAATAAATTAAAAATGTAAAATATCCGATCGCACCTAAACAGTGTTGTTTCTTTCTTAATGCTTCATATTCATTGTACAGGCATTTCTAACAATATCAAATACATTTATTTGAGAGGACTTAGATATTTGCAGTAAGGACTAACAGTATACAAACAGACACTATCAACCAGCAAAAACGTAAACAAGAAATACCCCGCTGATGTGAACAGTTCTGCAGCTAACAGTTCGTTGCGCTTAAAGCCGTTTAGTGGGTTTTGTTTTTCATTTGACAGCTAATTCTGCCTTGCGAGTTTCGTCTGAAAACGAAATAGTGAGAAATCCAAGCGCGCAGTGAAGTTGCTCTATTCTTCTGGTAGCGGCTCCGGTTGGCAATCTCAATTTGCACTGAATTCCGTTTACAGCAATATAAACCAGTCAAAATAGATATTTAACGTAGCCAAAATTCACAAAAAGCTAAAAATTTGAAAAAAAAAAAAAAAACTTTGCAAAATCATTCTAAATGAAATGCCAAAAATCTTAATCGATCTGGCTGGAGCAAAAAATTTTATTCAAGGTCAAAGTTCAAACATAAAAAAAATTCGTTTCCTCAGACATCTGTTAAACAGTATGTTTAATCTTAAGCATAGTTATAAAAATTGAAGGTTATTATAAAAATTGAAAATTTCTACTAAAAAAGTCTTTACACTTTTAATAATTTTATCCCACTTGACAATTATTCGCGAATGTTTCTTGTAGAATGTTTCTACATCGCGAATTTATCGTGATGTTTCTTGAGTTGCATTTCTTTCTTCTTCTTTCTCTGGCTGCAAAGCTCCTATCCATTGCTCTGAGAAATCAGATGGGTTTCTTCAATGACCAACATCATCATCTGTTGTATATATGGCAACCTTTGAACAAGATTAACCATGACAGTTGCTCCATATTGCTGAACGAAACAAACCACAATAATATTTTTCAACCACAGTTTAAATTGCAATCCTTTGTGTAGTTACGAAAAATGGTATGTTACAATATTTATGGTGCAGGCGAGAGTAGAGTATTAATTAACTTCAAGTCGTTATTGTTTAATGCCCATCCCCAATTTTCAGGGTCAAGTTTATCACCTACCCATATTTGGGTAAATGGGAGCGTCCAAACACAAATTTTGTGACAATTCAGATGAATTCTCGTAAAAAATCTGTTTTATTAAAAAATATAGTTAAGATAAAAATTGATATAACCTGTTAAATACCATTATGTTCTACTCACGTAACTTAAATTTGGTTTTTAACAAAAAGCATTTTACATGTCTATATAGTAAATCGAAATTTTGATACTTTTGTGATACTGGGGCCACAAGAGTAACAAGATTTTGATTTACTACATAGACAAGCAAAATGCATTTTGTTACAAATTAAATGTATTTTATGGGAGTAGGCCACAACAATAGTATTTAACTGGTTTTAGCAAATTTTATCATAATTATATTTTTTAATAAAATAATTGGGATTATTTATGAGAATTTTCTCGAATGGTTACAAGAGTAATTGTGGACGTTTCCATATAAATTGTTTGTTTACTTTTATTATAATGCGATCTTCGGTAATCTTTTTGAAAGCGATACAATTAGCGTGTTCTTTCTAAATGCCTTTAGGTGAGCATAGCTGGTAGGTTACAGAGTTAAGGGACTCATAGTTCAATGAAATATAAGAAAAAATCTAATAAAACCTTAATAGGATTTGCAGCCGGATTTAGCTTCGTCTACTCATAGGCAATTTTTCAATTTTTTACATATGAAGAACGGTCCATCACTTGGGGGACAGACAGTAACCCATCCATGAAAAATATACATTTTTAAAATTATGTTTTAAATTTGTTAAACGATCCTGGCAAACAAATCCATCGCAATATTTGAAAATTTCCTTGAAGAAAATGAAAGAAATATCAAGTAAATTTTTAATCGGAGACCAATTGTGTAAATGGAAGTAATTACACTTATATGTTTAATAAAATTTTATTAAGCAGTTCAATTAAGCAGTTTTCTTACAACCTTCTGTATAAGAAGCACTTATGATGAATGTTAATGTTCAAATAAGATAGACGGAAAAGTATAACTTTTATGTTGAAATATGATTTAATATACATGATATGAATTTTGTGTCGGTAAGTAAAAATAAAGTTTTTGCATCGCACAAGAACTGTGGAAAACTAAACTTTAATAAAATCAAGTTTACTTAAAAATGTTTCATTATCAAAAGAAACAATAATAATAATAATAATAAAACATCCCAAACGTTTTAAAATTAATTTCTAAATGCAATAATTTTCATTCAAGCATAAATGTGTTTATTTAATAATATAAGGTTATTTTTTACTCTCTTCATTTCCCCACTTCTTTTCCTTGTTTATCACATCACCGCTGTTTCATCACATGCATTTTTTATTCGATAAAACCACAGATTTTTTAGCTTTTGTATCTCAATGAATGATCAATAATGATATTGATGTACATCTCATGCTTCTTGTTTTTAATAAATTATATTATCACTTAAATTAACTGATTTCTTGTAAATGAAAATTAAAAAAAATGAAATTTTGAAAACCTATAATTTTTTTTACTTCTATCCCCATTAGCCAAACAATATTGGACCAATATTGTCTACATCTTGGAGCAATATTGGAACATTGGCACAATATTGGCATGAAATATTTCTCCATTATTGGGATGTTTACATTTTGCCTTTATTCAGCCAATATTTTCAGCCAATATTATGCCAATGTTGGTGTCTTAATGGAAATATTGCCAATAAAACGCCAATATTGGTTTAATATTGCAATTTCATTGGAAATATTTCCAATGAAACCCCAATATTGGTATAATATTGGCTGCAAATATTGGCTAAATAAGGTCAAATACTGGAGCAATATTGATGTTTTATTGGAAATATTTCCAATAGGCGAAATATTGGGGCAACGTTGGACCAATATTGGTTTGCTACTAGGGATGTATTAAAAAAACCAATCGCATGCTCATTTAGCACTAAAATATTTTATGCAACAAAATAAGACAGAAAGTTGTTAATTTAGAAAACTTTAATGTCAATCATTGAAAAGTAGAAAAAAAATTATTAAGCTTCTTTATTTTTTACAAAAATATATGCTTTCTGATGTTATCATAGATTGTTTAATGATAAATACGCTATTCATTTTTATTATCGAGATTTCTTTTATTCCTTTTGACTTGTACTTGTGTTCTTTGAATCGTTGAGGAACTTTTTGAGTGCGGCTACAATTAAAATTTCTTAATAAACACGCATATTTAAAATATTGCATTAAAATAATCTATAAGTATAACGAACTTACTGACATTACACAGCAAGTGCCACGTATTTCAAACAAATAAAACATTTTCGAAAGATTTGCGGCAAATTGTTAAACTTTAATCACCATATCAAATCTATGAAAATATGCTTCATTTATATAAAAAAAAGTTGGGTTAAAAATGCAAAATATAATTATAAACGTTTAATAACCTTTTATATTTATTTTTATTCAAAATTTGTATAAATATTTTAGATGAAGTTTATATAAAATATATTTAATCATCTACATTCATCTGTTTTATTTATCATTTTTATTTATACTTGAAATTATTTAATTTTACAAGCATCATTTTGCATATTTTTATCAACAATCATTATTTATAAAACTACTTTCATTTACATCTAAATAATAAAATTAAAAAATAGTTCATTTCAAAAAGGCTAACTACATGACATAATATTTGAAAGTTTCAGTAAAAAGATGTCATAATAGTATAAAAAAATATTTCCATAGAATATACTGAAAGACATTAAAATAATTGTTTTCATAATTGTAAGTAAAATTAGCAAAGTAATTTGTAATTAAATTTATATAAGTATAATTAAAAAGACTCACCTTATTAGAAGTATTTTTTAGCCTAAAGGTGACACTGAGGATGACAACAGTATTTCAGTTTGTGTTTCGATAATTGGGCATTAAAACATTTAAAATGAATAAACAATTTTCTGTAGCATTTCAAAGATTTATTTTTAAATAAATATAATATAATTAATTATCTTAAACCATTAAGTATCGAACCTTCTTATGCTTCACACGAATTAAATAAAATTTAATTTTATACATATCAATGGTTAATTAAGAGAAAAAATTGGTATTATATATATAATTTTTTGTGTGAAATATGATATGTGGAGACAACACAATAACAGTACAAAATGATCTACATTTTTACCGTAAGAAAATCTTTGAAGCATTTGTAATATGGAAGTATATTACATTTACTCCACATTATATATAGTTTATTTTAAATTAAAGTTTATTATCAGTTGTAGTTTAATTAAAGTTAGAATTGATTAAGTTACGTATAATTAAAAAATAGTGATACAGTAGTTATAGGTAATTAGATTTAAAATTTGACTGCTACTTTATCAGCATCTTGAGTTGCTGAATTTTGTTTCATAAATGCGTCAATGAACATCCGAAATTTATCAATAAAAGTTTGAAAACGTTCCACACTATTTCATTCACATTTCTTGCAATTTCTTGCAAAATTCTATTTTTTTGCAATTAAAACCCATTACAATTTTTTTCTTTTAAATAAAAGTCATACATACAATATATGATATTTATCGTAAAAATATTCACAAAAAATAAAATAATAATACCACACGTGATATTTGAGAAAACGAAACAATTAAATGTATAATGAGTTAACAAAGTTATTTTAGGTTTATTCCGGAAAACGTTTTGCAAAAACTATTACTATAAAAGGAAATTACATATGAAGATTAAAGAAGACCAAGGAGTATAAGTGATAAAATAGAAAAAAGAAAGTGAGCTGAGTGCACAGGCTATTTCGAAATATGGATATTTGTTTGGAGGGGAAAGGAATATTAATGATAATCTAAGTATGAGCTGCGCTCTAGAGGTCAACTAAGAAATAAAAGGGGGAGTTTAAGGCAAAAAATGTGATTCATTATAATTCCGCCAAATTACGCGATATCAAATTCGCTTAAATTTATTATAAATATTCTTATTATTATTCAAAATTCTTACATTGTCCAATTTTTGATAGGATCACGTCTTACAGAAAAACAAAAATTAAATATCAGAAAAAAAAGGAAGGGAAATTTGTAGGAGAAAAAAAATATTAACATTGTTCTGATAGAAACAATTCTTACCAATACAGTAGAACCCCAATCCATCGTTTTTCAAGGGGTGCGTGGAAAAAAAGATGAATGAGGGAAAACACGAAAAAAACATGTTTATACATTATTAATATATGCAATGTAATTATATACTAATAAGTTCTAATTTGTTACTTACCAAACTGTAAAAGAAATAAATCGAAGTTATAGAAAATTGATATTTATTTAATAAGATTAGTAATTTAATGATGGGTTTTCCGTTCATCAATTAAACAACAAATTTTCAAGATGTGCAACATCTTTCTGGTCATTTTCTCTAATTTCATGTATATGTATAAAAGTTCGAATAGTTTGAAATGCCGTAATTCCTTCAGACAGACTTGGCATTGATGCAGGCTCAGCTTCATCGACATGAACATTATCATTTGTTTCATTGCCATTATTTTCCTTTTTTGCATCGTCAAACATTTTTTCCATACTTAGGATACCACATGTCCCAACATCTTGATCAATGCAAATATAATCACTGATTTTCTCACCAGCTACAACTTCAGATACACACAACCCCTCTTTCGTGCGATGGTGACATGATGACCTTCAATGATGACATCGTCATTATTTTCTTTCCTCTCTAATGAGCTTCATCAATATTTCGCTCAAAAACGCATTTTTCGAAACAATTCAGAATGTCTTAAGAGTTTATTTCATGCCATGCTGAAAGGCCCCACCAGTGGCCGAGAGGTACGGACCTCTCAACTGGTAGACGGCAGGTGCTGGGTTCGAACCCAATCGCGGCTGTCGTCCTAACCGTTCGGAGTTTTCGTGGTTTTCTTCGAACCTTGCGTAAATACGGGTTAGGTTCCCTTAGAAAGACCCCCACGAAGGGCACTCCCTCCTGGTCCTATATCCCTAGAGTAGATAATCGGACGACAAAAATAAACCAAACCAAACCAAGCCATACTGAAAGAACAAAATGAATAGCCTGCAAATGATCTATTTTTGGTTTATGTTTTTTTTTCTCTTGTTCCAATAAACATAAATATCGTTTCACTATTTTCCTCACATAAAATTGCTTAAAAAAGTTGATTATTTTGGAATTAAGAAGTTTTACGATAGATGTACAATTAGCTGCTAAAAAACTGTCTTCAATGTATTTTAAAAAGAGACCTATCTGGTAGATCAATAAATAGAATGGTTTTTCTTTTTTGAACTCCGAATGATCTTAAAAAGTCATGGATAAATTTTGTAAAAATGTCATTTATCATCCATACTATGGCATTCGAATAGTAGGCTACTGGCCGTTTCTTTATATTTTTGAAACATCGAGGTTGAGGAGATTTACTATTAGCGAGGAATACTTGTTTATCAGAACCGTCATTATTTGTGCATAGTAGCACTGTATGTCTTTCTTTGAAATGTTTACCACTATCACAAGTGTCTCCTTTGAACGCAAGCTTTCTCTCTGGCAAACATTTATAAGCCTTCGTCAATAATATTACAAGCCTTCGTCCTCATTGTAGATGTTACAATCCTTGTAGTCTCCGAGTAACGTTGGAAGTTTTCTTAATCAAATTTTATTTCATTAGTATTTACTATTGCGGCACTTTCGCCACATAATTTCCTGGATACCAATCCATGGCGAATTTTAAAGCCACTCAATTCATGCAGAAAAGTATCCGTGGCAAATGAGGCCACTATTTCAAGTGCCTTCTCTCGAAGAGTATTCCCATTCACAAGAATATTTAACACATGAGCCCGCTCGTACTAAGCGAGGCAAATTTTTTCCGATAAGTACTTTTCTAGTTATTCTCCTTTTTGCAGAAGTTCCATACTTAACAGTCGTCTCCCTTATTTCTTTCTTTTTCGAAATTATCGAATCCAGTGTTCAAGGGGTATACCTAAACGTTTAGCTATGATAATTTTTATCTCAAAAGGATTCTTCTCTACTTCAACTATAATGCGAAGCATTTCTTCTAAGGTTCGGACTAGTTTCGGCATTCTTAAAAATCACACATCTCATAAAAATTAGCGCAGAGTGCATTATATTAAAAGCTCATATTATTGAAATTGAACAAATGCATTGAACAACGCTCGCAGCAGATTAGCCAGGAATGGTATTATCCAGGTAGCTGCCCGAGCAATCCATCCATCCTCCCCTTTACTCAGAATAGCGTTACCCATTCACCAAACAAGAACACCTATTCCTCATTACGTACATGCATGTCACAATATCAACGCTAAATCTGCCCCTCCCAAATCCCTCCTTTAAAACACAAATGAATCATTTTAAGATTAAAGAAATAATTTTAGTTTGTCTGTCATATCGATGCGCTTGACATTGAATTTAATTTCGGTGAGAACACTGAGAAACATTTGTGGAAACGTTACTCCGTAAAATTGGTGGCAGCATTGCGGCCTCCAATTTTATGGAGTATATTAACCGTTAAAACCGGTGTAGCATTGTCATGTTACACCAGTAATGTATGTTTAAACTACACCATTGCATATGTGAAAACAATTACTCCATGAAACTGGAGGCAGCATTTGCCACCATTTTTACACCTATTGTATGGAGTAACGTTTCCACAAATGTTTTACAGTGAAGAAAAGCTTTGCAACGATGAATGCGGGAAAACGATTTTTTATAGAACGATACATGTGGGTTTCTTTAACATTATTTAAATATAATTTATGCAGGGACGATAGAAATAAAACGATCAATATGGGAAAATGATGGACGCGGGAACGATAGATCCGGGTTTCACTGTACATGAAATTAAAATTCGTTAAAAGTGGCCAGGTAAAATTATTAAAGTGGATTTTATATTTGTTGGTGAAATTAATACTTAACTTGAAAATCAGACTATGCCTGTAAGCCGACTCAGCAATGATTTTCTTTTTTGCAGTGATATTTTAAAATTGTTTTTTTCTACATTCTTTAGCGAGAAAAGTGTGTCTCCAGTAGAGGAAAATTGCCGTTCAATTCCTCTTTCACAACTTTATGTTTTTTTTATTTCTAAGAAGTATGCTATTTCAGGTATTGTATGCATAGTGTCTAATATCTAGGAGTGCGTTTTATATTATTGCTACATTAGCATAAATATCTCATTTACAGATGATTTTTATTCTGTCGTTAACGGAATTTTTACTAAATTTTAAACATGAATTCTCGCTATTGAAGAAAAGAGATAAATATCATGTATCAAATCTACTTACACAAAAGCATACTCGTCTCGTGAGACCCATTTAATTCAGCATAAACTCTGTATTTACTGTAAGCGATTTTTTGATTTTCGTTGTTTATATATGTTTTGTTTATATGTTTTGTTTGTTATGTTATGTTTGTTAGTTTATAGAATTTAAAAGATAGCTTTAATCGCTTCATGACGAAATCCCTTTACTTAATGTTTAATCTTTGACGTCTGGTTTTTCAAAACAGAACATTTTCTGTAACTGAATCCCAAAAACACTCTGATTAAGTAAGGTAAACACTAGAATGTAAAATAACTGGTAGAAATATTAAAAGATTCTGAGCACGGTTAACGGCACACGTACCAGTCGCTCGTCTCCAAGAGATTAAAACAAATACACATCCTCATGTAATTAGAACTTCCAAAAAAAGAAAAGCGTAGACAAACAACCTGAAAAAAAGATTTTTTGTAAAAAATCATTATGTAAAAATACAGAGATTTTCTTGATTTTTTTAAAGATTATGTATGATAAACATTTACTATCCCTCAGGAAAAAAAAGAGGAAAAAAGAGAAACAGGTTAAAACTTTTTTGAAAATTTACAATGCTAAATTAACAGATGCATAAAATTTTACAATATTATACCCAAATAATTTCGATGTTCCCACAAATGTATTTACTAATTTTTAAATCGTTTAGTTTATCATAAAAAGTATCTATATAATGTTACGAGTATGGCTTACCGTTTAATAATAAATAACTCAAATATGTTGGATTTTTTTCCATCGAATAAAAGTTTAACCAATGTTCACAGAATGAAAAAAAAAATTAAATTAAATGAATCCCAATAGAAAATCATCAATACCTGAAATGAAATCTACTGTATATTTCGAACGTACGACTATAGACAAAGAAAAATTACGCGGCTACTGCTGATACCTATAAAATAAATCAGTTAAAATTGAAGCTAATTGTAATCTTTTTGCGTTACTCATATAGCACACTTGCCTCCCCAGGATGTCCTGGGGAGGATTCACATCCCAGGACCGTCATCCCCCAGGCATCTCTGAGGATGCAGAAAATTGTCACCAGGAGGTCCTCAGGATCCGAAAATGCCCGCTTTACAGTATCCTGGCACGCTCCCCAGGACCTCCTTCAGGTTCCTCCCCGGGAGGTTCTGGGGAAGTTTTGAGGAAGTGATATAGGAGGATTTGGGGAAACTTCAACGTCAGTAATATGTTAAAAAAATTTTAAATTAAAGCTATGATTTAATTTAAATTTTTTTTAGAAGAAAACACGAATGCTTTTTTTTTCTATTATTCAGACAGATTTACATGTACAGAGATTATTCAGTAACCAATTTCTTACCTTCATTTTTCCTGCTGGATTTGAACCCGAGTACCTTGGTTTTCTGGACGCGCGCTCTGTCCGTTATGCTGTAGGGCCAGTAAAGAATAAAGATTTCTAAGGTATACATGCAATTTTACTCCGCTTTTGAAACTTAAAACTAGGAAATGTCCTATTTTTGTGCTTTTTCATACATTCGACATAAATTTAAATTAATAACTCTAAATATATTATCAATAATTATTTTTTTAACATTAAGGTCTTCGAATTCAAATTTTTTTAAATGAAATTGTATTTTTAAATGATAAAAATATCTTTTTAGCTTTTAATACTTAAAATCCATTAAGATCGTTCTGTAGTTAGAAAATTGATTATGAACTATATATTTTGACACACAATGAATGATGTAAAACGTCTCTGATGACATTCCCTATAAAATTTAATTTTACTTAGTAAAAATATTATTTCCAGGGACTAAAATAGCAAGAGATTAAAACACACAGTTCCCTTAAAATTATGATTTTTTTTTAATGATTGACAAATAAAGACTAAGCGAATCCTTTCAAAAATTAAACTTTTTTGCTCTTTCTCTCTCTTACTTTTTTTTACAGAAATTTTAATCGATTTTTTTCTCTTTTTTCTCTTGGTGATCTTATTAAATGAATTTATGAAAAAAATACATAAATTTGCTTAGTCTTTTCTTTCCTAATTTTTACTCTTTGAAATATTTCATTGGTTCAGTTTCATAGAGAACCCCATCAGCGGCCAAGAGATTCTGCTCTCGAAGCTAGTAGATGGGAGGTGCTGAGTTTGTATCCAATCGCACCCATCGGCCTAATCGTTCGGAGTTTTCCACAGTTTTCTTCTAATCTTAAACTTCCTTGCGTAAATACGGGTTAGGTTCCTTTATAAAGACCCTCCGGAGGGCATCAACCCTCCTCCATTATGTGTCCCTTATTTTTATTTTTTATTTATTTTTATTTATTTTTTTAATGATTGACAAATAAAATCTAAGTAAATCCTTTTCAAAAATGAAACTTTTTTTGCTCTCTCTCGCTCTTACTTTATTTTTACAAAAATTTTTATCGATTTTTTTTTTTTTTTTTTTTTTTTTTTTTTTTTTTTTACGTTTTTTAAAAGGTGCTCTTATTATACGAATTTATGAAAAAAATTAGAAAAATTTGCTTAGTCTTTTCTTTACTATTGGGCTAGTTCCTAGTCCGTTTCATAGTTAACAGTCAAGAGATTCTGCTCTCGAAACTGGTAGATAGGAGGATTGCACCCATCGGCCTAATCGTTCGGAGTTTGCCGGGGTTTTCTTCGAATCTTGGATTTCCTTGCGTAAATACGGGTTAGGTTCCTTTAGAAAGACCTTCACTGAGGGCAACTCCTCCCCCCTCCCTTGATATGACCCTCATGTTGAAAATTGGCCGTCTTAAATACAACCAATCAACAAACACGTTTTAAAGTGATTAGGTATGTTTTGGCGAGTATTTATTAACGAATAATTAAATCCGTTACTTATGAAATTCTTACAAGACGGTACGAGTTGCAGATGTTCGGATATTTATCACTTGTCGCGGGATTAAAAAATACGGTAAAAGCACTGTATTATTTTATAATATTGTAAAAATATTAAAATTCTGCATTGTCATTGAAAACACACCATTGTAGAAATTTATATAATTTAATTGTAACAGGATTTGGTGTGAAAATCAATTGTAAAATTCCATCATTACACTGAAATACTGCTTGAATTTGAATGACAATAAAATAGAAACTTTTAATAAAATTTGAATCTGTTACAAAACTTTTATATTTTCTTATTGCTATAAATAAAATTAATTTACAGTTAAATCTCCATTTAGCAGTCTTTAAAATTGTATGAAATTTTTATGATCATAAAAAATACAATATGCACCATTTTTCATTTAATTAACAACGGGAAATATTTTTGTTGATTACTTGAAATGTAATTTTGGTAACTAAGATGTTAGGCAATTTAAAAAGCCTGAAAAAACTAATATCTTTATTTAAAATATAAGATGTTTTTATCAACTAATTATTTTTTTAAAATTCCAAACTAACATATGTATCCATATACTTTCTTTTACACCTACAAACAAATTTGTTTTACTAACTCAAAAGTAGTTTCACTTCTATTCTTGGAATAACACCCTTTTTTTCGTCCTCTCGGTCAGTGATTTCCGCAAAAATTGCTGTTCGCCTGCTTCTCCGCTGTCAAAATTGATTGGAGGGGCGTGATTAGCGGCGTGAGGCGTGATTAGAGGGGCGTGCTGGAATGTTGACTGTCTATGCCGAGTATTGTATGCTATTGCTATGCAGTTGCTTATATTAACACATTCATTGTTACATAACTAAGTATATCCGAAGAAATAGAATAGAAAATCGATTTGTTAAATGAAAGGTTATTATACCATTATTATACCAAATATACCATTTTAAAATGAATTGCAGCACTATCTTTGAAATGATGTTATGTGCTGGGATAAAAATACTTAGTTCCGTTGCGACAATTTTGTTTATTTATTTTTTTAAATAGGATTTAGTAAGTATGTTAGTTAATTGTATACATATATATATATATATATATATATACAAACATTAAATATCTGATATTAAGATGCATCAGAACTCGATTTAGGTAATTTTCATAACAAAGTTTTAAACGGGTACTTATGAACAAACTTACGTTAATAATCTCTTTTTTTTCTTTCCATAAATACCTTTACCTCTGAATTTTAGAAAAAATATATGAACTTGAATTGTCTTCTATTTAAAGATTTTAAAGTATTAATTTAGAAACTTACTATTTAGTTCATTTAAACAAGTTAAATTAATTTCTAAATTAATAATAAAGGAATAATAATAAAAAACCAGAACGCAATAGGTTATTTATTAATAATTAATAAAATATTGTTAAATGAACAAAATTTGGTTTAGAAGATACATAATAGTAATTAGTATATGAAAAAGGAATTAATTGAAATAATAAATTAAAATTTTTAATTTAACTAAAAAAGATTAAGTTATAGCAGCAATTAAAAATTATAAAAAATTAATAACAATTATCTAATTTGCTTAAAAATAAGTAATCGAATAATTAATAAAACATAATTAACTCAATAAAATCGATACCGATTAAATTGAATTCACTATTTTAATTAAAAAAAACAATTGAGTATTGTACTCCAGAATCATTCATAAGATGGTGCCAGCACTGTGACTTCCTGGGCACTTCCCCAAGAATGAATAACCAGGTACATCCCCAGGAGTGATTTCCCAGGTACTTCCTCAAGAGTAGCGTCCCTGGAAAGTTGCTCCGTGGGACGTTACTGGGAGTTCATTCCTGAGCACACCGTAAAAGACTCTTCCCCAGGACGTCCTGATCTTGTCATTTTATTTTCAGGAGGAATATGGGATGACTTGGAGCTCCTGGGGAGGTACTGACGAGCTTTTGTGCAATATGGGTAATAATCATAGAAACTGTACAGAAATTATTTAATGTACATTTTGCTGTAAAACGTTAAAATTGCAATAGTTTCTGTAAAGAACCTTCTTTAGAAATGTCATAAATTTAAAAAAAAAAATTCTGTTTTACAAAATTTTTTAGGTTTTCAATTATATATACGTACACTGTTAAGGTAAGTGTACCAGTAGTGAGCCATGTACCAATAGTTGGCCTCCAATTTTCAAAGTTGAAAAACAAGTTTTCCAGTCACCCCTGTCAGATAACAAACTAACCGCAGATTGGCCGGTCACCCTTATCTGTTATAAGACAAAGGGACAACTTCAGTATTCTGATAGTCTTTGAGCTGGAAGAGTGTTTTTCTTCCAGTCTTAAAAAAAGGACTTTGTTGCTCATTCTTACTGCTTTCCTTAAGTGGTAAGTTTTCATTCAATATTTTTTTTTCTTTAAAAATATATATAACGGTTATTTCGTTATATATTGTTTATTTTGTTATATACTATTTCTATGCATCCCATTCCCTTTTCAATTCAAAATTCGTTTAAAATTGTGCTTTACTTATTTTTCATTTCCCTCGGCCATTATCTTTTTAACCGCCAAAATTTAAGTCCCAGGATTATTCATAAGAAATATGCCCGCATTTTAATCAACCGTTTCAAACAATTTGCAGCTGTCAGCTAAGTCTGATCGGATGTTCTTTTCATTGCCTTTTATGGGCATCACACAGTAACGCGGTTAAATAGCAACTTAATGCCTCTTTTCCTCTCATGAGAAAATGCTAAAAGAATTTAACATCTGCGCATTAAAGTCTGGTTGCCCCTTGTCTGGGCCTCTTAGCTTAGCTGAGACATTACGTTTGCAGTTCTTGGGTGTGAACTTTTCTTCTCGGCCGTTACAAAAACCCTTGCTGCACGTGTAGCTTAATGTATTGGCAACCATAGGAACTTTACCCCCCTTTTCCAGCAGGACAGTCAAATTGAATACCGATCATGCCAGTTGCGTTTTGGCTGCAATTTGTCGAGTCGTCTCCATTGTGCATGGGCAAACTTTTGTATTTTGGCGACTTTGTTCTACGCCAACACTGTGTGTGTTGTCTTTTTAAGACACTCACTTCGCCAAGCTGTTCTCGAACGAAAAGGTTCGAATTTGTGTTCGGAGACGCTCTCTCCGATCATCTAATTGTACCTCCCCTTATTATATATAGATAAATAAAAGTGTGACTTATTAATCATTGTGGGGTTTTTCGCTATCTTTATAACGGACCTGGCCAACAGTACTTCTACTCAGTTCTTTTTAGTACTGCATTGTAGTTTAGTACACATCATCATATGAACTCCAACAAAGTAATCTCCGTCATAGTATATTGTATTTTATATTAAAATGTCACATTCCTAATACACTGAATAAATGAATACTTTATTCCTTATGCTTAAAAGATATAAAACTAACATATTATTAAGTTTTGAAGGTGGCCCACTTCTGGGTCATTAAATTTCAAGTTGTTCCAGTAGTGGGCCAGATGGCCTACTACTATATCCCAGAAGAATCTTAAGTGAAAGAGGGAATATTTATACTTGTCTCAATAATAGGAGGAAAAAGAAACACAGAAAAATATGTGTATTTGTGTGTAGTTCAAGAAATTAAAGAAAAATAATATTTGTTGAAGGACTGAAATCAACTGGAAATAAAAAGGATTTTGTCATTACGGAAAATGATGTCTTTAGCATAAATTTTTCTTTTTTCTTGCTATCATTTCAAAATTTAAGTACACTTTTTATAATGTATATTTTATTATTTATCACTACTACAAAGTAACAAATAAGTCAGATATATATTTTTTAAGTTATAAAATATTACAGACTGTTGGAAAAAACAAAAGAGAAGCTGAAATTATTTTACGTAATCATCAAAACTTCTAAATATGATTTCATTATTGTGTATATTTAAGTGTAGAAATATAAAATAATTATAACCTCTGTACAGTGCACATTAAACTCAAGAATGGAGTGGTCATCTTCTGGGGGACCAACAACTGGAGCATCAGAAATTTACTATGCCTACTACAGGAGCATAGAGGAAGGTAAATTTTTTTATTTTTTATTTTTTCTAAAGAATATATTTTGAAAAATTGAATGTTTATTCTGATGCAAGAAAGTAAGGACTAGGCTATTTTTTTAATTTATTAATATATTAATAATGATTAGACCAAATTTCCTTAAATGGACCATTACTGGTGCGTTTACCTTAAATGTTTTTAGTTTTTAATAAAAATTATCTAAGGAACCATTGAAGATACGATTTTCAACATGAATCAAAGAGTGGGAAATATTATTTTCTTTGTGAAATTTTAAAGGTAAAATTACCAGCTTGTGCAAAAGATATGACTAGGACAATAAGATTATATTTTTATTCTAAAAGCTAACAGAAGATTTTTGAGATTTGATTTATAAAATAATTTGATTTCAATTTGAATATATAATATATTTTTTATTTGCGAGGCATTTATCTTTATTATAAAACATCGCTTTTTATAAAAAGATAGCGTCAAATCTGTTACATTTTACGAAACTATGAATATAAATAAGAAGATTTTATTGAATATTTAATATGGACTATCTCATTTTTAACAAGTCGTAGAATCTGATGATGATAATTAACAATTCACTGCTGATAATTGATTGAAAATTAATTATAATTAAAGAATATTTTAATTTATTATACTATCCTATTCTTTTTCTTTTGTTCATTTAATTGCGTATTTCTTGCAATTAAAAATGAACTCATTTGTAAAATATTCAAATTATAAAATGTTTCTTTCTGTTTGTATGAGACTCTTTTTCACTGTTATTATTCTAATTCTTGTAATACATATTTTATATATTTTCTTAATCTTTCTCTCTCTCTCTGTATATATATATATATATATATATATATATATATATACATATATAATTTTTTCATCTTTAAAATCCAAATTATTTTTAATGATATTACAATAAATTGTTTTATTTTAAATATAAATGTGCACGTTTATGCCCGATGTCGCAAAGAATACCTATATAAGCATTCATGAAAAAATATTAAATTCGAATAGAATGAGATTTCGAATTTATAAAAAAATATTATTTTTTCGTTCTCGTAATCATTAAGATAAAATCTCCAAAGCAAAGAAACTTTTGACAATTATTTCTTATAGAAGATGAAAGAATCAGCAGTAACGGATTTTCATTACGTAAATCAGTGTACATCTAAAGCATTAAAATCTCGTGGAACATCAAAATTTTCAATCATATTAATTTTTTAAGCACGTTCGCAATTACGAAAACGCGTAGCACCTATAGTCGTCGTTGAATCCGCCCTTCTGTCCGCATATAGCAACACAAAAACTACATAACCGAATCATTTGAAATTTAAAATATGTAATTATTACATAAATTTGTCGTGTCATTTCAAATTTTATGAAAATCTGATGTATGGTTCAATTACAGGGACAATAAAAAGTATTCCGTTACAATACGGTCAATGGGAAAAAATAGTTGCAAGTGCATTTTAATGATATTACACTCTTTCAAACATAATACAATTCATATGCATCCCAGCAATATATACAAAAAAATATACATTTTATGCAATATGTACTGCTAAGAATATTTTTATTTATATTCAGGGTCACACAAAAGTATTCTATTACATAATGGTATAGAGTGAAACGCTGTTTAGGGGTGCATTTTAATTATAATAAACTATTTCACATTTTATGAAATTGATATCGTACTGAGATTTACTACAAATTTATTCCTGTATTATGGAAAACATTCAGTATTTACAGGGACACACAAAAGATTTCGGATACTGTATTGTATACGAAGTACTTTATATTTTATAAACATCGTTTTTACAAATGCACTTCATTTGCTACTTGTGAAATTTTACGCAATTTTCTACTTGTTTTATCAAGTGTAATAAAGTTTAAAATGTCTTTAAAAGATTTTAGAATAACAATAATAGTGATTTTTTTTTTCAGTTTCAAATCTGTTTCATAAAACTTTTTGTTTTCTGTTCTCTCGTAATATCAAAATGAAATATTTGTTTAAAGAAATTTAACAAAAATGATTTTAAGGTTGTTACCTGATCTGTCCAATATTCATATCTAAGGATCGCCAAAGTTTCATGCATTTTTCTTTGTAAAATTGATCTTATTCCAACTGTGTCCTCAAAAGTGCATTTTTAGGTAGCTTTCATTACAAAAAGTAAAAAGCTACCTATTGCAGCCGTCCGGAGGAAAGCACTTCCAGAAAATTTTGATATATTTTCACCGATCATGACCCTCAGACCCCAAAACCACCCTCCGTTCAAATGTTGACATGTATGTATATATATATATATATATATATATATATATATATATATATATATGTCTGATTTTTGTCATGCGATAACTATCGTATTTATGAACCGATTTGAATGAAACTTGGTATGTACATTGTACATACAAATATCTCGACCGAGTTCGTTGGACAGCATCATCCGCCATCTTATTTCAAAATGGCGGCCATTTAAAATTTTTTAAAATATTTAAAATTTAAAATAAAATACAAAGAAATTAAAAGTTGAAAAAAATATTATTTTTATGTGTTAGAACTTAAAACAACAATTCCATAACACTTTTTATTTTATTTATATCTTAAAAAATGATTGAGTTATAGCACTTTGAATTTTTCTTATGGCTGACATTTTGAAAGAATCTGATTTTTGTCATGCTGTAACTAATGTATTTATGAACCGATTTGAATGAAACTTGGTATGTACATAGTACATACAAATGTCTCGACCGAGTTCGTTAGCCAGCATCATCCGCCATCTTGTTTCAAAATGGCGGCCATTTAATTTTTTTTTAATTTTAAATTTAAAATTAGGTACAAAAATGTGAGAAATTGAAAAAGATATTTCTTTTGTGTATAATAAAATACGCATAATTACGCATATTTATATATTGATAATACGCATATTTATATATTGATTCTGATGTAACTCCGTGTGTACATAGTACATATCAATGTCTCGACAGAGTTCACTAGCCAACTTTATCTGCCATCTTGTTTTAAAATGGCGGTTATTAAAATTTGTCAAAAATCTTTTAAATGTATAATGATGTACAAATAAAAAATTAGAAATTGAAAAAAGATTCTTTCGACTGTATTTATCTTAATAATGAATTCCGGAGTATTTTTTGCTTTGTCTTTATCTTAAAAATCGCCTGAGATATAGCAGTTTGAATTTCTAATGTGGGTGACATTTTTTAAAAAATCAATTTGCCCGCGACAGCAGTCGTATATATGTTGCTTTAAAATGGCATACACTTCATGATATCGTGGAATTTGGCGGCTCTCCGAATCGCTGAAAATAAAACCAGGTTGAATAAAATATGACTAATTTCTAAAAATTCCTACTAATAATTAGTATTGACAAAAAATAGCATTCAATCTTATAAAATCGAGTTTCTCTAATTTGAGCTTCGTTTCTTTGAATAATGTAACTTAATTTAAAATAAATAATATATAAATGAGTATATGAAATCTACCTCTTCCTCCCGGCATTGCCGGAAGGACTTTTAAACACTTCAATTCATAAAGTAGGGCTAAAATGGCAAGGTTACTTACATATATTAATATACAAATGTAGATTCTGAAATACAAGTTAATAAAATTTTTTTAAACAAAATAAATTCACCACAATGAGGAAAAATCATTTTTATTTAGTCATCGAAAAGAATCATCTCTTTTAAATTTTATTTTATTGAAAGAAATAAATATTTGTAAATTTATCCTTACGTTTCTTTTTTTTTGTGTATGTGTATGTGTGTGTGTGTCAATCTATTTTTTTTAAAAAAACACTGGGTCAAATGTTTCAAAGCTATGTGCGTTAAACGGAAAACATTATTTTCATTTTTTAAAGTAAAAATTCGGTAACAAACATGGTAATAAACAAGAAAAGACTGTCTCTCGTAGAAAATAAAAGGAAATATTAATTCGCGTTTTTTATTCTATAAAGAATCTTAGAAAGATTTACCTATATAAGAGGTTACATTCTCTAATTCGATTTAACGATTCCATTTTTCATTGCTTTGTATGTGCTTGTATTGTGAGTGTTTTAAAAAAGAAAAGAATGCTGCAAGTTTGCAACTTCTTATGTTTCTTTTAATCCAATTTACAATCTTAAATTCTTTTCAAATTTCTTAAATATCTTTATTTTTAATAGAGGTTTATTTAAGAATTTTATAGAATAGGAAAAATAACTTATTACCATTAAAATAAAATATATATGCTAAAAAAGCTTATAGTAAACATAAGAGCTTGATAACCTTTTAATATTAAGTAAATCAATTAGTTTCATACTCACTAATAGCGGTTGCAATTTCAAAATTTGTAATAACAAATTAACTTTAAAATTTTCAAAATGCTTATTTCAAATTTAATGCAAAAATAGTCGTGTTTTAAATTGAAGCGGATATTTTTAGCCTTTAGAATTTTCTATATTCACGTTTAGAATATGCATAATGTATTTTTTAAAATCTTATTAAATAATAATAGTCTTTTGTTGTATAAAAAAACAAGTGATTTTTTTAAAGAAAATTCAGCTTAGATTAAAGTATAATAAACTATTTAAAATATGATAGCTAATACTTAAACTTAAAATATAATGTTAAACTTTTATATTTTTTCTAATCACTTATAAGCATATTTATTTTAATTTAGAATAAACTGTCTAGAGTGAATATTATTAGCACTCAGGTGGTTTCATACAATAAATATAAGAATTATTAACTGTATTATATTATTTAAAAAAAATGTTATAAGAATAATAAGACTTTGCAAAAAACTTTACAACGTAGGTCTGGATTTTTCTGTATATACTATAAAAGTATGAATGTCTGCATAGTAAAATTTTACTTTTATTATGTTTTATTTTTATACATTTAATTTGGTACTGAACAATAAAATAATGCATATTTAATGTTCATTTGACATTTGATAAAACTATATTCAAATTAATAACAATCTTTTGCTTTTACAGTGTAGTTAAAATAAAACTCTTAATTAACGTTTAAATTTGGCATTGTGCCAGGCGCGTTTCGAAAGTATGTCGCAAATTTGCAACATCGCCATGGTCCATAATCCATGCCATGTTTTTCCAAATACTAGAAAAAACGGTCATGTTTTATAAATCTATCAGAATTTTTATTTAAAATAGTTTAATTTTTTTTTTTAATATTTGTCTTCTTTGTAACATTTATACTTTTAGGGCTCCCTACTTAAAAACTAAAAACGAAACTATTATAAGAACACTCCAATGCCTGTCTGTCAAAGCCATTTTACTCGTTAGCTATAAAGCATGGAAAATTGACATTGGTTTAAGTAATAACGACTATTGACCCAAATATTTATCGATTATTAAAGATTTACAAATATATTTAGGAGAAATATACGGGGGCTAATTAATTTACTTGAATAAAAAAAATTCTTTTGATTATATAAGATGTGAGGAGATAATGCATGGAAGCTCTCGTTACGCTGAACTCAAAAGTACATTTCTTATAATTTTGGGTATTACATTTTCAGACAAATCGTCGAAAATATAATGCAAAAATATGTCCCTTCCCTCTCTTTCCGAATGTATTGAAACTAAAATTATGAAAAAATTATTTGTAATAGATGTTAATTTAAAACTTTCTGGAAAACTATAGAGATCGTCCTACGTGATATTGTTTCCGGAGAAAGCTCTTTTTTTGTTACACAAAAATTTTGATGTGTGGGCATCCAGCAGAGGTTTTCAGGAGTGCTTTAGAAACTTTTCGTAGCCGAAGTATAAAAGCATTGTTGATAATTTTTAAAAACAACTCATCGGTAATTAGCCGAGATAGTTGTCCTTTTAAAAAAGGGTGGTTTAAAAATAAATACATAATGGGGGGACATATTTTCGCTCTAAATTTTCGACGAAATCTCTAAAAATATAATACCTAAGATTAAAAGAAATGTGTTTCTGAGTTCAGCGTTACAAAAGCTTTTACACTATTCTGTACACGATATACAATTAATTTTTTTAGTAACTTATTAGCGCCTCTATATTTTCCCTAAATATATTTGTGAATCTTTAAAAATATGTAACTATAAGGGTCAGTAGTCTTTATTACTTCCCCCGATTTGAACTTTTCTTATTCCAGAGTTTAGGAGTTAATTAACTGTGAAAAGCAGATGGAATTTTTAAGTAAGATGGACTTTTTAAGTAAGAATCCCTAAACATAATCACAGTAGATTTTTAAAAATATATTTTTTACTTTAAAGCATGATGATTTGACAAAAATTATCCAATTTGAAACTATGGTTTAAAAATATAGCTTAATAAGCTATTTTAATTAGACGAGATTTTAAAAAAAACATTCGCTCATTTGTTGTAGATTTTATTAAATATTTTTTATTGATAATCAATCTTATTAGCTTAAATCCCAGAGCTATAAGTATTTTTCAATGCATTATTTCGACAACAATAAAATTTAATAAAAATTTTATTAATATCATGTACACTTAAAGAAAGACACTTAATTTCAGGAAAAATGACCTTTATAGGTGCGTTCGTAATTATGTAAATACGTAGCACCTATAGTTGTCGTTCAGTCCGTTTGTCTGTCCATTAATATTTTTGGACTAACAATAAAAAAAAAATAAATGAAATTGAAGTTTTACAATTTTTGGTAACTGGAAATTTTAAACTTTTAATATCACAAATTTTCAAATTTTACACCGTCGTATAGGGAAAAAATTGTACTTTTAAATTCAATTTGTTTGAAAGCTATATCTCAATTTAGTTTTTAGTTATTAAATTTCTTGTAGTTTTTTATACTTTTTTGTCATTGAGACAACAGAAGTACACTGTAAAAATTTTTTGTAAAATTCCAGTAGATGTAAATTTCACGGTACTACTACCATTTTCAATCTTTACGGTATGAATACCGTATTTCTAAGTTATATTAAGCGTTAAAAAATAGAGTTTGTTCTCTTTCGATTGAAAACGGTATTTACACAGTAAAATGATTGTTTCTCAGTAAAAACTCGGTATTTTTATCGTAAAATAATTATTTTTCAGTAAGTTAAATGACATTCTAAACATTTTCGTAGCATTTCAATAGATGTACCTAAATTTTACGGTGCTTCTACTGCTTTCATTCTTTACGATATGAGTACCGTATTTTTAAGGTACATTAGGTATAAAAAAAATCCAGTATCTATGCTATTTCGATTATAAACAATATTTGTACCATAAAATAATGTTTTTTCATTAAAAACGCCATTTATACTGTAAAATACTTATATTTCAGTAAGGGAAAAAATGGTATTCTCGCCTCGGTGAACGGCAACTGATCAAATGATGTTCTTGCTGCTTAATGAGTGCAGATCTGAGGAGAGAAGGGTTTGGGGGGGGGGGGGGTTCAGCCGGCAAATTGTTTGGAGGACCAAGAAGCTCAAAGGAGCCCAATAGTTACAATACACATTGTACATTATAATTTTTACGTATACCATAACGTAACAATAAAAAAGGAAAGGTCAATAATTACTTTTGTTAAATAGTATTAATATCTAATTAGTATCTTTAAATTCAGGAAAATAAACAATTTAATTTATGAGAGACGAACAAAGTAGTCTTCAAAGTCGAGGAGGAATTATTAAAGATTCACATGCTTTTTATGTATCTGAGAGTCTGCATAAGAGGGAAGGTGTGCGACTGATCCTGGGCACGTCACAGCTCTCGACGGTCTGGATAGATGTCGTTTTTCTAGTGCGAAATTTCAATCTAATATATTGAATGAGTTCAACCAATCCTTAATTTTTATTGAAGAATCATACCATTCATAGAAGTGAAACTCTAGGATTTTAAACTAGTGTAATTAATCAGTTATTCAAAGTCATGTAATTAAAATTATAATATTGTGTACTATTGAATATATACCAGTGATATACATTAAAAGGATTTATTCATCTTTGTATGCTCTTTTTGTTTCATTCAGTTGGATCCTTTTACCGGACGTGCGAGACAAAGAAGTATGTAACATTTTAATTATTTTTAAGTGAAAGTAATTAGTATGCAAGTATTTTTATCACATTTTTAACTTGCATAAATTCTTAATAAAGTTCTTCTTTAATGTTATATATCTGTCTTATTAATTTATTTTAGCTCTAAAAGACATTTTTTTTAGGTATGACAAATAAGAAATTTGCCAGCTAAAAATTACTTAAAATTCAAAATTTATTGAAAAAAGCTAATAATACAATGTTAAAAATTTCCGTTCAAAGTTGAGTTAATCCATGAAGCAAAATAAAGAGAAGCACCGAAATATGGTATTTCTTATTTTTCGAAAATTCCAAGTTGGGCAGAACGACTGTTCCGTAACTCTTTTTTCCGTATTCAGCAACACAATTCCTTAACGTTCCTTAGAATACTAATGCATCGAAAGTCGCATCGCTCAATATTGAAGATCGGTGACTAGTACGTTGCCCGTTTAAGAAAAAAACGAAATGGTATCGGGTGTGCTCAGATGGTGAAATTTTGGAGACTATAAATACCCACCTCCAGCGAATAACCCCCGTTAAAATTTAGACAAAATTATCATAAAAGCAGAAAAAATACATGTTTATTAGAAACATATATTAAAATACCAAACAGTCAGTTGGCTTAGATTTATGCATAATCCATCGGCAAAACTACAAACACCGGTCCCCTTTCCTCTGCCATTCTCATAAGTAGCTAAAATTCAAAAATTCTTTTCGCATACGTTTTTAAATTTTAACGACCTCAGGCCACAATCTTGATGAGCTCAGAGATTTAGTAATTAACAATTCTGTTGATCTAATTTTTAAAAGGGGAAAATTTCAAAATCTCTAAAAATTTTAAATCAAAATTTTAGAACCTTGTTCTCACTCAACATACTGACAATAATGCTATTTCGCCATACGGCGCAGTGTCGAATTCAGACATTTTTCACCGGGAGGAACTTTAGTGGCTCCGGGGGGGACATTATAGAATTCCGGGGGGAATGGCACTTTTTCACCAGTAAAAACACAAAAACTCAATTTTTTCCGGCGGGGGACATTTCATTGCTTAGGGAATGGGTGTTTCTCCCCGGGTACCTCATGAATTCAACACTGATACGGCGAGACTGCTATTTTCGTTAATGAAAGGGTCTCTCGTACGGTAACTCACTCTCTTTCTACCCCCCCCCTAAATTCTGGAGAATTCTAATATTAAAAACCATTTAGACCGTTAAAGTTAATTCTCAATCTTATCCGTATGTCTCTAAACTGTCGGCAATCCCCCCCCCTCCCGCGGTCGCTTTTCCGTCCGTCTTGGATAAATTATTCAGCCTAGATGGTAAATTATACTTTCATGTTACTTCAGTGTTCATCATTCGAGTTTTGACGCAAAAAGTACCATCGATGCTTTGCCTTCTACGCCTCCTACTAACACCCCCTATAGTGGGTGTTGCTCCTACCCGGATGGAACGATTAATCGATTTTGTTCTTAACACACTGTTAAAGATGTCTGTAAAATAATGATTCTCTGATCGTATATTTTGCTCTCAATTTACCATCTTTCAAGTAAATTATAGAAACACGATTAATTTACAAAAATTCCATTCGACCAGTAAGGGGCTAATTGTTAATTTTGGATCCCCTCCCTCCCTTTGGATATCAAACTTATCATCCATGAACTCCCCCTCCCCCCGATAATGATATCGTTATCAAAGAGTAAAAAAATTTTATTTCTAGGATTTAGTTCTTTTGTTTGGAGTAATATACAAAACTGGTTAAATTTATTTTACGAAAACTTTATTGATCCAAATGAAGATAATTTAATAAAATATCGCTTTATTCAAATAAAATTTTAAAAAAAGTTACTATTTAAAAGTATATTATTTTATAATAGTTTTTTCTTAGATAGTGCATTTAACAGTAAATAAGTCTTGTTGAACTTGCCCTTCGAACGAAGGAGGGATGAGGGGGGGGGGGGGGGAGACGTAGAAATTCTTATCAACAGAACAAGTGGATAACATTCTTTCGCTTTTATTTATTAGAAAACACAAGCTGCATTTCAAATAAATTTTACATAAGATTTCTCGATCCATGTTTATATATGCATACACATATGAAGATGAATAGGAATGTCAAAACGTTGGGGTATACCATATTTTAGAATTAGATAATTTTATTATAATTTAGTGATTTTAATGATAGCTTTGTATTTTCATAAAAATAGATAACTGAATTAAAAAAAACATAATGTAATTTTTTTTCAACAAAAATCCACGTTACAAAGAAAAAAAAAGTTTTGATTGGGTCAAAAATGATATCAATATCAAAAGACAACCCCCTCCCTCTCCCTAGAGATATCTTACGATATTATCTTTCAGACAACCCCTCCCCCCCAAAATAATAATGTTATATATGTACAGCCCCTAATAAAAAATTATCATTCTTGTTTCTAGTAAAACCATCGTAATTATTGACTAATTAAAACATTTTCCATGAAAATGTCTAGATTATAGGTAAGATAATGCAGTACACGAAAGTTTGTTTTCGACGGAAGTCTTGGTATCAGATTTTCGAGTCAAAAGCCTCCTTTACGGGTAATAGTATAAGTCTCAGTGTTTGCCAACCAACCAACCTAATGGTGTCAACTTGTTGATGTGGATTAATGGCAGCTTGCGATCTGAGTTATTCAAAGTGAGTTATTCGGTCATATTTCTTTTTTTCCTATAACTTACATAATTAGATAAATAATTTGAACTATATATATTTTAAATTTCTTTGTCTTAAAAGTATGTAATTCATTTGTTTGTGTACACTACCTAAGAAATGGAAAATAAATCACTTTGTGAATGAAAAGTGCGCGTTGGATTAATTTTTTTTTTTTTTTTTTTTTTTTTTTTTAATAGGGAAATTGACATCTGTAAGTTTTAGAATATTTTCTGTTCAACATTTCAACTATTTCTCTTTAAATTTAATCCTATTAATTAGAATATTTGCATAATATTAGTAATTTACACTTATGTTATTTAAAAGAAGGAATTTGACTTATTTCATTCCTCCTTTTGCTAGACTGTCCCATTACCCTCCACTATTGTTTTTATGTTAAACTGCTTATATAAACAACAGCGCTGCTGTTAAATTTAGTTTAAATTATTATTTTCTAAACAGGGGAACTGTTACAGCTACACGTAAACAAGTCATTAATATACAGCAAACATTAAAATTAAATGAAGCAAATTTAATTTTTTTAATAAACAGTTTTTTTAATACAAATCTAAGTTTATGTTGATCAGCAACTTTTTTCAACAGAATATAGCTGCATCTCAGTGGCGTAGCTAGGATAGGTGACACCCGGGACGGATGTAAATTGTGTTACCCCCAGCCACCATGGTGTCATCCCTCCCCCCCCCGCCGATCTGTTATATTTTTTTCATTCACAATTGTACGCTATTATAACAAATAACTATATCATTCCTCATTTACCTTTTCCTTTGCACTACTAATGAAAAAAACAAAACAGAGTAACGACTTTTTCTTAACTCATAATTCGTATAATTCAACGTGGTGTCTGTATGTAGAAGAAAATTCTTTCTTTTAAAGTTTGCTTTTCTTATCCACTCGTTATATAGGTTAGTTTTTGTTACCTGGTGCATATATCTTATTTAAGCACTCTAGTCTGCATAAAATTTCAACTTCTCTAAGAAAAGAAAATTAACTCTGTTTCGTCGTACGCTAGAAATTTAATTTTATTTCAGAATTATTTTCCAAAATCTCATAAGATTACATATATCTATTTGCAAATAAATATCGGGTAACACCCTTTAAAGGATAACACCCGGTTCGGACCGCCCCCCACTAGCTACGCCACTCCGTCTATCTAGTATGTGATTGATGCTTAGAATAATACATAACGAGAAAAAATTTCTGTCCCATTCCATCCCATTATTCCTTACTAACTAATATTGTAATAAATATTAGTACTATTTATTACTAATATTAGAACTAGTACTAATATTAGTACTAGTTCTAATACTCATCCCGTACTACTAATAACAATAATTAATTAAAGCTTGAAAACATAGTATATTAACACACGAAACAAATCCTAAAAACCCGATTTAAATTTAAAACAAAATCTGATTTAAATAAAAATATACATAGATATTTTTAAAACAATGATTGTTTTACACCTTAGTTGCTATTTAAAAGCGTGTATATTCATTCATATGCCATTCATAATGCTGATTTTAAACATAGTGAGAAATGGTGTTTATATTAAGACTTTGTTTGATTTTAAATGTTTATAAAATATAAAATAAGACTTGTCGATTAATTGCTCTTAAAAGTAGAGTCATCGTCTTGTTTAATTTTATAAAACGCAGAAAAAAAGAGGGGGGGGGTTAAGTCAATTTAAACCAGAATAAACCAATTTCTATGGAACTTTTAACAATCAGCTGGCATATTTGCAATTATGATTACAATTCTCTGACAGCTCATATCTACGTGTTATTAACAGTATTTATGTTTTCACTAGTTAGAAACTGGGTTATTTATTAAATTCTAAGTCAATTAAATTTCATTTAAACTAGTGTTTGACTAAATAGTCGATTCGGTATTTTGGGATTCAGCATGTTATACACGAATATAAGTGTCATTAAACTAATTAAAAAACACTTAAAAACGTGTTACTTATAATTCAAATACTTCTCTAAATAAATGCGAATTGCGGCCAATATTGATCACTCCCCCTCCTCCCTAGGAAAAAAAAAGCAAGCAGTTAAAATCTAATTACTGGAGTGATATATATATATTTTAACACGTTCGCTTCCGCTCGCGCGAAAGTACGTGGTATAGCACCAACGTTAAGGGGCAATTCATGCGCCAGTGCGGTATGTGGGGTGATGTCCAATAGCCAGTCACGCGCTGGTGCGGGAAATTCTTTTACTGATTCTTTGTTATAAAAGGTAAATCGGCTTCTGGGAAAAACCCACTTCTACAGTGCGGCATTATCTAGCATCACATCTTTGCGTAAGCGGCAGCGAACGTGTTGTCTTTTTTGCACAGAGAGAGAGTTTATTAAATCGGATTTAAGGCTTCGTGTTAAAGGTTTACTTTCTGTTAAACCTTTCTTTTAAAATTTGGATGGTAAAAATAATGAATTGTCTGATTTTGTGAAGGGGCTTATTATTAAATGATTTTTTTTTCTTAAATAGGCCCCAAATTTTGCTTCAATTGAGCCTGATTACGTAAATTTGCATTCAAAATTTAGAGTTTTACTCATTTAGATCTTAGACCAGCGGTGCAAAAATATAGGCACCAGCAGAGTCACTCACGCGCCACTAAAATTTAATAGCATTCTAGCAAGTAATGTATACAAATTATTAGATGATAGAAAACGAAATAAATTTTATAGTAATAGCATAGGAGCAACTAGAGGGAGTAACTGGCGCAAAGACTTTTAAAGAGAAACTTTGTGAAATATGCTTTAATTTATTTTTCTTCGGAAATGCATGAAAATAGCAGCTGTTGTTATTCAGAAAGTGTCTAATTGCACTCAATTTTCTGTTTAAAAAAATGCAATAGATCTTTTATAGCAAGCTTTCAAAGTTGACATTTTTGAACACATTCCCCGACGAATGCAGAAAAACCGGTAGAAAAGCAGGAAAAAAAGGGTGATTACGTGATCGAAATAGCTAAGCACTAGACAGGTAATTTACTTACATAAAATGGAAAATTAAGTTCGATTTGAAATCTATTCCATAGTCAGGCCTTCCAATTTTATATCTTTCTGTTAAAAATGAATTTGTATATGTGTCAAAATGTATTGCGCTTGTTGAGAGGAGCTGTTGAGAACTCCCTAGCCGTACCTTCCATTCCACATTTTATCACAACTTTTCAATATTGGAAGGTTTACGGGAAGTGCAAATTATAATTATCATCTATTTGGGATCTGCGAAATCAGCCTGCGTAATTTTTGCCATAAAATATTAATAACTGTAAAAAACATTGATTTACAGCATAACTATTTAGTTTCTTACACGTCAAAACCTTGTGTGATTTTTTTTTTATTGATTATTTAGAGAAGTGAAAGAATATGGTTTATATATATGCATATATTTTTTAATTACATTTGCTTTTCGATAATGAGTAATTTTAATATGACGGAAAAGGGAGGAGTCTTCATCTGGTATTTTATTTACCGTAATTTCCGGCGTATAATCCGCGGATCAAACAATTCTTTTTCGACCCAGAAATTTTATTTAATATTTGAAGCCAAATATTTATCGCGATTCAAAATATTACATTTGTGTTTAAAAATTTTCTGGGTCGAAAAAGAATTGTTTGATCCGCGGATTATACGCCGGAAATTACGGTATTTATTTATTTATTTTACAGTCATTATCGTCCAAACTCTTCAAAATTTTTTGGAATTAAAACATGTTTTCACAGTTTTTGACAGGCAATCCAGAAGAAATATTGATATTTACTGATAAAATGGCTGGTATAAAGATTTTTTTCATTTGGTATATTTAAGTCATTAAGAAATAATATATGTTTATTTTCAATAACAGGAAATTTGAAATGGAGAAGGAATATGGCTACCCAATTTCATTTTTGAAGTACGGTGGAGGAGTAGACTTGGAACTATCTACTACCCAGTGGCAAAAAATATCTCGATGGTCTTCGACAGATAGACTGCTACAGAGGCAGAAAATAATCCATAGGTAAAATGTTTTGCAGTTGCAACGTTAATTAAACACTTACTTGTAACGATTTTATTCGTTTTATTCACTTCTATTAATTAATAACTCAAGTTTTTGGATTAAGTAATAAAGTGTTAAATATAATAGAGAGCAAACTAAATAATCCATGAAAAAATAATCTACAAAGAAGAAAAAAAATCTGTAACACCCGTCTACATTCTTTAACTTTCAGCTAAATGGCTTGTTATATGAATAATAATTGCAACAAATAGTGGATATGACTGAATATCAGCACTTTTTTATTGCATAAATACTAATCACAGTTTATTTTTTTAATTTTTCAAAAAGAAATACAATCAAACACAAATTAAAGTCAATATTTGATTTTTTTTTTTTTTATTAACGGCTTGATACATTTCTTGTAATATTTCAAACCCATAATTCTTATGATAAAATAATGACTTTTAGTTATTACTAATACCATAATTTTATTTGTAGATACTTTAAATTCACACATAATTCAGCTAAAATAGCGTCTCAGTATTATCATTGTTATACGCATACTTTTTATTTATTTCTAGTTAGAATTAAAAAAAAAAAAAAAACTTTTTAACCTCTCTTCCATTCTCCAAATAAACAGAGTTATTAAATTGATTTCTTTTCCATACCCTGCTCTTCATTATAATTACAAATTCACTGTCGCCAGATGCCACTCACGGCTAATTTGTTTCCTGCGACTTGTAACTTCTGGTGTTTAAGGGTGCGCGGGACACAAAAATATTAAAATTTTATTAAACAGTTTCATTGCATTAAAAATATTCTTCTTAAAATGACGTTTAAAACCTTTAACGATAAAACATGGTTTCTTTTTTAACTGAATTAAGAGATATTTTTTTCGTTTTGGTTTCTTTTTAAAATCTAGCTTTCAAGCAATCGTTCTCATAAAAAATGACTTTTTTCGAAAATACTTTTTTTTTTTTGGTGAGTTTTTTTTCACCATTTCCTGTATTTAAACTGCGATAACTGAAGAACTGTTAAAGAAAACATGTTTAAATTTGGAACATGTCTTTTACAATTGTTTTATTTTAATTTTAATTCAGCAAATTTCAAAAAAAAAATATTTAAATTTGAAAATATGATTTTAAAAAATTACATTTTTTCAATTTTTTACTTTAAATATTTTTAAATTTTATTCAAATTAATATTTTTTAAATTCCTAAATCAGAATTAAAGCTTATATATTTCTGTTCATATAAATGAAAAGAAATTCTACGAATAATATTTCGAGTTATAAAGATTTTAAATTACCCCCACTTTTTAATAACTATTAAATTTAAAAATTAAAAAACATTATGAGAAATTAAGTCACCTGCTTTTGTTTCCAAATGATATGGTAAACCATCAGAAAAAAAAAATCAAGATTTTAACTCAATAAATAAGTTACTTGAAAATATGTGCGTTATTGAGTGAGTATATTAAATTAAGGATTTAAGCTCCGACATTTCCATTTTTGTTTAAACACAGCCTACACTCGGCTCGGTAATAAATGTTCAATCTAATATTAATCCTGTTGTAGTGTTATTTACGGACCTCTTGCCCCCCCCCTCCCCTTTTAATATTTTTAATTTTTATTATTTTTATTTTTTACTTTATTTTTATTTTTATTTTTATTTTTATTTTTTACACAGGATACAGTATATATTTTTTACTATGCATTTCTACTTTTTCAACTGTTTGTTACAGTTTTTTTATATGCAGATGCTTCTACTTTGAAAGCAGTTCTGAAAATAAAATAAATAAATTGCATAAATAAATTGTTACAAAAGTTGAAAAAGTACATACACACAACAATAGATATCAATTTAAAGTATCACATCCAAAATAATAATAATAATATAAAAATATTAAAATACAAGTGAGAAATTTGTAAGAAATTTCCCCGTGATTTTAAAATTAATATTGGAATTCAGCCACGGTACTGGTGTAGGTTCTTAAGAGTCATGGGAAGGTCCCACACCAGTCATGGGAAGAAATGAAAACACTAATGTAAATTATATGGGAGCGGTACTTTCAGATATTTAACTTGGATATTAATATTTTTAAATGATTTTTGTGTAGGAGCTATTCCATCTCAATTCAGGCAGACAGTACTGATATGCGTCAAGTCACCATCACAGATTTTTTTCAAAAAAATTCAGTAGTTAGAACTAAGTGATTTATAAAATTTCCTAAAAGGATTTTTCCCTAAAAATTTTTTTTCTCTGATTACAGCACTTTAAAGTTCATGATAAAATTGGCAGTTTTCAGAAAAACTGAAAAACGCTTCATTTTGAAATGAACACAATACCAAACATATTCAACATATTTAGTCAATTTATTTTTTATAAACAGTTATTAAACTGAATTTTACTTTGGCATAGTTTTAAAAAATATAGTGACATTTTTACTTAATTAAAAAAATTAGATTTTAAGTATAAAAAATATAATTATTAGTGAATTTAAGATTTTTTTTTCAGAATGAAAAAAAATATTTTAAAGCTAAACATTGATGGCAATCTAAAGACCTTTAATGGGAGTTTTACAGCAAATTTTATTTTAACTCTAAGGTGCTTACAACTTTTGTAATTCAATTTTAAATTTTGCAAAATTTTGTAAAATAACTACTTTTGAAATGCAATTTCTCAAAAACACCATTTTTTAAAAATCTGATAATATGCTCAATTCATACCTTATTAGTCTCTAATAAATACCTTACAAGCAAATCGTGTGTTTTTGCTTAGAAAATTTTATATGATTTTTTGAAAATAACATGTTGTGTGTATTTTTCAACAGACCACAAAGGCAAGCTCTTCCTTATTTAACCGAACTTGTAATGTAATTAATATTTCAAACTAAAAAATACATCACTAGTACATAATTATTACTGTTAAATTATAGCTAATCATTTGCTTAAATTTAAAATTGCGTAAAATACAGCCAATAATGAAATTAGTATTGACCATATGTCATTTCATTCCATACTCATGAATGTGTTAAATCCATCTACAGGGTGTAAAAATTTTATTATATAGTATGGATATAATATATTAATGTGCAAATACATACATAACAGAAAAATTAGGTAGTGAAGGTTTCTTAAATTAACTTCAGCTCCTTATCGTTGAAGGTATGAAGTCGCTCAGATTGTTCTATTGTAACTGGTTTTTCTGTTTCTAGAAGCACATTTTCCAATGGTAATGCACATTCATATTTTTTCTCTCCAGATTCTTTTGGCCACTGGAATGCTTTATCTATGAACCATGTTGGGTACATGAATAATACTTTAATGTCATTTAGTTCTTGTGATTGATATACCATTGATTTGTCCTATCCACCAATTATTTTCATAAATGCATCCAATGAAATCACCGATTTGGAAACTATGTATTGAATATTGTCTTTTCATTTGGCTGAAGGTTTCAACTTTTGTCAATTCATTTTTACTTGCTCGTTCCATATAATTTTCATTATTTACAATCACCCTATAATGTTTATATCTAATACCAACAATAGATTTTGCATTAGCATATTCTTTCTCATTATTAGTTCTATAGGATTGAATAATATTTCTGTCTGGATGGACTAGAATGTTATTTTTTAGCAGAGAAGATAGTTCAGCAACAAATGAGACAGAATTTTGGATAGCTTTTATTGGCTCCTTTTGGAGATTAAATTTTGTTGCATAGTGCTTGTCTCAGTCCCCAATAGCATCACATGCACTTTTAACATGGCCAGTACCTGAAAATATCCTCTACTTCAGTACAATTTTATTTTTGTGCAATTCATAAAACTGATACTTGTTTTTAAAATGTGCTCCAGCTCCATCTGATATATACACAGGTGATTCCAGTGTTTGTAATTGGTACAACTTAAATAATTCTTTTTTTACTTTTTCTATGTCACAAACAGCATGAGCTGTGTCATGAGTTAATCATCAGAAACTATGATAAAACTCTTTATTTCTTCTCTAAAGTATGCTATGCAGGTAACTAACGATATCTGAGTATTCTGCCAGTGGTAGCTTTGTACTTCATTTGGCAGTATTAGTGAGTAATTTTCAGCAAAGTCAAAATGCATCACATAATGACACTGCTCATTTCTGGAGAACAGTTTATCCTAGAAGACTCGAGTTATATAAATTCGTGTTTTGTTTCTAATAATATTCGATCCACTTGACATTTTTTCTTTTATTTCACACCACACACACATATAGTTGAACAGCCACTAACATATACTATTTACATAAAAAAAGATACATATTTTTTACGGGGAAGTAAAATATTCTTCCTCGCATCGAGAATTCGAACAACTTCTACCTTTTTAAACAAAAACATTGCGCCACAGGTGGCTTTCAATTGGCGACAGCACGGCGCCTCCGGGTTGATTCACACGTGATTTGCAACATCACAAGCGCAATTTTTTTTTTTTTTTTTTTTTTTTTTTTTTTTTTTTTTTAAGGGGTTTGGCTTATTTAATTTTATGAATAGGAATTTTTGAAGATTAGCTTATATTTATCTGCCATAATAATGTGTATATTATTATTTTTTCGTTAAAAAATATTATTATAAATACAGAGAAATAAGAAAAAGATTGATCTTCTGGTTTTCTGAGAAAACAAAAACTAATTGGAAAAAAAACTAAGCTTGAAAAAAAATCTTATTCAGTTGTAATGTATGTATTTGCATTTTAATGTATTATATCCATACTATATAACAAAATATTTAACACACTGTAGATGAATTTAGCACATTTATAAGTATGGAATGAAATGACATATGATCAATACTAATTTTATTATTGACTGTATTTTACGCAATTTTAAATTTAAGCAAATGATTAGCTATAATTTAACAGTAATAATTATGTACTAGTGATGTATTTTTTAGTTTGAAATATTAATTACATTACAAGTTCGGTTACATAAGGAAGAGCTTGCCTTTGTGGTCTGTTGAAAAATACACACAACATGTTACTTTCAAAAAATCATATAAAATTTTCTAAGCAAAAACACACGATTTGCTTGTAAGGTATTTATTAGAGACTAATAAGGTATGAATTGAGCATATTATCAGATTTTTAAAAAATGGTGTTTTTGAGAAATTGCATTTCAAAAGTAGTGATTTTACAAAATTTTGCAAAATTTAAAATTGAATTACAAAAGTTGTAAGCACCTTAGAGTTAAAATAAAATTTGCTGTAAAACTCCCATTAAAGGTCTTTAGATTGCCATCAATGTTTAGCTTTAAAATATTTTTTTTCATTCTGAAAAAAAATCTTAAATTCACTAATAATTATATTTTTTATACTTAAAATCTAATTTTTTTAATTAAGTAAAAATGTCACTATATTTTTTAAAACTATGCCAAAGTAAAATTCAGTTTAATAACTGTTTATAAAAAATAAATTGACTGAATATGTTGAATATGTTTGGTATTGTGTTCATTTCAAATTGAAGCGTTTTTCAGTTTTTCTGAAAACTGCCAATTTTATCATGAACTTTAAAGTGCTGTAATCAGAGAAATAAATTTTTTAGGGAAAAATCCTTTTAGGAAATTTTATAAATCACTTAGTTCTAACTACTGAATTTTTTTGAAAAAAATCTGTGATGGTGATTTGACATGCCCTGCCTGAGCTGAGGTGGAATTGCTCGTAGGATAAATGAAGACGATCTACCCGGGGTAGTTTATAATTTTTAGATGTTTTCTTAATTTGTTCTTCACTTACAGAACTGGTTCTGAAATCGAAACTACCCAAATATATATAAAAAAATCAATAATTAATGTAGGAAAAAGAAAACTAGTCCAGTTGTAGATCACCTTCATCTATTCTATGTAATATATATATATATATATATATACATATATATTAAAATGAAAGAGAAAAAATTGAAAATAATGCTCCCTTAGAATTATTATTAGCATTCTTGTTCCTTCTTCTGAATATTGAAATAACCCCTTAAGATAATTTTGTGAAACCATTTCTACAAATTACTTTTGTATTTTCTTCAATAATTTATTTTAACGCTTATACCCATGTTGAATGAATCTTTTTCTTTCAGGTATTTGATGTTGATCAACCCTGTGTTTGGTACAAACTACAACAAATCTATTGGAGGATAATAATAATGCTGAAAGTGAACAAAACTATTGGAATTTGTAAATAAAAGTAAATGACACACTGTGTAAAAAAATTTATTGTATAAATATATATTATAATTATGTATTATGATATAGTGTATTAATGTAATTTAATCGTTGTAATAAATATCTTTTTTATATTTTAATTGCTTGTTTTAAATATATCTGAATCATAATGATATTAATTTATTTTGTAAACGTTCTAAAACATTTATATTTTGAATTTTAATATGATTTTCAAACCCTCTCCTTAACAATGGAGAGCTTTGATACAATTTAAATTTTTTTTAAGCATGAATGTATAAATTTAGTCTTGACTATTTAGCAATATGGAATTAAATTACATTTTTCATTTTTTATTAATTATTTTTCGCGTTATAAGCAATTTTGCCCACGACAACTAGTTTTTTACTTTTCTTGATCTGTGTGAAAAATTAAAGCTTGTTATTAAGATTGTAAGCTATAAACTACATATCAATTCTTGTAAGAATAACATAATACCACATTTCCATAAAAAAATAAATCTATAAATAAAATAAAAAATACAAAAGCGGTGATTTGCTAGACAGTGGCATTCTAAACATTTAACTGAATGTAATAAAATTTAGATTTGTGTGTTGAGAAAAAAAAAATAAATAAAAATCCTAATTTCCAAGTAAGTAACAAAAATATCAATATATGTAATTTTGACCACTTTTATTAATTTTACTTTATTTTTTAAAAATTTATGTGATTTGTATTCTTTTTACGCCCAGCTGATCCTTTAGTTTTTATAATTATGACTTTCAAACAACAAAAGAAGTGTGAAATAATTTTTTGTCTGTCAGTATTCTTGAATTATGTGTTAATATTTAATAAAATTTAATAAATTGTTACAATTTAATAAAAATAATGTAAGATCTATTAATTTTTTAAAGTTGTAATAGTTTATAGAAATGTAAGAAAGAAATTTAATATTAGCATTTTATTTTATCAGATATCATCTCACATTATCATAGCGGTCACAAATGTAAACACTTCTTTGTAATTTTTTTTTAATTCTCTAAGTGCATACTACTTTTATAGCATTTTTATGCCTATATTTTAAAATAATAATTTTTGTTATATATTTAAACCTGAAATGTAACAGCAGTAGCTGTTTTAAAATAGTGGTATGAAAAATAAATATATAAAAAGGTGTAGAAGTTGGCCGCTATGTAAGTATAATTGCGCAATTCATCGTTTTAGTTACATTTTACCTTTTTTTTAACAATTGTACATAATGACAAAAAAAACTTCCTTAACAAATAAAGAAAATTTAACAATTATAAAAAAGAAATATAAAAAATATTTTTTTTTTGTTTTTTTACCAATATTCATATCTTTGCACAATTTGGTGACCCACAAATGGTCTTATTAAAATTTTTATCAAATGTTCAATGTTCTATCAAATATCTTATTAATTTTTTTTTTAATTTATCCTCACATACCTAATTTTTTCCGCCAAAATAAATTTTTATAATAAGTAAGACTTTGCGTTCACTATGTATATTCGGCGATTCTGATTAGAGAATAACACATAAGAATATCCCATGTTTGACAGGATAATATAAAACAAAAAAGGACTGTAAAGAGAAACTTGTCTGTTTTAAAATATACAATGGGTATGACAAGAGTTTAAAATGACTATGTTTTAGAAATGATGCTTGGTAAGACACTTTCCTGACGTCATTTCTGAAAAATAGCCATTTTAAACTCTCGTCATACTTATTCTATATTTTTAACAAATAAGTTTCTCATTGGAGTCGTTTGTGTTTTTTTATCCTGTCAAATGTGGGAGGTTTTTTTTGGATCATTTTGTATTTTTACGGTATATATACCGTATATTTTATTTACGGTACACATACTGATTACAACTGCTTTTACGGTACATATACCGCATATTTAAATTACGGTATATATGTTGTATAAATATTTTTTACGGTACATATACCATATATTTAATTTACGGTATACATACTGTATATTTAACATACGGTATATGTGCTGTAAAAGTATTTTTTACGGTACATGTACTTTAAATATTTTACGGTACATATACCTTTCAGTTAAATTACGGTACATAAACCGTTCAGTTAAATTACGGTACATATACCGTTCAGTTAAATTACGGTACATATACTTTAAATATTTTACGGTACATATACCACAAAATATTTTAATTTATGTTCAGTTAAATTACGGTACATGTACTTTAAGTATTTTACGGTATATATACCGTCCAGTAAAATTACGGTAAAAGGAAGTGTCACAAAGTTGAAAGTATAACCACCGTGTTTTCTGACCAAAATTTTTTACAGTGTATGTCAGATAAGTCTCAGATATAGCTATTTTTATCTGAGAACAACAGTAATTTTCCAAACGATTAAAATGGGCAAAAATTTGCTATATAAAAAATATTTTTGTTGTTGACCCCAATCGTTAGTGGATCCCCTATCAGAAACCCGTGTGCCAAACTTCGTAGCCCTGCGACCTGCGGTTTCGAAGTCTTTGAGCGTACCTAGATACGCGTACAGATTTTAATACCGTAGATTTCATTATTCAGCATTGTTGTTTCGACTGTGATGGTTATAATATTAGGTACAGAGCGCATTGTCCTAAAATTTAAATTACACGAATATTCCGTAATGTTTGTTTCCAGCAATTTTCTAAAATTGCATACATTAATGTTTATTACATCCTGAGTGGTATTTTCTTTTAATCAAACTATGGAAATAAAATTTTCATCACAGGAAATTACTGATTTTTTTTTCAACTAAGAGACGTGAATACTTATTTTTTTCCATAATTAAATTTTTTGATTACTATTTCTCTTTCATAAATGAAAAATTAGACTTGAAATAAGCTTTTCACAGAAAATATAACACGATATTTTTAATGAGTTTTCAAGTTATTAATAAAAAAGGGTTTTCGTAAGTATTTTTTATCTGTTATTAATGAGAAATAGTCAGATTTTTTGAATGTATATTGCAATTATTCTTAAAATGAAAGTAAATTAAAACATGCGATGCACTAAATAAAAATATATTATAGGTACGAATATTTTATTAGAAAATAATTAGCTGTATATTTAAGTTAACCTCTCAAATTGAAAATTTTATCATTGTTATTATTTTGTGTGTGAAATAGCTGCATCATTTATTAGGAATAAAAGAAACTGTTTATTTTAAATACTTAGGTATTTCTAATTGTTTTCTTTATTATTATTTAAACAATGTTTGTATCATTGTTAAATTCCTTTTTTAATATAAATTTTGTCATTATGTTTAGAATAAAAAATAAAAAAATCAATATACAATCCCTTCTCTGTGTATGTCCCAGGAGATTTATTAACATATTTTAGACTTACATTTTATGTTTCCATAAAAAAGGTCACTTAAAACAGAATCTTCTAAAACGGAGAGATATGCACGTATACCAAAAGTACTTTAAATTTCGAATAATAGCAACATTGTTTTCCCTATCTTTACAAGAAAAAATAGTTGGATTAGTAAATATTTTCGAAATCTGGTTTTCAACGGACATACATGTTTTGGGGGTCAGAGATTCCAAAAAACAAGTTTTAACAAAATGTCTGTTTATGAGTCTATCTATCTGAAAATCACATAAATTTTGTTGACGCTCTTACTGAAGAACTAATGCAAGGAATTTCACAAAACTTTAGATTCCGTTAGACTCCGATATAAACTGAAATTGATTAATTTGGTGTATATCACCCAAAGGTGGCGTTACTGTACTGCCTTTGTCACCATTTTCATAAAGCTGTATTTCAAAACCTAATGTTGGATTTTCATAAAACTTCATAGTGCGTGATATAACATGATTCTGTTTACATTTTTTGCGTAAATCGGCCAACAGGTGGTGCTGCTATGCCTTCATTGCCGCATATCGGCACCACCTGTATATATTCATGCACCTGTATATATTCATGAATATATTCAGCAGCCTGCAATATTCTTGATTATCGCGATATCTTTATCTCATGAACTATAAAAACGAATTTTCATCTAAATTCAAATTCTGATAGTCCTTAATATAAATTTGCATTCCTTAGTTTTTGGAGTAAATTGCTGAACACGTAGCGGTTCTATCCAATTCTTTTTTAAAATTTTTTTCTATGATTCTATCTCAAATATTAATACATGGATTTTCATCAAATTTCAGATTCAGTTAGAACTTGAAAGAAGTTGTTGCATATTAGAATTTGGTGTGAATTACCTAACCAGTAACGATGCTATGTCTCATTTTCTGGAAGTATTAGCGTATTAACGTGTATGAAATAAAAGAAAGTTTTGGGATTGCCACATATAGCCGACTAGGATGGATTTAACTTCGAACCTACTATTGTATAATCATTAACCATTGGATAACTTTATTTTTCTGTGCTAATAATGGAAGAGATTAAATTTTAGCACTTTCCTACAAGATTGAAAAGTGTTTATAAATTAGGTTTGTCTGTCTGTGCTCTAACTCAAGTCGTAAATGTTAGTTAAATTGACATATGTATTAGATATGACTGTTCCATGATTGGTATTGAAATTTATGTAGCGATTATGATTCATTTACTGGGACACGCAAAATAATTTCGTTTCGTTACAATATATGGTAAAAAATCATTTCAAGAGATTTTAATTACACTATTTTAAAACTATTGAAATAGATCTATATATATCAGTGAAGTTTAGTACAAGGCTGGTATAAAAAGTGAGGAGCATAGAATTTATAGTTCATTTTTTGGTATAAACGAAAGAATTTGGCTACAGCAGAAAATTAACAGTAATTACGCTATTGAATTTCTCTATTTAATTATTTTCTAAATATTACTTGCTCCGTATAAATTCCGAAAGATCATATAAAGGGACCAAAAAAGTTTTCAATAGCATCTGTTTGTTGAAGAAAACTGTTGAATGGAAATTTTCTATAGAACTATACATTTTAAATGAACTTACTTATAACATGCTATGTGTAGTATACATACATATCTATAGCAAAAATGTCTTATATTACACCCGACTATTCATTTTAATAGCAGAAATTTGGTTTTTAAATGCATTATGCTTTTTCCGAAATGTGCATTTAGACATCATCGTTCATCTTAATGTACTATGAAGTTTTGTATTGTAAAAGTTTTTCATAATCTATGTCATAGGCATGTTTTTCCGCGCTTGTCCTACAATTATAAACAAACTTGTTCTTTGTTACAAAACCTAAAGTCTAAAAATTAACTTTTTATCAACTTAAAAGCAGTCATCTTCAACCCTGCAAGCAATATGCGTCCTGTTACAATATCGAGGATGCCGTTCATCTTTTTTTGAATGTTTAGCCATCTCTCAGAAGTTTTCAAGAAAATTGTCTAAGACTTTTTGCTAAATCCGAAATGCAAAGTGTGGCAGGGAGGCATTTTATATGGACATCATGTTCTTTCCTCTAACTAACTTTTTTACAAATTAGAGGAATCGAAACCGCTTTATGATGATATCAAAAATATTTATCTCGTTAAAGCTTTAACGCAAATAGAAGTATTGAATAATGACAAAAATTGTTCTTGTTACCAATTAAATTCACATATTTTTCAGAATTTATTCTTTTCTACTTTATTAATTATTGAATGTAATAATAGAAATAGTAATAATAATAATAATAATAATAATAATAATAATAATAGTAACAGTAATAATTAGTAATAATAATTAGTTTAGTCGAGACTGACAACAAAAACATTCATTTCTTTATATTTGTTATAACATGAGATTAAAAACGTTAACACAAATAGAAATATTGAATAACTATAAAAATTGGTTTATTTTACGGTCCCATGCCTAATAACTAATTAAACAAACGAATTTTACACAGAATATGCTTTTCTGTTTAAAAAATTATTGAATTCAATAATAATAATAATAATAATAATGATTGGGAAAAACAGTTAATGACATTCTGATTTTTATAATAAAAGCCATCATCTAGTTGATAATTACAAAAAGCAAAACTCACAATTCTGTTAAAGGGGATTTATATTAAATTTCAGATTATATTCTCGAGATTAAAACATAATTGATTTTACTTTTCTCATTATTATTAAAAATGGAAATAGATAAATAAATTATTTTTTTAATGCTGAATTAAGAGTTAATTCTCTCTAACCCTCGGGAATCTCATCTATTTTTAAAATTTCATTTTCATATTAAAAATAATGCGGCTTGGAAATCAATTTCTCAAATAAATAAATAAATAAAATAAATTCACAAACCATTTAAAGAACAATTTATCGGTTTCTATAAATATAATATAATTATAATGATCTTAAAATAGTGTTCATGCTACGCTTTAGTTTTTTGTGGATGTTAGATTTTAAAATTCTGCATATACAGGGTGTATCTAAACTCTTGGGCAAAACTTTAAGGGGTGATAGTACACATCAAGACAAGCAATATTAAATGGGAAACTAAGGATCCCAAACGTCTTCCGAAGGAGATAGGCTCCATTAAAGTTTAGGGTGCAAATTTTCAAATGATTATAAAAAACGGAAAAATTGGTCGATTCGTTTGCGGTTTTCATTAAAACTATTCTTTATGTCAGCATTGTCTTAGAAATAAATTATAAACATAATTTTCAAAAATCCTATAGAGGGCGCTTTAGAATTTGGTGTAACAAACAACCATTTTTTACCGTTATTTTTTACATTTCATTAAATTTTTTTAGAAGCTTAGACATAAACTTAAATTTTGAGCTGAAAATCTGAATCGTTGGGAGTAGTTAGTTAATTTGCGCAAACTGAACTGTGTTTAATGGAAGTGGGGAGATTCAAATTTCAAATGATTATAAAAAACGGAAAAATTGGTCGATTCGTTTGCAGTTTTCACTAAAACTATTCTTTATGTCAGTATTGTCTTGAAAATAAATTATAAGATAAATTTCAAAAAATGCCGATAGAGGGCACTTTAGAATTTGGAGTAACGTACAACTATTTTTTACCGTTATTTTTTTTTTTTTTTTTTTGTATTCTATTAACCCTCTCATGCACACGAGCCTCATATGATAACAGATAATTATTGCATTATTAAGTTGAAAAAATTCGAGCATTCATTCATGGAGATCTGATTTGTGGAAAGATAATAGCTAGCATGCAGCATAATAATAAAATTATTTTACAATGGGTCTTTCATTCATCATAAAAAAGATTTTTTGTGAATAATGAAAATTAATTTATGCATGAGAGGGTTAAATTTTCTTAGAAGCTTAGACATAAACTTAAATTTTGTTTTGAAAATCTGAATTGCTGGGAGTGGTTATGTAGCGCTAACTGAACTGTGTTCAATAGGGTGGGGAGGTTCAAATTTCAAATGATTATAAAAAAAACGGGAAAATTGGTCAATTCGATTGTTGTTTTCACTAAAACTATTCTTTATGTCAGTATTTCTTTACAAATAAACTTTAAGATAAATTTCAAAAATTTCCGTTAGAGGGCGCCCTAAACTTTAGAGTAACCAACAACTATTTCAACCGTTATTTTCTGTATCTAATTAAATGCTTGCAAAAGCTTAGACTTATATTTTCAGCTCAAATTCTAAATCGCTGGGAGGGGTTAAGAAGCGTAAGCTGAACTGTGTTCAGGAGTTGAAATATTACTCTCCCCCTTGACCACCACGGGGGACACTTTTATAAATTTAGTCGATACCCCCTCGTGTTCCATATCATTGGAAAAACCTGTTATCACTTTCTCATGTTATGCACCTTCTGCGGTCCCCCTTCACTTTTCCCCTCCTGGGTAGTATTCTGATAAATTTAATCAAGACCGGTCATGTGTAGCGTTGCAAAGGTTAGAAAAAACCCGGTTTAAACCCGGGAATAAACCGGGTTTTTAGGAATAAACCTGGAAAAAACCCGGGATTTTTCGGAATAATTCGGTTTTTTGGGAAAGAACCTGGGAATAAACCTGGTCTATTGGAAATAAACCAGGGAATAAACCGACTTTTTGCAACTCTATTCATGTGACATATTGTCGGAAAGGCCTGTGACCACTTTTCACGTGTGCATCTCCCTTGCCCCTGCCCCCATTTGCGCTATAGGGGAGGGCATTTATGTAAATTAGGATTGATACCTCTCATGTTGCACATGGTTGGAAAAGCTTGTGATCACTTATTGATGTTATACTCCTTCGGCGAACCTCACTCCACTTTGACCTTTCAGGGGCACTTTTCTAAATGTTGCCAATACTCGTCATGTGATATATAGTTGGGAAGCAGTATGCCCACTTATTCGTATTATGCAGCTCCTATGCCCCTTTCCCCACCTTTTACACCCCCTAGGATCCGGTCAGAGATTCGTTCGGTTCGAGATTTTTTTTTTTTTTTTTTTTTTTTTTTTTTTTTTTTACTATATTTTACTGTGGGTGGAAAAACGTGTTTGGTTTATGATGCCGTATACAACGAAGACCCAGTTCGAGATTTCCTATCACAAGATTGCGCGTATAAGTTAGAGACACCAATGAAAGGAGGGACTCAATAGCGAGTGAATCCGTTGTCTTTTTATTAACACCGACCTCATTCACTTGCAGACGACTCTTGATAAAATCAAATCCTGTATCGTACAAAAGCAATTGCAAACTGGAGTGATCGAGAAAAGATTTACACAATCGAAAGTTATCGAGATGTTCCTACAATCGAGAAAATCGAGAAAAACGTCTCGTTATCGCCCATCACTATTTCGAAGAGGGGAGGGGATTAGTGAAACAGGGCGAAGGGTATGAAAGCAGAGGGAAGGAGTGTGGGTGGAACAAGTGTGACATCACGCATTTTTGCTTTACAAAAAGCATTAAAAATAAGCAAATGAAATTTTTGAAATTATTTACAACTAAAAGTATTTTGTGTTCATAAAGATAAAATATAATGCCAAATGTACTGAGTTTTCTTTCAAATTTCAAACAGCTACTGTCTTTAGTTTCTGTTTTTTATTAATATTTTATTACTGTTGTAAATCAATTATGTTTTTTGTTGAAAAACTTAAGCTTATTTCCTACAAAATAAGCACACAAACAATCTTTGTTGTTATGCTTACAAATGTCATTAAAACACATGCATAAAGTTTAAAAATCCCTTTCGGCATGGCCTATAGGCGGAGGTAGATTTCGAAAAGTTTTCATCTCAAAAAAAAAAAAAAAAAAAAAAGATTAGAGATAAACCCAGTTTAACTACTTTATTCAGCCGCTTTTAAAAAAATTTTAATTTCATTTTTCTGTAAGAACTGGTTTTATCAAAATCATCTTAAACGAAATTCTACTCAAATGCCCATTTTGGCAACATATTTTGAATTATATTCTTACTTTATTTAAAAAAATTGACCAATATGCTCATTATATAGTTCCTAAATAACAAAAAACTGTTAATTAAATTCATTTGAGAGCAAAATTGAATTAAAAAATGAGTCATAAAATAACCGATTTATTATTTTAATACATCCACAATTCTTTAATCAAGATCGCTTTGAGAAATTTTGTGCGAAGTGCCCACTTTGACAGATTTTTTTAAATATATATTTAGCCTTTATGAAAAATCTGACCAATACACAGTAATTACACAGTTCCTAAATAACAAATAACTGTCAATTGAATGCGTTTGAGAGGAAAATTGAATTCAAAAATGAGTAATAAAATAAACAATTTGTTATTTGAATACAGCCTCAATTCTTTTATCATGATCGCTTTGGGAAATTTTTTTGCGAGGCGCTTACTTTGACAGCTTTTAAAAAATATATATTCACCCTTTATCAAAAAATCGACGAATACGCACATTATATAGTTCCTAAGTAACAAAAAACTGTCATTTGAACGCGTTTCAGAGTAAAATTGGATTTAAAAATGAGTCATAAAATAACCAATTTGTTATTTGAATACCCACAGTTCATTAATCATGATCGCTTTGGGAAATTTTGTGCAAAGTGCCCATTTTGGCAGCCTTTTTAAAAATATATTCTGCCTTTATCAAAAAACTGGCCACTCCGTCACATTATATAGTTCCTACATAAGAGAACCTGTAAATTGGATGCGTTTGAGAACAAAAAAAGATTTAAAAATGACTCGGTAAAAACGCAATTTCTTAAATTTCCTTAAATTTCAATCACGATAACTTAGTAAAATTCTGTTCAAAATACCCTTTTTAGCAGCCTTTTTAAAAATATATTCTGCTTTTATCAAAAAACTGGCCAATCCGTCACATTACATAGTCCCTAAATAAGAGGACCTGTAAATTGGAAGGGTTTGAGAACAAAAATGAATTTAAAAATGACTCAGAAAAAACGCAATTTGTTATACTTCCTCAATTTTTCATTGACAACTTCGGGAAATTCTGTTCAAAATACCCTTTTTGGCAGAATTTTTAAAAATATATTGTGCCTTTATCAAAAAACTGGCCAATACGTCGCATTATATAGTTCCTAAATAAGAGGACCTGTCATTTGGATGCGTTTAAAATCAAAAATGAATTTTAAAATGAGTCAGAATATAAGCAGTTTGGATTTGAGATTTTTTCTCCAACTCCTATTTTTGTTTAATTTATTTTTGCTATAAGAATTGGTTCTATGAAAAACTTGTTAATATAAAAGTTGTAGATATTATTGTGAAGATGTAAAATAAATTTAATTAGATTTGATTGCTTAAGAATTGAGTAAGTTATGGATTTTTTTCTTTTTCCTCCCCCCTTTTTCTTTTCGTTTTTAATTTTTTTCATCGGTAAAAATTGGTCCTATCAAAAACTTGTAAATACAAAAGTTTTAGATAATATTGAGTAAATTTATATAAAATTTAGTTGGATTTGATATCTTGAGAATTGACGAAGTTATGAATTTTTTTCTCCCAAAAACCATGTTTTTTTCGCCCCTTGAGCCCATTTTTAACTTTATCAAAAATCTGTCATGCATAAACTTTTTGCCCATTTCTTAGAAGTAATATAAACTTTAAACTGATTCGATATCTATTTTAACTAAGAAGTTATCGCGTTTTTTCGGTTTTCACAAAACCCCTCCCTATTTCCACCCCCTTGGTCCGATTTTGCCCATTAACGAACTCGACCGAGATTTTAAGCTCCTTGATTTTATGTAAAAGTTTGAAAAAGATCTGAGCATAATTATGGAAGTTATCGTGTCTAGAAGAAAGTGATATACACCGATAGATAGATAGATAGATAGATAGATATATAAACTTTTTTACTGATGGTAGTTTTGGGGTCTAGGAGTCATGATTCGTGTAGATCCGCAAAAATTTTTCAGAAATTCCAACATGGGAGACAATGCAATAGGTAGTATTTCATACGAAATCTACCTAAAAACTAAATTTGGAACATTTTTATAACGCAGTTCCTTGTTTCTGATCTGTTAGACATATGACAAGGATGGGGAGTGGGTCTACTCAACACGGTACTATCAACGTTCTTTAAATTTATTGTATTACACGTGAATTGTCTTGTCAGTTGGTCCCTGTGTTGGGTATTTGGCATGAAATGCCTGCTGAATGAACACTACTGATTCAGATTTTACAAATTTTAAGACACTAAATGCTTTCTGTTTGTCTATAAACGTCATTTCTATTGACTAACTACCTATGGGCAACTGCCGATAATGAACTTTCTTAAAACGACAGCCACAAAAGAACTGAAGTTGAGCCAAAAACCAATTATCTAACGAAATCAGCTTCTCATAAACAGTTGAAACGACTCAAGTGAATGAGTTTTCTTTTAAGCACTTTAAATCAAGATGAGTAATTCATATACGCAGTTTAAATCAAGATGAACAAATCGTTTAAATAGAATTCTTTCACGATACAATAAATTAAAGCTTTTTCTTGAGTAACCAAATCCATTCATTCGTCTAAAGAGGAAAACTTTTTTTCTGTATCATTTTACATTGTTTGTTGTTGTTGTTGCTGTTCTATTCGTCGTAGTTTTTACTTACCCATCATACGTAGTATAGGGTAAGTCTTGCAATCGTTTTGAAAATCGAAAAAAAAATTTTGACGGATTTACACGTTTTAGACACTGGAGATTTCGAAAAACATTTTTTAGAAAAAAAAAATTGCCGTCCGTCTGTCTGTCTGTCTGTCTGTGTCTGTCTGCCTGTAAACACTCTATCTCACGAACAAATTGAGATAGAGACTTGAAATTTTGTATGTACTTAGTATATAAGAATGGGACGAAGCCTATTGAATATCAGCAACCTCGATTATCCGGAATTATTTTTTCCGGATTCTCGAAAAATTCGTTCTGAGGAAAGGTATATAAAAATTTTCGAATTTTTTATTTTAAGGAATGCATGTAAAAAGGCAATAAAAAAGCACAAATTTTGCATAAAAAACAAAGTCGATCGGATTATTAGTTGTCGAGATATTTGTAATCCTGTTTTCCACATTCTTCGATTTTTCATGATCCTGTATTTCATTCAAATTTCAATTCAGAGGTATATTTTAATTGAAATTGAGACGCTTAATCCGACGTAGCAAACTGTTAGTTAATATGATTATTATTTTTGGAGTTATAAGGATGTTTCTTTTACGTAGTTTGGTACTTCTTGAGTAGTTTGGCGTTTTATATAATTTGTTGAAATTGGTGCATCAGCAATTCATTAATAGAACATTACTATGTGTATTAACACTATTTAAATTTAGTTTTTGAATTGAAATACATTGTATAAATAGTTTTCACATATTTTCTTTTCATATGCATATAAATGATGGGTAAGTATTAAGGTGGCCTCCAACGACTAGTTTACTATAGCATACGAAACCCCCGGGGGGAATTATGAATGACCCTGCATAATGTGCATTTAAAATGATACTACGATAAACAAGGATCTCTTTTGATATAATTTGTAAAAAAAAAAAAAAAAAAAAAAAAATATCTGTATAACTTTGTGTACATTTCTTCAGAAATTACAAAACAGTTTATTCCGATTCCCTTACTGAAATCTCACTTTAATGTGTAAATGTTTGACTTTTTGAATTGAGATTCAGAATCAAACTTTTAAATGTGCATTCAAATTCCCGTCAATGGGAGAATTATGTATACCGGTTGCTTAAAACGTTCGGTACGAAAGGAAAACACGGTAAAAAGTATGTATATATATGGGTAGGAGAGACGTGCAGTTTTCTTATACACTGTTAAAAATAAATCTGTGAATTCCAGGTGAAACTACCGGCAGCAATGTAGCCGAACTTTCACCGTTCCGTTAGTAGATTTTCCGTTTGGAAAATAAAAGAAAGGAAAACTTCCGTATGGAAAAGCGGTAACTTTCCGTTACAAAGTTTGATTTTGTAATGATAATAATTTAAATTTTAAAATTAGTGAACCGGACATTCGTCAAAGAATTCGAAATTGCCGAGTGGCCATGTACTTAATTTAAATCATTTTTAATCATTATTTTTTGCATAATTTATTTCAAGCCATCCTGAGGATCGAACTAGGGACGTTTGCGTAGAGGATCAAGTTCTTACTGATTCAGCCAAAGCTGCTGATGCCTGTCTGTACAAAGTATGTCTTTTATGAGTTACTGGGAAAATATGTTGTGCTTTTCAAAGATTGCCTTTCAAATATATTCGTTAGAATATTCGTAAGCGGTTTATTTTATTTTATTTTAGAATGATGCATAATACTTATTTTTAAAACAAATTTTAATTTTTTAACTAGCGTAAATAAAAAAAAATCATTGTTTAAAATCACATTTTTTTTTTTTTTTTTTTTTTTTTTTTTTTTTTTTTTTTTTTTGAATGAATGTATTGAAAAAATATTTTTTATTCATTTTTTACAAAAATTAGATAATTTTTTTAAATTATCGCGCGCAATTTATTTATTTAATGGGAGGCTAATTAGTTAAAAGATTTTTTTAATAAGAAATAAGGGAAAAATAAACAGAAAAAAATAATTAAAAGGGACTTTTCGTGTTTTTATTATTTTATAGGGATAGTGGGATACGAACCCACAATCTATGCTCCCAGACGTTTAATGGCGTGGTGCTTTAACCACTCGGCCACGGAGATCCCCGGGTCACGGACTGTCTCCGTTTTTTGTTTTTATTTCCATCCTTTTCGTTAGTTTCAGGAAATATCGTGGAGTTTTCAGATTTGTAACGGAAAAAGCCCTTTTGGTGCGAAAAAGGATTTTTTCTGTGAAATTCAGAAAAAATATCTCCGTGAATTTCAGATTTTTTTTAACAGTGTAACTATTCAGCATAGTACGAGGTTTCGTATGACGTGAACAAAAAAATTCGCTCATATTCTCTAGAATAGACGGCGCTACTGCACATATATACATAGAATAATTTCATATTGCTCACGCAATGCGAGATTTGGAATCAAAAACATTAGAGAATACTTTACACTTTTATCTATACAAAACTTGTATTGTGTGAGCAACATGACATTACTACATGGACTTGTCTTCAATAACACTCTCTGTTGTCGAGATTTTGAACTAACTTTTTGTACATGTCATACACAATTCCGTACTACACTGAATATTTATCTGAAAACCACATGTCTCTTAAACCCATCGATATTTTTAACATCATTTTAATTTCACACCGAATTATTAAAACACCTGGCATATTACATGATTATATTTTGCCTTCTAAAAGTATCTAACTTAAAAAATTCTTTTAAAGCAGATTTAAATACATAATTTTCCAGCATAACATTTCAGAAAAAAATCATTCTTTATATTTAACATAACATACAACTAAACATTTTTCATACATGATACGTACAATATTTTTCTTCCGTCTACGAAAATAATACATTTAGCTCGAATCTCAGTTTATTATCAAAGTAAATAAGCTATTTTTTCAGTTACATTGTTCTTAAATATTTCTGTGTACAAATAAACACCTTCTTTAAATAACATTTACATTGAATTCGTCAAAAGTTGTGTTTTACATATAAAATACTCTTCATTCTTAAAATGCATATTTTGAGTTACATAAACAAAACACGGCTTATAGAATAGAAATAAAAAAGAAAAAGGCTATTCATTTTATTTCTTGAAGTATTTTACCTCAAAAACTTTTGCCTGTTTTTAAGGTCTACTCTGTGTAATTGGGTTTAAGTTTACCGTCCCTACTTCTGAATGTTTGTTTAAAACAGAGACTGGAATATTTATGTACTAGAAATATGCATTTATTTAACTTTTTTTTTCTTATGTATTTAATTCAATATCAAAAAATGTTTATGAGCACTTTCGAGTTTTATATTTATGTAATGCATGTAAAATATTCTTGTATTGCCTATTAGTAATCCTATTACAATTTTTAATAAAAAAGTATTTAGAATAGCGCAACACATATGTTCCAATTATTTTATTTGTTGATTTTACCTTTGCTGTTGTTGACGTGTGCCAGCAGGGCAAGATGGGTTGCGGGAGTTTCCATTAGACTGCTGGCACTTCCAATAGACCTTTGAAATCTATATTTCAACTTATAAACAAGTCGGACGTGGCAATCCGAAAAATTTCTTTTATTTCATACATGTTAATCATTAAAAATTCGCTATCACTGGACCAACATTCAATGGCAAACTGTGCTCATCATAGGTATTATAAAGATGTGAAATTCCATGCAATATTTCTTGAGTTATGATTGACTCCAAAGTCATGTAAATCTGAAAAATGTTGCATATAAGCACTATCTTTTAGGAGATTATCACCAAAACCTAATCAACAGAAACTTGTGTCAACGTCCAACTGAATCTTATAGATAGATGAAAACTCGTGCATATGTTCATGGGATACTATTGCGGAAATCGTGAAAAAATCAGCATTGCAGCGCTAAATGTAAGACGATTTACACCAAAATGCACTATATCAAGGACTAATTGAATCAGAAGTTTGATGAAGATCCGTTCATTAATTCTGGAGATAGAGCTATTGCGAAAATCGTACAAAATGTAGAAGAGCAGCACCAGCTGTTGAGATACTTATACCATAATGTAAAACACTTCAATTCTTATCAAAGACTAACGTAATTTGAAGTTTGATAGAAAATCCTTGCATTAATTTTTGCGATAGAGCAATTGCAGAAATCACATAAAATGCAGCATAAAAGTGCAACTTATTGAGAGATTTACATCAAAATGCAACAAATGTGAATTCATGCAGAGAGCTAACAGTATTTGAAGATAGATAAAAATCCCTGCATTAGTTCTGATGAGCTATACATAATTTAATTTTTGTCAAATGAATGTTTTATATGATTTCAAATGTTTACTAATAATGAAGATTATCTGTAAAAAAATTCATAGAAATATTCCACTTATGAAATTTTCAGTAGTAGCGTAAAAACATTCCTAAAAAAGATACTTGTGCTTATTAAACCTAAACACGCTACGATTTATTATATTTGATTATTTTCAATGATACATAATTTTCTTTCAACTTTTAGCTGAGGAAGAAATACGATTAACTTTAACCAAAAAAAATTTCTTATGTTAAAAGGTTCATTGCATTAATAGAATTAAAAATCTGTTAACTTCGTAAATTGAAATTATGCTAAACCTGAAGCAAAACCAATCAGCGATTTTACTACTTATTAATGTAAATGGATATGTATCTGAAGTAGTAATTAATTTATAGCTAAATTTGTAACATTTGGAATTCATAATTGCCCTTAGGTGACTTAACTAGTTTCAGTGTTTAATTTTCATATAAATGAACAATTATGATGCCGCACTAATTAGGTTACACAGGAGAAAGGTCAAACAAATATCATGCTTTGTGTATATATATATATGTAATAAATAAAACTATTCACAGTCAATAACGTGCTCTAAGCGAAGATACAGTTAATTTTGAAGGTTTTACTGGACAACAACAGTATTTTCTATTGAAATATTAAAAATAATGGCAAATAGTTATTTAAAAATCCTGTTTTTATCCCGATCATTTTATAATATTGTTTTCTTGCTCAAAGTACCCTCATTAAAGTTTTCGAATTTTATATGAAGAAAAACGGATTACTAACATTAATATAAAATTATATCTGAGAGAAACATTCTACATCTGAAAGATTTTCTAATTCAAATTTTCAAAAATTTCAAGTGGTTTAATAATTGAAACAGTGTGATGATTCAGGCTTAAAAATTCTTTGCTTGTTACTTCTAGCCGAAGAAAAAATGAAAAAAGGAGGTTTTTTTTAATCATTTCACTCCTTATTCTTTACTTATTTTTCACCTTTTAAAAACTTTTTTCTTATTGCAGTTTCACAGCGAGTTGCATGCTTTAACAACAGCGGTTTGACTTATAATTAACTCATTTGCTGTTTAACTCGCATGCAGTTGTAAACATAAAGAATATTTCGTGCTTTATCACCTGTTCCTGATTAATAGTAAGCGGCTCAAAAATTATCTTATAAATTTATAATTAAGTTCCAAGAAAATTCAGATGTTGAATAGTTCTCGAAAACATGCCTGTGTACAAATCTTTCATAATTCTAGCATATTAAAAACATATTAGGTCGTACCGGGATGCATTTTAACTCAGTTTCTTCGATTAGAAACCACAGAGAAGTTCTTGACCGTTTGATTGGTTGGTTTCTCTTCCATATTTCTCTGCTTTTTAAGATGTTTATAAAATTATAATTTCTAATGACGTCAGAATTAATATACCATAAAATGGTTATTTTTTGTATAAAAATGAATCAGAATTTAGCATTCAGCATTTTAATCTAAATCAGTTCTTATCAAATGTCTAAGTAATTCAGAATTCTGAAAAATGCTATTACATTAAAAAGCACAAACTAGTAAATGTAACACATTGGAAAATTATGCAATGACGCCATCCGCTTTTCTTATAAAAAACTTCATCATATTTTTTTAAGTCAACATTCTTCTTTTGTGACCTTTTTTTTCCTTTTGGGGATAAAATTTTATTTTAGATAGCAGCTTCGAAAATGTTTTAAATGTATATATATATTGAGAAATATGTACTTTATAAAAATACCTTCACAAAAAGTTTTTAAAATTCTAGTATTTTGTATTGAGAACATTTTTTTTTCTTTTAATATATATTTCATAAATAAACCGGACAGTTAAATTATGAAAAAAATTATTGAAAACTTTTTTTCTGAAAATAAAATAAATCCCAAGGTTATTAAATGGTGAATACAGAATTTTTTCAAAGTTAGAAACTAAACAAGCATTAAGTTTTAATATTAATAATCGACAGTTTGGTTAAAAGCTACAACGTTGACGTTTATTTATTTTTTTTAACTTTACAAAAATTCGTATACACCATTTAGTAACTTTGCGATTTTTTTTTCACGATAAATGTTTCAGTTGTACTTTTTAAATTTCCAAGTTTTTGACATAGACAATAACAGATTACAGTCACATCGTGTACAAATGATTGGAAGAATATGACCTATATAAGCACGCCCCTGACAGATATAATCCCCATACGCCAACTCACGGTCATTCTCGCGTAGGAAAAAAATTAACTGGACAAATAGCACAGTGGTCCTGTGTGTGATATACTGATCAATTTAGATTGTATCCGCAATTTTTTTTATGACATATCTTCCCATGAAAAACTTCACTGATTTTTTCCAATTAGGGAATTATCACTAAACATTATCTTTACGATGGCACTGGACTTCTGATTTTGGGTAGACTTAGCCTTGTTTCTCAAGCAAGGTTCTCTTCCAAACTAAGCCTAACTTTTCGAGATATCAGTCTGCAAAATAAGTATTCTCCTATTCAGTTGATATCGTGGAAAACGGTAGTATTACTTTGACGCAGCCTGAAATCGTATCGTAGAATGAACGAAGTGTGGAACTCATTCATATAGCTAACTTGAGATCAAAGGAAATGTGAAAAGCCGCCTTTCAATAACTCAGCAAATATCGCTCACATTGTTCTGATTTTTTAAAAAAATAGTCCTATATCTGCAGTCTAATGTTGTTCTGAATTTTTTAAAATTCAGCGTGCTGTATTTTTCAAGATCTGTAAGCCAATGTTTAGACCCTTAATGATAGTGTAAGTTTGTTATTTTTTTTCTCCGAAACGGTCTAGAGATTTTTTAAAAAGTTAATATATAATATGAAACTGTTCTTCATGAAGTTAATAAGACTTACAAGGAGAGGATACGAGGCTTGTGCCACCGAATTGGATAAACGTTTGTGTATAGATAGAATATAGTTAGTATATAAATATATGACAGCCATAAAGCGCAATACCCAGGGGGTCTCGAAAAAATAACCCTTAAAGTTCATGCTATAGTTTATAATCGGATAAATTTCCGCCATCCCCAAGCGCCTCCGTGGTTTGATCGGTAGAGCGCTGGACTCGAGTTTTTCCACCTGGGATCTAACCCCGCTACAATCTTTTTCTTCGGAATGAAAATTTAGAGTGATTATTTTTGAACCGCAATTCAAAAAATATGCATACCAATTGAAATTTACAAAAAATATAAATTGAATTTACTTTTTTGTGAGATATAAATGCATTTTTAACTGCAAAATTTTTGCATGTTTAAATATTTTATGTAAAAAAAAAGTAATTTAATTTATTTGTCTATAGACCACAATTTTTATTTTGTCATTCAAAATTGTTTACATTTATAATAATGACATAATTACATTTATAATATGAATAATCTACTAATTATTACAGACAAATAAATTAAATTCGTGAAATAAATGCGTGAATAATAATATTTTAATTTGTTTCATTATAGAAATATAATAAAACTGTATTATTTAAACATAATAAACAAGAAAAAATTCCGAAAAAATACTACGTAGACACTTATTCTAATTAAAAATCCAGAGTCCAAGATTTAAAAAAAAAATCATTTTAAAATATAAAAATCATATTTCAAATAAATCTGGAAGTATTTCAAGTATTTGCACGGAAAGAAAATTAAAATAACATATTTGTTTACATATTTTAATTTATTTCTCTCTTAAAAATAGTAGCAAATCACAGAAAAAAACTAATAATTTTAAATAACAACAAAAAAATTCAAATCTATACATATATATAAAATAAATATGCTTACTTAAGAAAAAACCATGTGTACACATTTAAATATGCGAAATTTCGCAGTTAATAATGCATTTATATCTCACAAGAAAATCAATTTAATTTATATTTTTCGTAAATTTCAATTGTCACGCATATTTTTTCAATTGCGGTTCAAAGACTGTGAATTTTCGCTCCGAAAAAAAGTTGTCGCGGGATTAGATCCCAGGTGGAAAAAACTCGAGTCCAGCGCTCTACCGATCAAGTCACGGGGGTGCTTGCCGATGGTGGAAATTTATCCGATTGTAAACTATAGCATGAACTTTAAGGGTTATTTTCTCGAGACCCCCTGGATATTGCGCTTTATCGCTGTCATATATTTATATACTAACTATACTCTATCGATACACAAACGTTTATCCAATTCGGTGACACAAGCCTCGTATCCTCTCCTTGTTAACTAGTTTCTAGGAAAAATTTTGTTTGTTACATAATCCTTATGAAAAATCGAACTATATTTTTCGCATTTCTATGAGAATCTCAATGCAAATGCTCATGAAGTCATTTACTGTATTCATGCGCATGCTTACTTTTTCTTTATCTTCCTTTTTCTCCACATTTTCCGTAAGTTTCTTGCTCAGTCAGTACGTTACGGGGCTGTAGACCTAAAGGTCTGGTGTTCTATCCTGTCCGACGCTTTAACTTTTTGTTTTGATCTTTTTTTAAATCAGTTAATAAAGTATAGTTGACTTTTATTATCCGTTTCTTTGTATTTTATTATTGTGAATCAGATGATTAAATGAAATTTCAATTTATTAAAAATTTTGGCCGAAGCAATTTATCTTATTTATAATACTTTATGTATAGTATAATTTATTATGATATTTGATGACCTTACAAGATAACGGGTACAAGTGATAAAAATTCAATTTCGTGTACATTGTATTTAAAGATAATTGTCGTTAAATTTGTACATCAATAATAATTCAGAGTTATTAGGATTCAGAATTGAAATAGGAAACTGCCGCTTGTTTCATTGTGGTCGTTCAACTCTTATTTCAATAACTGTAAAAAAAAGTAGAGAGCAATTTTCTTTCATTTTATAATTAATCAATATTGATTATTATTCGACAAAAGTGATTTATCTCTTTCAAACAGCGCATACTTAGAAAATAAATTATATTTCTTTATATGAAAAGAAAAAAGCATATTTTCAGGTCATATGGGCACTTAGTTTATTTATTTATTTTTTAATTTTGTCACTTATATGGCTTTAAAAGAGAAATTTGCAACATTGCTGCCTGCAGTTTGCCGTAAATTTAACTTTTTTTTTTTTTCTTTTTTTTTACAGAGTAAAAAAATCACTTCATTATTTCTTTATTCTTAATTTTTTACTCAATAAACTACATTAAATAAATCAAGAAAAACTCTCAAAAATATGGTGTCTCAATTAAAGGTGTCTCATTGCTTCATTAATTTCAAAATATATACATGTAAGAATTTTGGAGTTTATTTCCGAAAATTAAACTTTTCAAAAAGCAATTTGGCATGGTTGCTAGGATATGCGTAATATATTTTTTAATGAAAAAATAATTTTTCTCACCCTTTATGTTAAAATATTTCTGAAGTTAATATATTGGTGGATTCCCTTTAATGGATACGAAAAGATTGCTCATTAAATTCATTTTACTTGTTTTTCTATACACTGTTAAAAATAAATCTGTGAATTCCAGGTGAAACTACCGGCAGCAATGTAGCCGAACTTTCACCGTTCCATTAGTAGATTTTCCGTTTGGAAAATAAAAGAAAGGAAAATTTCCGTATGGAAAAGCGGTAACTTTCCGTTACAAAGTTTGATTTTGTAATGATAATAATTTAATTTAAATTTTAAAATTAGTGAACCGGACATTCGTCAAAGAATTCGAAATTTCCGAGTGACCATATACTTAATTTAAATCATTTTTAATCATTTTTTTTTTTTTTTGCATAATTTATTTCAAGACATTCTGAGGATCGAACTAGGGACGTTTGCGTAGAGGATCAAGTCCTTACTGATTCAGCCAAAGCTGCTGATGCCGGTCTGTACAAAGTATGTCTTTTATGAGTTACTGGGAAAATATGCTGTGCTTTTCAAAGATTGCCTTTCAAATATATTCGTTAGAATATTCGTAAGCGGTTTATTTTATTTTATTTTAGAATGATGCATAATACTTATTATTTTTAAAACAAATTTTAATTTTTTAACTAGCGTAAATAAAATAAAAAATCATTGTTTAAAATCACAATTTTTTTTTTTTGAATGAATGTATGAAAAAATATTTTTTATTCATTTTTTACAAAAATTAGATAATTTTTTGAAATTATCGCGCGCAATTTATTTATTTATTGGGAGGCTAATTAGTTAAAAGATTTTTTTAATAAGAAATAAGAGAAAAATAAACAGAAAAAAATAATTAAAAGGGACTTTTCGTGTTTTCATTATTTTATGGGGATAGTGGGATACGAACCCACAATCTATGCTCCCAGACGTTTAATGGCGTGGTACTTTAACCACTCGACCACGGAGATCCCCGGGTAACGGACTGTCTCCGTTTTTTGTTTTTATTTCCATCCTTTTCGTTAGTTTCAGGAAATATCGTGGAGTTTTCAGATTTGTAACGGAAAAAGCCCTTTTGGTGCGAAAAAGGATTTTTTCTGTGAAATTCAGAAAAAATATATCCGTGAATTTCAGATTTTTTTTAACAGTGTAGCATATCATATTCTTTTTTTAAACCTCACTAATAGTTCATTTTGTTTTGTTAATGTATCGGAATATAATTTTAATTCGAACTTTGGAATGTTTATTCATATTTAATATAAAAGAGAACCTATGAAAAAATTACTAATATATTTGATGAACTACAATTAAACGTAAAATTCAAACTAAATTAAATAAGATGTAAGAATAAAACAATAATTTGAAAAGAAATTTCTTATTAAACATCTACATATTAAAATACTGCAATGGCAATATCAGGGTATTTATTCTAAGAAAATCCATTCATTATTTCTTTATTCTTTATTTTTTACTTAATAAATAGGGGAAAACTCCCAAAAATATGCTGATATTAAAGATTCAAATAGCTTCATTAATTTCAAAATATATACATGTACGAATTTCTGAGAATCAAACTTTTCAAAAAGGAATCTGATATAGTTAATATGATATGCCTAATAAATTTTTTTAATGAAAAATTAACTTTTTCACTTTTTTAACTTTTTTAATTTCATTTTATGCTAAAATATTTCTGAAGTAAAATGTATTTATAGATTTCCTTTAATGGGTAAGAAAAGATTTCTCATTAATTTTAACCAAGTTTCATGACTATGCATCGTACTTATTTTTCTATGATATATCATAATATTTTTTTAATCATCACTAATAGTTCATTTTGTTTTGTTAAGGTACCGGAATATAATCTTAATTGGATTTGAACACTGGAATGCTTATTTAGATTTAATATAAATGAGAACCTAACAAAAAACTACTATGAGCTAGGCTTTTAATTGCAATAAAAGTGAGTTTTTTTTAACATTTAGAGCCCAATTTTTATTTTTATTTTTAGGAAAAATTACTTTCATTTTATTAATATCAAATCTAACTATCTTAATAGATAAATTAGAGAATATCTTATTGTCTGAAACATAACAAATGCTGTTTTTTAGCATACTATTCAATTTATATTCATTTAACAACAGGCTAAGGAAAAGTTTTTGGAGATGTTTAGCAAATGATATATTACAATGCTTTTAAATGATATTACAATTCCCTAAACTTTTTATGCTTTATTCCACATCCTTCTTTCAGAAAAGTAACTTTTACCTTAAATATAAAGCGTGAAATATATGTTTAAAATAAAAGAATCGCAAACGGTGTAAAGAGAATTAAGCAAATATTTATTATTACTATTACTAAATGCCTAAGTGTTAATGAAGTCATATAATAAACGCATTGAGACATATTAGCATTACTGCATGCAAACAGCAAGAGCTATTTTCAAATTTTGCTTACATATGCTGCCCAAGAGTAAAAAGAAGAAAATTCAAGCATAAATTAATATTTAAAGTTTAATTTGAGCTATGCATTAGCTAAAGAGGATTATATTGAACATTTCTAACATCTAAATTAAAAAAATCAATAAAATTTTCTGAGATATAAATCTTTAAAATTTTAATTCTAAGCAAAAATGCATCTCCCATGCCAAATTTTATGTTTTTAACTGTGTTTTTTTTATTATTTGAGCTATTTTTTTAATAAAAAGGTTAGATTATATTAAATATGTACTGTATATTAAATATGTACTCTATATTAAAAAAATATTCAAAAGATGTTTTCTTTAAGAAATTACCAGAAATCTTTTGTCCCTCACTTTTTGTCAAATCAGTTACCTTGTGATTATTTTAGTCAAAATAGGTTTCGAATTCTGCCTAAAGTCAGCAACAAATATTCGGCGATATAGTTAAACTATTCACCCAACTAATACTTGCCATTTTTTACTCTTCAATTGTGAAGCAATGTAAATGTGGCAAGAATAAGCTTTTATCATTGTTGGTATTTTTTCTTTCACTGTCAAGTCTGTTACCGTAAATTTTAATATTAAAATAATGATTTTTGCACTTTTGTAATTAAATATTGTTTACTAAATAGTTTCAGAAGGTATGTGCATTATTATCTAAGTTAGAAATTATACAAGCTAGTTCCTTTCTAATAGTTTTATTTGAAATGTCAAGTCCGTTACCATGAAATGTAAGCTGCTAAGTAAGTTTACTAAATAGTTTTAGAAGGTACGTAAATTATTTTCTAAGTTAGAAAATATACAAGCTAGTTCATTTTAAGAGGGTTTTTTTAGTTTTATTTGAAATGTCAAATCCATTACCATGAAATGTAAGCAGATGCTGAAAATGGCCCATAATACAAGTGTATGTTAAAACAATACATTACTCAATTAAAAGTCATGTACTATTAATAGTTCACTAATCCCGAAAGAATTAAGCTACCAACATGCACGATCAAAAGTTTAAACTAGTCGTTGGGGGACCACCGTAATACTTACCCATCATAATATAAAATATGAAAATAAAACGCGTGTCTATGGCAACTCCAAAATTAAATTTAAACGCATAAATAAAAAATTTTAACATACAGTAATGCTCCATTAATGAATTGCTGATGAGCCAATTTTGACTAATTATATAAAACGCCAAAATACTCGAGTAGTACCGGATTATGTAAAAGAAACAACCTTATAACTAAAAAATAATAATCTTATTAACTAAACATTTACTGTGTTGGATTAAGCGTCTCATTTCCAATAAAAATATACCTGTGAATTGAAATTTGAATGAAATACAGGGTCATGAAAAAACGAAGAATTTCGAAAACAGGATTACACATATCTCGACAACTAATAATCCGATCGACCTCGTTTTTTATGCAAAATGTGTGTTATTTTATTGCCTTTTACGTCCAGTCCTTAAAATAAAAAAAATTCGAAAATTTTTATCTACCTTTCATTAGAACGAATTTCTCGAGAGTCCGGAAAAAATAGTTCCAGATATTTGAGGTTACTGATATTAAATAGGCTTCGTCCCATTCTTACATACTAAGTACATACAAAATTTCAAGTCTCTATCTCAATTTGTTCGGGAGATAGAGCGGTTACAGACAGACACACAGACGGACGGACCGCAATTTTTTTTTCTAAAAATATGTTTTTCAGAATCTCCACTATCTAAAACGTGTAAATCCGTCAAAAAAAAATTTTCGATTTTCAAAAAGATTGCAAGACTTACCCTATACTACGTATGATGAGTAAGTAAAACAGTAATAACAGTTTTTATACATTTTTTACATGTTTAGGTTCTGTTTTAGCTATTTTCAAAAGAAATAAATAAGAATATTCCAAAATTGCACGATCTGTGTCCGTAATGATCTCATGCGACATCATTAAATTTTTTCACATGCTCTTTCAGATCATGTACTTTGTTATTTTACCTTGTATGATTTTTTTTTCCATATTCGTAAACATCCATGTCAAAATAACAAATAACATGAAGTGACTCGAAATTATTTCGTCCTTTATCAAAGACAAAGCAGTTCGAAGGATGATTGGCTTAAATAATTCTTGGGAATCTTAATATGCTTCTTTAGAGCCTAAGAATACCCGCCTGTATAATTAGTCGTTAAAAGTAAGGATAGATAGAAAAATTCTTTTAGTATCGAAATCTAATTTCGGTAATCTTCACTGTAAAAAAAATTCAAGAGGTTACTGAAAATTCTTTAGTAAATTTGTATTCCACAGTATTTTTTAGTAACCATTACAAACTTTTTTTTTTTTTTGCAAGTGAAGCAAGCATTTCTTTTGTAAACTGAACAAAATAATTTTTTGTATAACTAACTTAAAAATTTTTAGTATGAGCAACCAAGAAAATTTTAGTAATAGCTCCAAAATTGTTTTTAATAACCTTTACGTGCGCCCGAAGGACAGGAGCTTCATCCAAACTTCTGAAGCGATAGATTTTCGGCAAAACCGCAATAGATGGCAGCACCAAAAATGCTACCTGCTCTGACAGGATTTTCATAATCCCTTTATTAACGAGTACTTACACTACATACATTCGGGACGTATTTGACGGTGTCGAACCCGGGACCTCTTAGCCTGGAATCCGTTACTATAACCACTATGCTATCAAGGCCACACCAAGTGAGTTTTAGTAATAGCTATTAAAAATGTAAAACTATTAACTCTATCCATTGCTAAATTTTTTCTAGTAATTCTTACAGATTTTCTAGTAACCGACTAAGATTACTAAAAATTTTTTAGTAATTACAAGGATCACTAAAGTTATTTTAGTAGATCGACCTTTTATTTTTACAGTGTTCTTACTTTCGGTCAAAACTGAAAATGAAAATTATCCAAAAGTTTTTAAAGTAATATTACATGCATAATTATACATAGTTATAAATTAATTACACGTGTGAGCCAAGTTGACTCTTTGTACCTCTGACTATTTTTTCCCGGTTGTAAAATAAAATATAATTAATTCAACAACGATTCAAAATGGTTTACTAATTATGTTAGTTTCACCCAATTAAAAATGATTATCTCGGTTTTTTTTATAACGATATTGTAAATGATCATCTATTACTAAAACTTTCACAAAATGTATTCGAAAAGCTTCTGTGATTTCAAACTAAAAATAAATTAACAAATAAAATAAAATAAATGTATGATTATTATGTCTGTAGCTTTTAATGTGCATGTAAAAAGCATCTTCAAAGATTTGTCATATATGCATTATTTGTTTTATAATTTGCACTCACGTCTTTCGTCAGTTATGACGGATGATTATAAGTAGTAAAGTCCATAGTAATAAATAAAGAGTGTAATGTTTGTGGAAGATATAGCTCAAATAAATAAACAATGTTGAAAATTTCCGAAAGAAAAAAAAATCAGATATTTGAAATGAGAATAGTTTCGGTCGATTTTCGGCCCAACAGGATGTTCGGCAGGATTTTCGCCGAAATCGAATTTTTGGCGAAACTCGGATTCTGTGTGGGAGAAGTAATCGAAATCAAATATCCGGTCGATATTAAGTTTAAACAGTTGTTAAAAATGAAATGGGAGTTAATTCAAATTTCAACTCTATCTTCGTATTCGTTTCATTCCACAATACATCTGATGTTCTTTCAATGAATAAAACATATTTCTCAAACATTCAAAAATATTATATTGTTTTCTTACATTTTTTTTCGAAAAAAATTAATTTTGCTACTTAACAAAATAAACTAAAAGTTACTTTCCAAAAAGATATTCGACCCACCAGTGGCCGAGAGGCTTAGACCTCTCAACTGGTAGACGGCAGGTGCTGGGTTCGAATCCAGTCGCGCGGAGTTTTCGTGTTTTTCTTCGAACCTTGCGTAAATACGAGTTAGGTTTCCTTAGAAAGACCCCCCCAGGAAGGGCACTTTCCCCAAGAGTGTAATGTTTGTGTAGGTCTATATCCCTACACAATCCCTATACTCTCCCCAAGTCCTATATCCCTAGTGTAGATAATCGTACGACATCAAATAAACCAAACCAAACCAAAAAGATGTTAATTTTTATCAAGTTTACCATGATGTAGAATGTCGTAGGAAAAAAAATATATGTATTTTTTTTTTTTTTTATCTTGAACAAATTACTGTCGAAAAAAGATTCCTGTGCTAAGCAATTCGAATAAAGCCTACTTACCAAAAATAAAACTATTTTCTAAAAATTCTGTGCATAAAGGTAAAAACGTATTTAAAACATTCATTAAAATTTTCCCATTACAAGATTAACTGGTCTTTAAAACTTAAAAACCAAAAGACCTTAAAAATCATTTATAAAAACAGGAAAGGCTTCTGAAATCTTTCAATCACAACGGCGATCATTTTCAAAATTTATGGTTGAGCTCAAGCATGTCCTTTGAAAATGATTAATTGCATTATTTATATATATATATATTATTAATGTACAATATTTGATAATTATAATAATAATGTAATGCATAACGTATTACTATATTATGTACCTATATTTTTTTTATTATGTCAAGTAATTTTATTCAATTTTATCTCAGAAACGTTAAAGTCTACAAAGAAAATGGGTAGAAAGAGAATGAAAAAAATTTAATGGAATTAGTTTAAATGCCATGTAGAAAAAAAAATGAATAAATATTATAAAATATTAATGCACAATAATCTATGAAAAATACGTCATAAAGTTTTCTTTTTTTAATATCATTTCTTTAGCAAAAAAGGAAAAAACAAGATAAGAAATGTAATTATAAAATAATGAAATCAGTAATGTGGTTCCACTAATTTTAATCAAATATTGAAATATAATAATAAAAAAGTTATACACAATGAAAAAAAGTTAACTTTTTTTCTGAAAAGAATTTTGGTGGAAATACCTTTCAGAAAAAACAATTTAAATAATTAATTTTTTTTTTTTTTTTTGAAATTTTTTAAGAAAAATATATTAGTGTAATATATTATTTTCGAATATTTTGATTAAGTGCGCATTTGTCTTCAAGAAAGATTATAACTGTTCGTATATAAGGAGAAAAAAGACTATTTCCCAGTTTTAAAAAATGCAAATCTTTCATAAAAGTAGATTTATTATAACAAAAAAAGACATTTAAAAAAGAGAAAAACTGCAAACATTTTAAAAGTTTTTCAAAATGAAATGGTGTATTTTTTCATGCGTAATTGATTGACGATATCCCAAAGAATGGTTTTAATCTATTTTATCCATTTATTTATGAAAAATGAAAGGTTTTATCGTATAACCTTTTTTTCATTAAAATAATAGGATTTTTTTCTCTTTTAGAATTTCATTAACATAAGTGATCAAATATATAATATACGACATTTTTCGTCTTGAGAAAGATTTCTATTTTCTTTAAATTAGATGATTTTTCTTATTTAAAATAATATAGAACGCATTTGTTTATTAATTAAAAATTTTTAAAATTCTTCAAAAATTATCTAGTTTATTATCAGAAAAGATGAGCGAAAAACCTGGTATCAGGCACAAATAATAAAGCGTTTTCCAATTACAAATTATTTTTTTACAGTTTTCAATAAAGTTGAAAAGTGTTTATGAATTCGGTTTGTGCAGCAGTCTATCTTTCCACACCTTTACTCAAGTTATAGGGCAATATGACTGTTATGTAATTGATTTATTCATTGCTTTAAAAAACGAAATTCACGGATATGTTTATTGTCAATTTCACAGAAAAATTCCCTTTTCATGACAAAAGGGCATTTTCCGTTAAAAATCGAAAGTTTTCGTCAAATTTACTGAAAAAACGAAACGGACGGAAATGAAAAAAATTAACAGGGATTCTCTGTTATTTGCCGCAAATGTTTTTTGATTGTTTACAAAACTGACAATTTGTTGCACAGAAATGAAAAACTCAACGAGAGATCCCCGCCTCTTTTGTGTACCTTTTATCAAGCTTCTGAATTTCTATTGTATTGCTTTTTGTTATCGAGGTTAAAAAATGTTGTAAATCTCAGAAATTTTCTGACAGCTTCAACTTTATAATGGAAAATTAGCGCTTCTTCAAAAGGGTTTTTTTTTTTTTTTTTTTTTCAAAATGGAAAATCCACGTAATGAAAAAAAATTGACAACTTTGCTGCCAGTACTTTTACCATGAATTCAAGGATTTATTTTTAATAGTGTGTTATTGGTGTTTATCATAGCATGTCCATTAATATTTCATTTACAACAGCAATCAAAATTAACCCGTTTTACTATGGTTAATCGGAAAAAACGTTTACAACTTATTTTAATTATGTTAATCATTTTCTAAATATAGTGAAAAAAAATTACCATAGAGATTCACTATAAGATATCTACAACAGTACATGATTTTAATAGCCTTTATGGTACGTTTAGAGGGGCACGCAAAATATTTCGTTTGCAGTATTTAAGCAATATTTATTGGAAGTGAGTTTACAATTTTGGCATATGTTTTTAAATTTAACCAATATTTTGAATATATTTTCTTCGAAATATTAATTAAATTAACAAATGCAGTGTTGCACAAATACATTTCAGTTTCTTGAAGGAAATTGCTGAACTAGAATTTTCATGTCGCTTATGTGTTTCATACATGAAATAAAGTTTTGCATACTGTGTAGTATTTATACAAATCAATAGATCAAGCAGAGAGTTTCACAAAAGATTTCTGATGATTTTTTAACTGTAGATGAGAAATTTTCAAGCTATGTATTCAATTGTTTTTTGCACTTTCTAATCTATCTATTTAAGCATCATCTTTCTCAGCGTTAAACGATGAACAAATGATTGTTCTTTTTAGTTTATAAAATAAAATGATATAAGCAATTAAAGCTAATATTTTTCACCAAGATATAACTTGACAGACTAGTCGCATTTTAATATGCGAAACGAGTTTTAAGTAATCCTGGGATTTCGATCATCATCTCGATGAGATGATAGTTTCTGCATCTGCCTTTCGGTCTATTATTGTGTTATTGAAAATAGTTATTTGAAATTTTACGGGTGTGTTGCAAATAGATATGTAGAAAACACTTTTCTGCTTCCATATATAATTCATTACTCCTCAATAGAAGGCAGCTCTAGACAATGTCTCATTAAGTGTTATCCCCTCATGCAGCATGTAGTTCGAAATTCCATTCCTATAATAAAAAAAAAGTAGAAAAAAATCAGGAGACTTTGAAATTAGACGTAGTCTAATGAGATCCTTTTAGATTCAACAGTCTACGAATGATGTTTAATAAGATTAAGACATAAACTTACTCTTTATAAGTATCTAAATCCCTGATAAATATTGCTCAATAAAGTTCCTTTCTAGTAAAATAGATAAAAGTGTCGAATTTAATTTGAATTGTATCCTTTAATTTGCAAGATGAACAACAACAGATATACACTGTAAAAATGACAGCTGTTTCTTAATCAATAAAAATGTACTACAACCATTTGAGTAAAATATGCGATAATCTTTTCCAAATCATTGAAGACTCCAAAAGCATTCCTTTAAATTTAAAACCATAAAAAACTAATTTTCTGGAAACTTTAGGGAATCGGGGACAGATAATTTATAAAATTTGTATTATTTTGCCTACACTGTAAAAAAAAATCTGTAAGGGTACTACACTTTATCTAGGAAACTGGGATTCCAAGAACTTTTCCTGTAACGGTAACAACAAAAACTCAAGTTTTAGAATCGGTTACATGGATTTTTCCTGTTAGCGTTACATGAAAAGTTCTTGGAATCCCAGTTTCCTAGAAAATGTTTAGTAACTTTACAGATTTTTTTTACAGTGTAGCGCATTAAAAATTTCTTTGTTCTTTTCTACTAATAAGGACGCTTAAATTAAGCTTGTATTTGAATTACAACAGTAAATATAAATTTTTATGTTTCGGTTTATATTGAAAATCTAGCTTTCAAGCAATGGTTGTTATATGTTTTTCTTTATTATGAGTTTTTTCACCATTTTTCCTTTTAAAATTTTTTTAATTAAAGAACCGGTCAAGATAAATGATTCAAAATTCAAACAATTGGAATTCAATTGTTTTACTCTAATTTTGATTCAGCAAATTTGAAAAAAAAAATATTTACTTTTAGAAATGAGATTTTTTTAAAGTAACATCAATTTTTTTAAACTTTTAATTTAAATAGTTTTACTTTTTATTTAAATTAATATTTTTTTTTAATGCCGAATCAAATTTAAAATTTATATACTTCTGTTTATTTAGATGAAAAAAATTGAAAATCTACTAATAATATTTAAATTTATGAAGATTTTTTTTAATAAAATTTTAAAACTTTTTACAAAAGTTATGAGAAATCATGTGATTTCGTTTACTAATCATATGGCTAATCATCACAAAAATTTCAAACTTTTAACTTAGTTAAGAAAAAATATTTTAAAATGTGCTTCGGACATCCTTAAAAAAATTCATAAAAAAATCTTTTGTTAGCTGCTCGTGATTTTTAGAACTGTTTCTGATTAGCTTTTACAGTGCGATATTTAGTTTTCTCAAATCGGAATGTCACTTTTTCGGATGCTATCAATTCTCAGGTAAATATTTTGACATACATTCAGAAAACTTATTCACCAAAGAAACATACAGTATAAAGTGAGCAATGTATTTACAATGTATAAAGAGAATCTGACTCTGTTTAATAAATATATTCAATTCTTCAAAGTATCATCATACAGAAATGAATTACTCTTCTCCATTTTAAAAAAAGAGTTCTGTAATGCTCAAAGGAATCACAACTGCATTTAGAGAAGTAAATATTCAAAGAAAATATTCAATCAGATATTTTCCATTGCAAATATTAGAAAAGAGATTCCTATTTTCAATATTCTGTTATGTGTAATTCAATTTAACGAGATCCTTTTCTATTTCTGTATGTATTTGAAATACTTTAAAGTAAAATACAACGATGCGTATTTTCAAAATGGACATCGTCTTTTAGAAAGCTTTTCTTTGGATTATTCGTTTTGATATTTTAACAACTGGGGAATTTTTTGCATCATTGCGAAGTTATATGCATATAGACATGTCTATAAGTAAAGGTTGAGGACGTCAAATTTACCTTAGTAAAGCAAAAATATACATGATTAATAATGTTGAAGCGTAATGCATTTATTTCAAAAACAGGTGCAAATGTAGTATAAAAGTTTTGAAAAATTGAATTTATTCAAGATGTTAAAAATGTAGATATCAAACTATTTCCTGAATTTCTGCGCGTTTTTAAAAAAAACATTATCAATATCAGAAGAGTTTAGAAATACGGAAGCTTCAAGCATGTACACTTACAAGCGTACACGCGTACATTTATACACGTACAAACATGTACACATAGTTAAGTAGCGAAGGGTGAAATCATACAATTAATTATATTGTGATACATTTCCAATAATGCTAGCTTTAAAAAATAAAATATCAATGTAGGCATTTTGATTTAAACGAGAAAGAGCTGTGCATAATTTATTTCTTTTGATGTCTGCCGTATGTTTTATAATCCTTCCTTGTAATCTTCCAGTGCTCATGCTCACATATGTATACATTTTCATTTATTATTAACTTTAAAATAAATGATAAAAGCACGAGCTTTTTCACAATAATTTATAAGATCAATGATTTGCGTAGAAGGCAATTTAACTTTGGTGATAATTTAGAAATGTTATAAACAAACATTAATTATGCATACTTTATAGAGAGTTATACAAATAATTTAAATTAAATACGACCAGCAGACGAATTTTAGTGTCAAATTCCGACCGCGTGCCTAAAGTCGAGTTAATTAAGTCATAATTGGCGTATTTGTTTGAGAAATATAATAATTTTTTAATTGATATTTTTCTGTAAATGTAATATTTTGTAGAAATAATTTTATGTAGAAATGTATTTAAAACACGATACCACTTTAAGTGGTCATGTTTTTAGGCGCGATTTTGGAATCCATGATCTTGAAATTGAAAAACAGTTTTATCTGTGAAACAGTAAACACAAATGAGATTTTTACTTTTTTATCTGTAGCTTCGAAAAATTAAAAAAGAAAAAAGATTTAGACAAAAAGCGTATATTGTCTGACATTTTTTATGGAATTTCCATTGAACTCTTCCACTTTCCTTTTTGGTATAAATGTATCTTTTCTGCACTTTAAAAAATGGCAGATATTTCTTAATCTACAAAATTGTACTGTCGTTAAGAAAAAAACACTCTTTACTAAAGTTACAAAAAATTATTGTAGAAAAAAGTTACTGGTACCAAACTATTGGAAATAAAGTGTTCTTTTAAATAATGCATATAAAAATTTTCTTTGGGCTCATATACATATTAAAACGAAACCTCACTTTTTTTCTCAATATACCCTTTCTGAGAACAGAAATGAACTCTGCATCCTTCAAAATGTCAAGAAATAAGTTTTCATGAAATTCGTACAATAAATTTTCAAGAAATTAATTCTTTTAAAACAAGCATATTTTAGAGGCTGTATACAAATTGAAGTTCGGTATTTGATTGTTTTCCGAGAGAGCCCCCTTCTTGATTAAGGCGTCTTAAGCGCCATTCAAGTAGTCATTAGACATATATAGATTACAAAATGCCATAAAATTTTTCAACATAGCTAATCATTTCTATTGTAGACGGCCTCTTAAATCATCATTTTGCTGTTTTTTAAACATAACATGAAAACTATTTGGAAGAAAATATCCAAATTTTGGATTTCCATAAAGTAGGACTTACTAAATCTATATCCACTAAACCAAAATTTTAGGTCGCAATTCATAATTTTTTCGAATATTAATTTCACAATCCATAATTCATATAATACTACTATAAAAATTGCACAGCGTAGTTATGTTTGGGTATTTTAGTATTATTGTTACATAGAAAATTAGCTCATTAGGAGCACAGTTTCAGGAGATATTATTAAAAAGATTAAAATGTGATTTAGCATTAGAAGCACGAAATGTTGAATGTTTACAATTCAAAAACTTACTCAAATGGCCCCAAATTTGGTATCTTGGCACAGTTTTAATCGAAGTTTTGAAATATCTTGAGTATTCTCATTGAAGAAATGAAGTTTGGGTTTGTTTTAATATATAGATGAATCCCAAAAGTAATTATATATGTATCATTTAAAAATAGGCTTTATTTCCAATCGTTCGGTAAACAGTGATTTTCTTCTAAGATAATTTGTTGAGTAGTTATTAGGGAGTGTTTACTTTTTTTCTTTCTACTACTGTACAATAATCATGAAAGCAAAAATATAATAACCTGTTTTCAGTCACCGGAAATTCCAAAAAGTATTTCTTTATCTTTGGAAATACAAGAGAAACTTTTTTTTCAAAATTTGAAGAAGAATTAAAAATATTTTTTATTAGCAGTCCATAATTTTCAGAAATGTTTCCTAGTAGGTGTTACAATTCATTAATCAGTTCTCTGTACCAAGAAAATCGGTTTTTCGGATCCTATCAATTATTAAGTAAGCAGTGAAAAAACACCGTGTTTACTTTTTTTCTTTCCAATGTACAAAAATCATGAAACCAAAAAACTAATAACCTATTTTCAGTCACCGGAAATTCGAAAAAGTATGTTTTTATCTTTGGAAACACAAGAAAACAATTTTTTCTTTCAAAATTTAAAGAAGAAAGAATAACCTGGCAATAATTAATAACAATACACTTTTTAGAAATCACCATAAAATAAAAATCAAATCAGGACGCGTTTCGAGCAAAACAATACAGCTCGACATCCGTTAATGGAGACACGTGTCAGAAAGGGCTTCAGTTCATCTTTGACTTCTTAATTTACGGACACATGTCTCCTTCAGATGATGACGAGCTGTATTGTTCTAGCTTGAAACTTATACTGCTTTGATTTTTATCTCATGGTGATTTTTCACAAAATCTATTATTATAATTCTTAAGTAAGCATTTTCATCTGCATAACAGAATTTGTGGACTCAATTTTAACAAAATAACTTTCATTTCCATATGACTTACTCAAATAATGTCAACAGCATTAATGTTGATGCTATAATTATTACATGTTTGTTTCTTAAATGTGTTTTCTGGATGTCAAGATATTTACTATTATTTTAACACAATCAATTGATTGGTAAACTTATCATACGAATTTGAATATTTCCAACTGAGCGAAAAATTGCCCAGTCAGTAAATCGAACCCAGATATTTGGCTTGCAAGGCCAATGCTTTACCTGTTAAGCTAACTGAGCAACAACCAGCTATCGCTCAGTTTAAAATTTGTAGCAAACTGCCTACTCATTCAAACGCTTTAAACGAAAACGGTTACATGAACCGAATTACACTCTTTTCTGAACTTAATATTGGAATTAGTGTAGTTAAAATATAGTTAAATTACTGTCAAGTATAGTGGACTGAGTCTTGATTTCTTTTTTAAAGTTTTATTTTCACATGAACAAATAACACACAAACACGAATGTTGAACTAATTTGAAATAATAATACTTTTAGTAATTTCCATAGCTTAACATATATATGGATGATTAATTGTGAATCATTGGATCGTAGGACGATCAACAGCTTAATGGTAACCTTTTCTTACAATTGCTCTCCAAAATCGCTTCCGGTACGGAACATGCCGCCCGGGGATGAAATATGAAATATTTCAAGCAATCAATAAACATAATACAATTAATAATTAATTAACAATAAAAATGACATTAAATGCAAAATACTTAATACATAAAACAATCAGTATAATTACTTTAAAAATAATATAATAATAATGCAATTATACATAAAAATAAATCATTAATGGACAACAGGCATATTTTAGAAATGCCTCGTGATAAAATACCAATGGCAGTTTTTACCTTAACTGCGCGAACCTTGTAGTCCTTGCTCGGAATTATTTCAATAATCCGGGCAAGAGCCCACTTACATGGTTGTAGATCTTCCTCTTTTAATAATACTAGGGAGCATGACTTAATGTTCTCTTTTTTAAATTGCTATTTACCTCGCTGCTGCAAGTGATTTATGTAATCAACAGACCAACGTTCCCAAATGCATTGAACATATTTGATAATTAACTGCCTATGAGTTAATCTATTATCAGAAATATTTATGACATTAGAGTCTGGAATACTGCTGATAGGTCTGTGAATTAAAAAATGGCCTAGTGTAAGCACTTCAAACTTATTTACGTCATCAGAAAGCGGGAATAATGGCCGGGAGTTTAGTATCCTTTCGATTTGGACCACTAGAATTTCAAAGTCCTCTAGAGTGATTTTATTATTACCTACCGCTCTAAGCAAATGATGTTTAACGGACTTAAAACCAGCTTTCCAAAGACCGCCAAAATTAGGGGATCGAGGAGGGATAAATTTCCCTGCTATGAATTCTCCTACGAAGAAATTTGATAATTCCTCTTTAAGTTTTTCCAGTAATTTCTTAAAATTACTTAATTCCCATAAACATGTCATAACTATCTTAGATTTGGTTATAATAGGACCAATTAGATAACTTGAGCCAAAAGATCTCTCTTGGTTATAAACATCTTTAGGTTCAATATTAATTTTCAAAATGAAATGGTCTAATCTCTATATTCAAGTTTTTACCGAAATTTGCTGAGAGTGTTCATCAAATGCTTATTCTGATATGGCGGCATCTTGTAATATTTCAGGATGATTAGCGACCCATTTGTGAAGGTCCATTCCTCCCCTTTTCAAGATCTGAATTAATTGCGATTGTAGTTCCTTTGCAGCTTGTAAGAAAGTTGCACCAGATAAACAATCATCGACATACATGTCGTTAAATATGACTTATGCAGCTTTAGGGAAATCTGTCTTTTCCTTATCAGCAAGAGACTTTAACGTTCACGTGGCTAAAAAGGGGGCTAAACTGTTCCATAGGTAATCGTGTTTAGCTCAAAGACTTTTATCAGAGCGTCCTTACTAACCTTTCGATGATTTTTTTGTAAATTTCTCTGCAATGGTTCGATCATTATCTGCCTGTACATTTTTTTTAATATCTGCGCAGAATGCATAATTATGCGTACGGAATCTAGTTATAATACAAAATAAATCTTGCTGAACTATTCCCCCATTTAACAAAATGGAATTAAATGTATAACCGCTAGATGTATTTAAATATATATGGATGATTAATTATGAATCGTGTTGATGCTAGGACGATCAACAGTTTAATGGTGACCTTTTTTTAAACAAGTGGTCACCAGATGGAGCGAAAATCCCTTGCGGAAGGTAACAAAGTAATTATTTTCTATATAAAACTGTCAAATGACTGGATAGTTTGCTGCAAATTTTAACAGTGTAATAAATACAGGAATTAAATATATCATATCAAACTAACAGAATTATATTGTTTAAAGGTAGATATTGTATTAATATTTCAATTGAATCATTTATTTTTTGTTGCATATATTTATAAATCTACCTTTCTTACTCTTATAATGTAATATTAATACGAAAGCACTGTTCAAATTCAAAGCCCCTCCAGTGGCCGAGAGGTTCTTGCCTCCAACTGGTACACGGTAGGTGTTTAGTTCGAACCCAATCGCGACCGTCGGCCTAACTGTTCGGAGTTTTCCTTGATTTTCTTCGAACCTTGGATTTCCTTTCGTACATACGTGTTAGGTTCCCTTAGAAAAACCCCCCACGGAGGGCATACACCCCTTAGGGACTATATTCCACAGCGTAGCCAATTGGCCCTCATAAATAGAATCAAACAAACAAACTGTTCAAATTCAAAAACATACTCGAATTACATCATTGTAGCTGTCAAACCCAGCAATATTTATAATTTATGAAATTATCCCATATTAGAATTTTATTTTATTTTTTATGTATCCATTACTATAGAGATAAACAATACAAATATATTAAAAACGAACATCGTCTCGATACATGCTATTCAGATAATTAATTTTCAAAGTATCGATTACATCAGAATTATCGTTCTTCTCATTAACATTGTACAAGATATTCAGAAAAAAATGCGTTTTCCTAATCAAATCACTAATCAGATCACTTGATCTCGAACTTTACTATATAATTTTTTTTTATTGACGAATTGGCGAAATAAAAATTATTTACGATTTCCCATTCCCGATAAAAAACTTTTTCTGCATAAATGATGCTAAAAAGAAAAAATATATATACTCCTGTATCTTTGAAGTAGACCTCAGATAATGTCAATTAAAGCCTTCGCTCCTTATTAATATAAATGAATACAAAAAAAAAGCTTATTAATTCATCCCTGAATTTATGATGCCCAGAAAATTTTCCCTATATTTAATTTCCATATAGATGAACAATTATGAAGCTGTGTGAAATTACATTATCCACGACCAGAACTAAATAAGTCACACGCTTCAACTAATTTCTATTGAAAATATTTTTCGCAAATATAAAACATTTTTAGAGATTTCAGGTAAAGCTCTCTACTATGCGAAATTTTTACAGGCAAACTTGAGAGGGATCCAAAATAGATAGAGGCCACATTAGGAGCTGAGAGTTTCTGTTATTAAAACTGTTAGGCCGTAGTTTATGGGTCGAAACCAATGTCTCGTCTATCAACCTAATCTCCGGAATTTTTCGAGTTCTCTTTAAACTTGTTTACGCTTAGCTTGGGTAAACATGGATTAGGTTTCTTTAGAAAGGTTCCCTCAAGCAAGTCATTCCTGCCTTCTTTCTATATTACCTGTGCTGATAACACTGATGAACAAATTTTAAGAAATTTTCTGTTTCTCTATATACATTGGGTGTTTCTTATAGACTTGAAGCTGCTGAAAAAGAATATTTTGTAAAAATTTTCTATCACCCTCCAGTTTTGAGAAATTTTATTTATACATTTCGGAGTATGTACACTGCAAAAAAAATTCAAGAGGTTACTAAAAATTTTTTAGTAAATTTGTATTCCACAGAATTTTTTAGCAACAAATATAATTTTTTTTTTTTTTTTGCAAGTGAAACAAGCATTTCTTTTGTAAACTGAACAAAAGAATTTTTTTGTATAACTAACTTAAAATTTTTTAGTATGAGCCACCAAGCAAATTTTAGTAATAGCTCCAAAATTATTTTTAATGCGCCCGAAGGGTAGGAGGTTCCATCGAGCTGCATTCAGACTTCTGAAGCGGAAGATTTTCGGCAAAACTGCAATAGATGGCAGCACCAAACATTGCTAACTGCTCCGACAGGATTTTCATAATCCCTTTACTAACGAGTACTTACACTACATACATTTGGGGCGTATTTGGCGGTGGACAGTATCGAACCCGGGACCTTTTAGTCTGGAGTCCGTTACTATAACCACTATGCTATCAAGGTCACACCAAGTGAGTTTTAGTAATAGTTATTAAAAATATAAAACTATTAATTCTCTTCGTTGCTAACTTTTTTCTAGTAATTCTTACAGATTTTCTTGTAACCGACTAAGATTACTAAAAATTTTTAGTAATTACAAGGATCACTAAAGTTTTTTTAATAGATCGACCCTTTTTTACTTACCCATCATACGTAGTATAGGGTAAGTCTTGCAATCGTTTTGAAAATCGAAAAAAAAATTTTGACGGATTTACACGTTTGAGGTAGTGGAGATTCCGAAAAACATATTTTTAGAAAAAAAAATTGCCGTCCGTCTGTCTGTCTGTCAGTCAGTCTGTCTGTCTGTAAACGCTCTATCTCCCGAACAAATTGAGATAAAGCCTTGAAATTTTGCATGTAGTTAGTATGTAAGAATGGGACGAACCCTATTTAATCTCAGCAACCTCGATTATCCGGAACTATTTTTTTCGGACTCTTGAAAAATTCTTTCTGATGAAAGGTACATAAAAATTTTCGAATTTTTTTGTTCTAAGAAATGGACGTAAAAGGCAATAAAATAACACACATTTTGCATATAGAACGAAGTCGATCGGATTATGAGTTGCCGAGATATTTGTAATCTTGTTTTCCACATTCTTCGAATTTTCATGACCCTGTATTTCATTCAAATTTCAATTCAAAAGTGTATTTTAATTGGAAATGAGACGCTTAATACGACACAGTTAATTGTTAGTTAATAGAATTATTATTTTTGGAGTTATAATGATGTTTCTTTAACGCAGTTCGGTGCTACTTAAATAGTTTGGCATTTTATGTAATTTATCGAAATTGGTACATCAGCAGTTCTTTAATATAGCATTACTATGTATATTAACAATATTTAAATTTTGTGTATGTATTGCAATGCGTTGTATAAATAGTTTTCACATGTTTTATTTTCATATACATATCCATGATAGGTAAGTATTACGGTGTCCCCCAACGACTAGTTTTTACAGTGTAGGCATCGTATAGGCATTATAACCATATTACATTTTTCTCTTACATGCGTTTGATTTTCACAAACATTCTTTTACTTACCCATCATACGTAATATGGGGTAAATATTGCAATCGTTTTGAAAATCGAAATTTTTTTTGACGGATTTACACGTTTTAGGCACTGGAGATTCCGAAAAGCATATTTTTAGAAAAAAAAAATTGCCGTCCGTGCGTTTGTGTGTCTGTCTGTCTGTAACCGCTCTATCTCCCGAACAAATTGAGATAGAGACTTGAAATTTTGTATGTACTTAGTATGTAAGAATGGGACGAAGCCTATTTAATATCAGTAACCTCGATTATCCGGAACTATTTTTTTCAGACTCTCGAAAAATTCGTTCTGATGAAAGTACATAAAAATTTTTGACATTTTTTATTTTAAGGAATGGACGTCAAAGGCAATAAAATAACACAAATTTTGAATAAAAAACGAGGTCGATCGGATTATTAGTTGTCGAGATATGTGTAATCCTGTTTTCTAAATTCTTCGATTTTTCATGACCCTGTATTTCATTCAAATTTCAATTCACAGATGTATTTTAATTATAAATGAGACGCTTAATCCAACACAACAAAGGTTCAGTTAATATGATTATTATTTTTTGAGTTATAAGGATGTTTCTTTTATGCAATCCGGTACTACTCGAGTATTTTGGCGTTTTATATAATTTGTCGAAATTGGCTCATTAGCAATTCATTAATGGAGCATTATTATGTATGTTAAAATTATTTATTTATGCATTTAAATTTTATTTTGAAATTGCCATAGATAATTTACACGCGTTTTATTTTCATATTTTATATTATAATGGGTAAGTATTACGGTGCCCCCCCAACGACTAGTTTCCTTATTACAACGATAGAAGATACAGCAGAAGAGTAAAAACAGACGTCCCCCTAATAAATTTTATGTTAACGACCTTGAACAGACAGCGCTAGCCGCCCCCAGAGTATTTGGCTTTAACGAAATCCGTGACAGTTGAAACTTATCTTTTGGGGTGAGTATACCACTATTTCTTTGTTCTGTAAGACTTTTTACTTAAATTTTGATTATAACTATCCTATTTTACTCTAAAATATGTGAAAAATATCTAGAGGATGCATTAATAAACCCGATTACTTTTGCTCTTTGTGCGGGGAGCTAACTTTGAAAAGGCATCAATGCGCTTTCACGCCGCTAGTAAAGACTGCCTATCACATGTACTTCTGATGTAAAATAGGTGAACGAGATTAGAAATGGGCACCTCATTCTTGTTGTACACCCTCATAGCATGCATGTTCACAGTGACGTCACTGTGAGTCACTTTGGTCACATCACATCTGTGACGAAAATGCCACCACTCAGTGACGTCACATTGTGACTAAGATGTGACTTTCTAAAAAAATTTTCACAGTTCGTCACAATGTTAATGTCAAAGTAGTCACAAATGACACATTTTTCACAAATTGGTCACATTGTGACGTCACAAAGTGGTCACAATGTGACGTCACAAAAAAGCCCTAAAACGGCCATAACGACTTCACATTTTAATCACTGTGATTTCACATCGACGTCACGTGACGTCACATCGACAATCGCTGGTCACAAAGTCACAATGTGACTTCACAACGACGTTGCAGAGACATCACCATGTCTTACGGGCACGATTATTGTACACGATGTGCTACAAACCTCCAGGCGTGAAAGGTACAAGAAAGAGGCTATTTTGGCCCTTTGCTATACCCATGATATGGTGCGAGCCAAAGGATCATATAACTGACTGCTACTTTTGTATTACAAAAAATATAGGATTCTCTGCAAGAAGTAAACTTAAAAGTACCCAAACTTAGATTCAGCAATTCGACCAGTATATGTATAATGATGATTTGATGACAAAAATTTTGAGGATACATTAAGTGATTTAGAAAAAACAGCAAGAATCGATTTATAAAATGTTGTGACACATTTCTTAGGCAATCATTGAAGCCCTAACTATGAAACATTATTAAAGACATGTTAAAAAATTACAAAGATTTAGGATGTTCAATGTCGTTGAAAATTCATTTTTTAGCATCTCATCTAAATTTCCCCCCAATAAATATGGGAGTTGAGAGGAACAAACATGGAAAGCGTTTCCACAGGATATTTCTGCAACGTAAACCAGATATCAAGGCCGTTGGACCCGTAATATGATCCGATATTACTGTTGGAACCTTATTAGGGAAGCTAGTGATTATGCTTATAAGAGAGCATCCACAGATAAGACATTTACCGCCATATAAATTATGAAACTTCTTATAAATATCATTTCTTTTTACAAAAATTCTACATTTATCTGATACTTTATAAACAACACATATTTTTAGTGTTTTAAATTTTAATTTTAGGCTTTATAAGTCTTTATTTAAAGGTTTGTCTTTACTAGAATACCAAATGGTAAATTTCATAAGGTATATGTGTTTAATAAATAATGCAAAATTTAGATTTTTAAGATTTTGAATTTTAAAAAATCTACGGGGGATGTAAACTTTTTAATGGAATATTCTTTCACAGCACTACCTGAAATATAAAATTTAACACATACTTAGTTAGAAACAGAAACCTTGTTTATTAGTGTAATCAGACGCAGCATCAAAATATACGTCATATAATAGAGTCACGTTAAAGGCGATATTCAAAATTTTTAATACTCCCCATTTTCACACTCTTGGGCTAATTTTGTCATTTGCAATCCCAGCCGATATATATATCATATCCATGTTTTTGGCGAGTTTGAAAACAATCTGTGTATGATTGCGACTTTTATCATCTAGATAAAATTTAGTATGTACATACATATATATACTAGCAGAACTAATCAGCTTTGCTCGTGTAAAACGTGGAAACTTTCCCCTTAAAATAAAGTAAAATGAAATAATATGACAATCACAATATAAGAGCTTTATTGATGGAAATTAATAAAATTTTAACGATATAATCAGAAAATACGATGCTGCTATGTCACAGCCTAAAATCCCTCAACTTTAAATATTAGAATGACGTTTTCTTTGGCAATTGTAATAGAAAAATAGGTAACTTTACCGACAATAACGAAAAAAAAAATCAATCAAGTGCCGTAGAAGTTTTGGCACAGTTTAGAGGGAATAATTTAGCAAAATTCTCGTTTGAATGCATTCGCACAATTTAATTTTTTTGCATTGTCAACTAAAATAAAAGTACTGTTGAACGAAATTTGTTTCAAATCATATCTCGACTACTATTTACATCGACTACAATTTACGAGACACTATTTACACGATACACCTAGCAACACTACTGTTGGCATGTATTTTGAACAAAATTTGAAAAATTTTAGATTTACGGGTGATTTTTTTAATATTATTCACTAGAAAAACAGGAATAACTAGTCAGACGTGGCAAACCCAAAATCTTATTACATGTTAATAATTCCTGAAAATGCAGCATGGCATGGTCCCTGCTTAAGTTATTTACACCAAAATATATTAAGCAAATACATACGACAACTTCTAACTGAATTTGAAATTTGATGAAAATCCGTGCAATAGTTTCTGAGGTAGAACTATTGCAAAATCTTTAAAAAATTCTTCATAACACCACCACCTGTTGAATGATGTACATCAAAAACTAACTAGAATCAATTTTTATCAGGTACGAACTGATTCTGAAGCAGAATGAATATCCATGCATTAGTTCTTGAGATACAGTTATTGAATAATCGGGAAAAGTGAAGCATAGCATCGCCACCTGTAGGGGGATTTACACCAAAAATTACAAAAAACTAATTTTTATCACGGAATAAGTAAACCTGATTTTTGATGAAAATTCGTGCATTAATTCTTCACACATAACTGTTGCGATAATCGTGAATAATGTGGCATGTCGGCGCCACCTGTTGAGCGATTTGCACTAAAAAGTATAAAAAAACAAATTATATCAAGTACTAACTGAATCTATCGTTTTATGAAAATTGTGCACTAATTCTTGAGATTGAGCTATTGTGGAAATTGGGAATAACGCAGCACAGCAGCGCCACATATTCAGAGATATGCACCAAAATTTATTCATCTCCAGTTTATAAGAAGGTCTAATTGAATCTACAATTTTGTGAAATTCTGTGCATTAGTTCTTCAGATAAAATGTCCACAAAAATTTTGCCCCATACAGACTCATAGAGGAATAGAATGACAGACAGATATTTTCTAAATCTTTTCAAATCGTGTTCAAAACCTTCTAAAACATATAAATCCATCAAAAACCAGAAGTCAAATTTTTCACGAATCCAGTACTTTTTCATGTATCATAGTAGAAAGTAAAAATTTTCACGCTTCTGTTGTATATAATGTCATAACAATATTCTAACAATAAGCTGAGTTACATAACAATAACTTTTAGAAAAATGATATTTTTAAATTGTATAGGTTCTTACTGTAATTTGTTTAACTGCGCAACAGCAATTATTTAACGACATAATGATTTTTATAGAACTTTTAATAGTTTGCAGATTTGATAATGGTTGCCTTTTAAGGCAACGAACGCGAAATCGAAGAAAAAATCGGAACAAACATAAAATTTAGGACCTTAAATGCATATTACGACACGTAAGAAACACCGATAGAATTCACCAATAGGTCAATAGAAAATGTCAAGTGTCAAAAAAGCTAATACAATTCTTGCGTACAATTATACATTTAAGGTTTATTACATTATATGAAATAATCGGAAACGTTTCTGCATTAAAGGAAACTCGGCTTATTTTTTGAACCATGAAAATCATTAAGTTCGTTTTTACGTATCAGGGATAACTCATGATTAAATTGATAAAAATACATGTTAATGTACGTAGATTACTTAAAGGTGCATTAAAACATAATATAAAAATACTTAAAAATACATTCAAGTCGTTTTAAAATCAAAATGACCAACTCTTACCCGGTCTTCATCAGTAAAAAAACTAATCATTACTAAAAACATGAACTAATCATAAACTAATCATCTAATATTAGTTCTTCACTGATGAGGACCGCATAAATGTGGTCGAAAACCTTTTGATTTTCAAAGAATTTGAATGTATTTTTAAGTGTTTTTCTATTATGTTTTTATGCAACTTTAACTAAATGCAATCTATGTACATTAAGATGTATTTTTATGAATTTAATTAATTGTCAGGTAAATTTTATACTAAATTTTAACTGTTATTATCCCAAGTGATTATTTTGTATTTTATTTCGTGGTGATATATTTCCATAGGTTAAGAAACGTATATATTTTTTTTCAATGTGTATAACAGCCAGATATTTTTAGAATCGATGTAAATAAGAGATAAATGAAATCAAAAGTTTGGAAAATTTTCAAAATCAAATCAGTTATTAAGCTACCTACCTTTTATTCATATGCAACGGAAATAAAGTTGTATTTATTTTCTAGAAACATGAATGCATTTTTCATATTAATATTTCGCTTCTATCGAAGCGAATATTACTTAATAAATCAAGTAAAACTTCTGAGAAAGATCTTTACCGATAAAGATATCTCTGAAGGATATATGCTTCACTTATTTCTGTAAAAATATGTATATAATTATTTATGAGATTACTTCCGAGGATATAACTTTTCGAAAAGGAAGTTCGCATGATAAATTTTAAGCAAATGGCACATAGCATTTTAAATATCATGAATTAAGAAAAGTTTTTTTGTGTAATACAGAATTTTATTATTTACTGCATTCTAGACAGTTAAATCAATATTTCAAACTAATTTTTCTTTTAAAATGTTAACCAATTTTTATAACTATTTCACTTTTGCATTCTGATTGTCAGACAGTCATCTGATCAAACCAAATGGTGATATCTTTAACTGCAATTTCATTTACTTATTTTATCGTTTCTGGGCCAGACTTAGGATATCTAGGTTCCCGATGCAAACGTAATTCTGAAGCACCAATTCTATCTACCGGTACATTTTTTTTGTGAATTATGCTGAACTTGACTAGAACTAAACTTTATATACTTATAGTGTGTGTACACAGTAAAAAATGAAGACCCAAATTGGGTTGAAAGATTTCTGGGTACAGAATTGTTCCAATTTGGAAAGTTCAGTTTATAGCACAAAATCGTTTTAAAAAAGCCTGATTTTTAATGACATTAAAACAATTAAAATATCTTGGATAGTATATACATTATACCTCAGAAATTTTGATTAATTTAATGTTAATAAAGATCTGCTCTATTTTGAACCATTTCGGGTTATCTATTTTGGGAACAATACTCTACATTTTGGAATCCTTACCCATGTAGCACACTTGCCTGCCCAGGATGTCCTGGGGAGGATTCACATCCCAGGAACCTCATCCCCCAGGCATCCCTGAGGATGCAGAGAATTGTCACCAGGAGGTCCTCAGGAACCGAAAATGTCCGCTTTACAGCATCCTGGCCCGCTCACCAGGACCTCCTTCAGGGTCTACCCCGGGAGGTTCTGGGGAAGATTTGAGGAAGTGATATAGGAGGAATTTGGGAAGCTTCAAGGTCACTAATATGTTCAAAAAAAATTAAAGCTATGATTTAATTTAATTTTTTTTAAGGAGAAAACCCGAATGTTTTATTTTTTCTATTATTCAGATGGATTTATATATACAGAGATTAATCAGGAACAAATTTCTTACCTTTATTTTTCCGGCTGGATTTGAACCCGAGTACCTTGGTATTCCGGAAGCGCGCTCTGACCGTTATGCTGTCGGGTCCGTAAGGAATAAAAGTTTCTAAGGTATAGATGCATTTTTACTCCGCTTTTGAAACTTAAAACTAGGAAATGTCCTCATATTTTGTGCCTTTTGCAAACACTCGAAATAAATTTAAGTTAATAACTCTAAATAAATTGTCAATAATTATTTGTTATAACATAAATGTCTTCAAATTTAAAATTTTAAATGAAATTGTATTTTTAAATGATAAAAATGATAAAAATCCTTTTAGCTTTTAATACTTAAAATCCAATAAAATCGTTCAGTAGTTATAAAATTGATTATGAACTATATATTTTGACACACAATAAATGATGCAAAACGTTTCTGATGATATCCCCTATAAAATTTAATTTTAGTTAATAAAAATATTATTTCCAGAAATTAAAATAGCAGGAGATTAAAACGCATAGTTTCTTTAAAATTGTGAATTTTACAGAAATTTTTATCGATTTTTTTCCCTTTTTCTCTTGGTGGTAGATGGTAGATGGGGGGTGCTGAGTTTATACCCAATCGCACCCGCCAGCCTAATCGTTCTGAGTTTTCCACGGTTTTCTTCGAATCTTAAACTTCCTTGCGTAAATACGGGTAGGTTCCTTTAGAAAGACCCTAACGGAGGGCAACCCTCATCCCTTGATATGTACCTTGATTTTTTTTTTTTTATGATTGACAAATAAAATCTAAGTAAATCCTTTCAAAAATGAAACTTTTTTGCTCTCTCTCGATCTTACTTTTTTTTTACAGAAATTTTTATCGACTTTTTTTTTTACGCTTGGTTAAAGGTACTCTTATTATGCGAACTTATGAAAAAAATATATAAATTTGCTTTTCTTTAGCCTTTTCTTTCCTACTTTTTGCTCTTTGAAATATTTCATTGTTGCAGTTTCATTCTGGGCCCCACACATGGTCAAGAGATCCTGCTCTCGAAACTGGTAGATGGGATGCGCAGAGTTTGTAATCAATCACGCCTGTCGACCTAATTGTTCGCAGTTTTCCGGGGTTTTTTTCGAATCTTGTATTTCCTTGTGTAAATACGGGTTAGGTTCCTTTAGAAAGACCTTCACTGATGGCAACCACCCCCCCCCTTCCCTTGATATGTCCCTCATGTTGATAATTGGCCGTCATAAATACAATCAATCAACAAACTCGTTTTAAAGTGATTAGGTATATTTTGGTGAATATTTATTAACAAATAATTAAATCCCTTGCTTATGAAATTCTTATATACGACGGTACGAGTAACAGATGTTCGGAGATTTACCACTTGTTGCGGGATTAAAAAATACTGTAAAACCACAGTATTATTTTATAGCATAGTAAAATATTAAAATTCTGTATTTTCATCAATAACACGCCATTGTACAAATTTGTATAATTTTATTATACCAGAATTTGGTGTGAAAATCATTTGTAAAATTCTATCATTACACTGAAACACTGCTTGAGTTACATAAAATAGAAACTATTAATAAAATTTTTATTTGTTACAAAATCATTTTATTTTCTTATTGTTATAAGTAAAATTACTTTTCATTTAAATCTCCATTTAATTGTCTTTGAAAATTGTCTAAAATCTTTATATGCATAAAAAATACAATATGCACCATTTTTCTTTTAATTAAAGACGGGAAATATTTTTGTTGATTTCTTTACATGTAATTTTAGAAACAAAGATTTTAGGCAATTTAAAAAGCCTAAAAGAACTGATATTTTTATTTAAATATAAGATGTTTTCATCAGCAAATTATTGTTTAAAAATCCCAAATTAATATATGTATATATTTCTTTTACATTTACTAACAAAATTGTTTGTAGAACGCTTTTTCTTACAAATTCAGAAATAGTCTAAATTCTTGGAATATCGCACTTTTTTTTTCTCTCTCTCATTGAGTTAACCGCAAAACGCATTCTCAGCTGACAACTGACTGGGGGGGGGGGGGATAATCTTGTTGAAAATTCAATTGTTGGAAGGTTGGGAAGGTGACTGAAGGTTGGGAAGGTCACTTGGGGTATTGCAGAGTTGCTTACATAGAATATTCTCATTGTCACCGAACTTGCTCAAACAGGTATGAAGAAATTCCATTCAATTCAGTTGAAAACTGTGATAAAAAATATTTGTTACTTAGAAAATAGAGATAAATATTTATCTGTAATTTCAGAACCAAAAAATTATTTATATATCTGAAGTTTTCAAAATAAAGACTTCATTTTATCTTTCAGAATTTAAATAATAATAATAATAATAATAATAATAATATGTTTGATAATCTATAAAAGATATTAGAAAAATAATTTGTTATTAAGTACAACTTACATTTAAAAAAAATATTAATGATAAACAAAACAAAATAGATTAAACCTTCAAAAATGACATTTAAATTGATGCTTCTATTTAGAAAACAATTTCTTATCTTCAATACATATATAAATTACACTGGATAAATAATTGATAATAACCTAAATTAAACTTTAAATTAGCGTGAATTTATATTTTTTTAACTGATTTTATAAGAATGTATATTTCTGAACAGAAAATCTTTTCAAATAAATCATTGATTGGTATGTGTTTGGGGAGGGGGGGGGAGCGGCTCAATATTTATACATTTTAAATCCAAATATACCATTTTAAATGAATTATCTTTGATTTTGTGTTGTGTGCTGTGATAAATATGTCTAATTTCGTCGGGACTTTTTTGCTTATTTTATATATATATATATATATATATATATATATATATATATATATATATATACAAAAACATTTAACATTTAACATTAAGATGCATCAGGACTCAATTTAGATAATTTTCATAACAAGGTTTTAAAGGATACTCATAAAAAAACTTACATTAAAAATCTTTTTTTTTCTTTTTTTTGCACAAATATCTTTACCTCTAAATATCAGAAAAAATATATGATATAGAAATGTCTTCTATTTAGAGATTTTAGTGAACTAATTTAGAAACTTCAAGTTAAATTAATTTCTTAATTAATAAAATAAATAATAATAAAGCAAACGCAATAGGTTATTTATTAATAATTAATAAAATATTGATAAATGAACAAAATTTGATTTAAAAGATATATAATAGTAATTAGTATATAAAAATAGTAAGTAACTGAAATAATAAATAAAAATTTTTAATTTAACTAAAAAGTTTTAAAGTTACAGCAATAATTAAAAATAATAGCAATTTAATAACAATTATCTAATTTGCTAATAAATAAGGAATCGAATAATTAATAAAATAAAATTAAGTCATTAAAATCGATACTTATTAAATTGCATTTGATATTTTATTAAAAAACAATTGAGTATTGTATTCCAAAATCATTCATAAGATGGCGCCAGCACTGTGACTTCCTGGGCACTTCCCCAGGAATGACTAACCGGATACATCACCAGGAGTGAATTCCCAGGTACTTCCTCAGGAGTAGCGTCCCTGGAAAGTTGCTCCGTGGGACGTTACTGGGGGCTCATTCCTGAGGACATCGTAAAAGATTCTTCCCCAGGACGTCCTGATCTTGTCATTTTAGTTTTAGGAGGAATATTGGATGGCTTGGAGCTCCTGGGAAGGTATTGAGGAGCTTTTGTGCTATATGGGTACTGTACCATTTCAGGAAAATTACTATACCCAGAAATCTTTCAACCCAATTTGGGTCTTCATTTTTTACTCGTGTTTAATAATTAAAATGCAAATGTTTGACGGGCTCTACAAGCCGCGTTCTTTGAAACATTTAAAAAGGTTTCGATATTTCTTCAGTTTGGAATATGCGGCAATAAGTGCTGAAATTAAAAAAAATAATAATAAAATAAAGCAGATGGCGCTAATATAATAGAAAAACAGAGAAATTCCTATTAGCTGAGTGTTGAAACATTTTATGGAAATTTTCATGTTGTAAAATGTTTTTTTTATATATAAAAATGGTAGAAATTATAATATTGCTATGAAAAAATATTATCCCACCAAAAAGTATTCATTTAAAACAAATTACATTTCTTAATGTTTACTAATTAAACATTTCTAATGTTTAATTGCTTTTTATCAGCTAATTTTGAAACTAATATTTTTTTATTGCGTTACTCGTTTCTGCATACTCTAAAAACAATTAATACCAAAACTTTTTAAAACTTCTAAATTGTTAAACATATATTGTCCTTCCCACACGTTCGCTTTTCTTTACCATGTACAGTAATGGAAAAAAAGGTACCCCCCCCCTCATTAATTCTGCAAATAATTATGATAGAGGAAAGTTCCTGTTACAAAAACATTAAATTAAAATCTACTTGTAAACAATGTAGGACTTAAATTTTTTCTTAAGGGTCATTTAAGTACCAAACACCAACCTGAACTTTCTTTTTTCAATCCAATACCAACATTCAACTGTCATAAGATATTTTAAATCTTCCGTTTAAGGTATACCGAAATAAACTTTCAAGTCGTTTGGATGATAATTTTTTGAATTATTAACATTCAAAATTTAGAGTTTCTAAAGTTAAATTAAATTTTAATATTTTTAATAAATCTCTTGAATTTATCATCCTAATGTGATTTTTATATGTAGAACTAATACAAAAAACCCAAACATAGAGACATTGAGTTTGTAATATCAAAAAATTTAAAATGAGTATTATAAATTATGAAATTAATATTTGAAAAAAAAAATGAATTGCAACTTATGATATTTTTGATAGATTTATATTTTTTATATCCTGCTTTATGCGAACTTTCAAATTTTTCTTCCAAGTACCTCTTGATTTATGAAAAAATAATTAAAATGATAGCTTAAATGACTGTCTAAGATGCTGAGAAAAGCATAATTTGAAAAAATTTGTATATTTCTCATTTTGCAGAAACATTTTGGCTAACAATAGTCGACTTATATTGAGTGAAACGGCCATATCAGTAAGAAATAATACATTGAAAGAAGTCACATAGTCCTTCTGTAGAATGACAGCTTTGCGGTACTGAACTTCAATCATCACCTAAAATATGCTCATTTAAAAAATATTAATTTCTCTGAAACTAGTGGCACGAATTTCAAGAAAAATTGTTTTTTTGACGAATTGAAGTGTTCAAAATTTATATATGTTGTCCAATTCGGGTATTACCACTAAAAAAATAAAGTTTGAGTTTGTTTTTATGTTTTAATGTTTCCCTCTATGCAATTTTTATATACGCCATTTAAACGTAGGATTTATTTTCCAATAACTTTTTTTGTAATAATTTAATAAAGAGGTATTGATCACTTTTATCCCGAGAGAGTATATAAATTTCATATTAGTTACTATTCACATCTGTATACGAGCTGTCTGAGAAGGGATTATCGCAACTTTAAGTAACATTAATAATAGGTAAACTAAGAAGGGGATAGAAGAAAACTAGTTGAAGGCGCCAATACCAAAACTTTTTCAATCTCATGCGTACATCATAATATATCAAAAAGAAATTACACATGTTAACCCGCGAGTAGTCGCGACTTTTTTCACAACGTCATTAGTCGCGCTCGGTCTTTTCGCCGCTGGCCCCCCGCATACCAAATATATAAAATAAGAAATATTTTTCACCTAATATACGAAAATAACATTACAACAAACAAATAAATTTGCAGTTTTCTTAAATTATGCATTTTATTCATGAGATCTTGAGTAATTAGCAAAAGTAAAAATGAACTGACATTATTATTTTTACGTAGACTTTTTCGCCAATTTCAACTTTGTTTCTAAAAATATACCTGAAAGAAAAACAGAGGTGTCCTGTTACTTCATTAAGGTGGTCGAGAAAGCTTCAAAGTCAGCTACATGGTAGATCTCCGTTGTATTTTTATTGTGATGCAAGTTAGGAGAATATAAGTTATACGGGCGGCGAAAAGACCGACACGCGACTACTGACGGGTTAATACTTCAATATTATTAGTTCAATTAGTATCAACTTAAATTTTCCTTCTAAATTTCTGCTTCAGTCAATTAATCGGATTTTTAAAAAAAGTTAATGTGGATCGTAATATTTATTAAAATCGATAGTTTTCCATTTTTCTGCTGTCATCAGCTGTTTGCAAAAAGTCGGATAAGCAGGACGCGTGTTCCCGTCTCTGCACGAACCCATAAACAATTCAAAAATGAAAAATCGAGAAAATCGCTATCACTGTGCTCTTTTCCCTCAGAATATTTCGAAATTCAAAGAAAAACTGCTCGTTATAATCAAAAACATGCACAAAAGTTTTGATTCAATTTTATAAATAACTTCATGTATTTTTTGATGGTACAATAATAAAAATGCCATAGACATTGCTGTTACAGTGCACCTTTCCAGCAGATTTTTTTTCAAATTCAGTGAGGTCCTATTAGGCAAAAACAAATACTTACACAAAAAGTTTCATTTAATTCTATGTATAACGTCGTGATTTTTTCAATGATACAACATTGGAAATGGCACAAAAATCACTTTCCGGTGGATATTTTCAAATACTCGAAGGACTTAATAGTCATAGTTCAACACTTACACAAAATTTTGGTTTTATTCTATGCATAACTTCATACACTTTTCGATGATGATACAAAAATTGCTATTAAAGAGCTCCCTTTAGGCGGAATATTTCAAAATTGAAAAGCTGTTGCCACGTTTAAAATATATACAAAATTTGGTTCATTTCTATGCCTATCATTATATATTTTTTAATAGTAAAATGGCGATATTGATAGTAAAACACGTGCTGACAGACACACATTTTGTTTACGGGCATACTCAGAAAAATCTGAAAAAAATACAGAATGTTCTTTTCAGATGGGTAGAAATGTTTATAAAAAATTTTGACGGAACCTCCATACAACGTCCGTAAAAAATAATGAAAATTTCGTTTATTTGGCGATTTATCTTCGGTTGGAGAAAAAACGAAATTTTGAAAAAATTACGCTTTTACCTTTCGAATACTTTTTAAAGAAAAAACTTTCTATGTTCAATGTGTTTAAATAAGTTTATTTAAGTAATTTTAGATTTGCATTTTTAATTTGCTTTAAGTATAACTTTATCATATTATATTTTACGATTTAAAACAAAATTTAAATTGATAAAAATCGTTCCAAACTGAAAAATATGACACAGACGATTAGACATTGTTGCTATGGAAACCTCTTTTTGGATTGGAAATGTACGACGACAGTTTCCTTAACAGTGATTTTTATATCCGGTAAAGATGGTTAACTTAAAAAAAGTTGTGAATTGGAAAATAAAACAATGGCGAAATTTCATTCAAATCGGTAATGAAAAGAAAAATGAAGATGAAATATTTATTTAAACTTCTTTATAGAACATTTTTAATGAATATTACTGCAAATATTCAGACAGTTGAAAATGTTGTACAAAAAAATGTAATTTATTCTGAATAAGAGGAGTTATAACTAATAGTAAGGAAATTTTTGCGAAAAATCATACTTTACAAAAATCTCATTGGCAGATTTTAAATTTAAGCACTCAAATATTTAGATTTAATCCATTTTAGCCATTTTTAATCTGATTTCACTTCGTTTCCTCTGCATCGTATGTGAGAGTGCTTTTCGTCATGTGACTGATACGGATTAAGAAAAAATTACGCGGAACTTTTTTCTTTTTTTTAGAAATACGAATTAGTATTAACCGATTAACGCGCAGTGTTGCCGGGTCGGCAACACCTAAAGTTCCCCCTGTTTAGAGACACAAAAACTCAGTGAATATTTCAAAAACTACTCTAATGACTACTTTAAATCTTTTTTATGACTTCTAGATGGCAGCACCACAGATATCAAACTCTACTGCTTTTAAATAATAGGTAAAATGTTTTACTTATATGCACTTCACAGCAATGCTCTTCTTACGGCGCTTATCAATGCTTTACTTATGGGATGTTACCACTTCGGCAACAGCTGCATAATTAAAATGGTTAGTGCAATCTTTACAAAACAATGCCTGTGTACTCCTCTAGGTCTAAATAGATTGCCTATTTTTTTTTCCTCTTTAAATTCCAACTTTAAAGAGTAGTGCGCCGGAAAGGGTTAAAAAAATCAAGAGAAATGAGAGTAGGAATCGCACTTTGAGATCTCCGAGGTTACTCTAAAGTTTTTTTTCCAGTAAAATAATTAGACCCTATACATTTTTCCTAAATATATTTGCGAATGCTTAATAATTTGTAAATATGTGAGTCAACAATCTTTATTACGTTTCCCGATTTGAATTTTCAACGTTTCATAGCTTAAGAGTATAATCACTGTGACAGACAGACACAGAAGTGATTTTATAGTGGTTCCGTTTTTACTTTTTAAGTACGGAACACTAAAAATGAGTATGATGCGTAACGATTCGGTAGAGAATTATAAATTAATGATCAGGGGCGTACGAAGAAAAAACTGCGCCCGGGACAAAGTCTCAATTTGGTGCACCCCCCCAACCCCTCCATGAACTTTTTCTTGCGACAGGCTGAAAATGATGTTGGCTATATAAATTTGACGCCCCTTAAATTTCCGCGCGACCGAATCCTTCGCCCCCACTTTAGCATGTCGAGCAATTCCATCTCAGCTCAGGCAGGGCATGTCAAATCACCATCACAGATTTTTTTCAAAAAAATTCAGTAGTTAGAACTAAGTGATTTATAAAATTTCCTAAAAGGATTTTTCCCTAAAAAAATTATTTCTCTGATTACAGCACTTTAAAGTTCATGATAAAATTGGCAGTTTTCAGAAAAACTGAAAAACGCTCCATTTTGAAATGAACACAATAGCAAACATATTCAACATATTCAGTCAATTTATTTTTTATAAACAGTTATTAAACTGAATTTTACTTTGGCATAGTTTTAAAAAATATAGTGACATTTTTACTTAATTAAAAAAATTAGATTTTAAGTACAAAAAATATAGTTATTAGTGAATTTAAGATTTTTTTTCAGATTGAAAAAAAATATTTTAAACCTAAACATTGGTGGCAATCCAAAGACCTTTAATGGGAGTTTTACAGCAAATTTTATTTTAACTCTAAGGTGCTTACAACTTTTGTAATTCAATTTTAAATTATGCAAAATTTTGTAAAATCACTACTTTTGAAATGCAATTTCTCAAAAACACCATTTTTTAAAAATCTGATAATATGCTCAATTCATACCTTATTAGTCTCTAATAAATACCTTACAAGCAAATCGTGTGTTTTTGCTTAGAAAATTTTATATGATTTTTTGAAAATAACATGTTGTGTGTATTTTTCAACAGACCACAAAGGCAAGCTCTTCCTTATTTAACCGAACTTGTAATGTAATTAATATTTCAAACTAAAAAATACATCACTAGTACATAATTATTACTATTAAATTATAGCTAATCATTTGCTTAAATTTAAAATTGCGTAAAATACAGTCAATAATAAAATTAGTATTGATCATATGTCATTTCATTCCATACTCATAAATGTGCTAAATTCATCTACAGTGTGTTAAATATTTTGTTATATAGTATGGATATGATATATTAAAATGCAAATACATACATTACAACTGAATTAGATTTTTTTTCAAGTTTAGTTTTTTTCCAATTAGTTTTTTTTCTCAGAAAACCAGAAGATCAAGCTTTTTCTTATTTCTCTGTATTTATAATAATATTTTTTAATGAAAAAATAATAATATGCACATTATTATGGCAGATAAATATAAGCTAATCTTCAAAAATTCCTATTCATAAAATTAAATAAGCCAAACCCCTTTAAAAAAAAATCTGCGCTTGTGATGCATTTTGACTTTGCTGAAAATTACTCACTAATACTTCCAAATGAAGTACAAAGCTACCACTGGCAGAATACTCAGATATCGTTAGTTACCTGCACAGCATACTTTAGAGAAGAAATAAAGAGTTTTATCATAGTTTCTGATGATTAACTCATGATACAGCTCATGCTGTTTGTGACATAGAAAAAGTAAAAAAAAGAATTATTTAAGTTGTACCAATTACAAACACTGGAATCACCTGTGTATATATCAGATGGAGCTGGAGCACATTTTAAAAACAAGTATCAGTTTTATGAATTGCACAAAAATAAAATTGTACTGAAGTAGAGGATATTTTCAGGTACTGGCCATGTTAAAAGTGCATGTGATGCTATTGGGGACTGAGACAAGCACTATGTAACAAAATTTAATCTCCAAAAGGAACCAATAAAAGCTATCCAAAATTCTGTCTCATTTGTTGCTGAACTATCTTCTCTGCTAAAAAATAACATTCTAGTCCATCCAGACAGAAATATTATTCAAACCTATAGAACTAATAATGAGAAAGAATATGCTAATGCAAAATCTATTGTTGGTATTAGATATAAACATTATAGGGTGATTGTAAATAATGAAAATTATATGGAACGAGCAAGTAAAAATGAATTGACAAAAGTTGAAACCTTCAGCCAAATGAAAAGACAATATTCAATACATAGTTTCCAAATCGGTGATTTCATTGGATGCATTTATGAAAATAATTGGTGGATAGGACAAATCAATGGTATATCAATCACAAGAACTAAATGACATTAAAATATCATTCATGTACCCTACATGGTCCGTAGATAAAGCATTCCAGTGGCCAAAAGAATCTGGAAAGGAAAAATATGAATGCGCATTACCATTGGAAAATGTGCTTCTAGAAACAGAAAAACCAGTTACAATAGGACAATCTGAGCGACTTCATACCTTCAACGATAAGGAGTTGAAGTTAATTTAAGAAACTTTCACTACCTAATTCTTCTGTTATGTATGTATTTGCACATTAATATATTATATCCATACTATATAACAAAATTTTTACACACTGTAGATGGATTTAACACATTCATGAGTATGGAATGAAATGACATATGATCAATACTAATTTTATTATTGGCTGTATTTTACGCAATTTTAAATTTAAGCAAATGATTAGCTATAATTTAACAGTAATAATTATGTACTAGTGATGTATTTTTTAGTTTGAAATATTAATTACATTACAAGTTCGGTTAAATAAGGAAGAGCTTGCCTTTGTGGTCTGTTGAAAAATACACACAACATGTTATTTTCAAAAAATCATATAAAATTTTCTAAGCAAAAACACACGATTTGCTTGTATGGTATTTATTAGACACTAATAAGGTATGAATTGAGCATATTATCAGATTTTTAAAAAATGGTGTTTTTGAGAAATTGCATTTCAGAAGTAGTGATTTTACAAAATTTTTCAAAATTTAAAATTGAATTACAAAAGTTGTAAGCACCTTAGAGTTAAAATAAAATTTGCTGCAAAACTCCCATTAAAGGTCTTTAGATTGCCATCAATGTTTAACTTTAAAATATTTTTTTTCATTCTGAAAAAAAATCTTAAATCCACTAATAATTATATTTTTTATACTTAAAATCTAATTTTTTTAATTACGTAAAAATGTCACTATATTTTTTAAAACTATGCCAAAGTAAAATTCAGTTTAATAACTGTTTATAAAAAATAAATTGACTGAATATGTTGAATATGTTTGGTATTGTGTTCATTTCAAAATGAAGCGTTTTTCAGTTTTTCTGAAAACTGCCAATTTTATCATGAACTTTAAAGTGCTGTAATCAGAGAAAAAAATTTTTTAGGGAAAAATCCTTTTAGGAAATTTTATAAATCACTTAGTTCTAACTACTGAATTTTTTAAAAAATCTGTGATGGTGACTTGACGCATATCAGTACTGTCTGCCTGAATTGAGATGGAATAGCTCTGTCGCTGTTAATGATCTTTGTTTGTTTCTTTTCCTTAATAGGTTCTACTACGCCTTTCTGTCTTTAAATTTAAAGGTTACGGGTCAAGCTGTGATACACCAGATTTTGTACTCTTAAAAGATATGCGGTACTTTCTGTAGCATTTGTCAGCCTTATATTCCTTTCCATATCTTCTTTAAATAGCATCCAAACAACATTATATGCGTTCATTCTCAAAACCTTTATTTTAAACAAAAACAGAAAACGATTTAATATTCCGGATACTACAACAAAATCTTAAAAAATAACTGAAAGTGAAAGTAAATTTTTGTAACTTTCAAAATATAAAAGAAATAAATTATATAATTGAAAAGAAATGTCAGGTTGTCTATAACTTAAAATAGATATCTGCAAAACATAATACACACAAATACTTTTTCAAAATAAAATTAAATGTAGCAACAAGCAACATGTATAATACAAAATAATAACAAAAATAATAATAAATTCTTTCATGATTTAAGTTTAAATTCATTAAATATTGCACATTCTACAAGTCAATAAAAATCAATTTTCAGATTCGTTAAAATTGTCTGCTTTTGGCGTGGAAATATGCTGCTCGCCAAATCGTGCGTTGCTTTCAGATTTTCACGCCAATTATTCCAAAGTATTTTATTTTTTTACACATTTCCTATTGTAATTCCGCCGCTAAATTTGACTGATCCTTTATTACCTACATGAGTAGTTTAATTCGTTTTATTTTTTCAAAATATTCTGAGTATGGCCACAATGGAGACCTTCCTTGTTAGTAAAATTATTTTCTTTTTACAGAGAAGTTAAAGCAAATCCTTTGTTCAATCTTGGTCCTGTGCAAAGCTCACCTTGACAGCAGGGTGCAAAGTTGCAACGCCGTCTTGATCTGTGCCGTGTTTTTCCAGATAGGTTTTTAATTAACTTTTAAAGACAAAACAAACAAAATGCAAACAAAATGCAAAACAAAATGCAAACTAGTCGCGAATATTTATTGATTAATTCTAATTAAATTAATCTGTATTTAACAATTTGACATTTATTGCTGTTATATTGCTATTGGACATTGCATTACACCAATTTATCATTAAAATTGTTATGTAGGCTATTAAAGGCAATGATGCATGGAGCACGCCGGCCCTGTGATTGGATGGTTTCGATTCGTCCCCGTTCTGCATGTTTAAACCGTCCATGTATTTAAGGATTAATATCTCAGATAATTACCGACGATTTCTTTCGAAAATCCTTATTAACAATGCTTTAAATGTCTGCTTCGATAGGTACCGCCAGCGCTCCTCAACATATTTTCTGAATATCCGCAGATCAAAATTTGTGTCAATCAAAAAAAAAAGTTTTTTTTTCAAAAACCATGGGAACTAGAGTATTCTCTATAGTTTACCTGCAACTTTTAAATTAACTCTACTACCTATAATTTTTTTTTCATAATTTTAGTTTCATTAAATTTGGAAATATACTGGCAGGGGACATATTTATATCTACCCTTTGGACGATATTTCTGAAAATATAATACCTAAAATTAAAAGAAACGTAATGTTTGAGTTTAGCGTAACAAAAACTTTGACAATGTACTCCACACGGTATACAAAAAGAGTACTTTTATTATAAAGTAATTTATATAGAATCGCTATATGTTTTCTTAAATACATTAATGAATGTTTAATAATCTGTATGTACGTAGATTAAAAGTATGTATTACTTCCTAAAGTATGAACTTTTCACGTTCGATAGTTTACGAGTAAAATGGCTGTGACATCAGACACAGTAGTGATCTTATAATGGTTTCGTTTCACTTTTTAAGTACGGAACCCATAAAAAATCAATATTGCATTTCTCTTAAAAACAAAAGCATACTAAGTCATAATATTTTTATCAAGTTTTTCTAATGATATAACTAGTTCTTTTATTTGCAAGAGGTGGGGAGATGAGTTTCAAAAAGACAAGAGAGGAAAAGGAGGTCAGCACTTATTCCCTAATATTTTAAAAGACTAAGACATTTGGTCATTTTTGGACAATTTTAGCCATTTTGCATATTTTAAATGTAATTACAGACTGTTGCCATGGAGGATTGTACCATTACATTAGTAAGCCTTGGCATTTAACTGTAATTTTATTCATATATATATACAGTTTTATCGAATTTATTACAATTTATCTAGCAATTTGTAATTAATCAGTCACTTTATAAATTATGAAAAAAAGCGTATTTTGAGAATGATTAAGAATTTAATCATTCCTAAATCATTTCAGGTATTAATGTAAACTGAAAAAAAATTCGAATAAACATTAACCTCTTCAGTCCTGGAGTACCCATTTGGGTACATTAAAACAAAAGCCAAAATTTCACCCAAATTTTTTTATAAATGCATGGATTTCTGCTAGCACTATTCAGATGCATCACAGTGTCCTATATTACCAATAAATGTGCTATATGTTTAAAGATGGAGGAGCCATGTGACTTTGAAAATGGGACATTTCCAAGATGGATGACATAAACAATTTTCCAACGACTTCAAGTCAAAGTATGTGAATAATACAAATTTTTGAGTGAATTAAAAACAATATATTGTATTTTTTATAAACTATAATGTTTCAAGAATGATTTGGAGTTGTTTATAAATGTTGTTCATATGTGCATGGATGTGAAAAACATCTGTAAATATGTTGTACCCATTTGGGTACAACGGGTCTTAACTATACATTTCCAGCTAAAGAAACTAATTTTCTGCGTAACTATTGTGTACACTTGGTTATTAAAAAAAATTTAGCAACGAATAAATTATTTAATTTAGTCTTACAAAACAATTTAAAAGGACCTTTTTTCCTTTTTTAAAATAACATGAAGTAATATACTGAATTTACTGCTAAAATATGTCATAATTTTTAATAACTTTAAAAATTTTTAACACGCTTTGAAAAGTTGCACAGTTGTACAAGCCCGCATGTATTAGTCAAAAAAGTCTATATAATAAATTATACTTTATTAGAAGATTATATTTAAAAGATATGTATACTATTACAAGATATATATAGTATATGTATAGCATATATCAGTGGCGCACGGTAATAACCAGGTAAGGCACGTTTTTAACATTTTGAGTAATTAACGCTTAAAGTATTCAAATGTCTTTTTATCATTACTTTTATAAAATAGATTAGAACTTAATAATTTTCATTACATTCAATTAGGATATAAGAACCTCTTTTTTTTAACCAAAATAGCTATATAAAAATGGTTTTTATTAATTGAGAACGATTATTACTGTTTTTTCAATTTTAAATGAAAATTTATGTCGCCCTATGACGGGAAGTATTCGATTTTTTTTTCAGTACTATGGCAGATGAAAGCAGTCTTTTAAAGCTACATTTTCCCAAATTATCTCAATTTTTTTCAAAAATGTGCCTTACCTGGTTATTACCTGAAGCCTTAGATCTAGTATAGTAGCAAGATATGTATTACAATTATTACAAGATATGTATAATATTTTTGCGCAAAACATAACTTTAGGTAAAAAATCATTTATGTTGTTTAAATTGATATAATTTTTAACAATAAATAGGTTTATTTTTGTAAAACAAAATTGGTTTTATTTGTTTAAAAAATGACACTTTTACTCAATTGTGACCCAATGTACCCATATGGGTACAAACATTTTAACTATTTAAGAATTTTAAAAATAAAAAACTAATTTTATTTTCTTTTTGGTAAGCCTAAAAGCACCATAATTTGCTAATGAAATAATTTTTCTATGCAGTAGATTTTTCTCGGGACTGAAGAGGTTAAATTTTCCCATAAACATAATGACAAACAATACAACAAGTAAAATAATCTCAACTTACAATGCTTAATCGTAAAAAGTTTTGTAATTAAAAAAAACAGCAAGATATTTACTTCCAAACAATTTCAATCTTAGTAATCTGTTAAATTTAAAAATCCATTACTTAATGAGAATTTAAGGTAAAAAACTTTATAACTGTAAAGAAAATAACTTCTAAAGTGAAAAAGTAAGACGAAATATTCGAATTTAAATGTAATTGAGGTGTATTTATTTGAATGCATTTTACTTCTTTTGCATCTTTATGCTTTTATATTAAGTATTAATTTAAAAATAAAGAATTTTAATTAACTTCATACTTACGATTTAATGATGAAATATTTCCTCAAACAGTGAAGTTTTATGCTTTAAAAATAGATGAAACATTAATCATGATTAATTGTAATGTCGAACTTTATTACAGTAATGCAAAATTCCTAATGAAAAGGAAAAATATATACGTAATTTATACTGGAAAAAGGTTTTAAGCATCGCAACAAGGATAAAACATATGTGTGCATGTGTGGTTCAACAATTATCGTCCCTGATGTTGTAAGGGAGTGACCTTTGTAATAAAGGCATTCTAGTATTTCTGAGATCGTGACGTCAATAATTTAACATGTGTAAGCGTGAAAGCGACATCTATCCTCTCTTTTACTTTAATTTTCTAGAGCGTGTGTGTCTCTTTCGGATTCTACAGTTAGGTCGCGGTTAGTAGTAATATGTAAATTTGAAGTATCTCAGTTTGCAGGATATAAAAGCTTGGAGTTTGAGTGTGTGTGTGTGTCTGTGGCGACGTTAGCCAGCAGAGTGTGTCTAGCGATATTAGCCAGCGAAGTGTGTCTCTAGCGGCGATTGCCCGCTGGTGTCTAGCAGAGTGTGTCTAGCTGCGTTGATTGATCCAGAGCAAGCGATATCGAGTGTTAGAGAGCCTCCAGTGAGTTGCTAAGGCGTTTTGGAATTTGACTCGAGAAGTTGGCCAGTGGTAAGAATTTAATAGTAATTACGTTGATCATCTCAAAGTTAATAAAGAAATATATACAGCCACGGGCTGTCTAATAAGATTTTATCTAGCAGCTTAGCCGAAAGATAGCTGAGAAGTAATCAGAGGTGCCCCGATTGAGCTAGTTCCGGAGCTGTGAGTATGAATTTAATCTTTTAATAGTGTTCGCAGTTGTTAAAATTACGGACTTGCTCCACTCCCCTTGAGCCTTTATCTTTTTTAATGAACTGTTTTTTTTATCTTATGTACTGAGTTATGTCTGCATTTAACACCCAGTACGAGCACCCAACCGTTGCAATGTGTATAAAATATTTGTACTATGTACTATAGGTTGATGCGGAAAAGGAAGCCTCTCGTACAAGCAAGATCTTCATACGGGCATTCTCTGAATAATCTGAATAAATTACGGAATATTATTGTCATGAGGATTTATACGCTTTAAAAAAAATCAGCAGGATCTCCATACAGCGTTCATAAAAAAATAATGAAAATTTCGTTATTTGGCGATTTTTCATCGGTTGACGACGGAATTAAATTTCAACATGTAATACTTAAATATCAAATGCACTTTAAGGAAAAAACTGTTTCATGTCGAACTTGTTTAGATAAATTTATCTTAAACAACTTTTGTTTTGTCAGTATCAGTTTTTTTTTTTAAGAATAATTTTGTTATATCGATATTTATATGTATTTACAGAAAATTTATGATTTAAAACAAATTTAATATTTTAAATTAATTATAGTTGTTTTAAACTCAAGGTCCAATTAGCATAGCTGATTCGATTATGTTACTATGGAAACAACTCATTTTTATTTTAGAGTATACATGGATATAACTTTTCTCAATATGAATTTTTTATATCCTTACTAATATTATAAATCGGAAAGTGAGTTTGTTTGTTTGTTTGTTTGTTTGTTTGTTTGTTCCGCTTTCACGCCGTAACTACTGAACCGATTGCTTTGAAATTTTGCAGACGTAAAGTTAGAAGTCCGGATTAAATAATAGGGTAATTTTTATTTATTTTATTCAAATATTTTCCTTAATAATTCAAAATTTAATTATTTTTCATACAAAATCAATAGGCATTTTTCAGATAAAATTTAACCATTTTCCTTTCCTGTTGCCAAGAAAATAAAAAATTGGAATAATAATTTTTCAGCGGCGATGAATTTTTAATAGAAAACTTCCACGCGAAAAACTATAATAAAATAATTTAAAGGAAAATAAATATGACGTCATGTTTGAAATAAAAATAAAAGGTGTATTTTTTATAATACATTTAACAAGGATATTTGTTTAGTTAATGGGAATCTTTGTGTAAAATATGGTGACATAAATTAAAAGTAAAAAGAATGAAAAAGAATTATATTTTTAATAAAATGGTTCACTCATGAAAATGTGACGTCATAGTTGAAATAAAACAGGTACTTTATAGCAGTCGTTAAAAATACAAGGGGTATGAATATCAGTAGCTAATGGAGCGAGATAAATAATGACGTCATATTTAAAATGAATCAGAAATATTTTTTACTTATACTAATTAATAAGTTATAAGTTACATACAAATGAATATTTTTATTCAAAACTCATAATTATCAATGGAAGAAATTTTTTGTGGGGAAAAGTTGGAAAATAAAATCTCTGATTAATATATTTTTGGCTCGATTTTTTAACACTTTCGAACAAGGTTGAAAAGTTATTAAGCTTTCGGTTTGTCTGTCTGCCTGGTCGCTTTCTAACTTTCGTAAATATACTCCGATTTCCATGAAATTTTTGGACGTTCTTAACGTTTACCTAGCACGAATACCTATTGAAAATAAAGTTTCTACCATGATTAGTTTATTTACAGGGATAGTCAAAAAATTTCCTTATATTACGGCATTATGGGGGAAAATCGTTTTAATTAAATTTAACGATGTTACAGCCTGTAGAACATATTCAAATTTATATGCATTTACAAAGTGCACTAAAAATATGCATTTTGTAAAGTATGTAGTGAAAAGGGCACTTACTATTCATTTACAGGGTCAGACAGAAGAATTCCATTGCATAGGAATAAAGGGAGGAACAGTTTCCGACATATTTTAATTATGGTAAACGATTTCATGTATAATCAAATTGATATATGTTGCTGAGGCTTAATGTAAGTTATTTCATGCATAATACGAAGTTCATAGCATTTATAGGGACACACAAAAGATTTCAAATATTATATATTCTATCCGAAGTACTGTATATCATGGATGATGACTGTTGCATGGATGAAATGCATTTTGCATTATGATATGTGCTTTTAAGTTTCGCTAAATGTATGCAGATTAAATGGAGAGTATAAATGGTAATAGTATAAATAGTTAAATTTAGATATACAGGGTTACACAAAAGATCTCGAAAAGGTTATTGAATATGAGCGTAATTTACTTAAAGGTGGTTTTTAAATAAAATATGCATTTTTATTTTGAACTGCATTTAGTAAACAAAGAAATGTTTGTAGTATATATATATAATGATAAACAGGGTCCCGCAAAGAACTGGATACAAGGTTGTCTTCGGATGATAATTTCTGAAAATGTAATTTAGGTAGTAATCTATACTAATATTATAAAGAGGAAAGATTTGATTGTTTGTTTGTTTGTTTGAATTGAATAGGCTCCGGAACTACTTGACGGATTTGAAAAATTCTTTCACCGTTGGAAAGCTACACTATTTCCGGTGAACATAGACTAATTTTTAATTGATTTAATAAAATATTTTTCTTAATAATTCAAAATTTCATTATTTTTCATAGAGAATCAATTAAAGTTTTTCCGATAAAAAATAACCATTTTTCTTTCCCGTTGCCAAGAAAATGTAATCTGGTATAATATTAATAATAAATTAATTAATTCAATTAGTAATTATGGAACAAAACAATTTGTATGATTTTAAAATAGAAAAGAAAAATAATGAAATAGTTTACTGATAAATAAACGACTATTACTGGATTACCACGGGAGGCATAAAATCGCAATTTTGTTGTAATCGTGCCAACGTGATCCGTAGATGATATCTGCATCTAAATATTATTGGCAATATTATTGTTTATAAAATTTGTTTACATTTTTTGGCACTATTACATTATTTGGCATTACTTGATCTCCCATCGTCCAAAAAACTGTCGCCAAAGTATAAGGTTAAATATCAATAATGGATGATCGTAAATGTCACATTCTTTTGACATTAAATATGTTTTGCAAATTGTTACGTCGTCTACTAATTTTAATTCGATATTTTATCTCTTTTTATATTAATATTTTAGTAATTTATTAATTCTTTGGTTATTTAAAATAAAAATTATATCCATTTGTATAATTTGGCGAAATTGATCGACGGAATAATCAAATGGAACCAATTGTTTATTTGCACTCTATATGGATATTTAGGTTGATAGAATTAGCGTACTTATCGAGTCTCCGCCAAGTCATATGCCAAGCAGACATTAAATCGTGTTTTAGCCTTATCTTTCTCATCTGCAATTATTTTACCATCACTAAAAAGGGGTACTTCTAGGTTATCCCGTGACCAATTTCGCCAAATTATACAAATCGCCAAACTAAAAGCCAAATTATACATGTTGACATAATTTTAATTTTAAATAACGAAAAAACAAATAATTAGTAGAATATTAATAAAAATATTAATAAAAAGTCGAAATAAAAATCCCTTAATGACATTTTAAACACGTGAATCGCATTTAATGTCATTGAATGTGACATTCACGATCATCCATTATTGGCATTTTTTAATCTTATAGTTTGGCGATAAATTCTGGTCGACGGGATAACCTAGAAGTACCTAAAAAAGAAATATTTTGAATGTGAAAGAAAAATCATTATCATGAAAAAATATTTGCAATTAATTTATCATTCATTCTAATAAAAAAACGGTACTACTAGGTTATCCCGTCGACCAAAAAATTATCGCCAAACTATCAGATTAGATGCTAATAATGGATGAGCGTGAATGTCGCATTCAATGACATTAAATACGATTCACGTGTTTAAAATGTCATTAAACGATTTTTATTTCGACTTTTTATTAATATTTTACTAATTATTATTATTTTTTTTTGTGCATATTTTAGTGCATTTTTTCATGCTTAATTGAATGGTACTAAGCAAATTCTTTTAAATCCAGTACTTGGTGAGATACTTCATATATTCCTAATTTGGCGGTGTCTTCGGCGCAAAAACCTGAAATTTTGAATCCTTATCTATATATATATATCTTTCCTTTAGGAAGTTCATCGGATGGTCTAAAATAATAACATGTTTCACCATACCTCAGAAGCAAATTCAGGTAGAAGCAATTCAAGTGGAATTCAAGATAAAAAAAACCTACTAAAAAAATCTGAATTACTTTTTGTCAATTATTTAGTCATTTTACAGGTATTTTGTCGTCAAAATGAACTTTGAACTGACCAATGTAAGATTACATAAATCAGACAAAAATTGTGGGTATTTTATTCGATATTAAGATTGTTTATTTAAATATGTTTCGTTTGATTCAAGATTATTTTAGAGATACTGACCAGCGTAGCGGGCGGAGCCTGCTAGTATGAAAATATTTTTTCCAGTGATAAATCAAATAAATAAAGCAACAAACAATATATATATGCAATATAATATGTATCTACATGTATATAATATATTAAACTTCTCATTTTTTACGTTTAAATTCATTAATTACCATGTAAACGCATTCTAAATATTTAACAATTTGCATTTGAATTAATTATTTCCAGCTGAGCGAAAAATTGCCCAGGCCGGGAATCGAACCCAGATACTTGGCTTACAATTACTACTTAGCTTACTTGGCTTACTTAATTCGTATGATAACTTTACCAATCAGTTTGATTGTGTTAAAAATAATAGTATATCTACCTATCCATCGTTATATGGAGTTCCATTACCTGCGGTTTATTCTGCGAGCTGTTTCAAATAACAGACCAGATGTTACGACCAATAAGGTTATATGAGCGAAAAATCCGAGCCGGCTATCGCCCAGATAGCTTAACAGGTAAAGCATTGGCCTTGTAAGCCAAGTATCCGGGTTCGATTCCCGGCCTGGGCAATTTTTCGCTCAGCTGGAAATAATTAATTCGTATGATAACTTTACCAATCAGTTTGATTGTGTTAAAAATAATAATTTGCATTTGCTTTAGACTCGTTTGTTTTTGGCGAGAAAAAATGCTGCTAACCAAATCGCGTGACGCTTTCGTCTTTTCACACCAAATATTCAAAAATATTTTATTTTTTACTGACTTTCTACTGTAATTCCGCTGCTAATTTTGACTAGTCCTTTATTGCACTCATAAGTAGTTTAATTAGTATTTTTTTCAAAAAATTCTGAGTATGGCCAGTATGGAGACCTTCCTTGTTAGATACCTATGAGTTAAATTTTAGAACCGTAGATGCTAAACAGATTTTATGGAGCGAGGGATGAATTTTAAAAACATATTTAAAAAAAACTGTAAAAGCTGGGGGGGCGGAGGAGGAAGGTCAGTTTGGAGTTTATGGGGGCAAGATTTGTGACAATGGATAAGATGTGGCTACATCACAATGATCCCGAATACAAATGGCAGTAGTCACGTCTCATGCACTGTCACAAATCTAGACGTGTAAGCTCCAAACCAGCCTTTTACTCCCACTTCCACTCTTTCACTCCCCTCTCCGAAAATATGTTATATAGCAGCTATGGTTCTAAAATTGAGTATACATAGATATTAGAATCAATATTCTACATCAATCATCGCACTACAAATATTTTACATGCACTAGGGACAATAATTGTTAGCCACACATATATAAACTTAAATATTACTCGTACCTCACTATTAACTTTATTGTATTAATGCCATATAAGTTATAAAAAAATCTAAAGTATATACTACGACGATAGCACCAACTATTATTTTTAATAACCTTCAACATAGTTGGAAAGAGTCAATGAATTTTGTGCTCTCACTCGAGTAAATGTTGTCCGATTGCCACGAAAATGTTATTACATATCTATGAGAACAATAACGCCATGCAAACAAACCTATAAAATAAGATGGAATAATGGTATGTAAATTGTCCATTTCTAAAGATACAAACTCTGCTGCCCTAGAAATTGACAAATTTCTCTTACTTACTATTTTCTATAATATCAGGATGCTGTAATGTCAATTTATATTTTATTCTTCTAATAAGAAAAGGTTAGCAGTACTTGAACATACAGATTTCCCTTCATTCTTTACTTTTCAACATGACAATAACGCTTTCTCGTGTATAAACTAAAACATAAATCCTCTTCGTATATGGTTCCAGATTTGAAAAAAATCGATCGAAGTATTAACGCGATCTATTTATTGTGCAGTATATTATAATCTTCAAACAACCTTCAGAGCACATCCAAAATCTCCAAAAACATTTTGAAGGTATATGAAATTCACTACAAAATAAATTATTTCCTAATAGATACATAGTCTTCAGATCGCAGAACTTAACGCGTAAATTTTAGTTCAAGTATTGTGAACGCGACTTTTCCAGCAATAAGGTCTACAAATGAAATAAATTAACTTCTAGCGGTGATATGTTATTCAAATGACTTAGAGCATATGTGTACAGACCCAGTAGGTGACATCTCCCAGATTCCTCCATAATTATACATAACATTAGCACTTAGTATTATTAAGCACTCCGGAACTAAAACACCAGGACACCTTACAATAATTTATATTTTTCTTTGTTTCATAAATGTGCATTTTTTCTAAGACACCTATTGATATTTCCCACTAAAAATAAAACTTTTGTTTTCATATATACCTAATAATAATCTTTTGAAATAAAAAGACACCAGACTTTCTTTTATGTGTGCGAGTATACATTTTATCAGGAATTTTATTTCCTTATACGCGCTTCATATTTCGGCTAAGCGTCTTCTATCGAGGGTTTTTGGATCTACAACTTTTTTTATTAAAATAAATAAAAGTTTTACTCAAATTCAGTCATAAAAATGCTATTTCTAATCATCGGTATTTCATTTTCAAATAATTTATCAAGTTGGGATTAATGTTTGAATCATTCGTTATAGAGGGTGGTCATAAAAAAACTTTGCCGATATATGGAGCTCTAGCGGCCAGTCCGTTCAATCGATCGAGGTGAAATTTCAGATATAGATAGCTATTCAGAGGTATGAGCTCGAGATTCTCAGAACGGCAACAAAATGGTGCTCACGGTTACGGTTATAGTTACAGAAACTCGAAATTTTCCAATGGCAACACTCATTTGTTTTCGTTACAAAATGCTCAGCGCATGAGAAAACCCTAAAGAGAGTTGGAACCGTACGTGTATAGCAAGAAAAGGACACGTTATGCACGCACAAAAACTGTTCTGCGAATCCCTCCCCCCTTGAAAAACATGATTGGGGCGCAAGGAGTAAATTTGCATATGATTCAGAGTCAGTACACTAATCTCTGATCACAACACAGATCGAAGAAGACTTTTATTTTGATTACATATTTTCCACATGGGTGCCATCACAGGCAATTACAGACTGCATGGTGGCGATTGTGGACAATATAGCCGAAAGTTACATCGCATGAGGGAGGTTTGCTATCTCACGTTCGATAGAATCTTTCAAATCCGGCAAAGTTTGCGGATTGCACATGTACACTCTTGATTTTAGATATCTCCAGAACCTGAAATCCATAGGAGTGAGGTCGGGGGATCGCGGAGGTTACCAGTTAAGGTAAAATGTGCCTCCTCCGTTCATAATATGCGAAAAGGTCGATCGTTATCTCCATCATATTGGATAAGAAATTCATTAACAAAGACTATATGTTGTTCATGGTCTCTCACTTCCAGCATCTAGCCGCTCTTTTACCGGTAAAGAAACATGCGGATTACAGAGCGCAGTAACTTTAAGACGATTAATTTTTGTATATCAAATAAACGAGATGCACCTTTTGTAGTTTGCTTGTGTCCTCTGGTCACTATGAGATGCACTTGCATAACAGTATCCTCAGGAACAGTTGGTCGTCCGGATCGCAGACTATCACAGGTGCAGCCAATTTCTTCGAATTTCATTACTACATCACTAACAAGGAAGGTCTCCATTGGGGGCATACTCAGAATTTTTTGAAAAAAATACGAATTAAACTACTCATGTAGGTAATAAAGGATCAGTGAAAATTAGCGGCGGAATTACATTATTAGATATGTAAAAAAATAAAATAGTTTGGAATAATTGGCGTGAAAAGCTGAAAGCGACGCGGGATTTGGCAAGCAGTGCATTTCCTCGCCAAAAGCAGACGATTTTAACGAATCTGAAAATTGATTTTAATTGAATTCACTGTTAAAAATCTGCAGCATTTACTGCAACGTCACCTCACTACTTTTATAGAATATCTCTCTTCTGACCAATGAGAATGCTCCATAGCACGGCGAATTGACCGTGTCATGCACTGTTAAAAATCTGCTGCATTTTGTTGCAACGCACTCCACCGCTTGTATATAATATCTCTATTTCAACCAATGAGAAAGCTCCATTTCATGGCCAAGTAACCGTTTTCTATACAAGCAAGGGAGTGCGTTGCAACAAAATGCAGCAGATTTTAACAGTGTATTTTTCAATTTGGAACAATTTTAATCAATTTAAATTGTGTTTTAAATGATAAAGTATATTAATTTCATTTTGTTATAAGTACATATAAACGTATATGACAAAATTACACTTAAAGTAAAGTAAAAATGCAAAACTAAAATTACTTAAACTAAACTTATTTAAATAAATTGAACATAGAAAGTTTTTTCTTTAAAAAGTATTCGAAGCGTAAAAGCGTGTTTTTCAAAATTTCGTTTTTTCGCCAACCGGAGATAAACCGCCAAATAAACGAAATTTTTATTATTTTTTTACGGACGTTATAAGGAGGTTCCGCCGAAAATTTTTTTATAAACATATATAACTATACGAGAAGAACATTCTGTAATTTTTTCAGATTTTTCTGAGTATGCCCGTATGGAGACCTTCCTTGTAAGAGCTTGTGAAATGCATAAGCCACGTATTTGGCGATGGTTCCGACGGTAAACGCGCGAGGTTTTCGCTCATTCATCTCATTTTGATAATAGTTTTGCCAACTCACCACGAATGAAGTCATTTTGTTGGCATCTGCGTGCTCCGACTGAAGAACTAACATTCCCACTCTACGTTTTATCCGTTTTCAACACTGATTGTCTGGCAAACGATGCCCCGTGATTGGTATTTTGTCTCTGTAATATTCAAATTTTCTTCGTGTGCCTTAGTCGTGTTTTTTTTTGGGGGGGAGGGGGGGGGCGTTCATACAGCTGATTTTCTGCGAGCACAACGCGTCCGCTTATTGCAATAACCATACCGTTCCAACGCTTTTTTAGGATTTTCTCATGCGCTGAGCATTTTGTAACGAAAACAAATGAGTGTTGCCATTGGAAAATTTCGAGTTTCTGTAACTATAACTGTAACCGTGAGCGCCATTTTGTTGTCGTTCACAGAATCTCGAGCTTATACCTCTGAATAGTTATATCTGAAATTTCCCCTCGATCGGTTGAACGGACTGGCCGCTAGAGCTCCATATATCGGCAAAGATTTTTTATGACCCCCCCCCCCCTTGTACATAAAATAAACAAATCTGATGAATCTCATTCAATGTTTATTTCCTCTGTTCTGACATCTCTGTTATACTACACTTTGTTTAAGGGTATCTGGGATATGATTTAAAATAATTTTCATTTATTGTGTTAAAAAAATGTGATAGTTAACCAAATCATTTAAAAAGAGAAAAAAAATGTTAAATATTCGCATATATAAATTTTTAAATATTAAAAATTGGAAAATTATTTAAAAAGTGGGGGTAAATTAAAAACATTGCAACTCAAAGTAATATTTGTAGAATTTCATTTTTTTTTTTTTCAAATTTAATAGACAAAAATATATAAACTTGAATTTTTATTCTACATTAAAAAAATATTTATTTAAATAAAAATGAAAAATATTTAAAATAAAAATTTGAAAAAAAAAATGATGTAACTTTTTCATTGTATTTTTAAAAGTAATCTTTTTTTTTTCAAATTTACTGAATCAAAATTAAAGTAAAATAACTTAAAAAGATATGTTGCAAGATAGAACCATTTATCTTTAACCGTTCTAGTGTTATAACAATTTAAATAGGAGAACTGGAGGAAATCTATCATGAAGGAGAATGTATTTTCACAAGAGGTTGTTTCCACAGATAAATCAAAACATAAAAATTAATATTTCATTTTCCAATTAAGATAGAAACATGACTGAAACGTCATTTTAAGCATTAAAAAAACCAAAGAAGTTTTTAATTTAATAAAAGTTTTTTAGAAACTGAGAAGATTTTTTTTGCCCCTAACTTACGTAAGTTAATTTATGGCTTTCCTTGTTCTGTTTTGCATTATCAGCGCAATAATACTGTTACTGGCATTCAATTTTGTCTGTAATTGTAACAATGATAAAGATCACTGCATTACCTTTATGTTATCATTTTTATTTTTATTATTAACTTTGAATGGAAGCAAGTGTTCCAGGAACCTTAAAACCTTTATGATTTTTGTTCTATGTACTGTGCAAATTTATTGCAATTTTTGCACTTTTAAAATCATTTAATTTTACATTAAATAACAATATTTTGCGAGGTAGCGATATTTGTGAAAGCCTTTACTTACAATTTGTTAAAATTAATTTTATTTTATAATATAAATTGGACGATTTCCATGCAGTATACATTAATTCAACTCCTATAAAGAAATATTTACTCCAATCTATTCACTTGATGTAATATGATACTTTCCGGAAGAACAAATATTTACGTCCGTAATATTTTAAAAAATCCTCAAATATGCAATATATACTAAGATTTTATTACTGATATTCTGCAACGATGCCTTATATTTACATCTCGTTACATAATTTTCTTTGAAACTTTACATGCTTCACTGTCATCAGACGTTTAATACTTGACTTTAATCTATATTAAAAAGTTATTGAAAGTAGCTTATTATTAGCATAGTATAAACCATGATGTCTTCGATTTTTTAAAGAATATATAAGCATTTTTAGTGTAAAACTGGTCATTCTCAAATTACATTTACTATGTGTTTTGTATTTACTGATTTTATTTATCGGATTTACGGTATAAATGTTTAAAAGTAAGTTATTAAAAGTAAGATGCTTGCTTAAATTTAACTGTTTTAGACCACTCATGCATAAAGTATTTTTCATTATTCACAAAATACTTTTTTGTCATAAAGAATTCCTATTATAAAATATATTTGTTATTGTACTGCATTCTAACTATTATTTGCCCACAAATCAGATTATTGCCACAAATCAGATGAGTGCTGATTTTTGTTTCTTTTTTCCCCAGTAGCCAAACAATATTGGACCAATATTGGCTACATCTTGGAGCAATATAGACACATTGGCATAATATTGGCATAAAATATTGCTCCAATAATGGGATGTTTACATTTTGCCCTTATTTAGCCAATATTTGCAGCCAGTATTATACCAATATTGGAATTTCATTGGAAATATTGCCAATATTGGTTAAATATTGGAATTTCATTGGAAATATTTCCAATTTAATGCCAACATTTGTACAATATTGGAGTTTTGTTGGCAATATTTCCAATGAAATCCCAATATTGGCATAATATTGTTTGCAAATATTGGCTAAATAAGAACAAAATGTAAACATCCCATTATTGGGGCAATATTGACGTTTTATTGGCAATATTTCCAATTAATGAAATATTGGCGCAACGTTGGACCAATATTGGTTTGCTATTAGGGTTCCTTTATACTAATCTGTCCCCAATACTAATCTGTCCTCACATGAGGCCCGCATGAATAAGAGGGTTAACCTCTTGGTGACGAGCAACACGTATACGTGCCGCAAAAAGGCTTATAAAATCTTGTTTAACCCCTCCAGTAAAATTGTACTGTCAAATTTGCCTTATTTCATCGGAGCATTTTCTCGATTTAATAAAAAAGAAGTTTCTAATTTTTAAAAACCGTTGTTAAAACATTAAAAATTTTGTAAAAGATTTCCGTCGCGTAGGGATTAAATGCTCTATGGTCAGATATTTTTTTAATTCTGTACCAGTTAAAACAATGGAATCCAATAACTGTGAAACTATTACATTAAGAAAGAAAAATTAGTAGAAAGAAAATTTTAAAACACAGTAAATAAAATGACTATTCGTTTTTCTTTTTCTTAAAATGATTTTTAGCGTAAGATATCCATATTTTGAATTAATACGAAGTATCAATTTAACACTTAAACGTCGCGTTTTGGCTTTCTCTAACATACACAATTTATTCTTCTAAAATAATGGTAGAGTAATATGGATGCTCTAATAATAAGCTCTAATGCTTAAAATTGCCAATAAATACATATTTAAAATATTATTCAATGAATTTTCAACAAGTAGCTAGTAGCGGTAGGGCTGTTTAAGAATAAAGATAGGTTTCATTTTTTTCAAATGTTGCTACATTTGCTATTTGTTTTGCTTAAAAGCTATAAAATATCCAATTTTGTTCTGCAATGAGCAAATAAAATTTATTACTAATTACATTTCTTAAAATGTCTGTGTGTTTAATATTATAGAATTCTGTGAAGGAAAATTATTTTTCAACTAAAATGCAGAACTGCCGATTGCCAATAACATGTTTTTTGGCCGAAAACCATACTTAAAACAAAATATTATTTTTTAAATGTATTTTTTTCATGATTAATTTAAAAATTTAATCCGAAAAACATTTTAAAATTGATTTTTTTTTCCAAAATAAGACATTTAAACTCAATATTAATAAAGCATCACTGCTACAGTACGCGAGCATATTTTAATAGTCAAATTATTTACATATGAACAATTAGAAGAATACAAGATACCTCTTATGTATATCATTAAAATTTATCTTTAGGAACTGCTAAAAAATTGTTGGACTCGGTAAAACATCGCATTACCAAAATGCTTTATTTTGCATCCATAATAATATCCCAATCATATTATAATGAGGTTAATGATTGCAAAAATAATCACACTAGCATATAAATTATCTCATCGAATACCATAAATAAATAAAGAGGTTAAATAAATAAAGAGATTAAATTTACTCTGTAAATTTGAAAATAGTATGAGAAATTTTAAAACTCATAATTTTTATTTGACATCAAATATAAATATTTTTATCTAAAGTTGCAATTATTGCTCAAAATATTTATTTAGTAACGTCTATTTTTAATTATGGCATAAGCAACAAAGACGATATTGATTGATGTTACATTTTTAATAATCAATAAATTATTAGAGACTCATTTTTTTTATAACAGGAAAATCTATAATTCAAAATTCTTTTTTAAAAAAATAAATTGTTTCAATAACCGGAACTTTGCAATTGGGACATCTTCTAAGTAGAAATGTAATACAATTAATAAAAAAAAGAAAATTCTTTAATTTTATCATATATCATAAAGTAAAGCAATGATAAGATTTTTAGAAGATGTTTAAGTTACTATAAATAGTTACAGTGAATATATATTTCAAAAGTATTATTCAGAGTATTTCAAAACTCCATGAAATTTTTTTAGGGGAGATAGAAAACATCGATAAGTTTTATTTCCTTCCTCAACTTAAGGGATAAATTAGTTGCTCTCAATTCTTACACCGCCCAGAATTAGGTAATGTATGTATCTATATATATATATGTATATATATATATACATATAAATTGAATGATTTTTAAAATATACAGTCATATAAAAAAGGGTAAATACCTCATACTAACTCTATAACAAATTCGCGTTCAAGAACGTTACTGGTACCAAAAGTCTATTTTTAAAATGTGTATATAAATTTTTTATGTTAAAATCCACCAATCAAAACTAAACTAAACTTTGCTTTTCTCAATGTCAACACACACTTTTGATATCCTAAATATATTCTACAACTCTTTCAATTAACCTAAGTACGAATGTTCATGAAATTCCTTATGATTAGTTTCCAAGAAATTAATTATTTTAAAATGAGCATATTTTAGGAGCTACATCCAAATTGAAGTTCGTTAATTGATTGTTGGTTTGCTACAATATGAAGTTCGTTGCTGGATGATTGAAATTGTACAAAATAAATAGATCATAATGTGTTATTTCTTAAGTCAAAATAGAATATTCCAGCTTAGTTCAAATATAAAATATACACTGGTTTACTTAAAATGCAATTAAAAAACAATAGAAGAGATTATAAAAGTTAAATACATTTTGCAAAATTTTTTTATTGCTTTCGGACTTTTTCAAGAGCTTTATCAGACAATATTTTGTAACTAATAATGTTTGTAACCATTAGCAACTAATTGCCGTTTATCTATAGAAATACCCAGTTTTAAAACGATTCAAACGATTATTTCAGAAACTAAGTGATGTATTTGAACATATTCAACATATACAATATTAAACTTATTCATTAATTTAACAAATCTTAAACAACACATTAAGCCGATAGTGCCTGGCTAGGCTCCTAATTTTTTACTGTAGCACTTTGCTAAGGAATAATATGAAAAGGATACCCATTCTAAGATGCTAACATCCACAGTTTGCATCCAAATTTCGCAGGTTTAGTTTCCATGTACATTTTGCATCCGCGCCTTTTAAAATTTTTCACCATTCTTTCATTGATTGTTAGATTTATTGAAAATAAGCCAAACTATCTCAAAGTAATACTTAGCTTGTTTATAAGCAATCGAATTTTGTAGAAACTGTCTTGTTAATTGATTGCAGAATTGCACTGAAATGAATATAGCGCTTCATGTCACTATAAAGTTTTCTAGACATAACCATACTCACTAAAGTATTGCCAGTGTCTAGTTTTCCCAATACATTTTTTCACGTGGCAAAATATGATGTCCACAAAAGAACATAACACCCCAGAATTCCTTAAGTTCAACTTCAATAATGCTATTTTTTTTTCTTTTGATGCTGCGTATTGATTTGTTTCTATAACAGTATGAGTTTTCATATGATCAGCTGTCATGTGGAAAAATTCAGCAAGTTTTTCCGGAAATAATACTTACTATATTTTCATGTTCTCAATGACAAAATGATCTCTTGAAAGTTCAAATTTTGGTTCACGTTTTATCCATTTTGGTTTTTTAGTTGGAAGGTGTAATACTTCGCTATCATTTACCAAAATTTCAATTGTTCCTCTGGAATTCTCGTTTGTGGCATGTTACTGACTGTTTTGTATCAGAGTCTTCTATTTCTTCTTCAACACTAACGAAATCTGAGTTAGGATGAATAACAACCATTTCAGCTTCATAAAGTTTATCATCCTACAATACCAATTTTCTCAAACATGCGACCTACTAGCCCAATGGTCTTCTCTAGTTCAAAAATGATAGAATACAAAATTTAATAAAATTCGTTAACCCTTTGAACTCTGATGGTTGAAGTTTCTACCACTTAACTTTAACCCCGAAATGTCACAACGGCACCAGAAAATTCAAACAGATTTATTTGAAAAAGGTTTAATGTATTTTTTTTTTCGCGTATATGGTTAACCAATTTTTTTCTTTGCAAACTATTGGTGCTAATGTAACATTTGGAATTTTGAAGAAATTTACCCACCAGAGCTCAAAGGTTTAAAACCGTTTTCTATATAAAATTTGTTTGACCCGAAATGACCCCAAAATAACCCATTTGTTAATGTTTTCGAATGCAAGCATAAATATGAATTAAAAAATGTCGATAACTTCAACAAAGCGGACTGTTTACATTTTACTTAATACGTGCTCTTTGAGCTGCGACTTGTCTTGACGGCGCCCATACAACAAACTGAAGGAATGATGAAACATCTGTGGGAGGGTAAATGCTATGACGTCATAACAACAAAAGTGGCACCAATACCATTAATAAAAATTTCTTAACCCCTTCGTGACGGGAGCCTTTTTATGAATTTTTAATGTTTTGTCACCGGTTTTTAAAAACAGAAATTTGTGTCTTATTAAATTGAGCAAATGCTCCAATTAAATAAGACAAACTTTACAGTATAATTTTACTGGTGGGAATAAACGAGGATTCTTAAGCCTATTTGCGGCACGTAAATGTGTCGCTCGTCCCCAAGGGGGTTAAACATATGGTTTATCCCAATGATCTTTTAAAGGCCGAAAACGGTAGAATACAAAATTCAGTCAAAATCTTTAAAGATTTATTTAGATAAAGTTAGCTATACACATAGTGACCCAAAAAATGACCTAGTTAAAGAAATTTCTCAAATATACGATCTAGCCTAAAGATCTTCTCATGTCCGAAAACGGTGCCATAGAAATTCTTTTCAAAATCGTTTGAGCGATTTTTTAACTATCGTTAGTTTGTCACGGACCCATAGAGATCCAAAATGATCCACTAATCGAGTTTTGTCGAGCATGCGACATAACCCAATGGTCATCTTAATCCCGAAAATGACAGGATACAAATTTTATCAAAATCGTTATATTGTAAAGTTAGAAAATTAGCTTAATCCATACTAACCCACTAATAAAAATTTCTCAAATATGTGACCTAGCAAAACGATCTTATTGTGCCCAGAAATGGTATAATTTTGCCAAAATTGTTTTGGCCGTTACTTAGATAGAATTAGCTTGAGCCTGACCCATTGTGACCCAAAATGACCCACTAATCGAATATTATTAAACATGTGACATGCCCAAATCAAAATTGATGCTGGTATTTGTTTGCTAGACACGCATTACTTGCTGTATCCCAGCAGATAAAACAATAGCACAAACTGCCATAACATATTTGCTGGTTCTAGCAGAATTACCAGCGGGTCATGGTGTGTATTGGCCCACTTTGCCGCTTGGCCAGCGTACATAATGCAGCATGTGGCAAACAAATTGAATTTTCTCCATCATGTGACCTAGCCTAATGGTCTTCTCCTGCCCGAAATTGGTAAAATTCCAAAATTTTGACTGAAACATTAGAGTCATTTTTAAGATAAAATTCACACACTCACACTAATAATTTTTGTTCATATTATAAAATGCGATCTGTCATTTTTTAACCCTTTCCGGCGCACTACTCTTTAAAGTTGGAATTTAAAGAGGAAAAAAAAATAGGCAATCTATTTAGACCTAGAGGAGTACACAGGCATTGTTTTGTAAAGATTGCATTAACCATTTTAATTATACAGCTGTTTCCGAAGTGGTAACCTCCCATAAGTAAAGCATTGATAAGCGCAGTGAGAAGAGCATTGCCGTAAAGCGCGTATTACAGTAAAACATTTTACCTTAAAACATTTTACCTATTATTTAAAAACAGTAGAGTTTGATCTCTGTGGTGCTGACATCTAGAACTCATAAAAAAGATTTAAAGTAGCCATTAGAGTAGTTTTTGAAATATTCACGGAGTTTTTGTGTCTTTAAACAGGGGGAACTTTAGGTGTTGCCGACCCGGCAACACTGCGCGTTAAGGGGTTAATAGTGCTCTGTGAGTTGTTTTCTAAATGTAGCTTTATTCTAACTGATTTCCCACAGATTTCGAATCGACTTACTATATCATTAAGAGTTTTCACAATACTTGAATGGACTTTTTACAGAAGTTATCCCAAAAATCAGACTACCAATTTATAAAACAGAAATTGTGGATTTTTGACGCAATCACAGTTAAAAATTATGTCGACCAAATGCGCTTATCTCATAAAATATTCTATATGTTAAAAATTCCATTGTAATATATTGTTTTTACTCTTTTATGTCAGGTTTTCATAAAATTGAATAGTTTTCGGAGTTAAAAATTCTGTATGCTATTTACATACTAAAAACTTTTGTCAGGCCAGAAATCTTAACAACTTTACGAATATTAGTAAAATACACACAAAAATTCAAAGTAACATGGAACAGAAGTTACATAGTCATTTAATAGATTGACAAAACCTTTTTGATCATTTTCTGTGGATGTTCAAAATTATTTTTAAGTAAATTTATTATCATCTTTTAATTACCCTTTTTTATTAAATCTTAATTTAGAAATGCGAAGTCAAATATGTTCTTTACATCATTGAAATTCCCGAAAAATTTGTCAAGAATTCAGTAGGTATTAGACAAAACGTGTAAAATTGAATTTGACGGTCACTTACCTTCAATTGTTGGACATAAGTTTAATTAAACACCGTAAGAAATAATAAATTAGTATTAAAATTAAATTCCAAATATCTTTTGAAATATGGAAATACATAGAACAGTTTTTAAAAAGGGAATTTTTATTTGTTTTAAGGAGGGATAAACATGTCACGTTTTATTTTGTAAAAAACATGTGAAGAAAACGTTCTTTGAAGTGTTTTTCTGAAATATTTATTACAAAAAAACAAAACGAGGACTCTTCTTTTTTCATTAAATAAAGATATGCTGTTAACAAGCAAATTACTAAATCCAAAGAAAAGAAGGAAGAAACATGTAAGGCATAAATAATTGCACATTACAAGCAATAAAGAGCGAAAAATGTGTAGTTTTTATTATGAAGCATCACGAATTTTCAAAATACAGATCAATAGTAAGAAAAGGAAAAAAAAACAGAAAAATTCATAAATAACTAATTTGCCTGCATTATTTTTATTTATTTAAATGCCGTGAAAAACACAGGAAATTTGACTTTGACAAAGGTAACAAAAAGCAAATTGTTTGTTTCACATTAATTTATTTTAATTGGTAAAAGAAGAGTTCTTTTAATCATTTTTAATTACATTATTATTTTTTCAAATATTAAAACTGCTAAAATACTTATTTTTCACTTATTTTAAAAAAAGTAAAATGTTTTCAACTTAATTCTAATTATAACAAAAAATTAAAAAGTTATTTTTACATTAATATTTATACAATTTGGTAAAACATTTAAGAACAGGATTACATACATATATTTCTTTTTTAATATCGTTAATTTTAATATAAATTAGTTTTTGAAAAAGTCATCTTAAATTTATGAATACATCCATTTTTCAAGAAAAAAATACATTCGGCGATGTAACAACATTTTTGTATATATATTAGTTATTACTTATATAAATATGTTATATTTATGCATAAAATTCTTATAGAAAAAGTTTTTTTCAAAAATACCCTTTTTTTCTTTTGTTTAACACTTTCAGTCATTTGCGTTACTGAATTAATTAATAATCAATACTAAGCTGCCAAAATCTATAATGAGTAAATGAATAATAAATTATTTAAAAACTAAGTAACGTACTCTTGATACACAAGAGAGTATAAGTACCCTAAAGCAATCTACATATCTTATAACGGGAGAAGAATGAACAGTACATATCTATACTACTTTTCAGCTGAACACTACTATTAGAAAAATACGAACCTTGACAGATTTAGAGATGTAAAAGATAAAAATGGAAGTAAGTAAAAATAAGAAAGTAATAAAAGTAAAAGTTATAACAAAATATGTACTGCCTTAATAAACAAGCTTTTGAAAAGCAACATTCGTTGTCGATAATTATTTAACCTTTTATTACCTACCAGCATCCACCTCTGTCTTATATATTTGAAATAACATGAGAGGAACACCTTAAAATTATGTTTATTTGTCGTATATTCATTTTGTGTTTATACCGTATGGGTGTCAGTGGATTTGTAATTAAACTCAGTATGTCAGTATATACGTGTCAGTATAGTGCAAAACAATTAAAAAATGTACAGATAAACATTTTAGCCGACCATATTTAAGATTTTAAACATCAAATCTAGAAATTTATTTATTTATTTATTTTACAAAGTGGAGTTACTCTAATAACAAATGAAAGATTACTAAGGTCTGTCTCAAAAGTTTAAGCCTAAGCAGAAAATGTGAATTTTCGAAGTATTATAAAAAGTTAGAATGAATAGCATTTTTTATTTGCGGATATCGCAACATTATTTAAGTAAGTTATATCAAAATTAGAAAAACAAATTACATTATTGTAAAAAACATAATTAAAAAAAGTTTAAAAGAACAGTCTCAAAAGTTTATGCAGATTGTCAAAACAACCATATTTATAATTTTTACAGAGCTTTTATTTACAAATAATTTTTGCGTGATTTCGGATTAGTTCAAATAAACGTGCGTGCATCGAAATTATTAGTTTTTGTAGGATTTCTGGTGGCAAAGATTACCATGATTTCTCAATGGCCTCTTGGTGTTATTCAATAGAGTCATACTGCTTTCCATTGTCGTAAACCTGGCGGATTAAAATATTTCAGACACTCTCAATTAGGTTTAAGTCTGTATTTAAAGCTGACCGTCAAGAACTTTAACATTTTTATGAGAAAGCCAAAGTTTTGTAGAATGTGACACGTAGGTTGAAGTATTGTATTGTTAAAAAGTTGATTCAGGACCCCCCCCCCCAAAAAAAATGTCACCAAATGGAATTAAATGTTAGTATAGTGTCTCTGGATACTTTTTTAAATTTTGTCTTCCTTTTAGAAAAGCCAGAGGGGTCTGGTCTTTAAATCCAAATGCCCTCAAATCGTAACAGATTTACCCCCTTGCTGCCTGCTGAAAAATGCCGTATTCGCCGAATTTGCCATATGGACATATTTTATCTAGATACCAATATATGTATTATCCGATCAGTCTGAACAGTCGTCATACGTGGTCCTCAATATGTTGGTATCCGCTTAAAATTATCATTCCAGAGAGAGTACTTTTTATATACCTCTCTTTAACCGATTTAAAACTTTTGCAATTTTAGAAACAGTTTTATAATGCAATTACAGTTTAAAAAATTTCAAAATCTGACATTTTGTTAATTTATTGCCCTTTGGCATATTTACAAACAGGGAAAATAATTTCTCCTCCTTTTATACTTTTATGAAAGTGCAATAGAATGTCATGCAACGCCATTACACACGGCCAATCCCGTGTTTCTAAAAAAATTGCATAAAGTACGTAAACTTTTTAGACAGTTTTTCAAGAAAAAAGAAAAATGAAATAAAAGCAAATATATATCTTTTTAATTTAACCAGCCAAATGGCTTATTTTATTTTATTTTATTTTGATTAAATGTCGCGTATTTATTGTAAATTAACGTAAAATATTTTGTTCTTCAATTTTTTTAAACCAGATTTGCAGAGTGCTTCAACTTTTGAGACAGGCTATATGCTTCATTTTTCTGGTAATATTAACAGGTATGCGATAGAAAAAAACCTTTGGGATTGACACATCTGACTAGTTTCTATTTTTGTATGTTAAAAATTGTGCAAAAATTTTAAAATATAATATGAACAATAATTTGCGTTAATTTCATTTTTTAAAGTTTTATATGTTTTCAGAAAAACGTTTTTTAAAAATATTGATAGTGGTGCATATTTCCTGCTGTTATATAAAAGACAGTTCTATATCAGACCTAAAACACCATATGAGGAGAAACCCAAGAAGCCTGCCGAGGTGTATAAACAATAAAATTGAAAAAGTTTAGCTAAGTGAACACATGACCTAGAAATATGCTCTTTTTCTTTTCAGGTGGGGTCATGGAGGCCATCTTGCTAATTCATCTGACTAGACTCTTTGAAAGTATATGCATTTTCTTTTTTTATTAATTAATTCAAGTTTTATAATCCAATTTTGTATTTAAAATGTAAAGAGAAGATGTAATATTTTATACACACTCAGAAATGAATACTCAGATTTCACGAAATCTTCCTCGTTTTTAACGAAACCGTTTCCTGGGAAATGCTCCGAACAAATATTTCGTCAAATTGATGAAATTAATTCCCTCATTCTTTTGACGATACCATATCGTCAAAAAATTTCGTCAAAAAAGGGCTAGTGCTGCCATCTATCGAATTTTTTAGAAGCTCCTGTATTCATTGACAGAAGCAAAAAAAGACAAGTCATACGTGAGGTTCGAACTCGCATCCTTCAGTGTGGCAGTGCGACGCTATACCTTGACGCCATAGATTGCTCAGCCTGATGTGATTATAAAGATATATAATGGATTATAGTGTATGTTTAAATTTTTATAACGTGATTATAATTTTATCGATTCTGTTATAAATCTTGCAAGTTTTAAATAATAAGACAAATTTATTAATATGATTTTCTAATGGTTAATGAATAATTATTGGCTTAATTAAATAACATCTAGGGGAAATTTATTTGCTTAAGGAATGATTAAAATATGGACTGGTTAATTTGTTGTTCAGAAATAACGAATTATGAAATGCTTATTGGGAGAGATTTTACAACTCTAAGTAGGTGGATAAGATTTTAACAATTTGCTGTTTATAGAAGGGAGAGTGAAAAATTGTGTATATTTTTAATTTGAGTGAAAAAAGAATGTATTGGATATAAAATAGATCTTGGAATTTTGAAATTTTGTTGATCAAATTTACTTTTTGAACGGTTTAGTAGAACGAAATAGTTTTTTTTTTTCGAATTAAATCATAACAAAATACAACTTACAAATAAATAAATAAAAATAATAATAAACATCCCTAAAAACTTTAACCCCCCACCCCCCCCCCCCCAAAAAAAAAAAAAACTAATGCAGGAAAAATAATTGCTTATATTTCATTATTTTCTGAAAAACGCTAAAAAGTACTGTTTTAAACAAGAAATATATCCTTGCTAAAAGGAGGGTATAATAGTGGAGGTATAATAGTGAAGGTATAATAGTGGGACCTTCTATAAACAGCTACCGCGACAATTCATCAAGTCTGGCCATGATTAAGGAAGCACTTTCGTGAAATATTTGAGAGTTCACGTTTCGTTAAAAGTCACGTGATTTCGATACGAAATGATCGTCAAAAACAACGATATGAGGCTCAAGGATTTCTGAATCGTCAAAAATGAGAGTTTTATTTCTGAGAGTGTAAGTTTAAAACACATCCCTCCCTAAAAAGTTGAAAACATAGTACCTGCAATTTTCTACAAAAAGGAAAAAATAATAGTTAAAGTAAGCACGCAAAAATTGAATTAAATTTTAAATCTTTTGTTTCAAAAGTTTTGTAAGAGCACTAAGTATTAAAAAACTAAAGCATAACAACACGTACTTAATGTAATTAGGATAGCATATTAAAATACATAAATGCGAACCTGAAAAATATTTAAGAAAATGAAAAACGTGGGATAGAATAAATAATCATATAATATATATTATAAAGCATTAGGCCCTAAAAGTTCAGTCCAAGTATTTTCAAAAGCTACGCGGTGGATTTTTTAACCGATTATATCTTTCGATAAAAAATATTCTCGCGTTGTTTTATGTGTCGAATATACAGGGAAAACTATGATATTTGGAAATAAATGTCACATTTTATTGTTATTTTAAACGAAAAAGTTGCCAGTAGTTTTTTTTATGTATATATATCATTATCGTTGGTTAAACTGTTGAAACGTCTATATTAGATAAAGAAAAAATTATAAACAAATACGTAGCAAATTAAAGGAAAAAAACTTATTATAGTTTAAAACAAAAAAAAAGTATCAAAAACTCTTTTAATAAGATGTAAATTTATAAAACGAAAACATTTTTAAATGTGAAAGGAACGCTTATAAAGTTAAAAAATAGATTAATAAAAAGAAGCAGTTGATAAATTATTTGGCGGTTTAGTACTTGTGCCATGTTAACAGAAATATGTTTGAAAATTTTATGAAATAATATTTAGATAACACTTTTTAATTCAATTATTATTTTAATGTTTTGCTCCCATCATATGACTTATAGGAATTACCACAAGAAGTAATTTTAAAAATGGCTATATTAATAAGTAACATGCTATTTAATTACTATCTTGCTCGTCAAACATTATCTTTTATTAAATTTATATTTTGTATTTATTTTAAATAAAAAGGTTACAGGAGTAATTTAGAATGTTTTTAAAGGTTTTTTAGACTATTTGTTGTACCTCCTTACCCCTAGTGGTAGTGGCATCGGCATAGAACATAGACTATGTAGAATCAGAGAGTGTCACCACTGATACGAAACCAATAATTCTACAACCTGTTTATTACTTCCTGAACTTGCATAGAAATCATAATTTAAATTTTTTTTAAATACTTTTCGCTTCATCCCTTCGCTTCAGTACTTTTAATTTTCAAATTTACTTCCAATTACTTAGAATGCATTTATATTTTATAAAGAATCACCATGCTATATTTAAAGTTTCTAGATTCCTTAGTACAATAAAAGTTGCCATTTTGAATATTTTTGGCTCCAGCAACCCTGTGCTGATAGTGTCACCAACATAAAATGTAACTTGTGTTTGATACGTTTTAACAGGTTCTATCATTACCAATTTATTTGTGAAATTGGTGCTTAAATTGCTTACAATTCGCCATTTAGAACGCGACGTGCGGACATTGATAAAATGTGCAGTGTAGAGAGAAAGGTCTCTACACATTAATATAAACAAGTGGAAAGAACTCTAAATCAATCGGCAGAGCAAACGCACTACAAAAATAAATAACACTTCATTTCTCCCACAGCCAGTACGAAATAGCAAGAGGGAGGAAACACTTGAATCCCACTCCAGTGTGTGAAGGGAGAGAGAAGAAGCATTCACGGTAGAAAACCACTTCTTTCTCCCTCAGTTCTTCTGAACGTTTTTTGGCAACAGTGGAAAAAGAGCGGCAAGCTACGAGGTGACGCAAAAAAGCCGCGCTGCAGTTTAGGTGAAAAAAAAGCCTTTTCTGCAGCGTGGGCTGGTGATATTTTATATTTTTAGTGAGTTTTAATTCTCTAAGTATTATTCCTTTATACATCTATTTAATTTTAAAGATATGATTTCCTAAGAAGATCAAGTGTGGTGCTGACTAACCGGCTGTGTGTTTTCTTTGTGAATTTTCTTCAAGAAAGTGTAATCGCCGAGAAAGTGATCCAGGCCATAATGGCCCTAAATATCGATATTATCTAAAAAATATCAGTGCTACGTAAAAGAGAAAGATGTATATAATTTTTTCAGCCCTTAATCAGTCAAATTGATTGACAAAATCCAATGATGAAATAAGAATAAAAATTACTGCCACAATTCAATAGCACATGCTTTTAAGCCGAAGTGAGGTTAATAACATATATGCCAAAAAAACAAAAAAAAGTGTGGTTTCATCATGTGTCCATTAATTTTACATGTTTATTCCAGATATTAGTCATAAGTTTGCTGCAACAATTTTTGTGTATTTATATATTTTTATTTTGAGTGTTTTTTTTTTCTTTTATGTGTTCAATTAATAAATATACATTAATAACTATGTATGTTTCATTACTTTATATATAGATTTTAATTTTAAAAGTATGATAATAGCTTCCTTCCTGATTTCAATAATGTATATGTTACATTACTTCATATAGATTTTCATTTTAAAAGAATGATAATTGCCTCCTTTCTATATGCGGCATTTGCTGTATCATCACTCCAACTCTTTTATAGACTACCTTTATTCTGACAAATGAGAATGAATCATTATATTGTCAAGTAACTGCTTTTTATCAAAGCAGTGGATTGACGATGCAACTAACTCTGCAGATTTCTAACAGTGTAGGACGCTTTTTAGCGCAATTTTGTTCCTTTTGAATTTAGAATTTTAAAGGAAATGTTAGACATATTTTATATCTTATAAGTAACTTCCATGCTAAATTTCATGTTCCTAGCTCTTTCAGCAACACAAAAATCGCATTTTTAGAGCGTTTTCTGCTTCTGCTTTCCATTTGGAATAGTGACATCGACATAAGATATAGCCTATATTGGAGCAAGGACTGTTACTACCATTTTGATATCATTATTATTTAATCGGTTCGTTATTTCTCTAGATTGTGTAAAAAACTCTATATAGAAATTTTTTAGAATATATATCCTTCATTTTTATCCTTTTTTAAATTTTTGGGTTTTAGCAAATGTTTTTAGAGATCATTTGCGTCTTATAAGTAATTAATATAAGAAATTGCACGTTTCAAGGCTCTTCAGTAACAAAAAAAAATTGCATTTTTAGAGGGTTTTTTTGTTTTGGTAGCCCCTCTGGTATCGTGACATCGATATAAGATATAGCCTATGTTTGATTCTGGGCGAACACAATCAATTTGGTACCATTACTGATAAAATCATTTCGGTAGTTCTCGAAATTACCCCCTGCAAATAAATGTCTTTATAATATAGGAATAGATTTTAAAATCTATCTATACCTCCTTATAATATAGGTATAGATAATACCTCGAAAACTAAATCAAATGTAAAAATTGCAATTCATTTTTTATAAAAGCACATCGATATATATAATTGGTGTTACTTACACGGCAAATGATTAATATTTTAGACATAAGGGTTGCGAAATATTACCAGTTGTTTAATCAGTTGTTTCATAAAGTCGTTTCATAAAATCAGTTCATAATTTTTTTTCATTAACATTTTATATATATATACTAGCTGACCCGCCCGGCGTTGATATAGCGAAATTTAAAATCTCCATTCATATTAAGATAGAAAAAAAATCTCAAGAGTATTTTAAATTCTAGAATATTTTTAATTTTATCTGAGGTGACACAGGTATGTATTTCTGTTACGAAAACCCTGTTTTGGAAAGATAAAGAAATATAATCATTATAGGTGTTTTGAACCGCACAAATAATGCAATAATTGAATTATTTGAAAATTTCTTTTTTGAATTAGACCTACTCCATGCAAAATCTTCTGAGCACGCACGCGACATGCGTTGCACATCTGAATAAATCCTAAGAAAATACAAAAGGAGTAATTAACTAATTTACTACTTTTTTTGGATGATGATTTGTGGATTTTGAAGATCGATCAGGGGAAATAAAATCATCAAAACAGGAAAAATTAACAAATGCGTTTGCAATTTGTTACTAGCATTCAGCCGTGAAATGCAGTCGTGGCTGGCTGATTTGTTTCCATGGATTGGTGGTGAGCTGGAAATAGCCTCTAACATAGCTGTCTCGATGCCGTGGATTGGTGGAAAGCTGCAAATATCCTCTTACCAGTAAGTTTTAAATTAAAAAAAATCTAAATTGAAATTTAAAAATCTGGCTGCAAAGTGCATTTTCTGGTGTTAGCATTTACGTATAATAAAAATTTCAGATCTGGGTGTAATAATTCTGGAGTTTTACGCGGTCAGGCAGGCAGGCAGACAAACAGACATCTCTTATTTTATATATATTGATATGGGGTAGATATGTGTGTGTCTGTTTTTGAGTGGAGGTAAAATATTTATATTTCTAGCGGTTTTTACCAATACATTTCACAATAGTTAAATTATAATTAAAAATACAGGGGTTGGACAAAAATATGGAAACACCTTTTGAAATTCATGTTTGAAAAGAAAGATTGATTATAATGAACTATGTTGATGGCACTGGAGTTTTCGCCTACTGACGCCACCTATACACCTTCGTAAAATCGCTGCACCATTCAGTCGTTGTTGGAGCACTGTTATGTGAGGTTATCATTGCATTATGTCAGAGTTAACAGACTTCGAACGTGGACAAATTGTTGGCGCGCGTATAATGGGTGCTTCCGTAAGCAAGGTAGCCGAGGTTTTTAGTGTTTCAAGAGGTACTGTGTCGAAGATTTATTCCACATATTCGAAATGCGGAAAAAACATCATTCGCTAAATCACAGCGCGGACGAAAGTGTGTGCTGAGTGATCGTGACAGACGATCATTAAGGAGTATTATCGCGAAAAATAAGCAGTGCACAGCTGCAAAAGTTACTGCTGAAATGAATGTCGTGTTACCAAATCCTGTGAGTACCAAAACAATTAGAAGGGAGCTTCATAAACAGGGAATTGCTGGCCGTGTTGCAATTGAAAAGCCATCCATCAGTAATGCTAATGTCTGTAACAGGAAAAAGTGGTGTTTAAGTCATAAAGCCTGGACTATAGAGCAGTGGAAGAGTGTAGTGGTGAGTCTTCTTTCACATTGTTCCCCACTTCTGGCCGAGTTTACGTCTGGAGAACGCCATCTCAAGCCTATAATACAGACTGCTTGTTGCCAAGAGTGAAACATGGCGGGGGTTCGGTGATGGTTTGGGCAGCCATATCGTGGTTCTCCTCTGGCCCCATGATAACTCTGTAAGGGCGTATTACTGCTCAGACTTATGTGAACATTTTGGCCGATCAAGTCCATCCAGTGGTACAAACTTTGTTCCCCAATGATGATGGTATCTTCCAAGAAGACAACGTCCCCGTTCACACAGCTCACATTGTCATGGACTGGTTTTCTGAGCACGAGGATGAATTTTCGAATTTCCCCAGGCCACCAAAATCATCAGACTTGAATATTATCGAACCTTTGTGGTCTACATTGGAGCGGAAAATGCGTTCTCGCTATCCACCGTCAACATCGTTATCTGAACTTGCTACCGTTTTGCAGGAATAATGATACAATATTCCCTTCGCAAACATACAGAAACTGTATTTATCCATTCCGAGAAGACTGTAAGCTGTTTTGAATAACAACGGGTACCGTACACAATACTAGGCAAGGAAACGTGTTTTTTAAGGTGTTTCCATATTTTTGTCCAACCCCTGTATTTACAATAATTTATTAAAAGCTTAAAGTTTTAACCATACTCTACACAAATTCAGAATTTTTTTTTAATGATTAAGAAACTTCATTTCCATGTAAAACTTTGTCTAAATTTCAAAATTAACGTACCATGTATTCCAAAATCTGTTAATACTTTAGACTTGCATATTCACGTCGCTATTTTTATGCGATAACATTATTTAACTTAGTTTAAAAGATTTATTGGATAATATAATTTTGACATTATACGACAGAAGCAATTTATGCACTGGAAAATGCATGTAGAGCCAACAATATTTGTTACCTTGAGAAAACTGGATTTTATGCATGTACTTTTAAAACAGAAAATAGATTTTTAATATTATTCCACCCACATATTTTTACAAATCATTTAAAGTAAATGCACTCTTTTCAATATTTTCTCTAAAATGTTGTTAGATTCATGTTGTACGTTAAATTGTCTAAATTTATGGAGCAAGATGGAATAATAAAACTTATCGGCATCACAATTTTTATTTGAGAGCAAATATTATTTTTATGTTTCATAATGTTTATCAAAAGTATAAAAAATGAACTTTTAACAAAAACCATGGGTACAGCATATTGTACGTCATTATTCTGAATAACTATAAAAATTCAGAAAATGGAATATATCACCTATTACATATTAATATATATTTGTTACTTTGACATTTTAGCCCATATTTAAAAATTACAGTTAAGAAAATATTGTGGAGTGGAAATTATTGGTTAAAAATTAAACTATGACTAGAAATGATAATTTAAAATATGTGAGGCATTTACAACGTTTACGTATTTCTTCTAAAAATCTAAATAAGATTTTTTTTCGCTCATCTATTTTAAATAGACATATAGAGATTTAAAATTTAAATAATTTTGATTATTTTCCTTTAAATGTGAACGTCACATGTTTCATAAAATGTATTGTAGAATTGAAAATAATTTAAATTACCATAATGAAATAAAAATAAATATATAGACAGGGTGAAACTTTTTTATGTTAATTATTGAAAACATTGAAAATATTTTAAGTAATTTACTAAATTTTAAGTTTCACACTAATTTTTAAAAGTCCACTTGTAAGTAAAATTGCGAGAGAATATTCGACTATAATTTATTGAGAAAACCATTGCATAATTTACTTAACATTATGAGGAATAATCTAATCAACGAAACTATGAAATATACAAGTTTTGCAGATAATTGGGTCATTAACTGTGAAATTACTTACACTGTAAAAAAAAATCTGTGAAGGTACTAAACATTTTCTAGGAAACTGGGATTCCAAGAACTTTTCATGTAACGATAACAGAAAAAATTCATGTAATCGATTCTGAAACTTGAATTTTTGCTGTTACCGTTACAGGGAAAGTTCTTGGAATCCCAGTTTCCTAGAAAAGGTTTAGTACCTTTGCAGATTTTTTTTTACAGTGCACGGTCTATTGCTATAATTTAAAATATTTTGAAGCATTAAATTTATAAATTCAATAATAGATTTTCTCTTTGGGTTATAAAAAATGATGCCGTAATATGTGTCTTATTATGGACTATAACAATAAACAAATTCAAATATAAATGCAAAAATAGTCAAATGATAAAGAAAATCTCTAATAAAAATAATTTCTTTTATATACAAATATACAAAATCGTGAATAATGACTGACACCATAATCAATTACGAAACATATTTGGTTTACATTCTGGATCATACCAATCGAATTAAAAAAATAATATGTATAAAGTAATAAACATTATTACTAACAATAATGACCCCATAGTAATTTTAGAAAATGAAAAAGTTCACTAAAAGAGATTTTATATTACAAAAAATATTCGACCCTCGAACATCAGCAAAAACGAACGAGACTACACTGTTAAAAAAAAAAAAAAAAAAAAAAAAAAAAAAAAAAAAAAAAATTTGTAAAGATACTAAACATTATCTAGGAAACTGGGATTCCAAGAACTTTTCATGTAACCGTAACAGCAAAAATTCAAGTTTCAGAATCGGTTACATGGATTTTTCCTGTTACCATTACATGAAAAGTTTTTGGAATCCCAGTTTCCTAGATAATATTTAGTACTTTTACAGATTTTTTTTACAGTGTAGACTGTTACCAAATGATCAAACAAAATTCTAAAAGTGATCGCGTCAATGCTAGCATGTTGCCATGGTTTCCAAAATGAGCTATAATATTGTGTGAGAAAATAATGAACATTATGAAATAACATGCATAAAGTACAGTATATTCCACAGATTTGCGTTTAATATGCATAATTATACTATCGTTTCAAAAAGAAATTTGAAATCAGAATGCAGAAAATTGAACTATATAAAATAATGAAATAATATTTGTGAAAATATTTAAAAACAAATAAATGACATAAAAACTTTATTATTTCTATTTGAAATATTATAAATTAACATAAATATATTTTCCTGATAAATTAAAAAAATATATACTTATAAAAAAGGAAGCTTTGACATTATTGTTTTATATTTATGAATAAACATCTTTATAAATATTGTTAAAATAAACTGACCCTCACCTGCGTGTCAAATGTTAAGAAAATTTCTAAATAAATAATTTTATGGTTCCCTACTTAAAATGAAAAATAGAACCTGATTAAGATCACACCTGCGTCTATCTGTCTGTCACAGCCTATTATTCTTAAACTACAGAAGATGAAAAATTCAAATTAGTTGAAGTAATAAAGATTATTGGCTCACAAAACAGATTATTGTCACAAATAATAATGTTTGTGTATGATGTTTAGAAAAAATTTAGAAGTCTAATTAAGTGACATTAAAAAAAATATTTTCTTTGAATATCGTTTGAGGTATACCATGTGAAAGCTTCCGTAACACCGAATAAGAACATTATTATTTTATTGTGAACATTATTGTTTCCTTCTTTTTCAGAAATACCAACGAAAATGTGAAGTAAAAATACATCTTTTCCTTTTTTTTACGAATCAACTGAAACTAAAATTATGAAAAAAATAATTTAAACCTTGCAGGAGAACTATATCAAATATCCTAAGTGATGTAATTTTTGAGAATATTACATTTTCCCATAAAACACAAAATTCGATTTGCGGGTATTAGGCTGATCAGTTGAGGAGAGGTAGAAGTACCTATTGTTGCAGGAGTGTTAGAGGATTATGGACAATGCCTTATATTGGTATAGATTGTAGAGTGAAACAGAATTTAAACAACCATAACCACACAAGATGAAAAGCCAAGAAATCTGGAATTCAAGAGCTAGCAAATAAAAATTAATTATCTGTATATTTATATTTCGTTGCTGCGGAGAAACTTTACAGTCATCTTAATGCAGTCCATTTCAATTTCGATTCCGGTTGTCAAAGCGGGTGCAATTTACTACTAAATATTACTCGACCAAAACAGTTAGTATTTAATAATTCCAATTTTGTCCGAAACATTAAAAAAAAGATGTCTCGGTGTTAACTCGTGTCTCGATATTCTATATACCTATATTCTCGATACCTATAATATATTTCCCGAAATCAGGAAATATATTATAGGTACAGTAAAACCCCGATAATTCGGATTAATTGGAACCAGACCCAATCCGGATTATTGAAAATCCGGATTATCCGGAGAATTATAAACAAATGAAATAAAATAAAACATACTTACAGACAGAGATGGGCAGTATCGAAAATACATGTATTTGAAATACATTTTCAAAATACATTTGTATTTTGTATTTTGTATTTTAGCCTCACTAAACGAAAGTATTTTGGTAATGTATTTTGAAATTATTTTTTCAAGTATTTTGTATTTTGAAAATACATTTTATATTCAAAATACATTTCTCTAGGTTTCCAGCTGCTTCCTTGAAACCGCAGATGTAAAATTCATAAAAGAATAACACGAGCCTTCTGTTTTGTTTTGTCTTATAGGGTTCGTTTCTGAAAGTTAATGAAAACATGCTTTACAACTACTCATACGATAAGGATTAGAATCAATGCTTCTGTTTTGCTTAGTCATTTTTGCTGAACTGTTACAATTCTAAAGTTCTAGATTTTATAATTGTAACGTTTCTTAGCGAACGACAAAAACTACTGTGTGATAAACAGGAAGAATTACTTAGATTTTTGCTGTGTCTAGTGTTTTTTAAAGAACCATATAAAAAAAGTAATGTAATAGTAGAAAAGAAATGTAATTTAATGTTTGTTTTGAGAAAGAATGCCTGATATTTTTCCAGCTTCAAATGAAAATGCATCAAAAGAATTACTGTATTGCGACAGAACCCGTTGCGCTATACTACATGGGAAGTTTTTAAAAAATAATTTCAGTTGATAATAATGGCAGTTGTTAAAGTAGCATGACAAATGCGTAAAACAAGATCTATCATTACAAGTGGAACTTTTAAAGCAACAATCAACTTTAAAACACATCTAATGGTAAGATTTTTAATTTTATACCGTTATACATTGATCGAAACATTATTTTTCTAGTCCTTTTGTACCTATTTTATCAAAGTTCGGGTAAATTTTAAGTTACTCGCGATATTCATTTGCAAACACGAATTTTATCATACAAGTAGTTCTATTTATTGATATGCAATTCAGATTTTCATTAATTGTATTTACTATTGAGTATATCGATCATTGGATTATATACCTGTCCATACTGGAGATACATGTTTATCTAGCGTGACTTCGCAAGTATTTTTTTTTGACTCATTTTATGTTTCATTTTATAAAGTTTAAAATAAAATAGAACAATGAAAATATAAACTAGTATCGGACCAAAACAAAAACTGCTGTACGAAACCAAAGTTTGGTTCTTTTTTGAGTTTCGATTGTAAACGGAAGTTTAATAGATGAAAGTTTTTAATGTCAATAATAATGTTAATTTGTTTAATTACAAAATTATCCCCCCTTTAGAAGAATATTTATGATTTTCAATATGCAGGCATGTGCATACATTTGTTTAGACTAAAATTTACAAAAGATTAATGAAACATTATTTGTATTATGTACAGATTTATAAGCATAGAAATTTATACATTACTAATTGTGAAGTTATTTATGTATCCTAAGTATCCCGAGAATTTATGTATCAACCGATATCAACGTTCATTGTTCAGAAATTTTCAAAATGTTTAAAATTTAACTTTGCAAATTAATCAAAAAAAAAAAAATCAACAAATTATTCTTTTAGAGAAAGCAGTATTTTCATATTTAAATAGCAATAGGAATTTTTAATTTGCAATCATTATTTCAAATATAGCCTGCTTATGTTTAAATACATCTTTACAATAAAACTGACAGAAAATTACGTTATGAGTATTTAAAGTATTTTTAATAGTGTCGTGAGAAAGGGGGGGGGGAAGGGGGTGTTGCCCCGGCCGCGGAAATTGAGGGGGCGCCAAATTTATAGTACCAATGTTATTTTTGGCCTGTTACAAGGAGACGTTTTGGGTAGGAGGGGGGGGGGGTGCGCCAAATTGAAACTTTGCCTGGGGCGCAGTTTTTTCTTCGCACGCCCCTAATTTTTTATGTAATGACTCATTCAAGAGGGTTTTCAAAACAGACCATGACGAAAAATGATGCATTGGTAGAAGACATTTAATAAACACAAAAAACATGACTTTTAAAAAATTAACCTAATAAACTTATTTGGTATCATGATACCCCAAACGTTGTATTTTTACACATTATGATATTTCTAAGATTTAAACGAAAATACTTAACATGTTTATTTGATATTCCTTTTTAAATTATTTCTTATTTATTATTCATAAGTAGCATAATTGTATTTGCGTAGTAGTATTTGAAACATTAACGAATTATATTTTTAACAAACCGAATTATGTCTTTATTATTATACATATTGGTGGATATTTAACCTACGAAGGATGCTGTACAATTCTTTTACATATATGTGTTTATGTATACGTCCAAGAATAACTATTAAACTGCCGTTTCGAATTTTACTCACTCGCACTCTTTTTACTTTTCTGTATCTTTACAACAACTAGTCGTTGGAGGCCACCGTAATACTTACCCATCATTTATATGCATAAGAAAACAAAACATGTGAAAACTATTTATACAATGTATTTCAATGCCAAAACTAAATTTAAATATTTTTAATACGCATAGTAATATTCTATTAATGAATTGCTGATGTACCAATTTCAACAAATTATATAAAACGCCAAACTACTCAAGAAGTACCAAACTGCGTAAAAGAAACATCCTTATAACCCCAAAAATAATAATCATATTAACTAACAGTTTACTGCGTCGGATTAAGCGTCTCATTTTCAATTAAAATATACCTCTGAATTGAAATTTGAATGAAATACAGGGTCATGAAAAATCGAAGAATGTGGAAAACAGGATTACAAATATCTCGACAACTAATTATCCGATCGACTTCGTTTTTTATGCAAAATTTGTGTTTTTTATTGACTTTTACATGCATTCCTTAAAATAAAAAAAATCGAAATTTTTTATATACCTTTCATCAGAACGAATTTTTCGAGAATCCGGAAAAAATAGTTCCGGATAATCGAAGTTGCTTATATTCAATAGGCTTCTTTCCATTCTTACATACTAAGTATATACAAAATTTCAAGTCTCTATCTCAATTTGTTCGTGAGATAGAGCGTTTACAGACAGACAGACTGACAGACAGACGGACGGCAAATTTTTTTTTCTAAAAATATGTTTTTCGAAATCTCCAGTGTCAAAAACGTGTAAATCCGTCAAAAAAAATTTTCGATTTTCAAAACGATTGCAAGATTTACCCTATACTACGTATGATGGGTAAGTAAAAAAAGTATTGGATTCGTGAAAAAATTCGACTTCAGATTGTCGACGGATTTATATTTTTGAAGGTCCTGAACACTCACGGTTTTTAGGAAATGTCTATTTGTGAGTTTATCAATGTATGATACAAATTTTGTGGGCCCTCTATCTTAAGAATTAATGCACAGAATGAAACAAAATTTTAGATTCTGTTACACATTTACATAAGTTATTTTAAATATTAGGTAATGGTGTAACTCTTCCAAAAGGTGGCGCTGATATGCTTCGTATTTCAGAATTTTCGCAAAAACTGTATCTCAAGAACTAGTGCACGAATTTTCATCAAATTTATGATTCAGTTAGACGTTGACATAAATTGTTGCCGATTAAGTTTTGATGTGAATTGTTCAGCAGATGGGTGACGCTGCTATGCTACATTTTTCACGATTTCTGCATTAGCTCTATCTCAAGTAGTAATGCATGGATTCTCAACGAATTTCAGTTTTAGTTTGATCTTTTAATTTAAATTGTCACTAATTAAATGTTGGTGCAAATCGTCCAGCAGGTGGCGCTGTTATGCTGCATTTTTCAGGATTTACAGAATTTTAACAAGAACTAATGCACTAAATGTCACCAAACTTCATATTCTGTTATGTATTATTATTAACTATTACTGCCAATCACCGAAATTCGTTTTCGGCTTTTAAAACCTGCTCTGTCTATCCTTAATTATTAATTCTCCAAAAAGATATTTATTAAGTAATTTTCAATCTGAGAGCTCTTTTTTTCTTTTGAAGGCCAATTGTAATTTCCAAACATAATTTTAATTTATAGATTGTTTTGATAAGACTTTACTCCTTAAAATGAAGCGGAATTATATCCAAGAAAGATTTTATATTTTTGTATACATTTTAACATTTTATCTGTAAGTATTCTTCGTTTATTTTATAAAGAACATTTTCAAATAGATTGATTTGTTTTCTTTATCTAACTTTCCTTTTGCTTCTTTATTTTGATAATTTATAATTTCAAAGAATTTAATCGGTGTTACAAAAACGCCTAACAGTTGCTTTGTGCTAACACAAATAAGAGGTCTACACAGGCCGAAATTATTATGTCAGGTTTAAACCGAACAAAGACCTTTTTTATTCGAACCATTCCAACACAAAACAAAAATTATTGGCCCGAACCAGTATAAAGTTTCAATCCGTAGAAAAGAAATATTAACACAGTCTGATACAAAAAGTAAAATTCCGGAATTAGTCCGGCTCTATATAAAAGTTAAAAGCTCGTCGTTTAGGCCCTGTTCGTACAAACACTTGATTAGCCCATACCAATTAAATTTCCAGAAAACATAAATTTCTGTGTCGATGTGGTTAAAAATCATATTGTACGAGGAATTCTAATCAAAATTACTTATTTTTTTTTCGTGTTTTTAAAAGAAAGCCTATAGACTTTCTTTTAAAAAAGCACTTTAGACTGCGATATTTAATTTTAAAATGAATATTTGTTTTTATGTAAATGTTTTTGTTATAATTAAGGCTGTTCTTAGTCAAAAAGGGCAACTTTATGACACTTTTAATTTTTTTTTTTTTTTTTTTTTTTTTTTTTTTTTTGGAAATGCATGAAGCTAGAAGGTGCAGAAATTATTTAATCTCCCCTCATTTTCACATAATTTTGAATCGAATTTCCTCGAGAAAGAAGAATAACCACTGAAACTGGAGTGAAAAACGTACTTGTCACGTGATCGAAATCATTGTAACTCAAATGATAATTTATTGATACAAAAATGGAAAATTCAGTTCGATTCCAAATCGCTTCCATAGTCAGGTCTTCCAATTTTATAGCTTTCCGTTAAAAATGGATTTGTAAATGTGTGCACTTGTTGAGCAGAACAGATGAGACCAGTCTTAAATATCACTTTATGCCTTGAAAACTTAAGAATCGAAAAATGCTATACAGTAAAATATTTTGAGAAGGATTCGCACAGGATAGGAGAAAAAATAGATTATAGACAGGTTTTTTCTTAGCAGGAACGAGGAACGTAGCTTGTTGTAAATGTATCATATTCTTTTTTCTTGTTATTAAATTTATTTTGCATGAATCAATACATTTCCTGTTTAAGACAGAATTTTTAGACAGATTCATTCTCAGAGTTCCCTTTGCTGTGCTTTAATTTTATTATCCAGAAATATACTTACTATTCATAAATAATAATAATAATTTTAATGATAAAATTATAGTAATTTAAAAATACGTATATATTTTTTTGAAAAATAATTGTTGGGTCGGGCCAGATTTTACTGATTTTTCCCATAGGCTGACCGTAACGGAATGAGCCAATGATTTTCATACGGGCTGGATCGGGAGTCTATACTAATATTTTTGGCTACCGCAATTAGTTCTCTAGGAAGAATGAAACCCAATCCCTATCCGATCTGGAAGGAATTAGTCAGGCCCGGCCCGAATCTGTAGAAAAAAGTAAAGCACGGACCCGAAAGAGTGATGACGAGGCCCATCTGAGTCTATCTTTCTGAAAAAAAAACCCGAAACCCGACCCGGACAGGTCTGGAACGACTGAAAAACAGGTCCGGTCAGGCCCGGCCCGAGTGTCGGGATAAAAAATGGCCAGCTAACATTGTCGGACACGGCCCGTGCAAACATCTAATCTCATAGGCATTTTTTTTTAATTTTTTCAAATGTATTTTGTATTTTGAATGTATTTTCAAAATACATGTATTTTGTATTTTGAACTTTTTCAATTTGAAAAGTATTTTGTATTTTGTATTTTAGATTCTAAAACTAATGTATTTTGTATTTTGTATCAAAAATGATTTTTCGATGTATTTTGCCCAACTCTGCTTACAGAAAATCACCTTTATGTTAAACGGAAAAGTGTGTGAATTCAACCCTGCATCTGGGTCATTCAACGTGAAATCAACCAATTTAAGGAAAACTTGTTGCATCATAGTCACAGATTTTTTTTTAATTTTTATCATAGACAGACATAGTACTGAAACCCTCAAATCTGAAATTTAAAAGTAATTTTCACAATATTGGCCGAGATATGGCCATTTGAAAACTGGCCATTTTTACAAAATGGCGGCCATCTTGGAATTGTATCACTGTCTAAATATGGCCATAACTTGACAACTAATGGCTCAACGTTTATATATCTGATACCAATTTGAAGCTATTTGTACAAAGAATGAATATTTTACATCAAAACAATAATAAATTTTCATTTTCATTTTTTTACTTTTTATTATGTGCAAAGTGAAAATTTCACCCCAAAAAAGGGCAGATTGTAATGGCTCATAAAAAAAATGAATCATCATGAATTTTTCTGAAACTTGGTAAAAACGTTGCTCCATCTGTGTGCTTTAAATAAAAAAAATTGGAAAGGTAAAATTTGTTGTTTTAAAATAAATGGTTTTTTACAGATAAGGTGTCATTAACCAAATAATGATATTTTTAGAATCTGTGAGCATTCCTGATTCAAAAAATAATGGTTAAAATAAAATTTTCTAACATCTAAATTAATGTAAAAGTATAATCAAAACCTCATTTGTACTAATTTTGTAGAAATCTGCCTCCAGCCCCCCCTCCCCCCACCCCCAAAAAAAAAAAAAAAAAAAAAAAAAAAAAAAAAAATTAGACAATTCAAAAAATTTTACACTGAAAAAGATAAGATAATAATTAAGGAATATAATGTATAATTATAAAATACTTATAAATGCAATGCATACATATGGTGATTTACTTCACATATAGGGGCAAGTGGGGTAGAATGGGACAGTAGGTTTTTCTCTTTATGTATCATTCTAAATATTTCATCAATCACATATTAGATGAAGTAATGGTACCCCAATCTTCAGTTGAAAAAAGTAGCTAATTTACACAAGCTTGCAATTATATAAAGAAAAAGATTATTTCAAGAATCAAAACATGAATTCAAAATTTTAAATTTTGAATTCAAAACATGATGTAAAAATTTCATTATGTTTCTATAAGCTGATGTAATATTGCATCATGTTCTATATAAGCTGATGCAATTTAAAGAAAAGATTGCTACTGTACCTTCATCTGCTTCTTAATTGGCTATAATCAAAGTATGATGCTATCTTGCATCATGTTCTATATGAGCTGATGCAATTTAAAGAAAAGATTGCTGCTTTACTTCATCTGCTTCTTAATTGGCTATAATTAAAGTATGATGTAATCTTGCATCATAATGTCCAAGAAACTTGAGTAATTCCTTTGGGAATCAGTGAAATTGTCAGACCATTGACATTTAAAAGTGAACAATATGTTGCATGTGTATATGGGATAAATTGGTGGATTGGGAAAATTTTAGATTACTGTGAAGAACTGAACGACTATAAAATTATGTTCATGCATCCTAATGGCCCCAATTCTTCATATTCATGGCCAAAATCCTCAGATGTTTGTTGGATTCCGTATGAACAAATAATAAAAGAAGTGTCTATTCCTTTAACTGCTACAGGAAGAACATATACTGTTCCACCAGAGGAAACTCGAACAATTCAAGCATTATTTTTAAACTTTAAAACTAATTAAATCCATTTTAGCTTAAATCTGAAGAAAAAACTGCTATATTATAAAGTTATATGCATGTAAGTAAATATTTTCTTCTTATTTTGTCTAGATTTGTTCCATGTGTAATTTTAAACTATGGCTTATTTCTCATCATATTCAATGTTTTGCCCTGGATTTGTATTATATTATTGTTATTTATTTTTTTGTCTCATCATATCTAGATTTTTGTTCATATAAATTTTAATTCAGTGTGAACAAAAAATAACAAATGTCAACTCAATTAATTCATTTATATATATTTATTGTATTTAAATTACACAATTGAATAATTTAACTCTAATTTACAGCTAGTATTTCTCCAACATTTCTGGAGAAAATATTATGTGCCTTTTTTTTTCATGCATTCCATAGTAAGGTATTTAAAATATTTATGTAAATATGTTTTGAGAATTATATTATCATATTTTGAATGAAATGAAATAAAAAGTACTGTAAAAATAAATATTTAGTGTAAATAACTGAAAATTGATATTTCTTTATTGAATTATATAATATAAACACAATACTTTAATTTAGATGCTAGAAAATTTCATTTTAACCAATATTTCTTAAATTAAGAATACTTACAGATTTTAAAATAATCATTATTTGGGTCAATGACATCTTATATGTAGAAAACCATTTTTAAAACAACAAATTTTACCTCTCTAATTTTACAGTATAATGTTCCATATATAGAGAAACTGTTACATCTATGCATAATCAAATCATTATACAGAAAGCGTAAAAAGTATATGAACTAAATTTACTTTTCATTTTTGAAATAATCTTTTTCTTTATATAATTGCAAGCTTATGTAAATAAGCTACTTTTTTCAACTGAAGATTGGGGTACCATTACTTCACCTAATGTGTGATTGATGAAATATTTAGAATGATACTTAAAGAGAAAAACCTACTGTCCCATTCCACCCCACTCGCCCCTATATGTGAAGTAAATTATCATATATATATGCACTGCATTTATAGGTATTTTATAATTATACATTATATTCCTTAATTATTTTCTTATCTTTTTCAGTGTAAAATTTTTTGAATTGTCTATTTTTTTTTTTTTTTTTTGGGGGGGGGGTGGGGGGAGGGGGGCTGGGGGCAGATTTCTACAAAATTAGTACAAATGAGGTTTTGATTATACTTTTACATTAATTTAGATGTTAGAAAATTTTATTTTAACCATTATTTTTTGAATCAGGAATGCTTACAGATTCTAAAAATATCATTATTTGGTTAATGACACCTTATGTGTAAAAAACCATTTATTTTAAAACAACAAATTTTACCTTTCCAATTTTTTTTTATTTAAAGCACACAGATGGAGCAACGTTTTTACCAAGTTTCAGAAAAATTCATGATGATTCATTTTTTTTATGAGCCATTACAATCTGCCCTTTTTTGGGGTGAAATTTTCACTTTGCACATAATAAAAAGTAAAAAAATGAAAATTTATTATTGTTTTGATGTAAATTATTCATTCTTTGTACAAATAGCTTCAAATTGGTACCAGATATATAAAATTTGAGCCATTAGTTGTCAAGTTATGGCCATATTTAGACAGTGATACAATTCCAAGATGGCCGCCATTTCGTAAAAATGGCCAGTTTTCAAATGGCCATATCTCGGCCAATATTGTGAAAATTACTTTTAAATTTCAGATTTGAGGATTTCACTACTATGTCTATCTATGATAAAATTTTAAAAAAAATCTGTGACTATGATGCAACACCCATTGGTTGAATTCATGTGGAATGACCCATCTTTATAACTGTAAATAATTTACTGCAAGTGATATTGTAGAATCGTTTTTTCACAATAACAAGGAAACAAATGTATGGGCTGACATAGATCAGAAAACGATACTTATCAGACAATGGGTCTTATCGGCGACTATTTTACAGTGCTTTCTTCCAATGCTCTAAATAAAAATTTATTGTTCAGTGATTTTTAATGACATTTCTAAGTGGTTTAAATAAAAAATTAGGAAAATTGGAAATGCCAAATTTAGTGATACATTGTAGTTTCTTTGAAAGCTAACATCAAAGAGTTTAAATAAGAAAGCTGAAGGCTTATTAAAAAAACTTATTCTTCCGAAAAGATTTCAGAAAAGGTTTTTTTTAATTCAGAATACGCCGATGAAACAAGTTAATGTGTTGGAAATTAGCCAGTCGCTTCTTAAATTTGAAAAAAAATGCCAAATCGATCCGGATTATCCGGAGATCCGAATAAAACGGGTCCGAATTAGCGGTGTTCTACTGTACTTAAATAATAAAATTTTGTACAAATCACCATAAAAATAAAAGAACAAGGATAGATTTATGTTGGCGCCACTTTTGTTGTTATGACGTCATTGCATTTACCCCCCACAGATGTTTCATCATTCCTTCAGTTAGTTGTAAGGACGCCGTCAAGGCAAGTCACGGTCTCAGAGCAAGCAAAATTAATAAAATTACAGTCTGCTTTATTTAAAGTTATCGACATTTTAATTCATATTTCGACTCCCATTTGTAAACAGTAACAATTTCAAATGGAAATTTTAACAGTCTTACATCAGCCAAAGTAAGCAAGTGGCCCTAAGGAAAAAAGGTTATAAAGGCCAGCCAGATTCTATCGCCAGTTTTTCTATGTTGTTTTCATTCATAGTATTGTTAGAAATCCACATTTTCTTAAAATACGTCATTCTCTATAATATATTTCGTTTCAGTCAAGATTCGTTTGAAAAAATAAGACTACGTACTCTGCTAGTTTAGTGAAAGTAAATGTTTGAAGAATTATTGTATGCAAGAGAATTTATTTAGAATTTTCAATATATAAAACTAAATATATTTTCCTGTGGGAATTTCATTCAAAATATTTATGTATTAATAGTCATATTATTAATGTTCAATTATATTAATATTCAATCTATTACATTCAAAAAATTTTAACTATCCATATTATAATGGCCAAACGTATCTGTACGTAACGCATACGTCATTTTGCGCATGGCAGCACTTTCGAATTTAAAATGAACTTTCGGTTTTGCAATTTTTTGCTACTAAAAATTTTTTAACTTCCAAATGCCGCACATTTTTAATTTTTCCACCATCATGTCGAGAAGAAAATGTACTTTTAAATGAAATTTGTTTGAAAGCTGTACCTTAATTTGTTTTTGAAATATTAATTTTTTGTAGCTTTTAATACTGAATTTCTAATTGTGGTAACAGGAGAACTCCATTTCTATTAAAAGCAAAGGAAAACATGTTGGAAATTGCACGTGAACGTAGCAAATGAGGTGCGTTCGTGCGATAACGAAGTTTAAAAAATATTCAGATCTTGCTGATATAGTAGAGCGTACTTCGGATACAGTATAGTAGTCGAAATCTTTGTGTTTCTGTAAATATGCCGAAAGTAATTTTTATTACACCTCAGAAACGTATATTTTATTCATAAAATGTGAAATAGTTGAATATAATTAAAACACGCCCCAAACAATGTTTCCCCGTATAGCATTATGTAGTGGAATACATTTGTGTGGCCCTGTAATTTAATAATAAAAATTCTTTGCAGCACAAATTGTACAGAATGCATATTTTAGTATATATTTCATAGATTCATGCCAATTCTATTATGTTCGAATGAGTGTAACATCATAAAAATGCATTTGAATCTTTTTTCCCATTGACCGTAATGTAATGGATTATCTTTGATTGTCTCTGTAAATTGTAATGCATCCGACTTTCATAACATTTGAAATGACTCGATAAAATTACGTAACAATTATATGTTTTAAATTTCAGACGATTAAAATGCATTTAATTTTTTTCCCCATTGACCGTAATGTAACGGAATCCTTTTGATTGTCCCTGTAATTGATCTATGCATCCGATTTTCATAACACTTGAAATGACTCGACAAAATTACGCAATAATTATATGTTTTAAATTTCAAACGATTAAAATGCATTTGAAACTTTTTTCCCCATTGACCGTAATGTAACGGAATCCTTTTGATTGTCCCTGTAATTGATCTATCCATCCGATTTTCATAAAATTTGAAATGACTCGACAAAATTATGTTATAATTATGTATTTTAAATTTCAAACGATTCGGTTGGGTAGTTTTTGCGTTGTTATATGCGGACGGACAGACAGACGGACGGACAGACAGACAGACAGACGGACGGACTGAGCGACAACAATAGGTGCTACGTATTTACATAATTATGAACGCACCTAAAAACGGGAAAAAATTCATTGCTGTATCTTTATGTTGCCATTTTTCTCATTAAAAGGGAAAACTTTAAATTTAAATATCTTCTGTTATAAAACCCGGTGAATTTTGATTTAATTTACAAAATTTGATTTACACATAAAAGAATATCAACAGTTTTATATCTGTTTCAGCTAAATAGTATTGAGACTTCAAATTTTGAATCAAAATGATCAAATTAAAATGCCAATTTTTTTGAAAAGGTGAATACAGATGCGAAGCATTTGTAAATTTCGATATGGTGAAAATGATGCCGGGTTTAGATTTCACGGGAAAAAATTCTATGATTCAGTCAAAGTTAAAAAAATTTTGCTTTTTTTACATTTTGGAATACTAGCATAAGAACTTTAATTGATGACTTTATCATAACATATCTTTATTATTTTTTACTGCTTACATATACGATTAAATTTTAATTTTAACAATTTCTACAACTGCGTTTTATAGAAATAGTATTTTGTTAATTTGACAATAAATATCGTTTGTTTAAGAGCTAGACGTAGGAATATAAAATTCGTGTTTTACTATAACAAATCTTGTAGGTTTATTATCATTGTGCGCGCGGCAGCGCGCTACAATAATATGATTGAGCGATGATGCACACGGATTTTTCAATTTTTCTTTTTGCAATAACTAACTAAATACTTATCCAATTTTGATGATTTTTTTTTAAATGTTCGTCTGACCAAGAAGCACAACATAGCACAATTTTTTTTTTTTATGGCATACTGTAGGTGTACTGTAGAGTATTCTGAAAATCGGACAAAAATTTTGTGTCACAGCACTTTTCTCGAAAACTACTAAAGATAAAAACTTAATTTTTTTTTAAACAAAAGACAAACTTTTTATCACGGGGTAGTCATCGAGAAAACGTTATTTCGCTGGGCGGTTTTTCTGAAATTGCGTATTTTCCAAACTTGGTCATAAATGGGTACATCTAACGTTCTATTGCAGATAGAATGTTGCGGTAAAGTTTATTTTAAAGATTTTGCGATGCTAATTAATCCTGCAAAAATTCATAGCTTTACGTTAAACAGTTTTTTTACAAGATGAAATAAAAGAATGGCAGTCATCAATCTAAGGTACTTGTGATCATCGGAGAGAAACACCAGTTACACCATTCGATTAAGCATAAAAAAATACAGAATGCTTTTTTTTCTCTTATTTTTAACTTAATTTTTTAACGAATTATGAATTTTTTGAAATTTTTGACATGCTGATTTTTGTCATTTTTTAACACTAGAACGCCCGGATGGAGCCAATCCAATCATGTAACTTAATTTCAATTCGAACCAGAAAAACTTTCTTGAAATAATTTAAATCTAATCCACGCAAAGTTACGTTAAATAAATCAATTAAATAATTTTGAATAAAAATTATGGTGAGAAATATTATTTTCAAACTTGAGTAGAATTTCCGGGCGTTCTAGTGTTAATGAATCATTTACTGAATAATTATGCACGGTGTCTAGCCCTGGTGGCTGTTAAATTTGATTTTTAATTTTAAATTAGGCAATTTTTTGCACCATACCAAATTTATATTTTATCCATTTTTTTCATTTATTTATATTTTGTTTTTAGCACAATGGCATCAATGGCAAAAATGCCTGGCATACCTGTCAAATATTGGGGCCCTGAACTTTAACAAAGTGTATTTACTATAAGTATATACCGTATTTATTCTAATAGAATGCGCCCTCTAATAGAGCGCGTCTTCTAATAAAGTGCGCACCTTGGTGCTGATTGAAAAAATAAATATACGGAAACGATATAGTAGATAAGTAGAAAACGATTACTTAAATGCATTATCGAGGATTCTCATCGATCAAAATAGAGATATTCTATCAAAGCGATGCAGTGGCGATGCAACAAAAGTTTCAAATTTTGAACAATGTACCACTCCTGTAAACTATAGCGCCAAGGATATGCACACTGTTAAAAATCTGCTGCATTTTGTTGCAACGCACTCCCTTGCTTGTATAGAAAACGGTTACTTGGCCGTGAAATGGCGCTTTCTCATTGGTTGGAATCATTGTAAACGCGGCAGCGCGCAACAATAATATGATTGAGCGATAATGCTTAAGCATAGGAAACCGCAAAAACACGGATTTTTCAATTTTTCTTTTTGCAATAACTAACTAAATACTTATCCAATTTTGATGATTTTTTTTTAATGTTCGTCTGACCAAGAAGCACAACATAGCACAAAAATTATTATTTTTTTATGGCATACTGTAGGTGTACTGTAGAGTACCGTAATTTCGGGTGTATAAGCCGCGGATCAAACAATTCTTTTTGAACCCAGAAATCTTATTTAGTGATTGAAGACAAATATTTACGGCGATCTAAGTAGTTATATTTGATTCTTAAAAAATTCTGGGTCGAAAAAGAATTGTTTGATTTGCGGCTTATACACCCGAAATTACGGTATTCTGAAAATCGGACAAAAATTTTGTGTCACAGCACTTTTCTCGAAAACTACTAAAGATAAAAACTTAATTTTTTTTTAAACAAAAGACAAACTTTTTATCCCGGGAACATTTTTTATTTCTATATATAAAATACAAAACAAGTTGTGCAGTATCCCAGTGGAATATGGAAAAATAGAAGGACTAGTGAAAAATGCTCCAAGGAGCAGTGCAAAAGCAGAATATGATTTTAATTGAGCATTAAAAAGTAATGGACAAGTGCTTCTGTTAATTACTGAGCATGAGGAAGGATAAGGGATCCCTTCTTGGCTACAACTCACTTCAATGCCAACTTTGAAAAAATCATATTTGCGCTTTTTCCGTGAAAACAAATCAGTCGCAGTTACTATAAAAATGTATAGTGTAAAGAAGTAACCAGTAAAGATGCAGCTTAATTAGACATAAATGTAAAGGAAGGCGACATAATGCCAGATACCTAGTTCCTGCAGGTATCACATTCATGCACTGCCACCAAGCATACCCTAAGTGTATAATTGCACAGAAAATTGATTTGTAGTATAGTGCAGAGTGAACAGTGCAGTTAACATCAGAGATGTAGTACAGGCTATACGCCGTACACCTTCTGGACTTTTTAATAGAACACCATATACCCTCTGTTTTTCAAGAAAGCTTATAGTATACACATTCTAGAATATCCCTCTGCTTAGAGCATATATCTAATGTTATTTTTATGACTACACCCCTGGTTAACATCTAAAGAACGGTGGAAAATTCTACTAAAGAACCGCAAATTTCTTTTGTATGGAAAAAGCAGAAATATGATTTTTTCAAAGTTGGCATTGAAGTGAGTTGTAGCCAAGAAGGGATCCCTTATCCTTCCTCATGCTCAGTAATTAACAGAAGCACTTGTCCATTACTTTTTAATGCTCAATTAAAATCATATTCTGCTTTTGCACTGCTCCTTGGAGCATTTTTCACTTGTAAGTCAATGAAACAGTTCCTTCTTAAACATTTTCTTTCGTCAAAATTTGACGGGTTATACCTTGTACTTATTATTTCTAAATTAAATTTATTATATCTATATTAATACCTTGGTTCGATGAATTAGACATGGAAGATAAAAAAATGGTGTGGAGAATATTTAATTTTAGAAAAGAAGATCTATATGTAAAAAGAACACTGCTGAAATAAGCATAAACATACTTATTAATAAACATAAGCATAAGCATTTTTATTTCTGTATAATCGAAAAATTCTCTGAAGTTATGCACAGATTTGAGCCAAATTTTATGTGTATGTTTTTGCTATGGCAAGCAGGGCCTCCTAAATTTGAATCAAATTAATCGAGAAACGACGGATTTTAATAAATATCGTGATCAAGATTGACTCATTTTTGCTCCGAATAATTGACTAAAGCAAATATTTAAAGTAAAAATCAAAGTTTAAACCGCACTGAACTAATAATATTAAATTATTAAAATCTGTATCTACTTTTTGAAATATTAAGATGTTGATTTAAAAGCCTACTTTTTCCCCTTTTTAGGTTCGTTCGTATTTATGTAATACGTAGCACCTATAGTTGTCGTTCAGTCCGTCCGTCTCTACGTCTGTCCGCATATAACAACGCAAAACCTACCCAACCGAATCCTTTGAAATTTGAAATAAATAATTATTATAGAATTTTGTCAAGTCATTACAAATTTTATGAAAATCGGATGCATAGATCAATTACAGGGACAATCAAAAGTATTCCGTTACATTGCAGTCAATGGGGAAAAAGTTTCAATTGCATTTTAATCGTTTGAAATTTAAAGTATATAATTATTACATAATGTTGTCGAGTCATTTGAAATTTTATGAAAATTGAATGCATAGATCAATTACAGGGACAGCCAAAAGTATTCCGTTACATTACGGTCAATGGGGGAAAATGTTTCAAATGCATTTTAATGGTGCTATACTCATTTAAATAAAATAGAATACATGAACCTATGAAGCATATATATATATTAAAATATGCATTCTGTACAATCTGTGATGCAAAGAATATTTATTATTAAATTACAGGACCACACAAAATTATTCCATTGAATAATGCTATACGGGAAAACATTGATTGGGCGTGTGTTAATTATATTAAGCTATTTCACATTTTATGAATGTGATATACGTTGCTGAAGTGTAATAAAAGTTTCTTCCTGTATATTTAAAGGAACAAAAACAAGATTTTGACCCTATACTATATCTGAAGTACTGTCTACTATAACAGCAAGGTATTAATATTTTTAAAATTTCATTATCGTAAGAACGCACCTCATTTCTTACGCTTTATGTGCAATTTCCAACTTGTTGTAATGTAAGTAAACATTTCGGAAATATATATACTAGGAATCATGACTTGTTAAATAAATTTCCAAATCAATAACTTTTTTATTTCTAAAAACTCTGAACATTTTAAGAAACAATAATTTTCCCTGTTTATATAAATGGAATGAAAAAAGTATGTTTAATTTTATCATTATATTAAATCCAGATTACGTAGCAATACATTATTCAAGATTTATGATAAGCCAGTATTCAGAATTAAGATTATATTAAAATAATCTGTTGCAACTTTATGAGAGAATATAAATACTAATTCGATAAACATTTATTGAAACAGATAAAAAAAAAGTTAAACTTTATACAGCCTCTTCAGACCAGTTGTATCTTAAGGGATATTTTTTCACGCATATAAATATTGTTGAAAAAAAGTGAAATTGACGTGAATGGAGCCTGACAGATAGCAAAAATAGCAATTTGTGGGTTATAGCGATTTTTTAGTGAGCAGCGTGTCATCTAAATATGGCTTGCAGCAGAAACGTACGAAATGTACAAAAATTATGTAAATAATTTTACTGTGTGTTACGGTACTATTTGTAGAGTCCATTAGTAATAAAAAAATAAATATATATTTCTTTTTCGATATTTTTTCAAAGCAAAAATTTAAAAGAAAAGAAAAATATCTTGAGAAAGTCTAAAAAGGAAATACTATTTGAGTCGTATGAATCATCAAATTTTTTAAGCTAAAAATAAAACTTTATTTTTTTTTCTCTTTTCAATCTTCCTTAGTTATCAGTTTGTTAATGTAAATCCATAACTTAAATTAAAAAAAGTACATAAATAAACTCTGGGGTCTGATGAGATTTTTCTTCAGATGTATGAAAAATAAAACCTTCAAACAAATGTAAATTTTATTATTAAGCCATGTTTTCTAAACCAAATTTAACATCCTAATTTAATTTTAAAATTTTAAAAATCATAAATCAATTTGCATAAACTAATAAGTACAAAAATGTTTGAGTAATATTACTAAAATTTGAGTGAAATATTTAATATAAAAATATATGTCATAACAATAATTGATAACATTTACATTTGACCTCTACCTAAAATTTCAAGAAATTTTCAAAAGAAAATATTAAAATAATTATAAGATATAAAATATTAATAGTTATAAGATATTAAAACAATAACTATTTGAAAAGTTTTTTTTTTTTTTAAATATTGTGTGTGAAAATAGTTGAAAATAATTTTACATTTATTTATTACACATACGCTAAAGAAATTTCTGAATATGCATATAAAATTTATATATATATATAGAGAGAGAGATATATATATACATATTTTTACAGAACAGGTTAAAACTTTATTAATAAATACTTTCTATGTCGTGCTCAATTAAATGTAACTTAGAAAGCTATATTTCATCTTTTATTAAGAAGAAAAAAAGTTATTGATAATATGCGAAAATATTTCATAGGCTTATATTAAGCAGATAGTCCATTCAGACTTTGGATAAAAAGGTTGATGAAATATTCTTGAATGCACAAATACAAATGTTATTTGTTTAAATACAGTAGATTTTTTTAAATAATCTAAAGACATACTTTAATCTTATTTAGATTTTGTTTGCAAGAAAAAAAATGCACATAAGACAAAGTGAGTTATACTAAAATTAGCAATGTATAAAGGGAAAAATTATCATAATATGAAATTATCAAAGAAATTTGTATAATATTTCGCCAAGTAAATGTAAATATTCATGCAATTTCAAAATCGGAACAAGCCATGTCCTTTCCGTTTATGTTATTTTTCCATAAATTTCCAAATGAAATGCAATGATATGAATTCCGCTAAAACAACCAAACTGCAGAAATAAGAGTAAGAAAAACTCACTGAAATTTACAGAAATTTAGAAAAAAAAGTATTTAATACTTTGAGAGACATTTGTGGATGAAAAATAAGATATTTATCGACTGAAATCTAAAATTCTAATAAAAATATCAAGCAATAGATCCACTTTTCTCTTTATTTTTTTTTCAGGGTTTAAGTAAACATTATAAAATTTGGGATTTTTCCAACTGAGTGAAAAAGGGACCATTGCGGGAGTGGAACCTAAAACCTTTGTCTTAAATTACTAACGTTCTTCCAATGGAGCCACCCTGTAGTAGTGAATTTAAATTTTAATACTGACTGAAATTAAATTTTTAATACTGACTGACAACAAGTACATATTTTAAGAGTCCATTGCAGCTCTCTATACTTGTTCTGCTAAATCAACACTTCAGGGGAGACGCTGCTAAGCCCTTGCGTGCGTGATGTCTTCGAAATTCCAATCCTTTTAATACGACGACCTGAAGTACATTTTGCAAATCCGCAAGAAAAGTGGCACATCTCACAAAAATTCCCTTTACGGGTTATTTCACTAACAGGTGTATCATAAGCGCATCCTGTAACGCATTCAGTTTTATAGGTGTACTTATACGGAAAATTACTTTATTACGCTACACGGGTATTTGTGACTACAGTAGAGGTGTGCGTTGTCTGGGGAGGTGAAATTACCCATTTCTTCAAACCTCATTCTACGTCTTCGTTCTTAAAAGTTTCATACTTTTACGCACATCTTTATTCCCGCATGCCGAATCAAGTGCTAGAATTTGATGTTACATTAAAATTATGGGTATTACTCTGTTATCCCATCGACCGATTTCGCCAAATTATGCCAATCGCCAAACTAATAGTCAAATTATACATATTTACGTAATTTTTTTAAATAAAAAAAAACAAATAATTAGTAGAATAATAATAAAAATACAAATAAAAAGTCGAAATAAATATCACTTAATGACGTTTTAAACACGTGTATCTTATTTAATGTCATTGAATTGACATTCACGATTATCGATTATTGCCATTTAATCTTAGAATTTGGCGATAATATTTTGGTCGATGGGATAACAGAGTAGTACCAAATTATGCAAATCTTGTTTTGCCTCTCCAATGAAATTTGCTTTTGTCTAGAAGCGTCACTTTTCTTGTAGGTGAATGGTTTGCTGTTAATTTCAACTAAATGATGTGATACTGTCTTGGATATTTTTACAAAGAGAAATTTAAATTCAATAAACACTGTTTTATTAAATCCCTTATTTAAGGAAGAAATCTTGTTTACAATTTAAATTAAATGAAAATTATGAATATAGTTTAAAACTATCATATTTGGATGCAATTATACTGTTAGAAAAGCCCGTTATAAAACAAAAAAAAAATATTCGATTGGTCTACCGGAAAATTTGGACACTTATCATTATTGTCACGCTAATGTTTCTTTAATTTTCGAACACATTTAAGCGAATTCTTCCAGGTGAATAATGTCAAGTTCAGCAGTGTGGTTTACTGTGATTTGAACAAAAAGATATAATCTAAATGTATGCTTTGAATGTTATTTACTCTATCATCAAGAAAAGTTAATTCATATAAATTTTAAATAAATTCGAATAATATTATTTCATACGGATCAATCAAAAGTCTTTCAGTCCTTTTATAAAAAGAATAAGTAAATGTGGCATGTCGTATGAATATTCTTGGCATTACATTTTTGAAATAGTAAGCGAAAAATCCAGAAATCTAATTATTCAAACAAAATATTTCATATTTTAGAAATGCAAGTATAAAAATAATGAACTATAACGTAGCTATAACGAACCATAACTATAAAATAATGTAATATATGAAATGTATATATCCCTCTATATATATTTATATGTATGAAAAATATATATTCACACTTTTACCGTTCTGCTCAAAACTATACCAATAGCATACCTTCTTTCTTAATTGAAGCTCGATTTTTACTTGATGAACTAGAGGTAACTGGATATATCACCGGTACTAATACGAGGTGGAAAACTCGCCAATATATTGCAAAATGTATTTTTCCATTTATTTATCATTACATTACTTTGTTATACTAATATATGTCTATAGCTGATTGTTGTAGAAGTTAGTTGATTTATTTTCATTTGTTAGAAAAATATTTTTTTCTCAAATTTTAGGCACAATGTGCTAGAACCAGGCGTAAAAAATTACTTATTATGTTTTTGTATTTTACTAAGCTACCAAGGACACAAATTTTCCGCGCTAGAACAATTTTTTCTAACTTTTTTTATTTATTTTACCCTAATATATACCTTGAAAACTAATTCAAATTTTCAAATTCTGAGATCTTATAAAACATCTTTGGATTCATTACGATAAATTATGATACGAAGCATTATCAATCAATGAGTATATTTTGTTTTAGTAATTTTATGGCGTTGCGTTTTACATTCCAGGAAGAATAATTTGAAATAAAGACAATGATATTATGAAATATAATAAAATAATAATAAAACACAGTAACGTATGATGTAATAAAATATATAATAAATATAATAATATACAATGTAAATTAACAACATGAAAATATAATAGGTGTATAAATATATCATATAGTAATATTACAAATTCCTTTATTCTCCGAGTTAAGATTTTATGTGTATATATATATTTTTTTCATTTAAAATTGTATCAAATTCAAGCATGTTTTTAAAAAACTGTCAAGAAATTACCTTTTTTTAATGCAGTGTTATTCCGAAGATGTGATAACAAGAAAATGCCCTTATAGTTACGTCTGGCCAAAAAGAAGTCTAAGCCTCAGAAATTCTGAAAATGTAGAAACTGCAGATTTATGTTTTTAAGCCTTCTAACAAAGTTTGAAAAAAATAAAAAAAAAAGCAGTATTCAAAAACATATGAATACATTTATTTTAAGAAAAACCTTCCCAAACATTTTTTTAATTGCCCATGTTAATAAGTATAAATGAAACAACTAGAAAAGCAAAAGAATGAAGTTCATAAAATAACAATTAAGAAAAATAATGCGTTAAGCATAGATTATGAAACACTTTCCAATGCTTCCTTAAATCTTTAACAAAACTTTGTTATTTAGGGAAATAAGATGCTACTGTCCATAGCCAAATATGTATTGAAATACTTTTGAACCTCCCTGTACTTGATCCGTCGGTTGGTACATATATATATTCAATATAAGAGAAAATTTAGTTTAGCAAGAAAATGCCTAACTGGCTGAAATTTCTCTTGCAGCACTTTATTCTAATAGATGGAAAATACTTCAATACTTTTGTTCAGCCCGGTAATTTATCCAGTATCTTTACTAGACACCAGTATTTTGTTAAAATTTAGTTCATAAAAACACGTACTTAAATCACATTTCCAGAAATTATCACATATGGGTGACCATATAGCTAATTCTTTGCGTAACCCTGTGTATCATTTTATCTATATTCTACAAACATGTCTCAGTAAAGTGAAAGCAATTCAACGTAAAAATGCATATTCAATAACCTTTATGAGCTCTTTTGTGTAATCCTGTATATCAACTATGACTTAAATAGCAAATAAAGCTTTGTGCAACGAATGTTTAAAGATAGAAAACCAACGATTAGATATGCACAAATAAAGTATGAGAAGGTAGCAAATAGCTATTTCTAATCTACTATCAAGAACGAAGAATCTCGATAGTAGATTCGAAATAGCTATTTGCTACCTTGTCATACTTTATTTGTGAATATCTAATCGTTGGTTTTCTATCTTTAAACATCAACTATAACATTTATATGCACCATACAATTTGCAGACATTTTGTAAAACTTAAAAGCGTATATCGTAATTGAAAATGCATTTCAACCATCCGTCAGCTATCATCGATAATACACAGTATTTCGGATAAAAATATAAGATTTGAAATATTGTGTGTGTCTTTGTAAAAGCTATACACTTTATATTATGCGTTAAATATTAAGTCTCAGCGGCATATATCAATTTTATGATATTTGAAACTGTTTAACATTATTAAAATATGTCGCAAACAATTTCCTCCTTTATTATTGTGTAATGGAATTCTTTTGAGAGGTCCTGTAAATTAATAATAACTATTATTTTGACAGCATATTTTACAGAATGCTTATTTTAGTGTACTTTGCGAATCCATTAAATTTGAATAAGTTTAACAGAGTGTAACACATTTAAAATTAATTTGAAATGATTTTTTCCCATTGGCCGTAATGTATCGGAAAACTTTTAACTATCCCTGTAAATAAACTAATCATAGTAGAAACTTCATTTTCAATAGGGTTCGTGCTAGGGCTGCATCAACTAGCTGCATCAACAACATATAAAAATTTCAGAGCATTCCGAGTATATTTACGGGAGTTAGAGCGCTATATACGGCCATCCGGCCAGACGGCCATACGGCCAGTTAGCCAGACGGCCATACGGACCGACAGACAGACGAACAGACGGCCAGACAAACCGAATGCATAACATTTTTCAACTTTGTTGGAAAGTGTTAATAAAAAAAGAAGATGAGAAATATATTTCTCCACTTTTAAAGGAAACGAGTCGTAAGGTGCTATCATAATACTTACAAATCATGGATATGTTTAATATAAAAAAAAATGGAAATAAAACATGTGTAAATTATTTATTAAATGCACAGCACTTCGAAATTAAAAAGTATATTTAAATATTTTTAACAAAACGGGATCCTATTAGATTACAATGGGGATCTATGAGAGAAATACCGGAAATAATTTGGACATACTTGCTGAGAGAACTATGTCTTCTCCGATGGTAACCCGTCATGCGTTTCGTGGTATCTACGTAAATTCTCATTGGTTCATTTCAAAATCGTTTGGCTCATTTCCAAACTGTTATTTTTAAAAAAATATATTAAAGGATTATAATGATGTGTTATTGAATTGCGGGTATAAATCGACATACAACTCATAAATTTTACAAATTTTCATAATTTTTATTTTAAATAAAGGAAGAGCAACAAAGAAAAATAGTATAAGATTACTAAAAATACAAATGAAACTTCGAAGTAAAGAATGACATGATGGCGATACAAACGCATGTATTTAATGTCTAATAAGTGTGACATTTACAATATGCCATTGTTGATATTTAATCTTATGGTTTGGCAATAGTTTTTTTTGTCGACAGAATAATCAAATAGTACCAAATTGCATAAGAGAAATATCCTTTTAGCTCCAAAAATTATGATCATATTATCTAACAGTTTATTACGTTGAATCAATCGTCTCATTTCCAACTAAGATATATCTATGAATTGAAATTTGAAAGAAATACAGGTTTATAAAGACAAAGAATGTAGGAAATAGGATTACACATATTTCGGCAACTAATTATCCGATTGACTTCCTTATTTATGCAATTTTTATGTTTTTATATCGTCCTTTATATACTTTCTTTGAAAGAAACGTTTTCAAGATTTTTTATACCTTTTATAAAAACGAATATTTCGAGAATCCAATAAAAATTGTTCTAGATAATCGAGGTTACTAATATTCAATAGGCTTCTTCCCAATACTACATGCTAAGTGAACATCAAATTTCAAGTCTCTATTTCAATTTGTTCGGAAGACGGAGTGTTTACAGCTACACAGATAGACAGTCGGACAGCAAATTTTTGCTGCTAAAAGTATGTTACTTGGAATCTCGAAAGTCTGAAATGAGTAAATCCGTCAAATACATCCATTTATAAAACTATTACAAGATTTACCCTATATTACGTATGATGTATAAATAAAAAGAAAATCCACAAACACTGTAACAATAAATTAGTCAATTAGTGTGTGAACTTACAGAAAAGGTTATTAATATCGTACTTATAGCAATAAGATGCATGGATATTTAAAATTATGTATTACCACAAATACTAGAAAGACCTTAAATGGCTTTTAAAAACTAATTAAAAAGTACAATAATGTTAATTTTAATTAAAACTTTTCTAAAAGAATAAACAAATGTTTAAAACAGGCTAGTATTTTTATTTTTAAAAGTAATAACTAAAATATAGTAAAGTACTTTTCCTTGGACCATAAAATAAATTATTAAACTTATTATTTTTTTTAGATATTATGTAACTTAAAACTAGAAATGTTCATATACTTGTAAATAAATCTATTCATAGTAATTATTTTAAAATATTTACCCCCATTAAAGCAAAACATGAATAAAAATATGAAAGCTTGAAATTTTTTTATGCAAAACGTTTAGTTTCTACTTTAATGAATTATAAAAGGTGAATAAATTATAATGACTGAATATTATGTGATTAAAATATTTAATTTTTAATCTAATTTTAATAGTTTCCACTGCATATTTATCATTTATCGTTTTTAAATTATAATAAATCGAGAGTTGTTAAAGCAAAAGGTTCACATTTGGAACATGCTTTTTTGATTATTTTGCATTGATTTCATTTCAAGAAATTTGAAAAATTCGACATATAAGCTTTGGAGTTTTAAAAAATTTTAAACTGTAAACGGTACAAAAGTAATAATCATTAATTTTTTTTTAATTTTATGATATATTTTAGAATATGATTTTTGAAAATTATGCAGTTAATTATTAAAAAAAAGAATAAGATTATATGTTTTTTTAACTTTTAAAGTAGCATTGTTTTTTAATTAATTTCATTTCATTTTATATCTTATCTCTTAAAACATGACAAATTAATTAAACTGGCATATCTCTGTCAGAGTTGCAGATATGAAGATGGAAATTCCAATGTTTCATTCAGGATTGTATTAGGAAAAACATCCTAATTGAAAATTTTACATGGAAATTACAGGACCGTATAAAAACTTGCTTTACATGTTTTCTCAAATAGACAACCCTATGCATGGTGTTGAAAATAAACTCATCCACTTTCTACCTTTTCTTGTAAAAGTTTTCAATTGAAAGTGTGTATCAAGAAGGATTATTTAAGGAAATAGCCTATTGATTTGATCCATATGAATCATCCTGAATACATGCAAGTGTGTGTATATGTGTTTGTACAGTAAAATTCAATAAAGAACAATAAAATATGAATGTAAATATATATTGGATATACACTACATGGTCATTGATGAACGTCCACTTGCGATTTTAGACATTTTGTTAAATATCTAAAAAATACATGAGGAATTATTTTGAAACTCTCAGTGTCTAAATATAATAGTACAAACCATACATTCCCGTGAATATTTTTTCCCGAAACTCCATAGGGGACCATCAATAAATTAAAAAAGAATGAATATCTTTTGGATAGCCCTGTCAAAACTAATGTAGCAAAAGCTCACAAACGGTAGATTATGATTAAGTAGCTTATTGTAATTAATTGTGTTAATTTTTATGTCGATAGGATATATATTCCTAAAAAATTAAGTTTTTTATAAAAGCAGTCCCAAATTTTTCTAAGTATTTTTCTTATAATTTGCAGAGTTCTTAATATGAAATAATATTCTTTTCTGAAAACATGACAAACAACATTGCGCACAATATACTGTAATCAGAATTAAAAAATAATAATAATTGTATGAAAAATGAGTAGGTTTACTAAATAATTTTTCACTGCGCATGCGTCAACGATATCAAAATTTCATTTGCATATTATGTTAGCTAAATGTACAGAGCAATTTTTGTGAAAGTCTCAAAATCATAGCTTGAAACTTCTGAAAGTGATCGTCTATAGAATAAACACAAAATCCGTTGTTCCTAAAATAAAAAAAAAATGAGGGGTTTTATACAAATGTAGTAGTACGTCCCATATTGTGCATCCTATATTGACACTAATCGATGACTATATGGATACAACTTCTCTTGTTTTTGCTTCATTTTGGGAATAACGGATTTTCAACTTATTCTATTGACGATTATTTTCAGATTTTTCAAGCTATGATTTTGAGACTTTCAGAAAAGTTGCTCTATACATTTATCTAACATAATATGCAAATGAAATTTTGATAACGTTAATGCATGCGCAGTGAAAAATCATTTAGTAAACCTACTCATTTTTCATACATTTTTTATTATTTTTTAATTCTGATTACAGGATTCTGTGCGAAATGTTGTTTGTCATTTTAGAAAAGAATATTATTTTACATTAAGAACTCAGCAAGTCATAAGCAAAAATCGTGGAAAAATTTGGGACTGCTTTTATAAAAAATCTCAATTTACGAGTATACATCCTATCGACATAAAAATTAACACAGTTAATTACAATAAGCCACTTAATCATAATCTACAGTTTGAGCGCTTTTGCTACATTAGTTTTGACACGGTTATTCAAAAGATATTCATTCTTTTTTAATTTGTTGATGGTTTCCCATGGAGTTTCGGGAAAAAATCTTCACGGGAATGTATGGTTTGTACTATTATATATGTACACTAATAGTTTCAGGGTAATTCCTCATGTATTTTTCTAGATATTTAGAAAAATGTCTAAAATCGCAAGTGGAAGTTCATCAATGGTCATGTAGTGTATAAGGTTTCGAGTTTTAAAAATTTTTAAACTGTAAACGCTACAAAAATAATAATCATTTTAATTTTTTTTATGAGATATTTTAGGATTCGATATTTGAAAATTATACAGTTAATTATTAAAAAAAAGAATAAGATTACATGTTTTTTTTTAACTTTTAAAGTAACATTTTTTTTAAATTAATTTCATTTCAATTTATATCTTATCTCCTAAAACCCGACAATTTAATTAAACTGGCATATCTCAGTGAGTTTTGCAGATATAAAGATGGAATGTTTAATGTTTCATTCAGGATTGTATAAGGAAAATCTTCCTAATTGAAAGTTTTACATGGAAATTACAGGACCGCATAAAAACTTGCTTTACATGTTTTCTCAAATAGACAACCCTATGCATGGTGTTGAGAATAAACTCATCCACTTTCTACCTTTTCTTGTAAAAGTCTTCAATTGAAAGTGTGTATCAAGAAGGATTAGTTAAGGAAATAGCCTATTGTTTTGGTCCATATGAATCATTCTGCCTACATGCAAGTGTTTGTATATGTGTTTGTACAGTAAAATTCTATAAATAACAATAAAATATGAATGTAAATATTTTATAATATAAATTATAAATGTATAATCGAAAAAAAAAACTTATTAATTAGCAACTAATTATTCACTCTTTTTTTTTCTTTTTACCACCCTTATGAATAAAATTTCTTAATCACAAAACGACAAAAAATATTTATATGTTATGTTATTAAAGATGTATTCAAACTGAAAAAAATCAGAATGGCAACACTTTCGGGTCCCAATAGATCATAACATCATGCCGTCAGTTAGTTTAAAGTGTACCTCATAAATACTGAAAAAAAAGTAGGTGGAACCGGATCAACTTTTCAAAAGATGCTATTAAAAATTGTCCTTGAAATGCATTTCAAAGATTGAATATTATGTTTGTTAAGAAAATTTTAAAAACTTTTGCCATTTTGTGTTTATGAAAGTGAAACCCTGTCAATGGATTTTAAAATATGCCGAGATAACAACTTATTGTTTTGTAATCACAAATTATTCTTTTAAAAAGAAATGAAGCATTTATAGAGCAATATAATTTCGAAGAATTCGACTGAATTTGAAATGCATTGATTTTCTAAATACTAATATAAGGGAGAGTTTTATTCTTAAGGAGATCATTTGACAATATTATTCTGTTTAGTTATAAAACTTATATAATCATGCAAATACTATATTAATATATACAAATTGTTCATAGTCATTAGATGCCAGAATTGTTCTTGATAAAATACAATTTTTTTAAAAATTTAAGGATTTTCATTAAGTTAATAAACAAAAAATTATTTGACCAATTTAAAAATCTCTCTCATTTATTTAGACTTCTACAGGGTGCACGCAAATAGACAGATGATTTTCAATCTCAGTAATACATAAACGGTGACAAGGCTGATATTGCAGGAATGATATTTAAGTATGAAAACAATGTTTTTTTAAAAACTGATTCCTTGTTTTATTTTCGAGTATCAGTAATTAAAAGCACTCTGTTGGCTCAAAAGTGCGGAAAATTTAAAGCAGGATGTAAAAAGTAATCTAAGTTCACGCAGTTTTTACCCTTCATTCTGCTCTGCAGTTGAAATACCAAACAGTGGTATCTGTTCTGAAATTTCAATGTTAATTTGAGCAGCATACAGTTTTAGCTACAGCACCACCACTTCTCAGTAATACTTGAAGTTTGTACCAGATACTGTTATAAAGCTATTCCTGATCTCACACATTATTCTCCGGGAATGATACATTCAACAGCTGTTATTATTTTGTTGTTAATGAGCTTAACATTAGGATAAGTGCGTTTTAGGTCACCCAGGATATTTATATAATTTTTTTAAACACTATTTTAAAAAAAATTCTTAAACTTCTGCTTAGCATTTTTCTTTAACATGAATAAACATCATAAAGATTAAAAGTTTTTTAAATAATCAATTACCTCCTTGTGAATTGGCGCTTTATTCACCCCCCACAATTTGCCTATGATATTTTATGACTACAGATTTAATCTCTTTTTCATTACGCTTATCGTACAAAAAAAGAATACCTAACTTCCGAGGGGCATTTTCTTCTGCAATTCCCCTCTGCAGCTGAAAGAACACTCTTGAAAAGATATGTCATTCAGTTTAACCAGAAGAAGAACGGTGAGTCCTCCATTACATTTTACGATTTTTAAAAGCATCATCAATAATGTGAAAAGATACTTCGCGATGTGAGGGAGTAGTCAATGTGAAGTGATCGTATAGAAAACATAGTTTATTTATTTTAAGCTTTCTTCCAAGTGGTTCAATCATTTCTGTCTTGGATTTATATGGGTTCCAGTAACAATGTTATCCAATACCGGAAACTCGAATGAATATGATTTATAAGAAAATGTTTCCAAGTAAATGAAGGCTTTTGTTGCTTTTCCCTTTCTATTCATTTAATGTAGCTTGACAAAAAAAAAAAAAAAAAAAAAAAAAAAAAAAAAAAAAAAAAAATTATACTTGACTATGACAGAAGAAGAAAAAATTGAATTAAGCATGTTGACCGTTTTTTTACTCTCCAAGCGTCTTGCAAATGGGTAAATTTATAATGTTGTTTTCTCTTCATTTTGTCTTAATTGCTATAAAATATGATTCTTTCAATATTACATAAAAAAAAAATCTTATTTAGGAATATAAATGTAATCCTTGAGAGTCTTAATCATTCTTCAATGCTTTGAAAATTCATTAAATTTATAGAATTATAATATCTTATATTGCAGTGAAATCTGGAGCTTAGTGTACGGAATATTACGGGCCAAACGCTTAGAGGGTTAAAAAAATCATATTTTTTTCAGCCTGTTTGAAATAATGATTTTAGATTCTGTTTAAGTGTTACTTTTTTAAGGTTGCGTTCATTTTCAAAACTGCATAATATTACATTTTAAATCTTCTGTTTTATTGAAAGCTATGATCAAAATATAATCAACGTAAAATGAAATATTCAGAATTATCAATTTCTATATTTAAACGAATAACAAACGCTCACAATTAATATAGTATTATATCTAATACCGCACACTTTATTATTTACGCATTTAGTTTATCTGTATTATTCGATAAAATAAAAATTAAAAATATACTCTATATTATTTTAATAATCTTGAGTAGAACATTATGGGAAGATAGGATTATTTGCAAATCCTATGGGGAATATCCAAAATTTAATATCAGTTTCTGGGAAACAATCCAATCAAAGTTCATGAAATTTGAAAACCATATTCACTGGATTATGCTCAAAACTAGCTGCAGAATTTTTTTAAGGCTTCTGCGACAAACCTCGTTAAAGCAAAATTTGTACGTAACACAATTACTGGCTGCGCAAATGTAATGCTATCAACTTTTCGGTAATTTTGGACACCCACCCTTTCGATATATCATAAGTTATCATCCGTTGAACCCCTCGGTAATGATATCGTTATCAAAGTGTAAAAACTTTTTAATTTTAGAATTTTGTTCTTTTGTTTAGATTAATACAGAAAATTCGTTAAATTTATTTATCGCGTGCTTAATTGAATCAAATGAAAAGAAGACAATAAAATATTCTTTTATTTCAAATAAAAACAATATTTACTGTTTAAAAGTATTTTATAATAGCTTTTCGTTACATAAGGCATTCAACAGTAATAAAATCTTGCCCCCCCCCCCCCCGAATGAAGGTAGGATGGGGAGAGGGGGCAGATAGAAATTTTCATCAACAAAACAAGTGAACAACATTCTTTCTCTTTCATTTATTACTAAACACAAGTTTCATTTCGATTATACTTCCGATTCGATTATACTTTCGATTTTCGATTATACTTCCCATATGGTTTCTTGAACTGTGATAATGATATTACACATATGAATTTGAATAGGAATGTCAAACGTTGGGTATAATATATTTTAGAATTGGATAATTTTATTATAATAAAGTGATTTTTATAATGACTTTAAATTTTCATAAAAATAGATAATTATCTAAAAAATGATCATATACTATTTTTAACAAAAGACTATATTACAAATAAAAAGTGACAATTTTTATTGAGTCAAAAATGATATCGATGTCTAAATCCAACCTCCCTCCCCCTAGGGAAATGTTGCGATGTCATGTGCCAGACCCCCCCGCCCCTTCCCTCTAAAATGATAACATTATATTTACAAGTTTCCATAGAAAATAAACACTGAAGAACTCATGAACTTAGTGTTCCATATTTTTTACATGTATTGATCTTATATATTTTTAAATTGCATTGGAAAAAAAAGTAAAAAGCGAAAATTTGTGAATCAGCATTAGAGGAAATATTTGGAATATTTACAGTATTTTATAATAAACTACTCCACCTAACTGGCTTGTCCCTTAAAAAATAAACGCAAAAATAACGTAATAATCACTATTAGAAATCGGTAAAAAATTAAAAATCGCTGCAAAACTTACTAATAAACTTATGTGACTGAAACTACGAAGTTAAATTGCTGCAATTTGTAGGAATATACCAGAAATTTGGAAACTATGACTAGCTCAGTTTATTTGGGATTGGGTGAAGGGAGAGGGATTGTACACTTATGTTTTATTAAATTAATAAAATATGTTTATGTTAGCTACTTTTAGCTACACGAGGATTGAAATTTCCTGCAAAAGTTCGTTTTCGTTTCTGCGACAACGCCGCCGTGTTTCTGCCACGGGCAATTAAAGTATATGTAAATAATTGGGTAAAATTTATTCACATATAATAAATATAGGATAAAATGTCAGAGTAATATTAATATGCGTGGGCGTAGCACCCCAGTCGTTCCTTAAAAGTAAGATAAACAGAACAGAATAACATGCAAAACTCATTCAAATTTATAATAATTATTTTTACGAAGTGGAACCCGTCGAAATTCGACGAAATTTTTTTTTGAAAAATAAGCTGCTTTATTTATTAATAAGAAATCGTTAAAATTAGTTACAGTAAAAGGTACATCTTATATTTGTCAGTCTAATTCTCAAGCAAATATTATTTTAAACAAAAATTAACAAAATGCTATAAAAATCAATTATTCAAATTATTGAAAGAAATAAAAACGAACTTCACCGGATTTTATAACAAACGCATTTAATTTTTTTATCTCCAAATTTTCAGAGAAAATGGAGTGATTCTATTGCCACAATTACAAAATTGGTACTAAAAATTAAAAAAATAATTAATGTATTAAAAATAAATTGAGATAAGGCTTTCAAACAAATTGCATTTAAAAGTACATTTTTTCTCTATGCGACGGTGTAAAAATTCAGAATGCACGATGTTTAGAAGTGTAAAATTTGCAGTACCGAAAATTGCAAAACCGAAATTGCATGGAAAAATTTTGCCTATTTTAATATTTTTTTTTTTCAATTTTAAGAGAAAATGGAATGATTCTGTTGCACACAATTACAAAATTGGTACAAAAAACTGTAACAAAATTAATATCTCAAAAATAAATTGCGATACAGCTTTCAAACAAATTGCATTTAAAAGTAAATTTTTTTCTCTATCCGACAGTGTAAAAATTTAAAATATGCGATGTTTAAAAAAGTAAAATTTGTACTAGTGAAAACTGCAAAACCGAAATTGCACGGGAAAGTGCTGTCATTCGCAAAATGACGTTTGCGTTACGCATAGATACGTTTGCCTTTATAATATAGATTTAAAGGGTATGTTTACCTTTTCAACAATTTGCTGCTTTTTTAAAATATCGTGAAATGGTCAACTCATTGCATTTCAGTGTTGAATTAAACGTACATTTCGAAAAAAAGTTAATTAAATTGTATATAAAGTTTTAAAAAAAATACTTTTTTAAATCCTTACTACTTTTTTAAAAATTGATATATTTCACCATTTTTTTTTTTAAGATTTTCAAATGTCTATTTCACAAGATTGCGTATGGATTTTTAGAAAATTTTAGAAATTTTTAATTCCCTATTACTTATTATAGCTTTTTATTGCTACTGATATTTTTAGCAAATTAAATTTCTTTTTTTTTTAATATCAATCAAATGGTGAACTTACTGCATTCTATTGTTCAATTAAACATACATATTTAAAAAAAATCTGTACATTAAATAACAAATTTTAAGTTTATAAAAATTTTCATTTTTAAAAATCCTTACTATTTAAAAAAAAATTTATATTTTTGTACAATTTTTAAAAGTCTTTGAAAAATGTAATATACAAGATTGTGCATGGATTTTTAGATACATCCAATACTATATTAAATATAATTTTTTCGCTGCATTTATGGTGTAAAACGATGAAATCTAACTCTTATGTAATTTTATTGTTTTTTTTAATAAACGGTCAGTGGGCAAATATTACTCGCGCTCAGAGGGTTCCGTACAACAAATATATAAATCATTAATTGTATTATATTATTTAAAGATTTTTTTTTTGCAAAAAGAATAGGAATAATAATAAAAAATAATAAGACTTTCCAAAAAATCATACAACTTAGGGTTGGGTATAACTGTATATATTAGAAAAGTATGAATGTCTATATAATGAAATTTCAAAAAGATATGAAGTCTAAATGATATCAAATATTGCTATTCTATATAACTCATTTTTGATCTTATTTTAACCTGTTTTCTGTTGTTTTTCATATTTTAGGGGGTTTTATGCACTCAATTCGGTACAAAAACTGAAACGGACCATAAAAATAGAACACATTTAAACTTCATTTGGCATTTCATAAAATTAAATTCAAGGTAATAGTAATTTTTGTTTTTAGAATGTACCTAATTTAAAACTCGTTTCATGTTTTTGCTTTGCACTGTGCAAATTTTCAACACCGTCATGATCCGTGCTATTTTTCTGATAGGTTTTAATAAGTCACGTTTAGTAAAGTTTTATAAAAATATTTCACTTTAGAATTTTTATTTTAAATTGTTTACATTTTTTCTTTAACGTTTCTCTTTTTTTGTATTTTTTAAACATTTCTATTATAAAATTTCCTTTTTGAATAATTCACGGCTTTCTAGTGTTAATTAACTTTTAAAGACACGAGAAGATCTGCTCAATGAAAACTAGTTGGGAATCCCATAGTATTTATCTGATTAACCCATTAACACCTAGTGGCGTATTTTTAGATCACAATACTTAGTGCACGGAAGCACCTTTCAGTGGAGTTAATATGAAAATAAATAGTATATTCTCTTTTTCACTAGTTAATTCTAGTTAAATTATGTGTTTTTAACAATTTCACGTTAATTGGTTTTGTGCTGCTGCTGATCATTTCATTACAAAAATATATCATTAATTTTTTTTATATGGCCTTTAAAAGACGATAGTACATAGAGTACGCCGCCTTTGTCTTTATATATGGCCAAACCGTCCGTTTCTTTAAGAGTTAATATCTCTCATATTTCGGATGATTCTTTTCGAAAATTATCTCAACAATGCTTTTATAATTCCGTTACGATATGCGCTTTCAGCGGTCCTCAGCAACCTTGTTGGATGCCAATAAATCGAAATTTGAGTGTAACGGAACAATGCTCTTACCACAAAAAACTATATGACCTGGGACCCTGCATTTCTAAAAATATACTATGATATTTCTTAAAATATAATACCTAAAATTAAAATAAATGTGTTTTTGAATTCAGCGTTACAAAAATTTTCACACATATACAAATAAAAGATTTTTTTTTCAAGTAACTTTATTACCTCCTCCTACATTTGCCTTAAATATATTTGTGAATGACAGAATTAAAAATCTGTAAATACGTGGGTCAATAGCTTTTATTACGTCCTAAAATTTGAATTTTCCACGTTTGATAATTCACGAGTAAAATAGCTGTAACAGGCAGACACAAAAGTGATTTTATAATGGTTCCATTTTCCCTTTTTAAGTACGGAGCCCTAAAATTAACAAAAATCTAAATGCTAATTTAATGCGCAGATTTTTCACATATATAATAAAGCATATATAAAAAAAAGTTTAAATTCTCAAATACTAAAAAAAAAATTTAAAAAAAGCCATAGCATTTTAAAATATGAAAGGTAAGGAAATATAAACCTGGAGAAAAAGTAATTAAATTTCTAATTTGTGTGGATATTTGCCCGGGTGTATTAACCAAATTTCAATATCTCAGAATATTCCCTTTAAGCGGCCTAACTGGGTTTTCCGTCACATGATTTTTGGATTCAAAGGCTTATTTTACTAAAAAATTATATTAATGTTAATTTTTTGAATTGCATATGATAAATAAATATCTAAGTTTATAAAATACAAATCTCCGTATCAATACTTTCCATAACTATTATTTTATAAATCTTTAAACTTGCTTGTAAAATTCTGCAGGAAGCTTAAAGAGATAATTACCGTATGGGTGATATTGAGATGTCATAATGTTTACAATTAAACAGGCTTTCATTTAATATTTAAAAAGAAAAATCCATTTTTTAGCTTATTATACATTAATCAGTCCCCTTAAAGTCTAGTATATGTTTATATCTTCTAGACAATATGAAATTTCTGTTTGTGGTTTTTATTTCAAAAATTCATAATATTCGATTATAAAATAACTGCGGTATATTTTTTGGCAATCTTTTAACAGGATTGCTAAAGTCTGAATTATAGTGAATGTTCTTTTACATTTAAATATTTTTTTCAGTGAAAAACTTAACTTAAATTATGGAACATTAAATTTAGTTCGATATCTTAAATAAAAGAGCCAGATTAAATTAAAAATACGTGCTTCAAAATATGCGAACTCATGTATAAAGGAGATCATCAGTTTCATTTCAAGCTCACGGAGAAAAAAATTGCTTAAGATACTCGTTGCGAAATAGAACTTTTCCTAATATACTTCTAAATATTTATAAAAATATTTATGTTTAAGCTCAAAATTAGAGATTTCTTAGAGACAGGAGAAAGTTTATAACATTTCTTAATATTCTTTACATTTATTTTGAAGTTGAACGGCCTCATTAAACTAATAATTATAAATTAATAATAGTGTTGAATTTGTATAATCATTTTTATTGAGCTATATAGAATTTGAAAGAGTCTCCCCATATAACTATCTGACAGTTTTTTTAATTTGTTTTTTATCCAAAAATTAAATATCTTGGAAAAAACATTGTCTTTTAAAAACGAATTTATTTTCATTAGAAAAAAAAATAAACATTCCAAATATTATTTTTGAGAATCATACACGAACATACTACAACTGTATTATGAATAGCTTGGTTCTAATTTTAATTTATTAATAATAATAATAATGTCTAATAGCTATTGCAATTTCCTATTAAATTTGAAGAACTTATTAATTTAAAAAAAAAGTAGGATCTGGCAATCCTAAAACTTTATTCGATCTCATACATATTAATACTTCACAAATCGCTACCACAGTGCCAAATAATTACAATCGAGGATGAGGATGCTAAAGGCATGAAATTCCGTATATTAGTTCTTAAAACAGCACTATTATAGATATCTGGAAAAATGCAACATAAAAGCGCTACTTGTTGAGCTATTTATACTTAAACATAGACAACAATAATATTAATCTAGTAATAACATAATTTGAAGTTTGATGAAAAAATTCGTGCATTAATTTTTGAGATAGAGTTATTGCAAAAATCGTGAAAAATGCAGCACAGCAGCGCAACCTAAAAAGTGATTTAGATCAAAAACTAATTAACATCAATATATATCTGGGAACAACTGAATATAAATTATTATTAAATTCTGTGTATTAGTTTCCGAGATAAAGCTATTACAAAAGTCGTATAAACGCAGCATAGTAGAGCCACCTGTTGAGAAATTTACACCAAAATTAAACCAGCAACAATTCTTATCAAGGACTAATTGAATCTGAAGTTTTATGGATATCCGTTGAGGTATAGCTGTTGCGTAAATGTTAAAGAACGCAGCATAGCAGTGCCACCTATTAATCGATTTGCACTAAAATTTAATCAGCATCAGTTTTTATCAGGGAATATAAGAATATAATATTTTATTAAATTCCGTACTTATTTTATTAAATTCCGGTCTTGAGATAGAGCGCCCACAAAATTTATGTCGCATACAGACATATTGACAAACAGAGTTACAGACATTTTGTAAAAAATATGTTTTTTGGAATCTCTGACCCCCTAAAACGGATAAACCCGTCAAAGATCGTAATTCGAAAGTTTTTACAAATCCAATACTTTTTCCTTGTAAAGATAGAAGAAATAAAAAAAAAAACGAGTATATAATTTAAAGTAAAGAAAATTGCATATAATGATATCGCAAGTATAAAGTACATGTCGTCCTATTGTTTATAAAAATATTCTTAAAAATAAGAAATGTATGTATAAATATATTTTCTTTAATTTCATGTTTTCTAAAAGAACATTTAAACAGGTAGAAAACATTATTTGATTAATGAATAATTTATCACTGTTAGGTTTAGACTAACCTAAAGTATATTCCTATTTCGAAATTCAACATTTGATGAATGATGATGGATTACTGCATAATGAAATATATAATTGATTTAAATTTCAATACAATGTTTTACATTCATTGTTTTCAAGTGGAATTTTATGTTATCAGTCATTCATGACAACTATTTATTATGAACAGTACTTCAGGGAAATTACCTATACTACTAAAAATTTATCACTCTGAATTGGCAATAAGTGTGACATCTGATAGATGCCTAAAATTTATAGAATAAATTCGAAGCTGAATTAAAATGTCAATGTATATATTGAACCGATCAAATAAATATTATATTCATACTAATCAGAATATGTCACATAGATACTGTAACGTATTTACATTTACTATTTCCTTTGTTGTTGTTATTGTTATCTACAGAAATAGTTTATTCGCTTACATTAAAAAGAAAATAATAATAATAACATTACTGTGAAACGATGGTGCTGAAAAAGAAAACAAAATTGAAATAATATTTTCCTTTTAATGCTTATTAATATTTTATCTGATTCTTTTAGGGACCGCTGCACTGAAATTTTCTAATTATTATTATAAAGATGATTATTATAATATATATATATATATATATATATATATATATTCGAAGGTGACATATTTTTACTACTAGACAAAGATTGTTTATATACATTATTATTTTCAGAAAACTTGATTCTTTGATACTTCTTTAATGAAAAATCCGTAACTGCGAAATCTAATAAATTTTCCCCGTTGAAATAAAATTATCAAAACAAAGACGAATTTCTATTCATCTGATTTAAAAATGTATATTACACATACTTATATTAACTGTCAAATTTATTTTGATTCCAAATTTCTTTAGTAAAATATTTTCCTCCAAAACAAATAAATCCACAAAAATAATTTAATGATAAATTACAACAGATACCCAGTACTGTTATTTTCCTTCATATGAATTTGAGGAAAAAAAGCTGTCATTTCAGTTGAGTTTTCTTCAATGCAAGAAATATTTTAACATCGCATTACTGCTTTGTTTTCTATATATATATTCATGAGTTAAAGTAATTTTTCAGGGTTCTTGAGAAGTAAAATTGTTTTGAAATTTATTTGTGCAGTTGATAATTTTCTACGGTACAATGAAGACACAGGAACAGAAAATATACAGAAATTTCCATAGATATGTTTTTCGGTGTTTCAAACACCAGAAATAGAAAAGAATTTAGATTATATTGCTTCATTGTAAAACACTTGTGTAATGTTACTCCATAAAATTGGTGGAAGCCTTACTGCCACCAATTTTATAATGGCATAACAGACATAACCAGAGTAACATTACAATTATTTGCAATGTTAAATCAATAACATATGTGTAAATAACACCATTATATACTAGATTAATTTATGATACAATTTTTCAATGGGTAAATTAATTATAAGAGACGCGAATTTTCCAGGTGGGTGAAAAAAGTCCCGGCCAGGATTCGAACCAGGGATGTCTCTTATAACTAATTTACCGAGTGAAAAATCGTGTCATAAATTAATCTAGTATAATTTCGTATGTAGTGTTGTCTGCAGTTTCCATATATTAATCTTCGATTCATTCTGTTGAGCTTATCCATAGTATCAGATCAGATTATATGATCGTTGAGATTATTTGGGTGAAATAGTCCGCCAGTTTTCGCGTCCGGGATGGTTCAGTTGGAAGAGCATTGGCGGCTTCAGCCGATACATCCCTGGGTCTAATCCTGGCCCGGACTTTTTTTCATCCACATGGAAAATTTACGTCTCTTTTATTAAATAAGTGAAAAAAAAACTACTCCATAAAATGGAGTTATAATAAATAATGGATTTGTATAAAATGGAGCTCCATAAAATAAAATTGGTGGCAGCAAGGCCATCAATTGGTGCCATCAATTTTATGGAGTAACGTTACGCAAATGTTTTACATTGTACTTCTATTATAAATAGAAGAGTGTTAAAGTTAAATCTTAAAGTATATCAGCTTTCATTTTTAAAAAAATGAAGCGCTTTATTTTACATTATGGGTTTATACATATTTATTTCACTAGTTCAAGAATGACTTCTCATTCGATATACGAAGGAAAAGTTTTCAACGGAATGCAAATATGGCGACAAAATTTCATTTCTGTGCTCAAAATTTCAAAGTTTGTTACAATTCTTATTTGGAAATAGGCTCTAATTTTTTCTCTTTTTCGTTGTTGCTTATTTATTTTTAAAACTTAATTTCGAATCAAATAAACATGTTTTCTTTGCACATATTTAAATGTTCTTAAAAATTACTTAAAAATCAGTTAGAAATTTTGAAAGAATATCTATCTGATTATTTCATTTACATCTTAATTGCTTCATTACTAATAAGTGAAAATAAGTTGGTAAAAACAAGCTATTCCAAGTCTTCTCCTTTAACCATATTGTACTGATTGTATTTTGTTTCATCTGCATTTTATTACACAAACTTCATAAAAATGTAATTACTGAAATGTACGTTTATATTTTTATTATTTTATCTTAAATGAAGTGTTACTAGCTATTTTTAGACGTTTTTAGAAAATGCTTTATAGTAACATGAAAGTGCAATAGGAATTATGGATATAAATTATAACTTACAGTAACTTTTTTAGAATAATCTAAAATGGGAATTTTATATAAAAAAGTCTCATTGATTTTTATTTTATTATTTTTTTATTTATTTATTTATTTATTTTTGAACTGACAAATAAGTTGGTGGTTCAGGGACCTATAATATATTTGGAGTTAAAAAAAAATTAATTTTGAGTATTTTTTTTTCTTTTTCTATGAAAGAAAATACCGGTTGGGAAAAAAAATCTGTATAAAATTTAAAATTTTATAAAAGCCGAAAAAATAACCGAAATAACAATCGGTTTGCAGGGTTAGCATCTACAGATCACGTTATCTTTCTTAAAACAGTAATAAAAAAAATATATCCGACAGAAAGCTCTGAAAACGTTTGTCTTCCGTGAAAATATGCAAATGATTCAGTTATAAGAGCCTCTGCTACTCCTCAATTAGTTTACGATTGAGGAGTGATCTGATTTGAGACCTGATCAAGGACAGCTCGCTGATTCCTGGTTCATTTAAAATAACTTCACCAACATTTCACAACTTCACCGACTTCACACATATTTTTATTCACACTCATAAGTCTTGATCAAATACACGACTCTCTACCACGAATTAATTGTGGATTAGAAGCACAAGTTCTTATAATCATCTCATTTGCATATTTCCACCGAAATTGAACGCTTACAGTGCCTTCTGTCGGATGTTTTTTGAGATTTTTTTTTATTACTATCTTTAAAAAAAAACCCATTATATATAGATCCTAACCCTGCAAACCTTTTTTTTTTCGGTTATTTTTCCGGACTTGATTTTTCGGTTATTTTTTTCTACGGACTTTGGGACCAGCTGGTATTAACTTTTGTTGTTATAAAAACTATCAAATATTTACGTATAAGGCAAGGAATTTAGTTAATCCTTTTTATTTTTCACGTTTTTTTTGTAATATTTTAACACAGAGCAATGATTTCTTGAGCATAAATTCCCATAACGCAATGTGCATTATTAGTTTCAGAATGCTACAAATAAAAACAAATATTCTGGGCATTGTAAATCTATAATTATGGAAAATCTATCCATATTTACGAAGTTTTTTTCCTGTCAAATGCAAAAATGGACAATCTCAACCACTACTCTAGACCGTATTTTCCTTATAAAAATACTGTAATGATACTAAAATAATGTAGCTAATTACAATAATTTAAAACTATTTACCACTGAAAAAAAAGTGATGCTTTTATAATACTGAGGTTTTAATGACATTTTTTTATAAATACAATGAAACCTCCAAATAAGGGACACCTATGGGACCGCAACTTTTGTTCCTTAAATAGAGGTGTACCTTATTTGGAGGTTTCACTGTATTTAATATCTCTGTCTTGTGATTTATTGCAAATTTAAGCAAGATTGAATTTTAATGGTGACCAGTATTTTTTTCTATTACGCTCATACAAGGATTTTAACTTGAATATCTGAAATTACATACCCATTAAAAGTAAACCTAATTTAATGGCTCAAATGGGTTTGAAAATATATTGAAAGTTTCACTTTGCTTAAAAGAAATTAAGCGTAAAATTTCTAGCAGTTAAGACATAGCAAATTTACTTTTCTGCTCAAAAATTTGAATGCAATAAAGAAGAAGATAAAAACAAAATAAAATAAAAATAAATAAATAAATTGATAAATGTTCAAAACACCATTATACCTATTACATAAAAAACAAGTTGAAAATTGCATGTGAAGCGTAGCAAATGAAGTGCGTTAGTATGATAATGAAGTTTTAAAAATATTCAGATCTTACTGTTATAGTAGAAAGTACTCCGAATATAGTATAGTGGTCGCAATCATTTTTATGTTCCTGTAAATATACAGGAAGTAACCTTTATTTCACCACATCAACGTATATCAATTTCATAAAATATTAAATAGTTAATTACAATTAAAAAGGAGCACCAAACAATGTTCTCCCTATATCATTATATAATAGAATACTTTTGTGTGGCCTTGTAAATCAATAATTAATGTTCTTTGCACCACAGATTGTTCATAATGTATATTATAATATGTACTTCATAGATGCATATGCTTTTTAGTATGTTCTAATTAGTGTAACACCATTAAAATGTATTTGAAACTTTCTTTTCCCATTGACCGTAATGTAACGGAATTCTTTTGATTGCCCCTGTAATTGATCTATGCCTTCGATTTTCATAAAATTTGAAATGACTCTACAAAATTATGTAATAATTATACATTTTAAATTTCAAATTATTCAGTTGGGTAGTTTTTGCGTTGTTATATACGGTCAGACGGACGGACTGAACGACAACTATAGGTGCTACGTATTTACATAATTATGAACGCACCTAAAAAGACTCGCTTTGGTGATGTCAAATGCTGTTCAGAAATAAACTTGTTTTGTTACATTAGTTTGCAACCAACCCATTCACAAACACAATTTCTCTTTCATTAAAATTTTTGCTCAATACTAATATTGTACGATACATATATCATTAACAAAGCTGTAACGAAAAAAATACATTTATTGTATTTTTAATTATAAAACGGTGCAAAAATGGGACCGGTTTCGATTTGTACAAAACGGGAATTTCATAATTCTTTTTTCAATTAAAAAAATGAGACAGACGATTGAAACAAAATTGAGGACCCCAGAAGTCAAGGGGTATAAGTGACAAAATGAAAAACAATTGAACTAAGTACACAAAGGACTTGGAAATCTGCTTTTTTTTCAGGTAAAGAAATATAAGTGATTTTCTAATTATGTGCACCGTTCTAGACCACTTTTGCCGATTAATAATCTATATTGATTAATTAAGAATTTAAAGAAAATTGTACTCTACTTTTTTTATAGTTATTGAAATAAGATTTCAAAAGACCATAATGAAACCATCGACTATTTCTTATTTCAATTCAGTCAATTATTATTAATTTTCATATTTAACTTCAATTATCTTTAAATCCAATTTACTCCGAATGGAAATTTTGTCACTTGTACCTCTTGGGTTCTGAGGTCATCAGTTATAGTTTACAATAAAAATGCTTTATATTCCAAAAATCATTTATTTTCATTACATTACAAAAAAAAAGTTTACAATCAAGTTAAGGAATGCGTTAAATGATTACATTATTCTTGGATATTTTATATGAACATGGGTCAACATTTAACATATGAAAATGTATACATATTATCTGCATTTAAGAATAACTGAAATAATGTGAAATTTTATATTGTGAATTAAATTATTAAATTATTATTGTGAACTGTGTTACAGAAAAGAAAACTAAGAAGGGAAGAAAATAAGAAGTCGGATGTAATTGGAAGTTTTTATCACGATATTGTAAATGAACTTAACATTTTTAAAACCCCGAAACAACAAAATGCTTTTAGCTATTTAAGTTACTTTTACAGAACACAATTTCTTTTAGACAATAGCTTACCTTTCAGACATTTTTAGGTAATTTCTTTGCGATGCTTCCTAGTTTTATTTCGAATATCACCGATAGATATAACACCGAATCATATTAATCTGCAATTTTAAATGCATTTAATAGTTATTGAATTTGCTAAATCATATCTGACTTCCCTGCTCTTATGGAAATTTAGTACATAATATTTAACTAGTTATACTATTACACGCGAGAAATGTACCATAGCTCACTAAACATCCGCTATCAATTTAAGCTTTAGTACATAATTAGTTCTTGAATTCCGATGATAATCAATGGTAGCTGAACTTGGCATGTTATTCAGTAATGGGAAATTGATGAGTACATTTGGTAGTAGTGTTTAAGAATGCATCTTCTATATACAGTCTTGCAGCTTGTTATTCATAGATACAGTGTATATATTTGCGCGGCAGACAACTGTTGACATCTTTATATTACTACTAAAATGTAATAGATATTTCTGCCATGTTTAATCGTAGATTTTGCCGAATAAATAAAGCAAAATTTGCTATTTAAATAATGTGGCAAGAAAAAGGCGCAAATATTATCACATATATTTTTAATAAATGGTTATGACTGACAGTTTTTAAGTTCATAAAGAACTGATTTAGATTACTGTCAGATTCTGAGACCACCTCTGCTGAAGATTGGAATTTCCGTTATTTCGCTATCTTAATATTTTGTGTATTGTACTGGCTGTGTAAGTGAATTTGCAAGGTGACATTCTTTCTTTGTTGGAGGGAGAATTGACAGGTAATCCTGTACAGGTGGTGAGTGAGAAAGAGGAGATTGCTGAGAGGCGTGTTCATCCGTCAGGGATGTATGTGGATGATGAGCAAACAAGCAACATGTCACTAATCAAGAAAGGAATGTGGAATGTGTCCAATGAATAAGCTCCAAAGGGGGTTGACATTGGGGAAACACAGTGATTTGAGAAGAGCAAGTCTTGTCTCAGTATTTCGTATCTGGGCTCGTACCTAGAAGGTGTGTAGGACAGAGGTCCTGGTAGAGAGTGCTCCGTGTTGTAGAGCGTAAGCAGTGCGTATCTGGAGAGCAAGGGACACAGACGTCCTGGTGTTTAGTGCTCTGGGCCGAGAAGTGCAGGCCGAGTATCTAAGTGTTGGGAGATTCGAAAGTGATCTCTGATAAACTTAATCTAACGTGTATTGAGTGTGTGAACAGTACACAGCCAACCTTTACTGTATCAAATTTAAAGTTGAACCGGATCACCTATATCCGAGTCGTAATTCTGTATAATTGTAAATAGCGTGTTTATTGTGTACATATATTCTAAATAAACTGTTAATTCAGTTAATTGACAGCGTCAGTGTTCCTCAATCCTCACAGTGGGTGACCGATATCACCTAATAATATCGGTGGTGGCAGCTATAACTACTACGGACTTTCTTCAAAGTTGTGTGGGCTGAGAGGAACGTCCGACAAATTTATGGCAGCGTCGGGATAGAATCGCCTGAGACCAGTGATCAGCGAGCCGTGTTGCAGTGTGTTAGTGCCGCAGTACCAAGTGGAATTCTTGCGTGGTAATGCCGTATCGTCGAGTGTGTGCTAAAGTGTTGTGCCTGTGCCGTATCAGTATTAGGAAGAACTGAACTAAGTGTTGTGCCATATTACCGCTACATCATGGAACTACCTGTGAATAGAAAAGTACCTCAGCAAATAAAGTATAAGGTAAGGTGTTTTGATCATTTCCTTCTGCTGATATCTCGAACCAAAATTTGTTGTTGTATAATTAATAGTAATCTAAGTAAATTGTCTACATTATTCATGTGTTTTATCAATACTTCCTACCTATAAAGTATCAATAAACATATTTTCTATTGTTTTAAGGAAAGGTCATAATAACTTGAGCTAGTATTGGCTTTCTATATATATATATATTTTTTACTAATTGTGTTAATAGTAATTGGAAGGAATAATTAAATTTACTTAAATTTAAATTATTGTTAAAGTAATATTTAAATGAAGCAATATTGTTTAAGTTTGAAGAGTTGATAACAACATTTGCTTAGAATTTTAATTGGCCAGTAGTAGTGAGGAAAAAAAGGCTCAAAAAAGGGCCATAGTGAGAAAAAAAGGCTCAAAAGAGGGCCATAGTGAGGAAAAATAAAAGTGAAGATCTTGTGATCAAAATATTATATTTAAGTGTGAGAACCAGTATTTAATTTGGAAATATTTTAGTGAGGATAATTGTAGAAATTTACATACGCATGTTATACAATTTTTCTTTATGTGGATTTTTTGATTGACATCTATACTTTTATTCAATTTCAACGTATCAGTATTATTATGTAAATTGTATGTTATTATCTAAGTGTATAAATTGGAATCTATATTGCATAGTTGTCAAATCGAAATTACTGTTTTACCTTTTGTTTTGTTGGAAATAGATGGTATGATACCAATGGTTGAAAAAAATTAGATTAGTCAGTAGGTTAATCAAAAATCTAATACATCAATTATCTGAAGAATATTAATTAGTATAATAAGTGGGGTATAACTGTACTAAGTTAGAAATTTAGGAAATATTAATTTGGTAGGTATAAATATTATTGTAGGATGGTAATAACAATCGGAGAAGGTATGGCTTTCTTATTAAAACTAAAAAAGGTGGATCTTCAGGTGATAGCTGAAGAATTAGGTGTTGAATTCACGAAAGATGATACCAGAATTCAGCTTAGGACAAAGATAATGGACAGTGATGGGTATGACGAGGGGGTTATTAAGGAATTATCTGAAGTTATTGTTGCAGAACGATTAGAGCGCGAAGAAAAGTAGGAAAAATTAGAGCGCGAAGAAAAACAGGAAAAATTAGAACGCGAAAAGTTAGAAAAACAGGAAAGGTTAGAAAGAGAAAAATTAAGGATGGAACATGAATTAGAAATGGAGAGGTGAGGGTTCAAGGATCGACAAATAACTATAATTTGTCTAGGGAACCTAATAATGAAAGTAACATAGAAAAATTTATCAAAATAGTTAAAACTCTATCTATCAAAGTACCAGAAGGGACTGAGGGATGGAATTTATTTTTCAACAGTTTAGAAAGGGCATTCAAAAATAAAAATGTACCGGAAAACCAGCAGGCCAAAATTCTACTAAATATGTTAGGAGATAAGGCGGATAATTTGTTAATTTATACCACTACGGAACAAATGGAGAATTATGAGGAGTTAAAGGAGTTAGTTCTAAGGGAACATGAGCCGACACCAAAGGCGTGTTTGGAAAATTTTAAGAAGGCTAAGAGAAACCAGAATGAAACTCATGTATTATTTGTATCGCGTTTAATAGCGACTTGGGAAAATTGTTGTAAGATTAGAGGTGCTGACTCTTATGAAAAGGTCAACCAGTTAATAGTTACTGATAAATTAGTAAGTACGTTAGATGAGGATACTACGCCATATATTGGGTTGACTCACCAAGGTAAATGGTTAGAAACTTCTAAAATTGCTAAAGAATGTGACAATTATTTTGACGCTAAACATAAGTCTTACGCCGTTACGTATAAAAGTTTTAAAGATGAAGATAAGCACGTAAACAATGAAAAAATGAGACCGAGGGAGGATAGCAAAATTAGTGGTAATTAGAGGCAAAACGGGAGTAATGAGACTAATTCTTTTTCGGATAGGAAAATAGATTTTAAGAAACCTAGTGATGCTTCAGCGCCTAAATGCTTTATATGTGGTTTGAGAGGTCATTACTAACGTTTTTGTAATAAAGTGGGTGAAATAATAATGGTAATAAAGGGCGAGATCCGAAATCGGGTGTACATAAGATTGTTGTAAAAGGAGACAAAGAGTTACCTAACGGAGCTATTGTGGCGAGAATAACGGCAAAGGCCGAACAGAGAACTAACGTTATTGGTGAGAAATTTAATAAACTTGAGAAAATTGAAGTTAGTGTAAATGGGCAAAAAGCAAAGGGATTGGTTGATTCTGGATGTGAAATTAGTGTGGTTCATAAAGATTTGGTACCGGAAGAGAAATTAAAAGGAGCGGGTAGTATTTATTTACAAGGGTTATTTGGTGAAGCATTAAATCACCGTTGGTTAAATTACCGTTAGCTATTCCAACCTTTGGACAAACTAATATAATTCATCAGGAAGTACTTTGCGCAGTCACCGATAATATTAATGAGAAAGTAATCTTACATCCCGAAGTGATTAATGAGTTGTCAGGTGTCAACCGCGTGGAGCCATTGCTAGAGCCCCAAGAATTAAAACGTTCAGAAATTATTATTGATAACTCGAATGAAAAAGAAGGTATGAGTAGCTATAATTGTAATGTTTACGCAATAGAAGCGCGGTCGGAAAATTTACAAAGTCAGAATACAGAAAAAACAGACGCGGAGAAAAATAATAAAACTATTGTTAGCAATTCCGATTTGTTAAAGAAATCCCAATTGGAATGTAAAGAGTTAAAGAAAGCTTGGGAATTAGCTAAAATGGATAAAGGGGACTATTATATTGTAAATGGCTTATTATATCATTAAGAGAAATTGGTAGGCAAAACTATATCGCAATTAGTAGTAACCAAAGTAAGAAGGGAAGAAATCTTAAAATTAGCGCATAGTTCGGTATTTGGAGGGCATCATGCAGCCAAGAAAACGTTACAGAGAATCAGTTATTCATTTTATTGGGAGGGGATGGCGAAAGAGACTAAACAATTTTGTGAGTCATGTTTAGAATTCCAATTGACTAGAGGGGTTAAAGTGAATGGTAGAGCTCCTATATCCTCAGTATCGCTGCCGGAACTTCCATTTTAGGTGATTAATGTTGATTTAATTGGGCCTATTGATCCTAAAAGCTCACAAGGGCATCAGTATATACTAACGTTAATTGATCAGCATACCAGGTGGGCGGATGCGTTCCCTATAAAAAGTTTAAATGCTAAAACCGCGTGTGATGCGTTACTTCAAATATTTATGAGGACCAGAATTCCAAATATAATTGCCTGTGATAATGGGACCAATTTCACCACCGACTTAACGAAAGAATTTGAGGAAAGGTTAGGCGCTAGTCCACGATTTTCGACCCCACAGTATCCACAGTCTAACAGGCTTGTGGAACGATCGATCCTTTAGCGATGTATGTGGATGATGAGCAAACAAGGAACATGTCACTAATCAAGAAAGGAATGTGGAATGTGTCCAATGAATAAGCTCCAAAGGGTTTTGACATTGGGGAAACACAGTGATTTAAGAAGAGCAAGTCTTGTCTCAGATTGGAGTAGTTCATATCTGGGCTCGTACCTAGAAGGTGGGTAGGACAGAGGTCCTGGTAGAGAGTGCTCCGTGTTGTAGAGCGTAAGCAATGCGTATCTGGAGAGCAAGGGACACAGACGTCCTGGTGTTTAGTGCTCTGGGCCGAGAAGTTCAGGCCGAGTATCCATGCGTTGGGAGATTCGAAAGTGATCTCCGATAAAGTTAATCTAACGTGTATTGAGTGTGAGGGAAAAGGTGTAATTTGAACAGTAAGCAGCCAACCTTTACTGTATCTAATTTAATGTTGAACCGGATTACCTGTATCCGAGTCGTAATTGTATATAATTGTAAATAGCTTGTTTATTGTGTACATATATTCTAAATAAACTGTTAATTCAGTTAATTGACAGCGTCAGTGTTCATTTACACAATCCTCACAGTGGGTGACCGATATCACCTAATAATATCGGTGCTGGAAGCTATAACTACCACGGACTTTTTTCAAAGTTGTGTGGGCTGAGAGGAACGTCCGACAATTACTTTTATTGCTTATTAAGAAATTTATAAGAAAGAATGTTTTCGAGTTTATTCAAATAAAGGGTGTTTCATAAAAAATGAGCAAAACTTTAAGTGTTAATAGTGAATATTTAAGCAAACAACCTTTCTTAAAGAAGGCGTGATTGAAAATAAAATGTAAAAGCGCTGGCATCATTAGATATTTAGTCTCTGCAAATGTTAAAGTTCTAGCTCTGTTAAAAGTTATCAGAAGAACGACTCCAAAAGCTTGAAAATATGATATATGGATGAAAAAAGAAAGACAACGTAAAGAAAACGCAAAAATACGTAAATATAAAAACCATGCAACCCTTTCGAGGCCTCTAAGGCCTCATACTCAGTGCATAAAATCAAAGATAAAATTACATTAAAATCGGGGAATAAAAGTGGGGGGGGGGGTGAACAGAAGAACGATGAGGCATACATTACAGCCTGGTTATGAACGGCGAAATGCAAAACACACTTGACAAACAGCTATGGAGTCAAACTATCGCTTAAACAGGGAGACCATTCAGAATTGAAGAATTGCTCTGGAAGAGTCTAAATAAAGAAAAGAAAGAAGGGTGGGGAAGAAAATGAATTAACCAAACTGAAACCATAATTTTTAAAATTTTCTGAATAAATCATTGACTAAACTGTTTGAATTTTTCCATGTGATAAGCCTCCCAGAATTCAAGATCATAAGTGGATGAGTATTTCTGTATTATTGAACACTTCGGAAAATTTAAAATTATGACTATTGGACCAGTAGTGGATAGCGATAGTGGAATGTTTGATGTGCCAATTTCTAACACAAGTTTTATGTTCTTTCAAGCGATTTTTAATAGGTCGTTTCGTTTGACCGGTATGAGCGTAGTTGCAATCGCAGGATATCTTGTAGCAGGGTTCAACAGCAAAACCTCTATCAAAGACAATGGCTTTAATGTAATCTAATTCTGCATTTAGTAAAGAACAAATATTTAGGACCAGTGAATTAAAGGTGAAATAAAGGCAGTCAGGGGAATTAAAGGCAGATAATTTTTGATTAGGAGGATGGGATGACAAACGATGTCGGTAGTAAAGATACAGCTAATGGTTTGTGGTAAACAATAGTGTGAAACAAATTGTTTTCGCGGAAAATCATGACATCAAGAAAAGGTAAAACATTGTTATTTTCGAGCTCCAAAGTGAATTGAATATGTTCATTTATAGAGTTCATAATGTCGAGGATATGAGTGAGATTAAGATCATCAGATTTCCAACATTTCCAGAATATTTTGTTATTTAAGAATACAAAATATTTAAATATACATCTTAGAAAACGCGTTAAACTTTTGAAAAAACTGATTTCAAGAATGGAAGTGCAAAGCTAAAATGCATTCCGACTATTTCTGCAGCTCTGTATTGCTCTACAGTTTTAATATACTAAATAGCAGAATGGTTATGACCTCCCCATATTTTGTAATGAGCTCATCTAGATGACATGGAGACCACATGATCAGTTAGGAATGATATTTAAATGCTACTGTATGATACATTCTTGCGCTTACTTATATGTCTGATGCGAAAGACTACTATTTTAAGCAACTTTTATAAAAGTCAGATATAATAAGGGGTTCCTGAAGATTTAGAGAAAGGCTAAAAGGCTCTTTACGAGTATCAACGAAACTGCACTATTCCTGCTTGTGACCTGATGTTGTTAGTACTTATGCAAAGTAGATGGATGACGGTGAAACCAGCACTAGACATCATGGCATTTGACGACTTCGCATCGTTTAAAGAAAAGGACAACGGAAACTATCTTATTTAAAGAAATATAATTGATCAGACATTGGTTTAGCTGACAACCCAATACAATGTAAGTTCAAGTAAAGCTGTTTTGGAGCACACAGTTCAAGAGAAAATGTGAAGTATGGAAATATGTAGCAGAAGTCCCACTCATGTACTTCTGTTGGTAAAGTCACACCGCTAACTACGCCTGTACTTTGGCTAAAAATTTTGTGATTGGTCCATGCATCAGTGAGAGAGAGTTTCCCAATCGGATGAATCAAAATTCGTCATTCACCACGTCGACTGTAGTGTTAGACTAAGTCTCTTTCAACTAGCTTTTGCTTCTATGATATTCAACAGGTCATACACAAAACCGTTGATAGTGGCTTACAGCTTTAGGAGACGTTCTCAAGGGTTGCTGTTGGAACCAGAGGTTGTGGTAAATTAGTCTATGAAAACTCATAATTAAAAGGTCATTCTGGCAATTATAGAAACGAAAAAACAGATGAACTTGCGAAAACAGCAATAACAGATTTAGATACAAAACAAGAATTTATTCCCTTTCCACCATCATATTTAAAGCGCCAATTAAAACTAAAACTTATACGTGACTGGCAAGATGTATGGAACACAGATGACAGAGGCAGATTCACTTTTCAATTAATTCCAACAATTTCTGAAAATCTGTTGTTATCACATAGAAATTTATATTTGTTTGCGTCAAATCATGGACCTTTCCCGCAGTACCTGTTTAAAATCGGAAAGACATACTCCCCAAGATGTACCTGTGGAAAAATAGGTTCCTCTTTACATTATATAACTGAATGCTCTTTAACTTCAACTGGACGATCTCAAAATATATCCCTTTCATCATGGTTTCAACTGATATTAAAACAACCTGTACTACTTCAAAAAATTATAGACTGTATAACATTATTGGAAAGAAATCAAGGGCTTTTTCAAATGCCACCATTGGATTTAATAGATGATGAGGACATTTAAAATACCATAAGAACATTTTTAAATAGAACTCTAACCTACTAAATTATCATTAGAATAAACTTTTCTACCAAAAATTGAACCGACTTCAAAAGCTACTGCAAAGTGAAAAATAATTTTTTTACAGAATAGTATTAAGAAATTAAATTAAGAGCGTAGTATTTATCATGCGTATTATTATATTTATGTAGATTAATTTGATTTTTTGAAGTCGGTGCCAGCCAAGCCAAGTTTCATGTAATTTTCCAATAGACACGCATCCAAGTATCTATGAGTTTTTTTACGATTTGCATTGGATAATTAATTTTAATTTTGAACTTGGCTTGGCTGGCATCGACTTCAAAAAATCAAATTAATCTACATAAATATAATAATACGCATGATAAATACTACGCTCTTAATTTAATTTCTTAATACTATTCTGTAAAAAAATTATTTTTAACTTTGCAGTAGCTTTTGAAGTCGGTTCAATTTTTGGTAGAAAAGTTTATTTTTCTCTTTTTAGTTAAAAGTTAACGATTTTTTGAAGTCAGTTAATAAAAATTATAATACGGGAAAAATCACTGTAAACCATACACGTATGTCAGGAGTGGAGTTTGAACCCACGATCTCTTTCAAGAACCAGAAATCAAATCTGCTGTCTTATACCGCTCTGCCACCTGACTGCACTCCATTCGGCGAGCTTCGTCATCGTCCATGTTACTTTTAGTTTGCTAGAAATCACTAATTTTATTAGTTTTTACTTAATTACTAAAAAAGTACTGAACCAATTTCAATGAAATGTAAGAAGTACCAATGGAAGAGTAGCCTCTTTCATTTAACACAAAAAACAAATTAATCGGTTGGATAGTTTCGGAGTAATCGGTGAACATACATAGAAAAAAAATACATTCGCGCCGAATTTATAACATCCTCTCCTTTTTTGAAGTCACTTAAAAATATATATAACACGGAATTTTTTTTTATTCTATACACATATGTCAGGAGTGAGGTTCGAACCGACACTCTCTTTCAAAACCAGAGATTAAATCTGGTGCCTTAGACCGCTCGGCTGTCCGGACTTCATTCGCTTCAGAGAACTTATTCAATGTCATGTTACTTTTCGCAAGTCTATTCTCTTTTTGAATACTCTTTCACTGATAAAGTATTGAGTTAATAAAAAATCTCTGATACTCTGTGGTAGCGGTTAAATACATAATATTCCTAATAGCATAATTAGTATTTAACTTGTTAAATATATATTTAAAAATTATAATACAGAAAAGATTATTGTATACACATACGTCAGGACTGGGGTTCGAACCCACGCTGCCTTTCGAAAACCAGATCTGAAATTAAGCGCCTTAGACCGCTCGGCCATCCCGGCATCAGTAAGTTTATTCGACATCCATATTACTACTAATTTGCGAGAAATCACTAATTTTATTAGTTTTTGCCTAATTATTAAAAAAGTACTGAACCAATTTCTATTAAACGGAAGTGGTACCAATTCGAGAGCAAGCTCTCTCATTTAACACCAAAATCAAGTTAATTGGTTGGATAGTTTCGGAGTAATCGGTGAACATACATTAAAAAAAATACATACGCGTTGAATTGATAACCTCCTCTCCTTTTTGGAAGTCGGTTAAAAATTAACAAGTTTTACATTATCATCTTTTTGTTCTTATTTTATTACTTTTACTTATATTATGCTGTTTATTTTATTCATACCATTCAATTTTCTCTAAATTGTCTTAACCTATTACTATTTAATTTTTTTTTGAGAGCTAAGAAAATTTATCATCATTAAGTATTATTTAAGTTGGAAGTATGATTATTGCAACTTGTGATTATGAATATGCTCATAGGTTTATCTTACTTATACCGTCCGTATATCTATGGAGATTCTCCTTTCCTTTTGACATTTCTGTCTTAGTCGATGGTTGGGCTTTTAGCATAGTTGTTTGACCCTGCTAGGTGGGGCTTGTTGAGCTTAAGCTATTTGGTAGGCCTCCCACCTAGCTGAAACTGAAACTGAAACTGTCTATGAAAACAACAGATAAGCATCACTACGTGCCAGTTGCACCCGTACATGATGTCTGTCTTACAAACTAGAAAGGGAGTCCTACAGGAGAACAACGATCTATCTTACAAGGCTAAAATTGCGCTCAATTGCTCCAAGAACACGATACATAATTGCAATTTATCTCCTGACCATATAACACACTGGATTTAAATCCGATTTTACCTTCACTGTCCTGCACATTAGGGGTATCGGAGAACCAATGCTCAGACCTCAAAAACAACCATTTCGTAATATCTTGGATATGCGTAACCGCTATCCGAATATCTAGTACAGTACGTCTTCGATCACTAACTAGGATTTTTGGTGTCCATGCCAAGCGAGGGTGAGGCTTATTTCTAGGCCAAAGATAGGCCAATGTGTAATTAGTGTGATTAGCTAGATGGTCATAATTTTTTTACTTTTCAGTATATATATACCATATAATAGGGCAAAAAATAATTTAATAAGAAAACGCAAAGTATATTGAAATTTCATTTTCAGCAATTTATAACAATAGACTGAACTGTACTTGCATTATTTTTAAAACATTGTATATTGCCTGTACATTTTTAAATACGCCACATCTACTTAGCTAAAATGTTAGTCAGACTAAAACAAGTTTAAAACTGAAGAAATCACAGTTCGAGAAATTATGTTCAATAGAACGTCCTGTATCAATCATTTGTTCAGGTCCTGCATATCACTTTATTTATAGTCTATAACCATCTTTTAATAAACTAAATGTGTAATTAAGCGTAAAAATATATAAGATACTTAGAAACCATCTTTAAACAATTTACACTTACGCTCAGTAACATTTACGAATTCTTTTGTGTAGCTCTGTTTATGGTCTATAGCATTTATGCATACTATATAGAATGCTATAATTTAAATAAATTAAAATATGCTTAGCGTAACTAAAAATGCTCTTTCAGCAATGATGGCTAAAATATACAGTGCGTGTCAAAAGTTTAAGCACAATAGCAATTTTAAAATAAAACTTTAAATATTCACTTTATTTCAATACCTGTCTTGTATATGTTAATAATATCTATTTTAACACCATACTCATTGAAATTAACTTTTAAATTTTATTTCAAAACATGGAATTTAAGAATGGAACAAAAATAACCGCGTCAGCACAAAATTTAAATTCGAGAATCAGATTAAGCACAAAATCGTTTTTATGCAAATTTTACAATCTGACGTAAGCGATTGCGCGCGCAAACAGTTTCTGGGTGTGTAAGAAGCAATCAGTTGTTGTTTTTGAGTTCGTTCAAAATGCCTGAGTAGAAAGAATTTTCAGACGAGGAGGTGATAAAAAATGTGGAGTATGAGAACAAAATGTAAGTCATTTCCTGAAATTGCAAGTGCATTTAAAAAAATTAAAACGAGATATTCATCAAATTTTGGCCCGAGGTAGTAGTTTCAAAAATTTCATTCAGGAAGGCCGCGAGTGACTAGATTGCGCGAAAATAGCCGCATCAAAAATTTGGCTTCAACTAATAATTATTCCTTTTCGGAAATAAAACATGGAGTTGGAGATCAAATATTGAAAAAAACGGAAATTTTGAAATTCAAATATATCAAATACCGTAAAATGGCTCGATTACCGTGTCTCAAACGACACCATAAAGAAGCTGGATTACAATGGGCCAAAGAGCATATGTCATTTGGTGAAAAATAGCTGAATGTCATATTCAGTGATCAGTGGAATCTCGATGGCCCTGATGGGTTTAAGTACTATTGGCATGATCTCCGCAAAGAACCTGGGAGTGTATTTAGCCGACAACATAATAGTGGATTTGTAATGGCATGGGGGGCTATTTCTTTCAATGGTCAGACATCTCTAGCATTCATCAGTGGTCGTGAAAACTCTGAAAACTATCAAGAGACACTTTTCAATCATTTGCTTCATGTTACCGAGGTTTGGAGGGAGAAAAATGGTTACTTCAACATGATAGTGATTCGATCCATACCTCAAGCTCAACTTCACTGTGGCTTAAGTTGAAAAAAGTGTCTGTTTTGAAGTGGCTGGTAATTAGTTCTGATTAAAACCCTATAGAAAATATGTGGAGTATTCTCATTTTGCAGTTTAACCAAATGGAAAGCAATATTCTTCAGTTACAGATTTGAAAGATGCCATTGAGAAAGCTTGGTTTAAAATTGAACCAAAAACATTACAGAACCTCATTTTATCGATGAAAGACCACATATTTAAAGTAATTCAGCAAAAAGAAGCAATAATCAAGCATTATTTTTTTATTCTTGTTCTACTAAAGACAAAAAAACTACTGCGCTTAAACTTTTGACGCACTCGTTTTTGTTGTTTTGATAAACTTTATTATTTAAAATAAATTTTATAACATAAATCTGTTAACTATCTTTTTAAAACTACAGTTTGTGGGTTATGTGAAAAGGAAAGTCACTTTCACTCAATAACATTTTATTTTAAAATTTTCTGTTGTGCTTAAATTTTGACACACACTGTATTACTTCGAATACATGATATCTTATAGTACATAAAATCTTTTATGTTTTCCTCTAAATATTACGCACTCCATATTTCATAGGAAGTAACTTGTAGTAAAATTTAGAAATATATACGCGTAAAGGATTTGTTTTCAGTGTTGCTGTTTCTTTTATTATTTCTAAATTATGGTTAGAGTTAATGAATAATTTCCATGGGGAAAGCTTCAATAGGAGGAGCCACATTGGAAAATAATTTTTTATCATAGTCAATTTTTAATTTTATGTTTTACAGTAAAATACAGAGTGCGTAATTTTGTGTACATCTCATTCTCACGGGTCATTTGTATTGGACATAATACTATTTGTAATTTTATTTTACATTATGATTTTGTTTTTTATACTGGGTGGAACCGGAACATGTCAAAAATTATTTGTTTTTAATATATTTTGTAACACCTTCTGAACAGTTTCTTTATGTTTAAAAAGATATAACATCATTAAAAGATACATGAAATTATTTTTTTCTATTGGTGTAATGTAATGGAATACTTTTTGTTGTCTCTGTAAGTGAACTATAATTGCTAGAAACACCATTTTGAATAGCGATCGTCATGTAAATAACTTCAATAATTTACAAAAAAAAAAAAAAAAATTCAGCCATTCTGAGTATATTTACACTTGTAAGAGCTCTGACAGTCAGACAGACAAACCGAAGTGAACTTTTGAACTACTTTGGAAAGTGTTAAAGAATAGTTTAGGCATTAAATACCAGAGTGTGAGTATTATTATATTAAAACACAGATAACATATTTATAAAAATACAATGTAAATGTTATGCGTTTTTAAGAGTATGTGTCAGCACAGATATTACTGGACGATAAATGCATTTCCATCTGTTGACAACAAAGAAAATACAATAGTTTCTAGGATTTAGCACCACTTAAATCCACTGGGCTGATGAAAGAATATCAAATTTGCTTCGAAACTAAACATTGGGGTTTCTGCCATAGGCTATCTTCCTCATCCAAACATGTAGTATAAGCACATTATACTAGTTGATCATCACCGCCGGTCATGATAGTTAATGGATCGTAGGCTTGTAGAGCCTTCTACTTGATTTAGTACAATGAATCATATTGCTAAATATAAAGAGTTGGGCAAATTTGCCACATGATTTAACTGAAATGCAGTTACAATTTAATGGCATATAAACAATTACAATTATATACAACGTGTATGTGTATTATGTAATGTTGTTATTATTATGTACAAAGGTAATGGTGAATTTGTAAATGCATTAACATTTCAAACATAAACTAGTCGTTGGGGGCCACCGTAATACTTACCCATCATGGATATGTATATGAAAATAAAACGTGTGAAAACTATTTATACAATGCATTGCAATTCATAAACAAAATTTAAATATTGTTAATATACATAGTAATGATATATTAAAGAACTGCTGATGTACCCAATTCGACATATTATATAAAACGCCACACTCCTCAAGTAGTACCGAATTGCGTAAAAGAAACATCCTTATAACTCCGAAAATAATAATTCTATTAACTAACAATTAACTGTTTCGGATTAAGCGTCTCATTTCCAATTAAAATATACCTCTGAATTGAAATTTGGATGAAATACAGGGTCATGAAAAATCGAAGAATGTGGAAAACAAGATTACAAATATCTCGGCAACTAATAATCCGATCGACTTCGTTCCATATGCAAAATGTGTATTATTTTATTGCCTTTTACGTCCATTCCTTAAAACAAAAAAATTCGAAAATTTTTACATACCTTTCATCAGAACGAATTTTTCGAGAGTCCGAAAAAAATAGTTCCGGATAATCGAGGTTGCTGATATTAAATAGGGTTCGTTCCATTCTTACATACTAACTACATACAAAATTTCAAGTCTCTATCTCAATTTGTTCGGGAGATAGAGCGTTTACAGACAGACAGACTGACAGACAGACAGACAGACAGACGGACGGCAAAATTTTTTTTCTAAAAATATGTTTTTCAGAATCTCCACTATCTAAAACGTGTAAATCCGTCAAAAAAAATTTTCGATTTTCAAAACGATTGCAAGACTTACCCTATACTACGTATGATGGGTAAGTAAAAAATAGTTATTATTATGTATTTGTAATTTTATTTGGTCGAACATCGCGCGCCGGTCATGTCATAATAGATCGTAACATTGTAGAGTCTTCTGTTTGATTTAGTGTAATGAATTATATTGCTAAAATATTAGAATTGGATAAATTCGCAATATGATAAATCTATAATGTAATTAAAAATTAATGACGTGTAAGAAATTATAATTTCTATTATGTGAAATGGTAATCGTAAATTTATAAATAGGAAAAAAGGTCGGCATTCAAGAAGCAAATATAATATCTAATTATTCATATGCCTTCATTTGTTTGTTTTCAATAGCTCCATGTTTCATCAAAAATAATTCATTTATATTTCTTGAAATTTCGGAAAAAGATATTTTACACACGAATTAATAAATTTACAATCTTTCAACTAATTGAAATGAATTAAGTAGAAACAGAGAAAATAACTCGCACAATTATTATCTGAAATGCCTTTTTGAAAAGAAAAATTGTTGTATCGAGTGTAAAATAAGTTTATAATAAACTAAAAATCCATTTAATTGATAAATAAAAATGAAACGAAGCCAAAATTCATCGGGTTTTATAACAGATGATATTTTTTGACATAGCACACATTTTAATTTCAGATTTTTTTTCACTTTTTATATGAAAATAGCAACGGAAAGAATCAATAATCTGCTTTTATCTCCAATTTTAAAAGGAATGAAGTGCTTTTGTTGCCATGATTACAAAAGCGGTATTAAAAAGTACAAAAAAAAATATCACAAAAATAAATAAACATACAATTTTCAAAAAATTGCATTTAAAAGCACATTTTTTTCTATTGTACGATGGTGTAAAATTTGAAAAAATGTGATGTTTGGAAGTTTAAATATTTTCAGTAGCAAAAATTACAGAACCGAAATTTCATTTCAAATATCAAAGTGTTGTCATTCGCAAAATGGCGTATGCGTTACGCACAGATACGTTTGGTCTTTATGATATAGATAGACAGATACATTTAGGATGCATAGAAAAATCCTGTTATTCTAAAAATATTTGCGAACGGAAAGCGTTACAGGTAAGTAAATAAGGTAACGGTGTTATAAAAATGCTACGCTTGAAATAATGTAAATGACAGCAGCCCCCCTAGGGGGGAAATTTGGAATATACCCGTTGCAAATTGAAAACGAAAAGCGATAGAGCAAAATTTCCAGTTAGAAAGTTTTAGAGCACTCCTTAATTAGTTCAAAACGATATTTGTTCATACGGATAAGATAAACCATTTCCTGTGTATTAAAAAATGTCCGAAATCGACGCGCTTCATTTTTGAAAGAAATAGCCAGAAGTATAAAAAATACTCACAATTTATTTCATAAATTCATACTTACATTAACAGAGCTGCCAAATCTCGGCCTTTTGGGCATCAATATTTTAATACAGAAAATATTTTATTATTTAATTTAAAAATTTGGGCGATTTAAGATAATAACATTTTTCGTAAAATAATAGTGGTGTACAAAAAGCCGGAGACTTGGCAAGTCTGCACAATGCTTTTGATAACATGGCTCAAAAAAATGTTAAAAACTCTCGCAGATTCGGATTAAAAGTATCGCCTGCCATTGAAAAATTCTTGTTATGACACTATTCTGCTTATATCAAGTGTGTGCTAATACCTTTTAAGTTAAAATTTTAAATGCATTGGAAAATAAAGTTTTACAGATGTTTCAGTACAGTACAATGTCGCAATTTACAACTGGGTACAGCTACATTTCAAAAATGTGAATATGAAGGGTAGAATCGTCGCGCATCAATTTCGTACATTTTGGGGTATAAAGGCAACATTTTATCATATCCGTGTGTTGTTTCGTACTAATTAATTGATGCTCTAATTTTTTTTAACTGGAAATTTTGATCTATTTCTTTTATTTTTTGATTTGTAGTGACAATCTTCGAAACTCGTCTCTAGAAATACTTCTGTCGTTTGTATTAGACTGGGCATAGTCACTTTATAACATTATTACCTCCTTTTCTTAGTTTTAGTTTTCTCCGTTTGCAAATATATTTAGATTAAAGAGAGTTTTCTATGCGCCATGTATATATATTGATATTTCAATGTACTATAATGAAATAAAAAATAAAATATAAATTTCCATGGCAATTATGTTGTAATTCAGTTATTACAAATCGAATAAAAAAGTTATTAATTAGTAAATGCAGAAAATTTAAAGTTTCATAAGACAAAATAAAATAAATAAATTGCATTTTGCAATCAGTTTATTTCATTAAAAACCCAAACTTTTTTAAAGGCAAATTGCTTACGAAATAGAAGATAATGAAAAACTTAATTTTAATCAAAAAGTCGATAATTCTTTTAAAAAAAAGGTTTTTGTGCACAGAAAGCCCTCATATCTAGCCATCATCCTAATTTCCAAAAATTAATAACTTTCTTTTAAATATATATTTAATGAAGCTCCTAAAGTAATAATCAATTTTTTAAATTCGTCTTCCAAAATAATTAAGATTTAGCTTATCTAGATTTTTTTAGACTTTTCACTACCTTCCGGATATTTAATATAATAATGAAATGTATTTCAAAAAATGTATTTAAGGTTTTCCTTTTTTGACTTATTATATTTTTAGGTTAATGAAGAATATTTGTTTTATCATATGAGTTTAAGTTTGAATTTAAAATGCTTATCGAAAAAAATATATAGAAAATGATTTTTATGTAATTAAGCTCTGGATACTGACCAAAAAAATTTAATTTCGTATTGAAAAGGATGAGAAATGAACTGACGCATTTTCAAAAACTATTAAAATAACTGTGCTATCTACAATTGTCAATTTAAAAAATTGTAATGTATAGAAAAGAAATGAAAATATTTTTTTTTAAAGAGAGAAAAACATAGAAATATTTTTAACTTTTAAAATTATATAACAACGTCAAAATAATAGAAAAAAGTTGTGGTTCATAATTTTAATTTTTCCAATTCCAGATTTCATTTTGGTTTAACAATTAGCATAAACCTTTAAAAGTTAAAAGCTAAATTTTATTAGCAGCTATCCAATGGTAAAACTAAATGTAAACTTACTGTGTACTTCTCATAGAAATTACTTATAATTTAATTGGAAAACGTCTCTGTGCGTAACATTGAACACATTTTGACTGTGGTAACAGTAGGGAAGCAAATTTAACTTTTATTAACTTTTATTGCAAATTTAAAATTTTTAAATACTTACGTTCTAAAGATAAAAGAAATAATGTAATTTCTATTTCTACTTATTGATGTCATTTTCTCTTTACAGTAAAAGGTGACATTCACTATTCACACCAATTCTATATTAATGTATTTCTGGGAAAATTTGCAACCTCTGGCATAGAATAGTTGAAAGTTTACTTAGATATTGATCGTTTTAAATATTGAGTTATTAAAAATTAAGCAGAGTTCACAAGAAATAGAGCCCACTGATTTTTAATTCGTTAATGGGGATGAAACAATCCATTCTAAGATAGAGCATTCTTGATCTTCTATAGTTCTTACCCTTAAATGAAAAAAAAAAATTCGTTAAAACAAGCATCCACTGTATACTTTATTTAACTTTCTATTTCAGACATACGTTGCGATTAAATACATTTTTTATAAATAACAGTTAAACCTTTACCATGTAAAGGGATGAAGAAATCTAATAAAAAAATATTGTAATTGTGTTGTCTATTTGAAAAACCGACCATCTCCAAAAAAACAAAATTTCGAGAAAAAAGGGTGATTTTTACCACGTTTAGCCAAAATTATTTTGGAACCAAAAATCGTTAGCTTTATAGTCATTAGGAGCAGTAATTTGAAAACACGAAATTAGGTGGTAGGAACACATGAAGGGAGGGTGTTGTTTAAATTAGTCTATAGCCTATGTGCATACATGGGGGAGAAAAATTAATACTTTTAATCCATTTAAGTTTAAAGAAAGAAAGACAATTTAAAATTTTACGGAAAAGTGATAAATAAAAAATTTATTTGTAACAATTCCATTTAAAACATTTTTTCTACTTTTCAATACACAAATAGAAAATTCACTTATATTTTAGGCTGAACTAAAGCCCGTACACTCTTCATCCACGATCCTCAAAGTACTGAAATTTATATTAAAAAAATAATAATAAATGGATGAATATTTTATTAATTAATTGTATTAGATAATTCTTAAATTAATCACAAAAAAATTTCTTGCAATTTTGTGAAGGGTGAGGGAGAGCACAGTAAAGTATTTTGGCCAAGTTCTTCATGAAATTTTATTTTGCCTCTAGTTATCACAAAGATACCTTTGAACGTTTGAACATTGATTTTGTTCCATTTCCAAGTCGCAGATTTACTTTACCTCTTCCTTGATTGAATAAGAGACACTTAAACTTTTCCATAGTTGAAGGAAGCACAATAACATTAATCTAATCAACAAATGAGAGGTTATTGTAGGAAGGTGCAGAGGCGTTTATTAGGGAATATGGAGATGACCAGTTTTGAAAGCCACCGACTGTAGAATTTGATCGGTTTTGCAGCACACTGTGATTTTTAAATGCATATAATCCATAAATTTATATTCCTTCACATGGTTTATTGTTTCTGCATGATAGAAATATGTATATATATAATACGCCAATATGACGATTCCGGGTTAACTTACATCTTCGAGTCAAGCAACTTCTGGCTGCTGCATTAGGCTACACTAAGTATTTAGATGCCATAAGTATGCCGACTGTTCAACGTATGGAAACATACATGTAATCTGCATTGTATCATATCTATTCTTTTTTTTCTCCAAAATCTTCAAAAGCAATCCAATTATAATATCTTAAATTCTAAATTAAATATAACGGATAACAGGTTTTTATGAGCAACAAATAACCCGATATAAATCAACACTATTTGGCACCATCTATTAACAAATTTTTGTAGTACAGAAGTCAAACTTTTTTTCTACATCTATTATGTGTGAAATTTTACTAAACATAGCTATAGGTACTGGAAAACCGTATAAAAAGTTAAATTTCTTAATTTTATAAAATGGATAGTTTATTTTGAACAATGCCATAACATGAATATTTACCTTATTTGAAACGTTTTTGCAGCTGGAACTATATGTCTACGATCAACGGTTGAGAAATTAAAGGTAGGCGATTGATAACATATTGCATACTGTATCCCATTCATACTATCAGTTAATTTATAGAAACGAATTGCACAAGTAAAAATTTTCATTCAGCAATTTCTAAGAATACTTTCCTGGCATTTGGGTAATCCTTGATCATAAATGAATCTCCCCCGAGCAGAATCCTCTTATTGCACACCGTGGAGTTGACGTTCAGCAATTTCTGTGAATAATTGGAAATGAAAAATTTTGTGCGGCCCTGTATAGAACTATAATTTATCCACCAAGTAATATTTTAAAAATTAGTTCAACAAAAAATACGCATCACGACTGAAAATGCACTTCAGACAATTATTGTTCATAATCTTCAATAGTTCGATTTCTTCTCTAGCCAAATATTTTTTGCACGCATACATTCTAAGGGCATTCTTCCCATAGACCGACCTGTAACTAGATTACTTTGTGGTATCTTTGTAAATGAATTGTAAATGCCATACCTTTTAATTTTCAATTTCAAACATGCCATTGTAATGTCCAATAGCATCTATCAATTTAATGGTAATTGGACTATGAGTCAAAGAAAGGAGAGACATGCGCAAATAATATCGCGTTTCATTTATTTTGATAAGTGTTAAAATAGTTAATGAAATAAATTTATACAAATCTTGGAAATTTTTCATCAGACAATTTTTCCCCTCTTACAGGTCATAATATTTCAAATTTTTTATTTTGCTTAAAAGGCGCATATCCAACAGAGTAAAAAAATATCTAAGACAGAAATCGAACCCAGGTCATTGCCATAACGACCGATATTCTACTAACTGAAGCATTTGGAACGATACCCAACCTAGCACTTTTCACTACCCACCTGGTTAAGATACTTTTTCACTCTGTTATCTTGTGCGTCTTTTAAGCCAGTCGGGAGAAATTTTCTATAGAAAAATTTCTATGAATTACATAGCTTTATTTATTTTCATGGATGTTAGATTTTCCATAGTTTCGTGTTTCCTTAAGAAAATATTTCATTCTTTGCTTCGGTTGTAGCCCTGCCAACATAAAAAGTGAGAAATACTACGTTGGTGTAATTCCAAGTAGTTCAGTTAGTAGAACATCGTTGCGCTATACCGGTGATCCGGGCTCCACTCCCGCCTTGGACACTTGTTTAATAGGATGGAGCGAAAAAAATTATTTTTTTTAAATCAAAAACGGGTAGGTACCAAAAGTTGCCTTTATACTGGTACATCATCTGCGTGAAATTTTACCGCTGAAAAAAAAAATGGCTTGAGTCTGCGCTTTTGCTCCAAAAATCGAAATTTTGGGTAAAATTTGCCATTTTTCGGAATTTTTTCAAAAAAAATTAAAAATTCCTACAGAGCTGGTTATTATTTAAAAGTGTTACTTAAACCTTTATATTTATCTGCTTAATATATTTAAACTGTAAAACAATATCTTTATTCCGTATAGCTGGAGCAAAACAGACAACTTATGGTAAGAAAACGGCATTACCACTCTATTGCGACATACAATGAATTGTTGTTTTTAATACAGCTCTTGTTTTCAAAACTACCTTGGACATACGTCGTGGATGTGGCTGTATTTCATATACCACCCGTCCCAACTATTCGATCAACCTTGTACTGTGTTTTATTTATATATTGATTTGTGATTTTCTTTATCAAAATTTGGTATGTTTTCGATGCATCCACCTGGTTTATCTGTTCTTTGTATCAATATGCTGCTGTGACTATCTTAATGTATATTTTTACAGCTTATACAAAAAATGACAAGTAGCGTAATGCATGGGAATATTAGGAAGGGATCTATTCGGCCATCTATTATCTTTTTCAAACTTACATCCAGTTGATGAAAGTGATTGGAAGTTCTGTTACCACAACATTTTTTCAGTCAATTGTATTATTTTTTACATAATGATCTGCTTCAAACATGATTTCAGGTATTCCAACTACAAGTATGCCATCTTTTATTCTATTTTTGCATTTTATATATGTTGAGAAGCGAGCTGTTAAATGTGAGGGCGATCGTCAGAAAGAATTGCAATAAGAATTTGTTCTGCATGTGCAGAGCAACCGTTGATGTAAATAACTTTTTTTGCATTAGTTTTATGCCGTTTTCGTAGCCAGGTAATTTCTATTTAATTTTTAGATCTTCTTTTGTAAGTGGACAACATTTGATGGTGAGCTGCCCTGGACATAAACTTATAATGCATGGTACTTTATGAGGGAATGTAGAGACTATAATCGACTATAAGTACTCATTTAAAATTAGGAGAATTTCATTTGTCGCTGTGAACTATTTTATATGGGGTAAGCTTAGAATTGTGTATAATAATGAATCATGTGCTACTTCAACTCCAGTGAATTTCCTCTGCGTCAGTTATTAGAGAAGTCGATATAAAACGTTCTAATCTACATAGATTCATTGGATCAATAGGAGAATTTTTGTCTACGTACACTTCCTATTACAAGTTTTTATAATAAAATAGAGAATAATTTTGAAAAATTATTTTCTCAAATTGAGAAAAAGATACGCAGAACAGACTATAAATTTCTGTCGGTGATTACAAAGCTAATTCATAAGGAAAGCTTTTTCTCAGAAGAAATGGGGAATATTAATTTAGAAAACATCTCTTACAAAAGACAGCTCATAAAGCAAATAAAATTTAAGGCTTTATATAAGCACAGATTGGCAATCAGAGTCTATAGGTTCACTAACAAAATATATAATCCAATTTTAAATTGCAGGATGTTTCATATCAAATGTAATAAACACCTAAAGAATAGATCTAAAAACTTATTAGAAATTACTCGACTACGAAATAATACAGGAAATGACATAAAACAAATACTAAAATTCTATAGATTTTAGAAATATTGTTGCTTTACAAGCAAATTTTGTTTGCAATCATCTGTGACGATCGTCATAATATTAAGCAGCTAGCTTTTCAAAAGTTATTTAATGTAACAGATACAGTAAATGATGACATACTAGAAATTGAATTCATACAATCAATTTTTAGGAAAATCATCATATATAAAATGTAGTTGATGGAAAAAATGCTGTGGTAACAGAACTTCCAGTCATAATGTATTAATTGCATGAAATTTTAATAAAAATAATAGACTGCTGAATAGTTTCAGTTAACAACGTACCCAATACATTACTCAGCTTCTCTTCTGTTATACAAGGTATAAAAATATACGTGCAGCAGGTCACACCAGAAGCATCCAAAGTCAGTGAATACAAAGAAGAGTTAAACTACTTTGATACATAGAAAACTTATGCCCGTCTTCGGGGAAAAAATAATAATTAAATGCATAAATAAAACATTGGGCCTAGATGGTTGGGTGGTTGAGATGGATAGGATATGAAATGCAGCCATCTCTACGAGTTATATACAGAGTAGTTTTGAAAGCAGCTAGGTAAGAAATGCATTCAAAATGCACATTTAGTTGTATGGTCCAGTAGCGAGGTAACGCTGATTTTTTACCAAAAGTTGTCAGATTTGCTCCAATTATACAGGCTACAGATACTGTTTTATAGTTTAAATATGTTAAGCAAATACATATGAAGGTCTAAGTAACACTTTTAAGTGATAACCAGCTCTGTAGAAATTTTTAAATTTTTTTGAAAAATTTTATTCCATTTTTATGGAATAAAATGTGCGGAAAATGTGATAAAATCAATAAAAACCAGATCTTTTTTTTTGCGATTTCGCCGTTGCAGGGCGTAATTGAATAAGTATCGAGAAGCCAAAAATATATTCTTAAAATTAAAACATTCTTATAATCTATGGTGCAATCGGTTTTAAAAAATATGAGATTTAATCCTTTCAAATACACCAGCGAATCACATCGCGGCTCATTGACAGCATATTTTTTCTACGCTAAAAGTAACTAAATATCTGTGTTTTAACACAATATTTCTAGAAAACTTCCAAAAAGCAGTTTTACATCACCTAAAATTATTTTGAAATGTTCGTATGGATATTTTTTACAAAATAAAACGTGTGATTTTTTTTTTACGAAATCAGTGACTATCTGAGTGTTCCGTCGCAGTGTCATTCGTTTTCGGTACACATAGATTCCAAAAAAAATTACGAGAAAATAAAATATGCTTTCAATTTAATATCTTTTCGCAATTTTTCCATTTAAAAATATAAATTAAGAAAAAATAGACTTAAATATTATATAAATTTGAGTTTCATTTAAGGTATTTTAGAAAACAGATCACAAATTTGAAAACTGAATTACATCACAGGCCTAGACAATGCCAGACAGATCAGTTAGTTATAAATAAAAATTTAGAGAATTATAAGTAGAAAAAATATTAAAATTTATGTATATTTTATTACGTACATTATATAAATATTATTCTAATTCTACTACCTCTGACAAAAAAGTTCTTTGAATGAATTCAGAGCGGCCGATTTAGCAGCACTGGGGAAACAAAACAGTGTAACTGCATAGAGGAAAGTGTTGACCATCTTCCCCCTCCGTTGTTCAGTTGAGCGTCGTGTTCTGCGTAAGACATGCTTTACAAAGTTCTTGTTCAGGGTGCTGGTTCTTAACTAAGAACAGGAAAATGAAAGAACAAAAGATCAGTTTAAATTTAGATTTTAAGATTTTCAAGACATCGAAAGAAATTCATGAGGTGTGGTTCAAATTGGCATCCACCATACTCGCCAGATCTCAATCCTCCCGACTTTTTTCTATTTCCATGACCCAAACTCTCTTTGAAAGAGCTTTCACCATATTGTTAAAATTCAATGAAACGTGACAAAGCTTTTGAACAAAAGAACACTTCTTGTGAATTTTTCAGGTCATGTGTAACAGCTCTCTGCGATGCATAGTTATGAGAGGTAACTATTTCGAAGAATGGTATGGTAACTTTCATTAATATTTCATCTACATTAATGTTACAAGATTATTCACCGAACTTTATCTCAGGGGTTGTACAACAACAGCATAATTTAGCCGTTTCTTATAAAGATTTTATTACGTATGTCAAAATTTTAATATTAGAAAAGTTTCTAAAGAATTATTATGACTAAAAGGTAGTTAATTCAAAAGCACTTTTCTTTTCTTTCTTTTTTAATGCCTATGATAAATATCTGAGTGTTAAATATTATTTTAATTTAAACACACAATTCAAAATTTTATTGATTTATAATTTCGTAACTTTATTAAAAATTTGCGATACATATTAATGTAAAAAATATTGTCAAATAGTAATGGAAAGTCAAAAATCTCAAATATGAATAAAGGTTGGAATTCAACACATGAATTAGGAAATACAATAATTTAAAAGCACATTTTTTTAGAATTTAAAGCTAATTTGAAACAGGAAATCAGAAATATTTTGTCAAATATAAATTTGAATAATCTTAGCTGTGATAAGTCAAATATCAATTCAAAGTATTTAATAGAAGAATTTACTTGAAGGGTTAAAAATAAAGTTTTAAATAGTGACGCATTTACACTCAGTTTCATATAATACTTTCGGCGAATAATGCGATTAATTCTTTTAATTACTTCGGAAAATATGATGAAATTCAATTGGATTTTATCGGCATTAACTTGTAAAATAGTTTTAAAAAAAAAGATATAAAACCACAATCTTCTAGTTCAAAAAAAAAGTATATGTAATAAATGGCTAACAATTGGCGTTTATTGTAATTACATTATTAATCATAAAAATAAAGAAATGAATTGTTGTACTGCAATTAATATTAAAGTTTTTTTTTCCTTTGAACATTTAAACAACAAAATATAACCAACACAGTGTTATTTTAATTAATGACTTTTTTCAGAACAATATTGCTTTAATTATTAAAGTAAAATGTTGTGCATTTGTCGTGTAAAATTACATGTATTCATTAATTTAAAAGTTGGTACTCTTTATAATCATAATGATAACAAGATCCGATTTTTCTTTATCTTTTTTAAGCTAGGTGTGGCTTTATTTCACCCACAATATTGTCTTTTTCATTTCGTAATGAATTTATCGTGTATAAATATCCTTTTACATATATGTGCAAAATATTCAGTTGAAATGCTTCTTGATTTTGGTGCCAGATATTTCTTAGCGTCATTAATCACTTCTTATATACGCGCCCAACGAAACATTTCCCGCTAAATGTGTCAAAATTTTTATTTTACCGTTAATTTCGACCATTATCTTGATAAATAAATGCACGTATTATTGCTTATTATTAAAGCATTTTTAGTTAGATAATATTTAAATACTTTTTTCACAATTTTGATTTTATTTCTTATGGAAGAAATACTTCATTGTCTTTTATATAACTTAAATTTATCTTGATTAGAATTTAATTCTACCCTTAGAAAAAGGTTTTCCCGAAAAAATAAATATTTTGAAACCATATAAAAACTTAATACAGAATGGAACAAAATTCCAAAATTAAAAATCATTTACATTTTCAAATTCAATGAAAAAGTCAAGTAACTGGCGTACAAAAGTGTACTTTGGACAGATAATGCTTCTCAATATCCACATTTTTGAGGAAATAAAAATATTAGTTAAAATAATTCACTGTAGTGTCCCTACACCTACAAAACTTCGCCAAATTATTACAAAAGCTTAAGATAAGCAATTTGAATAGTTTATTTGCATGTAGACATTCTTGAACATCAAAGAAGTTATTTATCACAATCTATCTATATTATAAAGGCCTATCTATATTATAAAGATATCTGTGCGTAACGCATACGTCATTTTGTAAATGGCAACACTTCCTCATGCAATTTCGGTTTTGCAATTTTCGCTACTACAAATTTTACACTCCTAAACATCGTACATTTTAAATTTTCACATCATCGTATCGAGAAAAAAATGTATTTTTAAATGCAGTTTGTTTGAAAGCTGTATCACAATTTCTCTTGAGATATTAAATTTTTTATAGTTTTTAGCACCAATTTCGTTATTCTGGCAATAGAATCACTCCATTTTCTCATAAAATTAAAAACATAGAAATTAAAATGCGTATACTTTGTCAAAAATGTCGTCTGTTATATAATTTGGAGATTCCGGTTTTAATTCGTTTTTATTCTTCAATTAAATGAATTCAAGTTTTGAGTGAAAATGATTTTAAAATGATTAAATTAAAATGCCATTTTTTTAAACGTGGTGAATACGGATATGAGAAGTGCGTGTGTAAATTTTGAGATGATGAAAATGATGACTGGTTTTAATTTCGCGTAAAATTCTATTATCTATGATGGTCAATTTGGAATATATGTGTATTTTTTCATTCGCATTTGTACCAAACATAAGAGCCTCAATTGATAACTTCATCATAATAACTGATCTTTATTATATTTTACTATTACACATGCGATTAATGTTTAATTTTAAAAATTTGGACAACTGAGTTTTATAGTATTTTGTTAAACTTAGCTTTAAATAATATTTGTTTGAGAGTTAGACTCATCAATATAGATGTATTTTATATAATATTTATTTGAGAGTTAAACTGTTCAATATAAGATGCATTTTTTACTGTAACTAGTTTTGTAGATTTATCATAAATCAATGAAACAGTTCCTTCTTAAACATTTTCTTTCGTCGAATTTCGACGAGTTCCACCTCGTTCATATAAAAGACCAAGTTTTTTTTCTAGTCATCTAGCCCGAATTTCTACTTAACCGATATTGATAATTATTTTCCTTATAGGAAAGGACTTTGTTTGTAGATATATCTGTACTCGCTGTTTATTTTTTTATAATCCCATTTTTCTATTTTTATTTCAATTTTAAATGTCCTTTGTGAAATTTTTTTTCAAATTCACAGCATTCCAGTTACTTCCATTGTTAAAGAGAAAAGAGGAACAATGGTAATTAAGATATCATTACGGTTGTCATTTTCGTTTTGCAATAGAAAATAACTTTAAAAAAAAACTTTTATACAAAAATGACATCATTAGTTAAAATAACGCATATATTTGCTTATAAAATTCTTACATATAAATATTATTTTAATTTCGTTGATATTTTTATCCAGACACAAATCTCAGAATGCTTCAGTGGGTAAAAATGATGTCATAATAAAAAGTAATTAGTACTTTCTTTCATAAAACTGAATATTTTAAAGCGAATGCGCCTAAGAGTAAATTTCTGCATTTCGCGATACTCTGGAACTGCAAGTCAAGAGTGCGAATGTTTACATGCAAAATTTTAACCAGTAAACATGATATCAAGTTAAGGAATATACATTTATTATTAATCTCTTGCGCTTTAAAATATTTTTTAAACAATGAATATGAATGTCAAAATTATACATATAAATTTTGAGGCAGTGAAAAAGATATTATATTTAGATTTCGTTGAAAACAAAAACTATGACTGCGTCATAATGGCTCAATTTTCGTAGATTTCTCAATACTCACTATCAAGGATTAAAACTTCAATTAATAACTTCACAATTTCATTATCTTAATTGAATGTTACTAATCGAAGCTTGAGCCATGGAATAACGTTTTAATGCTCTACCAATTAAGCTAGAGGACGATAAACAGCTTGACATCTCTCACTCACACATGTCGGTAATGACACAACCACCTGCAGACAATGAAAAAAATCTTAATGAGCATACAATCCTGTGACGAAATATGAGAAATAAATACAGTGTCAGCAAAAAGAAAAAGAAAATCTTGATCTCATTGAAAAATGTGAAGTTGATGACAGATGACCCTTAGTGATACATCCATTAGTAATAATTCTTTTTTTTATTTCTGCAATTGTTGAATCGATTTTTCGTTTTGGTGTACTGCATGTGGTAAATCGGCTTTGTCTTTTTAAGAACATTGATAGTTTGCCCTGATGCTTGTAAATCTAAGGCTTTAAGACTTACAAGAACATTTTGTTATGTCCCAGTGATAGTAGTAATTGTGTTAAGAGACAGAGCCGCCGTAAACAGATTTGGATTGTAAGATTTTCGTATGCGAGTCATTAAAGTGATGCAGAATGTAAGAAACGACTTGAGAACAGCAGCTGCGTTAAACAGCTCTTGTACATTATGTTAATGTATTACAAGAATAGTTATATGAAATGAAAGTGAAAAATATTTGGAAAAAAAGAAAGGACAAGCATGAATGACCGAAAATGGAATAATTTAACATCCTCATCGGTAACTTTTATAACTTATTAAACAAATAACTATCGACTGGCATTCAATAGAAATCTCTTTATGGTGACGCCAGTTTTAAATACAAATTTTTACAACTACATAAAGTACTTATTCTAATAAAGACAAAGCACGAGGTTGTTCAATTATTGTAAGTTTTTTACGTCGATTATGCACACCAGAAGAGTAATTTCTTGTACAGTAAAATAAAAATTAAGAATCCCGCTTTTCAAACCACTACGAGAACTAAACAAAAATAAAGTGAAAACTTTAAATTATGTTAAGCTGCAAGGACCACCACTCTATGTAATTAATGCGTAATCTAAAATATCACTTGCTTCTTCTATTTAAAACTGAAAAAAAACATAAAAACATTGGAACATTCAGATTGTAGACTAAAAATGCAAGATATTTTTTCTCTGCTGGCACTGTAAATTCTATCAGAGATGAACAGATGTATGTATACTTTTAATTAATTTTCAACAATGAAATTACTCTCTTGGGCCGCTATTCAAAAGAGCCGGATTCGATTTCCTGTTTGGATATTTTTCACTCTGTTGATTTTAAGCTTAGTTGATTTGAAGCGATAATTCACGTATTTGAGGGAGCAGTTTGCCTTTTCAACATTTTTAGCTCACAGGCTATCAAAGCCTGGTAGCTTATGTGCCCGTTCGTTTTGTATGTGCGTATGTGCGTAACGCGATAACTCATGATAAAATAATCCGATTTACTTGAAATTTTGGATGTATGTATATTGTGATAAGACGCTTCCCTGATTAGTTTTTGAGTTCATTCGATATGTATGAGAGGGGGAACGGGGGCAGATGCCCCTCCCCTTTATTGACATAGATGGGTTTTTCTTGAAGATTTATCAGTTTTTTATATGACAAAGCATATCCGTGGTTAGTTAAAGGGATTCAATGATTAAGTATAAAACGGGGAAATGTAGGGAACTGTACCCCTTTCCCTTAATTTGCTTTTCGAACGGAATTAACCTTTGAAATATAATGCTATCATGTACAATTAGCATGTGTAGCCCGTGAGCTCAATGCCATCAGTATAGCTGAACAATATTTATTTTTTTACATTTTATGTATGGAAATTTACATATTTATAGAATAAAAACTCAAATTTCTTCAAAATAAAACTACATCGTTTCAGAATATTTGAACTTAATAACCATATCCTTAATTATTTAATAAAATGCTTAATGTAATTTTTTTTTTTTTTTTTTTTTTTTTTAATATATGCAAAAACATTTTTTTTAATCATAGACAAGAGTAAAGAAATTACAAAAGTGAATATAAATATTCATAGAAATTCATCTGTTAAATAAAATTTTATAAATATAAACAAAAATCTATAATAAGTTGTTATTAGGTAAAACAACTACTGAAAAAATAGATGTGATTCATGAGGTTTGATTGATTGTAGCTCTAAAGGAGTTATCAAAAAGGGATTTTTGTCACATTTTTAACATAATGTTTCCAGAAATCACGAAGTATTCGTAACAGATATTGTTCTTCATTAATCATCGTTATTTTCAGAAAGAAAGAAAGAAATTTTCAATTATTAAATTAAGGTTAAATCTGATTAAAACAATTTAACAGAGGGCGTTAAAAAGATAAATATTAGAATGTTTTAATTTAGTGGAAACCATTATGCGGGCGGCTTCTGATTTTAATAGTTCTATAATTTTGAAATCTTTAGAAATTTTACTCCAAGTAAAGAACTGTTTAAACATAGTTTTGTCGTTTAGTAAAATATCAGATATTTGGTCGGGATCACTTCAAGTTGGAAGCGAATCATGGTATGAAGCTTTCATTACTTTCCCTGTCCTCCTTAATTATTAATAGAATCAACCGCTTAGAAATTTTTTAAAGGTCTTTCCTATCGCCTATTATCAGTTACAATCGAAATTTTTATCCATTGATTTTCTCTTATATAATGGTTTGGCTTTAACCGGAAGCGCTCGGATGTATATTTTAAACATTTTAGATATTTAGTTTTTGAAAATATGTATTCTTTTTGAGTAATACTTATTTTATTAATAAATTTTAATGAAAAATTTTTATGAGTGGTTTCATATTTAATATAGTAAACTAAAGGAAAATTTGTCATTTCGAGTAAACTATGTTTATAAAAATCAGCTTCTAAGAAAACTATAAAAAAAATGAAATGTTCTTTTAGATTTCAAATAGTTTCGTAATCTTAATTCCTAAAATTATTTCCATGGAAACTTGAATAAATTAATTAATAAACAAAATGGATCAATAATAAGTCACTTTTTTATTATTAAAAAATGTATATTTTCTAAGCCGAATATAAAAAAGTTTTTTGAATACAAAAAGGTTCTTTTGTAATAATCTTTCAATTGAGAATTAACTACCACAATACATGCAAGTAGATTTTATGTAAATAAAAGATATTCATACTTATAAGTTTTATTTTACTGTAATTAAATGATAAAAAGATACTAGAATTCATTTTGGATGTACAAAAATACAAGAGTTGATAAGACATTTAAAAAAGTTTGGCGCAGTTTTATGCCTTTGAAATAAACCAAATTTCGATGATTAAAAAAAAGACTGCGATAGATTTCTTTATTACTTTTCATCTTTTTAAAATTAATACTTTTATTTTATATTTTATATGATTATTTAAAATTGTACTTTTTTATTTTTATTTTTAATTTTTCTATTTATTTTATTTTCTTTACTCTTTTATCATTATAATGCTATCTAAGTGTAAGTTACTAATGTATTAAAATAAAATATTACTAAAAACATCTCAATTTTTTCATCAGTGAAAGATAAGAAAAAACAAATAAAATTTTTAAGAGATTTATGAAAATTTTTTTAGTTCTTATTACGCAGCCATTTAAATAGTTTAGTCGTGTTTCTTAATTTTTCACAAAGCAGGTCTTAGTTTGGATTAGAAAATAATATAATGATTTTGATATTCCTCAGCAGAGACCAGAAAGAGGTGTCAAGTAACAAAACTATTTCGAATCACATTCAGACAACATGATGATATTTGTGTTAGATTAATGTAAACTTGCCTTTGAAGTTATCTTTGCATTTTCTATTTATTCTTCAACTAAAAATCTGTTTGAACTTCATTGTCGGTTTTCCAAAAGCCTGTCACACGGAAGTGGGGTTTTGTCCTAAAATAGTTCTTATGATGAAAAATTTTCTTGAAATGAATTAAAACATATTTCAAAACTTCGCCCATAGATGTCGCTTTACCTTAAATTATCAGCTATTCAATATATAATATATGTAATTCAATATATAATATCAGCTATATAATTCAATTATAAGAAACATAAAAAAGACTCAAGACATTCAGTTACAGGTAATTTATTTTTTGCAACCCATTACCATATTTTAGTGAATTCATCCTTTGCAGCTCGAGCAAAATAAATAATCTGTAGCTGCTTATGACTAACTTTGTGCAGAAACTTTGTGAACCACAATTGATTGTATTGAGCTTTTGAGCTTTTTTTTTATAACTTAAGATGCAGTGCCACCTATAATCAAAGTTTTGAGTTTTTTTTTTATTATTATTATTATTATTCACTTCAGAAAACTTTTGATTGCTAGTAGCATTTTAGTACAAGCCACAGTACTGGAAGAGAATTACTTGATTTTAGATTAAAATTTAAAGTATGTCAGTGACCCTTGGACTTTCTGTATATTCTCAAAAGAATATTAGTAATAACTATTAAATTTGTAAACTAGTCGTTGGAGGCCACCGTAATACTTACCGATCATGGATATGCATAGCACAATATATGAAAACATAATACGTGTAAACAATTTATAAAATGCATTACAATTCCAAAACAAAATATAAACAAATATTTAAGTATTTTTAACACATAATAATGCTCTATTAATGAATTTCTGATGACCCAATTACGATAAACTGTATGAAACGCCAAACTATTCAAGTAGCACTGAATTGCGTAATAGAAACATCCTTATAACTCCAAAAATAATAATTCTATTAACTAACAATTAACTGCTTCGGATTAAGCGTCTCATTTCCAATTAAAATATACCTCTGAATTGAAATTTGAATGAAATACACGGTCATGAAAAATCAAAGAATGTGGAAAATAGGATTAGAAATATCTCAACAACTAATTATCCGATTGACTTCGTTTTTTATGCAAAATTTGTGTTATTTTATTGTCTTTTACGTCCACTTCTTAAAACAAAAGAATTCGAAAATTTTTATGTACCTTTCATCAGAACGGATTTTTCGAGAATCCGAAAAAAATAGTTCCGGATAATCGAGGTTACTGATATTAAATAGGCTTCGTCCCATTCTTACATACTAAGCACATACAAAATTTTAAATCTCTATCTCAATTTGTTCGGGAGATAGAGCGGTTACTGACAGACAGACACACAGACGGATGGACGGCAATTTTTTTTTTAAATATGTTTTTCTGAATCTCCAGTGTCCGAAACGTGTAAATCCGTCAAAAAAAGTTTCGATTTTCAAAACGATTGCAAGACTTACCCTATATTACGTACGATGGGTAAGTAAAAAGAGAGAGAAAAATTAAAGACTCCTATTCTTTTGTGTTTTAATTATAGTTCTTTTCTTGTAAATTAAAAATCAATATATAAATTAATTGTAAAAATATGATCTATTTAGATTAAATTCTTAAGGAATAATGTGGTTAAATAGTTAGATTAAATACTTAAATAATAATGTAGGCACTTCCATCTATTATTTTACCTATAAATGAAAATCGCGAAATATGACTTCTCTCCTCGACTTAGTATTTAAGTCAGTCAGGAGCTCTTCTATACCTGCCTGATCATCTGAGTAGCTGTGTGGAAGAAGAAGAATTATTTTTCAATGTTCAGCAGCATCAAGTATGGAACTCGGACAAACAGAGGATTTTGGAAATACTGAGTGAGTTTATTTAAGTCTTGAAAAGTCATGAAAGTCAGCTGGTGTAATGAAGATATGAATATTTGGATCATGAGCGTCAATGAGTTACAGTTGTGTTGTACGAAACTATATTAGAAAAAGCTCTTTTTTTTCACTTTTGAAATTTTTTGTACCACTTTCTTCAGAATTTGCATCTTTAACAAAAGAAATATTTGAAACTACATTAGTTATTTGATCAATACGTCTTTTCCAAATATTCCATCCAACTTGAACTCTATAATGTAGTTTTCTTCTGTAGTTTCTTCTGTTCATATATTTTTCCACTTGGTTTCTAGTGTATAATTTTTTACAGCTACTTTCAGGTTAAATTCAAATTCGTTTATTTTATCTTTGGATCTTTTTGCATTTTTTTTCACGAACAAAATTTGTAACATTTGACACTACTACTAATCTAACTACTTTTGTTCTTTCTTGTCGTTGAAAAATAAAGATGCAAGACTCTCCCCCATTGTAAACATAAAGCATATTTCTGTATTGCAAAAGAAAGTTATGCAATTTCATTTCCAAAATACCAGGTTCAGAAGCTAAGGCTTTTAATCCACGTTTAAGGGTTTGCGCATACCTCTAAGCCTTTTCATTTGTAGATGTATGGTATGAAGCACTAAAATATGTTTTGCACCAAGATTTTTCAAAGAATTTTCAAATTCTGCCGATGTAAACTGCTTAGCATTATCCAGTATCAAAGATACAGGAAAACCGTATCGTGAAAAAAGTGAACAAAGACAAGTAATTGTATCTCCTATAGTTGTGTTAATAACAATAAATACTTCTGCCCATTTTGTATCGGCATCAACCTCTAAATGAAGCATTTTTCCATTAATAGCACCAAAATAACCAATATGAATTTGTTGCGATGAAGCTACAAGTCATTCTCAATGATGCATGTCAATTTTGAACTAGGATATTCTTTTTCAAAATTACACAAAAAATGAAATTTCGTGCAATACCTTCAATATCATGATCTATTCTTGATCACCATACAAAACTATGGGCTAAAGACTTCATTTGTATTATATAAAAAAAAAACAAAATGCGATATTTTAAAACTTATTTTCTAAGATTTTCTGGGATAATTATTCTACATCCATTTAAAATACAACTATGATGATTTAATAAATTCTTTTCGGTCACCACCAAAAAGTAAATTTTTAGAAATTTTAGAATCAGAAATGAGGTGATGAAAAATTTGACGTAAAAGTCGATCAGATTTTATAACTGAAGCAATAGATTTAACATTTAAAAGTAATACAGAATGTTGATTAATTTGAAGAATTTCAGATTCATAAATTACATCATTTAAATTAATGTTAAATAAATCATCACTATGTAATGAAGGATGTTAAAGAGAATCAACATTTCCGAGTTCAGTAGTTTTCTTAAAACGAATGTCACATTGAAACGTTTGTAAATAAATTGTATATCGTTGCATTTTAGCTGCTGATAAAACAGGGATACTTTTAGAAAATGCATTGATAGAAACTAAAGGTTTTCTATCAATAAACAATATAAATCTGTTACCATACAAATACTGAAAAAATTCTTCACACCAAATATAATAGCTAATGTTTCTTTATCAACTTCACGATATCGTTTTTCTGCATTAGTCAAAATTCTATAATAATAACATATATATATTTTATAAAAAAGTAAAAACTCACTTTATAATGATTTGTTTTGCTTAGAAGGCGTCATTCTAATAGTAAAACATTTGAAATATATTAAAAATTGACATGTTTCAACTCATTTTCATTGAGTCATCATCAGATTTTTTTTATTTAAATTTTTTTTATTTTATTTATTTATTTACCTACCTTTTTACTTACATTCTGAAGATGACTCAATGAAAATGAGTTGAAACATGTCAATTTTTAACATATTTTAATTGTTTTATTGTTAAAGTGACGTCTTATAAGCAAAATAATTATTTATAATACAAGTTTTTGGTTCATTTTAGAATATATTATTATTATTATTATTATTATTATTATTATTATTATTATTATTATTATTATTATTATTATATAACTATTTTTTGTTTATGTATAATAGGTTTTCTCAAAGAAAGAAAAAATGAAATATAAATAATGAATATTACAAGAAATATTGAATTTTCTCAATTTTAATTTTTCTTTCTTTACACCTTTTATTAAAATCATTTAATAATTACTTCTTATAAATCCATTATACAATAATTCCTTAGTTAACTCCAATCCCAAAATATATTAGCTGTTTTTAAAAAACAAAGAAGTACGTCCTTTAACCTGAGGGTGAATCCCTTGGTATTGTTTTAGCACATTAATAATTGAAATGATGTTTTATACATAACTTCACTCACAGTACATATTCATTTTTAAAATAAATTTTCTACTGATAAAGATATAAATGTAGTAGAAAAATAAAATTAATGTTAAAAGTTTTCAACGTTCGAAGATTGAACTAAACGTAAAAAAATTAGTTTAATAAAATCCAAAATTTTAGGCAACTAAACACAAAAGCGAATTTTAATTTATTTTTAAAAGAAAATTCCATTCGTTTTCTAATTAAAATTGTTTCAGAAGTTACAAAGTATTTTAAAAAGGAATGTGACAAATTGTTCCGAAATTATAATTTAAAAAGAAGCTGTTGAAACACAAAAAAGCTATTTTTAAAGAAAGCGAAATGAAACTATTTGATAAAGCTTGTTTTAGCTCAAATCTATTAAAAATGGAATGTTATAGAAAATTAGCTGCAAAAATTTATTACATCTCCTTGCTATTTACAGATCTACTTACAATTTTTGTATAAAAGAAAAGGTTTCAAATGCAGATCTAATATTTTTTATACCATCATAGATACTCAAAACTTTCTCAAAATTTGTAAATGTTAGATTTGAACGATTTTTTTAACTGGAAGTTTTTACAGTGTTGGGATAGGACGTTTAAGAATATTTTTACACAAAATTTAAATACCATCAGATTATAAGAAAAATTAAAGCACTAAATAACATTTGTAAACTAAAAGTTTGGTTCAGACAAAATTAAAGAAAATGCACTGCATTCATTCAATAAGTTAAACAAATTTAATAGTAAGATGCAATATCGTCTTCCAAAATATTTGAGATATTTAATGAAAAATCAAAGTACATTTTCAGACGATAAAATTAAATTCGCATTACTCAAAAAATATATGTATTACAATTAAAGTAAATTGGTTTCTTTAATATAGAGGCATGCAAATTAATAAACAAATAAAACACATAAAGATAATATTATTGGTTATGACATCGATTTTATTAAATAAAATAATCTATGCCATTAGTGTTTAAAAATTATTTCCGGTATATGCACTTCGCGGTTGTCTCGAAGAAATTCAATCTGCAAATCAAAATTTGAGTCACTTTATCGAGTAGCTTGGGCCATATATCAGCAGTAACACCGCGAATATTTTGAAGTGATCGTATGTCTGGGGTGTATTGTCGCAGAACACCGACTGCATGTATTTGTAAAGATACTATCTCTACAGATAAATACCGTACACCGGGGTTGCTTTGTCACATTTGTTAATAAAAAGATAATCACAATTCAAAATACAGTGTGTAACGTTTAATAAAACAATCACTACACGGTTTAAATTTCTTGTAGAAACCGTCACTCTTAAAACGAAAGAGCTGATTTGGCTTCTCATGAAAGAGCTGTAATTTTTTCGATCATAAAAGAGATGTTTTTCAAACGATTAAATCTTCTTGATCTAAATTGGTTATTTAAATAGCTCAACTTTATTTAAATTGGTTAAAACTGGAGTTATCTCAACTCTTTTTTGAGAAGCTGCCTTTCAACATTGAGATGAGTGGGTTTCAGCTCAACTTGAGCTATTTTGTGGCTGACTTTTTAAGAGAGCTCTTAATATTATCTGTAACTTTAATAGCAACCAGTTTGTGATGAGATGAATTTCACTAATGAATTAATTATACTGTTAAAATATTCTGTAGGAATTAAAAAAAAGCAGTTAAAAAAAATTGTATTAATATGATTCTGATAAAACCAACTCTTACAGATAATGAAATTAAAAACCCGTCAAAAGCAGTCAGTTAAAACTGGTAAACTTGGTTTATATCTAATCTTGATTTAGTTGTTGGTGGCGAAATTAATACTTATATTCGAACTTTACCTGTAACTATAGGCAGAGCCAGCAAGGATACATTTCTGTTGAATTTGAGCACGAGATGAAACCGAGCAAAGAAATTGTATTGATCCATAACCTTTTTGAATTTGATACTATTCAGCCTGACTAAAACAATAAAAAATAAAAGAAAAATAATTCATATTTTGTAAGTATTGTGGAGAAAATGAATAACTACAACTTATTATATGAATAATTATAACTTTTGTGTGGAAAATGAATACATATGTGTTCATTTATACTCATATTAATTGGTCAGATGTACCTATGAAAAATATTAAAAAAATGATTGCTTATTTCGCATATGAAAACAAAACATAGATTGGACGATTGGGTAATTTATTGATTTTGTTGTTGTTGTTTTTAACAGCTGCCATGACGGTCTTTAAAATCGAACAAAATTAGTTATCACTGTGGCACCTTAAGGCAATTTTCTGCAACACTTATATGTTCTCGGCCTATCACATTGCATTTGAATATTACTCTCGCCGAAAAAAATAATAAATTCACCACTTAAACTGTAAATAATCGAGAAAAGTGCTATCACACAGGGAAGTAGTCGTAAAAATAACAGAGGATATACGCTCAAGTCAGAAGGTATACCCTAGAATGTGTATCCTATAGCTTTCTTGAGAAACAGAGGGTATACGGTGTTTCTTTAAAAAATACAAAAGGTATACGGTGTATACCCCCTTATGCCCTCCACTACATCCCTGATCACAATACAGGCACGCGGGTTAATACCCCCATTTTCAACTGAAGCTTTATGCCCATTGTCAAAAACACATACATATAGTTTGATGTAACTACAAACTTCATGTGCTTTCGAAGATACAAAAGAAATTCGTACATAAATTCGGTATTATAGCAAGACCTTGAACCCGATTTCCTCCAACATTTTATGCAGTCCTCGATTTATTACATAACATTAATTTATAAACTCCCGTCAAAAAAAAAAAAAAAATCACAAATTATTTATTTAAACTGCAAAAAATCTAAAGAATTGCTATTAAAGCACCTTCGTGTGTGTAATATCTGCATCTTCACCTTGGATCAGAATTCTTTACTCAAAAACGTATGCATATAGTTTGGTTCAGTTACTTCATGCGTTTTCAAAGATACTAGAAAGAAAAAAAAATCCCACCTAAGTTAATATTATAATGTCACCTTGAACTAATTTTCTACAAAACTTTATACAAACTTCTGCCCATTACATTAATATTAAATATAAACTCTCTTCCAAAAAATATTCACAAATTCTTTACTTAAATTGCAAAAAGACAAGAAAATTGTTACCACAGCACCTCCATGCGGAGAATATCCCCATTTTGAACTGGAACCTAACATCTATATTTATTTATTTATTTATTTATGCCTAATTGGAACAAGATCACCAGATCGTTAGGTTCCGGTGTAGACCCTATTTGTCCCACCCGGTAAGTTCCCCGGCATGCGGGGATTCATTACAATAACTTCCAGTCCCCCCAAAAAACATAATATACAGGCCGCTAGAGTACAAAACTCTTTCGCGACAGACAGCGGCGAGCTGAAGGTGGAAACTTGATTGTTGATTGAAGGTAAGTCTATTGATTAAAGAAAAGTCTATTGACTGAAAAGTCAATCGGCTGAAGAAGAAAACTTGATCTGTACAACATCACCACAGTGGTATGCACGCCGCAGACCTGCTCCATCGCGACAAAGGGCACTACGACTGCCAAAAGCTCGACAAAGGCTCTAACGCGACAGTGGGTAGTCTTAGGAGTGCAGATACAGAACGGTTAAGTGGTAAGATTGGCTAGGTCCATAAGGAAGTGATAAATTTGTGCCAATTGACGGAGTAGTTTTGGGCTGGTTAAGATATTTATGAGCCAGGTATCTGGGCGGGGATATGGGTGCTTAAGATGCCAGGCCTCTGTGAGTGTGCAGAAGAAATAGTAGTGGCCTGGAGACCCAAAGGCCCCACACTCGCAGAGGTCCGTATCTGAGAGTTTAAAATAATTTAGGTATGTCCTGAATGGACCATGACCGGAGAGGAATGCTGATGTGGGAGGGGAGAAAGATAAGAGGTTGTATGAGACTTTTGGGATAAGGGAATAGTTGTACCTGCCTTTACTTGAGGCATCCCAGTAGAGTTGCCAGTCTGAAACAATGTTCCTTTTGAGGAAGTGGCGAACATGAGACGGGGGAACAGGAGGGGGAATATCTATGTTTGGACGTGAGGTGGCCTCCTTGGCCAGTGCTTCAGCTAGCTCATTGTCAGCTATGCCGATGTGAGCGGTGACATGGCCGAGAGAGACCCTATGGACGAGAGTTTTTAAAATGACTTTTATCTTAAGCACTATGGGGTGGTTAGTTCTATGGGCGAATATTTCTTGTAGGCTTGAAAGGCTGTCACTATAAAGGTGAAAAAAGTAGGATGAGAATAGAGAACAATCTATTCCAAGGCCCGCAAGATTGCGAAGAGTTCCGCTTAGAAGACTGAATTGTTATCTCCAATCCTGCAGGCTCACCGATGAATAACAACACTGTCGTTCAAAATTGTATGTTTGTAGTTGATTTAATTATACCATAATGTCACACACATTTCGTTAGTAAAAAAGAAAAATCGCTATTACAGCGCACTTCCATGATATTTTTTCCATGTTCAACTGATGCTCGCAATCAAAAGCATATTTATGAAATTTGGTTCAGTTCTATGCCTAATTTCATACACTTTTATATGATAAAAAGGGAGACGCAAAACACATGATCAAACGGACAATTGGGCATTTTGATATACACATATCATATAAACATATTTGAGAATCTCTGATCCCTAAAACTTATAAACCGGTCGAAAAAGATTCGATTACTATACATTCTTCTACGATAAAAAGTTTTTTGAATCAATCAGATTTTTCAATCAAAATATTTCATAGAACATCCCTTATTATAAACACATTAAAATTCAAACATTTTCCATTACTTAGGAAAGGGTTACACAATACATTATGTCAAATACTTTTGCCATATTTCGGTACCAGTCAAGATAAGAAAGATAATCATTATATAAAATTAGTCTCACGTTAATGCAAATGACGCGCGACGATGAAATGTATACGAAATACGCGAGCTTTATTTTGAAACAATAATTTAAAAAATTAGACTGTGATTTAAAATTATTTTGCAACCTGGCTCCTCCTATCCACTCTCATATTGAGGAATTTATTCATTAACTATAATCATTATTTAGAAAGAAATAGAATAAAAATAAGAGAATAAAAAAATATCTTTGCAAACAAACCCTTTACTCGTACATATTTCTATAGGTTGTATAATGGATTTTCCATAAAAATTTGATACAAAATAGAATTTGCTTTCATTAAGCAGAATTTTTATCCCTTCCTTCCCTCTAAGTATAATTTATATAAAGCAGTACGACCGAATTTAATATCCTATTCATATTCACATTTTCTAACTCCAAACTTTCTCGCAGTCATCCGTGCATGATAAGTTAAGTAACCTATTTCATTAATGTAGGATATTTCATAAATCCCTATAAGTTCAAGTTCTTACTAAGCAAACTGTTCAATTTTCGTGATGGCTTTGCAATAAAATCAATATTAAATTTTTTAAATTTAAATTTCAATCTTTCGAAACTGCCTTTTAAATAGGGAAAATACATTCTTTTTAATTTTATAAGACGCTTCCTCCCTCCTCTTAATTGTAACTTTCTATTAATTCTGGATCCTGTACTTTAGGTTTTCCTTTTCTGTAATAATTTATCAATTTATTAAAACTATTTATTTTATTTTCATTAGAAACTGCAATAGTACGAACGTTATCCAACTCTCCATTCAAAAATTCTCCAAAACAAATCTTAAAAGCTCTGTCAACCATTAAACGAAAAATTTAGAATTTATAATAAAAACCGAAACATGTTAAAATCGGTTTAGGTTTAGTGCATTGCATAACACCTTTCTTATGTAAAGGAAAATGTTTGAATTATAACTATATAGGTATAATTGTACAGGGTGTATCTAAACTACTGGGCAAAACTTTAAGGGGTGATAGTACACATCAAGACAAATAGTATTAAATGGGAAACTAAGGGTCCCAAACGTCTTCCGAAGGAGATAGGCGCCATCAAAGTTTAGGGTCCAAAATTTGAAATGATTATAAAAAACGGAAAAATTGGTCGATTCGTTTGCGGTTTTCACGAAAACTATTCTTTATGTCAGTATTGTCTTCAAAATAAATTATAAAGATAAATTTCACAAAATGCCGATAGAGGGCGCTTTAGACTTTGGAGTAACGAACAACTATTTTTACCGTAATTTTCTGCATATCATTAAATTTTTTTAGAAGTTTAGACATAAACTTAAATTTTGAGCCCAAAATCTGTAGTTAAGTACCGCAAACTGGAACTGTGTTCAAAGGGAGTGGGTATGTTCAAATTTCAAATGATTATAAAAAACAGAATAATTGGTCAATTGATTTGCTGTTTTCGCTAAAACTATTCTTTATATCAGTATTGTCTTGAAAATAAATTATAAACATAAATTTCAAAAAATGTCGATAGAGGGCGCTTTAGACTTTGGAGTAACGTACAACTATTTTTTACCGTTATTTTTTGCATTTCATTAAATTTTTTTAGAAGCTTAGACATAAACTTAAATTTTGTGCTGAAAATCTGAATCGTTGAGAGTGGTTAAGTAGCGCAAATTGAACTGTGTTCAATGGGGGTGGGGAGGTTCAAATTTCAAATGATTATCCAAAACGGAAAAATTGGTCGATTCGTTTGCGGTTTTCTCTAAAACAATTCTTTATGTCAGTATTTCTTTGAAAATAAATTTTAAAGATAAATTTCAAAAATTCCGTTAGAGGGCGCCTTAAACTTTAGATTAACCAACAATAATTTTTAACTGTTATTTTTTTTTTATTTTTTTATTTTATTTTATTTTATTTTATTTTTTTTTGTATCGAATTAAATGTTTGCAAAAGCTTAGACTTAAATTTTGAGCTCAAATTCTGAATCGTTGGGAGGGGTTAAGAAGCGCAAATTGAAATGTGTTCAGGAGTTGAAATGTTCCCCTGCCCACCCTACGAACACAGTTCAATTTTTAGCTACTTAATTACTCACAACGATTCAGATTTTGAACTCAAAATTTAATTCTAAGCTTTTAAAAGATTTATTTCGATAAAAAAAAATAATAATAACGGTTAAAAATAGTTGTTGGTTACTCTAAAGTTTAAGGCGGCCTCTAACGGAATTTTTTGAAATTTATCTTTAAAATTTACTTTCAAGGAAATACTGACATAAAGAAGGGTTTTAGAGGAAACCGCAAACGAATCGACCAATTTATCCGTTTTTTATAATCATTTGAAATTTGAACCTCCCCACCCCCATTGAACACAGTTCAATTTGCTCTACTTAACCACTCTCAACGATTCAGATTTTCAGCACAAAATTTAAGTTTATGTCTAAGCTTCTAAAAAAATTTAATGAGATGCAAAAAATAACGGTAAAAAATAGTTGTACGTTACTCCAAAGTCTAAAGCGCCCTCTATCGACATTTTTTGAAATTTATTTGTATAATTTATTTTCAAGAAAGTACTGACATAAAAAATAGTTTTAGTGAAAACCGCAAATTAATTGACCAATTTTTCTGTTTTTTATAATCATTTGAAATTTGAACCTACCCACTCCCATTGAACACAGTTCTGTTTGCGCTACTTAACCACAGATTTTGAGTTCCAAATTTAAGTTTATGTCTAAACTTCTAAAAAAATTAATGAGATGCAAAAAATAACGGTAAAAAATAATTGTTCGTTACTCCAAAGTCTAAAACGCCCTCTATCGGCATTTTTTGAAATTTAACTTTATAATTTATTTTCAAGACAATACTGACATAAAGAATAGTTTTCGTGAAAACCGCAAACGAATCGACCAATTTTTCCGTTTTTTATAATCATTTCAAATTTTGGACCCTAAACTTTGATGGCGCCTATCTCCTTCGGAAGACGTTTGGGCACCTTAGTTTCCCATTTAATATTATTTGTCTTGATGTGTACTATCACCCCTTAAAGTCTTGCCCAGTAGTTTAGATACACCCTGTATAGTTATAACTATATAGTGATAACTATATAAGTATAATTACTTCTATTATTGGTAGAAGAAATTAACAATTAAATCTTAAAATATGTTAACTTTTATTTAAAATGAAGAAGCGTTTAATTTTACTTAAGGGTGAATTCTTCCTCTTGGCAGTGTTTTTGACTATTTATAATTAAAAGGAAGTTTCTACATAATTTAGCCTCGAGTTAATATCCATTTTTAAAATAAATTTGTCCTAGTGCAGATATAAAAAGATGAAATTGAATTTTAGATGTTTCAGGATTAGAAAGAGATTTGGAAATTAATACAAAAATTTCATTAAAGTAAAGTCCAAAACTGTAAAAAAGTAAATTCAAAATTAATTTTTAATTTACATAAAAAAATTAATCAGTTTTCTAATTAAAATTATTTCCGCAGCTACGGTGTTTTTTAAAAATGACTATGACAAAAATATTGTTGTACAATTATTGAGATATTACTTGTCAAAAGATAGCGGTATATAGTAATGCATTCTTTTGGATTACCAAATTATCATACATTTTAAAACTCATATTCTTTAAGAAATGAATCTATTACGGTACAATAACAATCTGATGAGTTTTTGATATAATTATGGAAAATTATTCTGAAATCATAGCTTTTAAAAATTTATTAAGGAAAAGAAAAAGTTTTTAAAGAAACCATAGTGGAAATAATTGTTATAAGCTTGTTTTAAATTTTAAAGGTCTTAAATGTGCACTTTTGAAAAGAATTAGATATAGAAATACATGATATATTTTTTTTTACATATCCAAGTATCATTTTTTTCTTACCAAAAACTTTTAAATGAAGATCTAATATTTTTAAACCATCATAAGCTGAAAACTTTTTCAAAGTTTATCGATATGAGACTTTAAAAAATACTGTTAAACCAAGATTGTTTTAAAATATTAATTATGTAGTGTTTAATTTACTTCAATATAGTTTTAAATTTTTTACATAAGTTTTGAATACCAAAATCATTTAAAAATATTAAAGCGTTAAAAAAAAAAAAATCGGGAAACCCAGCTTTTAGTTCATATAACTTTGCTCCTAAATTTAAAGAAAATGCAGTAGATAAATTCGATAGTTCAACATATACAAATTGAATACTATGATGCTGTATATTCTTATTACGTATTTGAAATAATCCTCTGGCAGTTTTGCAAAAGGGCAAAATTATAATTTTGTTTTTTCTGCGTTTAGTTTTAAATAGTAAAAAAAAAAAAAAAAAAAAAAAAAAAAAGACACTTTCAAAATTACATAAATAAAGCTTAAGTACAAATATGACTATACTCCTTCAGAGTATTAATCATTTCTCATAGTGCATTAAAAATCCATTAAATCAATAGAATTACATCATTCTGTGAAACCAGGGCCGTATCCAAGGGGGTGCTGGGGTGGCGGCTCTGCCCCCACCCCATCTTCTAAAACATTTTGAGCTTTGCCTTGAAATGATTCCAAGATCACTAAATGAATTTATCTTCCGAAAATCCAAATGAAGTTGTCTTCAAAAATATAATTTAGTTTTGAAGCTCTTTTACAATTTTACAGAAATACTAAATTGTAGCTAAAATAAGTGTTTCAACGCTTGCTCATCCTATTTGTACATATGAAACTAGCATAATGTTTAATGTGACACTAGTTATTCACTCCAATTTTTCATCATCATATTCTTTTCTTAGCATAATATGAAGTTATTACAACAGTTTGATAAGAAGCACAGTACATATAGTATGAATATGCCCAAATTTATATTTCTGCATTTGAGAGAGAAAGAAAGACAAAATATGAGCCCTCCTACATTTTCTTGAGCCCCCCCCCCCCCCTATCCATATTATTCACCTCTAGCCACGGTCCTGAGTGAATTAGGAAGCTTAATAAACGTATTAACGCCTGGTCAGTAATAGCAACTAAAATACAAATTACATTTTGAAACTCTAAAATTATTTTTTCGAACAGTGCAAAAGAATATTACATATTATGACCAAACTAAAATAATATACTGAAAAAAGAATTCTTCTGAATCTACCAAAATATAATATAACCAAACAGAAATATACTATAATATTTTCCAAATTTTCCATAATTACGAAAAGCGATGCTTATCTTTAGAAACTTCAGAAATCAATCTATTTTCGAGATCTAAAAACAGATTCTAACATAAAGTTTTTTTTTTTTAAATCATTGGTCTTTGGGAACATTTCCAAGTAATTCTCATACTGTGTTAATCTGTTTTTACAACAGGTATATTTATTTGTATAATGCTCTCACTTCTTAATTAGACATTTACATTGAATTTATATATGGAAAAAGAAAAATAATATTTAATTAGATATTAACGTTACTACTTTCAATTTATCGTGCTTGTCTATAAAACCCGTTTGTTCAACATGAAATTATTTATTTGAAAATTGATAGCATCCAAAAAATGGACTAAATGTGACTATTTTTTGACGAACTACGCATGCACTAAATTCGTATGAACAATAGCTGTGTAGTGAAAAAGACTCCTGTATCGTTTATTTCTACGAAAATTATTGTATTCAAATTAGTCTGGCCATGATCTTCATTTCATCTAGATCTCGTTTTAGTGTTTTGCCAGGAAAATGCTTAGTTTTCTAAAAGAGCGACGAATAAATATAAAATTTCTTTTTAAACTTTTAAAATCTCCCTAATAGCATGCATGGTCACAGTGACGTTACTGTGAGTCACTTTGGTCACATCACATCTGTGACCAAGATGCCACCTCTCAGTGACGTCACTTTGTGACTGAAATGTGACTTTCTTAAAAATCTCTAGAAATGTATAAATATCCTTCAAAACATGTTATTTACTCTAAAAAACAGGTTTCTGGCAATTTAAATATCGTTGCTTTTGTCACAGTTTCGTCACAATGTTAATGTCAAATTAGTCACAAATGACACATTTTTCACAAATTTATCACATTGTGACCACTTTGTGAAACGTCACAAAAGAACTCTAAAACGGTAATAACGACTTCACATTTTAGTCACTGTGACTTCACATCGACGTCACGTGACGTCACATCGACAATCGATGGTCACAAAGTCTCAATGTGACTTCACAACGACGTTGCAGTGACGTCACCATGCTTTACGGGCTGCTTCTAAAACTCAGCATTTGTTAAGAGATGTATACGGCAGATAATTGTTTATCACGTTCGCGGTTTTTTAGTAGTTTAAGTGTTTAAATAATCGCCAGGAAGACATTGAAGATGATTTTCGCCCAGTTTACTCGCCCATGTTAACAAACGAGAAGATTTTCAATATTGATGAGAATGTAAAGCTTTACTGAGGTCCTTTCAAGAGGTCAATACTAGTACCCTTTCTAGAGGTTTTTTGAGGTCCCTACGGGAAAACATATGGATGAACTGAAATATGGAAGAACAAGACATGAGTGCTTCACCAGGACAACTCACCGGTTCATATTGCATTGCTTGTCAAAAAAGTTGTTTGTAGTGAAATATAACATCTCACGGTAAGATCATCTGCATTATTCACCTGAACTAGCACCGTGTGACTTTTATTTGATCACTAAGGTTAAATCTGCATTAAAAGGAAGCATGTTTCAGATCATTGAAGTTGCGAAAAACGAACTGAGAGGCGTTATGAAAGTGCTCATAGAAGACTTTCGGCACTCTTTTAAACAATGGAGAATTCGCATGGAAAGTTCACTGTACAGATAAAATAGGCCTGTATACTGAAAGGGATAATAAATGAATATATAAATTTTAAATAAAATATTTAACTGCATTACTCTTGTTATATAATAGCTACACTTCGTGTAATCCGAAATGAGAAAGAGCAGTATATCAGCTTATTGTTATACACTACGTTTTTCGAAAAAAACAAATCAAAAGCCTTTTTAAATCTCAAATTTCTATAATTTTGAAGATAAATGTTCTGAAAAAAAAAATAGTGCGCCCACGCATTCTCATATCGCTAATGAATCTTTAATAAGACGTGTCCCAATAGAAAATTTATTACAACAATTTTTAGTATATAACTTTAGAAACACTGTTTTTTATTATACTTTATAATGTAATATGCTTGCATTTCCTACACTCATCGTTTTAAGGAAGACCCGTACCCCATTTTCGGCCAAAAATCATCAAAAGTTCAAAAAAAAAAATTTTTATTCTCAGAAAACGATAAAATACATATTTGCGAATATCCATGCAAAATTTCAGAACTCGGGGACACTTGGAACTGGTAGAAAATGAGGTTTTTAAATTGTACTCACTATAGAGTTTAAAGGACTAGCGGCCATTTAAAACGTGTTTTCCTGAAAATGACTTTTTTTATTTTTTGCCTAAGTTCGAAGTACTAAGGCTCAGTAGTAAAATGATTTAGAAACAAAGTGTTTATGTTTTTAGAATCTTAAAAAAATTTGCAACAAAAGTAAGGAGAGATATTTTTTTTAACTATTTCTGAACAATTTACATAAATTGGTAAACATGAAAATTATAACGAATTTAAGGAAATTTACCATGCGTATTTTTATTTATTTTTTTCTTAGCCGATTAAAATAGAAAATTAAAAAATCTCTCCTTAGTTCTTTTCTATATACTATAACACTATTTAAGAAATTTTAGTAATACCAAAATATTGAAAATTGAATGAGGAGTAGTAATTTTAAAACGTGTATTTTTCGACAAAAAAAAATCATAAAAATCCCCATAAAAAATATGCTTTTTAATAGAAAGTGAATTCGTTTGCTAATTATTCCTTACAAGAAGATTCTTAAATAGTACACCAAAATTCTTTACTTTAAAATCAATAATAAAAATTTTGGGTTTTTTCTTACGGGTCTCCCTTAAATAACCTGTGTAGAAAAGAAACATAAATGAATCTATATATTTTCATGTATTTTATTTAATAAATGTATTTTCTGTTGCAAACCTCAAAATTTCCTTTTTATCATGTGATATGCAGGGAAAAAATACATTAAAATCGCTTTTGAAAAGAATTTTGAAAAGATACGGAAGAAATTTTCAATGTGAATCATCTTTCAAGAATTTCTGCCATTACGTATATTTGCGTTTTTATCTTGATTTAACGGGCTCATTTACATGCAATATTTTGTATTCAAATAATAATCATAATAAAAGCAACGAGAAAGGGTTTCAAAAAAGCTGTTTTTGTGTATGTGTAATTTCAAAAAATGAATGTATGGAAATGTATTTATAATAGTTACAAAAATATATAGATGTGAATTTTGTAGGAAATCAGCGCATTACAAAGTAATATTAGATTTTTTGCATTTTATTTATGTTTATGGTTTTCGTTCAAGATTCGCTTTTAAACAGTTGTACACATGTGTAAAACATAGGATTAATGTTATATTAATTAATGTTACTTACATAGCAAAAAGAAAATTTAATCCTGAAAATAGATCACAAGAAAAACAATCATATTTCCAATGATTTTTTATCAGTCCAAGAACCGACAACACAGAAATTTAACCCGTTGTTGACCAAATCAATTCTTTGGCTTAAAAGTTAAAAAGCTTCACTGCCTCCAGAATCTATAAGAAAATTTATTTCAAAATAAAAAGCGCTATCTCTGTCAGGTTATTAAGACAAGCTATCTCACTGAAAATTCCGGTGTTAATCATCCAGTTTTTAATAAAAATTAAGTGGTAAATATACTACCACTACCCATTTCAAGATTAAAGTATCGAGCACAAGAATAAAGCCTTTATTTTATAAAAGAGTAATAATAGAAAAATCTAATTATCCCTATCTGCCAGAAGTGAAGTGGTGCATAAGACAAAAATTAATACCACTAGTGGTTTACTTGTATGTTTATAATTTTGTTTGGGCTACAATCGTTTCATTCCTTTGATTGTAGGGAAAAAACAACGAAAAAACTATACGTAAATCGTTGTTTGTGTTAATTTTTCGTTTTATGAATAACTTCATTTCTGGCAGACACAATTGTTAGATTTCTTTTATTATTACTTTTCCAGAAAATAAAAGTTTATTTCTTGTGCTCCATACCTGTGATTTTTGTTATGTCGGCTCTTGGACTATATAAAGAATGCAACAAATATTTATGAGGGATTAACAGAAATTTTCCACTTTTCGTTTCCTAAATTACAAATTAAGTTGAAAAAACATATTTTACCTTTATCGAAATTAGATAATATCAATTACCACTCCACACACACATAAAATACGACAGAAGGTTTCTAATTTATATGTTATAAAATAAAAAGCATCATATGAAGATGTATATTTTATCTTTATGGAATTTAATTTATCTCCTCTTCGCTTTCCGCTAAAAATGAAATAACATTTCACATATATTCTAAAATTACTACAGAAATGTCTTCAAATTATATTAAATATAAATATAAGATGCATTTTTAAAAATTGATAGTTCTTTCGATTTTTACTAAAAATAATTCAAACTTAAATTTCGAAAGTAGAACTAAATATGGGGTTAATTTGTTTTCTTTTGCATAAAAATACACAAAAATATAAGAATCCGGACAGATTTTATAAAACATGTAGAAACACCGACATGATTGCAAAGAATGTTCTTTTAAGTAGTGATTTAAAACAAGAATGAAAAAATATTTTTAATATTACATAATACTGTGGCATAGATCTGTAGATTTATTTGTAGACATTTATCTTTAGAGTATAATCTAAAGATAAAAAATTTACAGTTTATATTTCAAATGAAAATCAAATTGTTTGTTGCTTAAGAGGCGCAAATGCCAACCTAGTGAAAAGTCCTTGCATGGAAACCTTTTCACTAGGGCAGCATTTGCGCCTCTTAAGCAATTTAAAATTTGATTTTTATTTGAAATATTGTATATAAGGCGAATTTTACCGCTGGAAAAAAATTTCCAAGTATTAATATATTCAATCAATGCTTTTATGCAATCAATGCAATGCAATGGATTTATTTGAGTTTCGTGTTTGACCCATGAAGGGGGCTAATGGAAAATATTCCATCTTGTGCTGCATTTGTAGCCTTGCCAACATGGAATAGTGAGAAGCTCCATACTGGGCGTCATTCCATGTGGTTTAGTAGAACGTCAGTGCGGTAAGCTTATGACCCAGGTTCGAGTTTCGACATGGTAACTTTTCCACTAGGTTGGTTTAATAAGAATAACTCTCTGAAAAGACGACAATTTAAAAATTATTCAAGAAAAAAAATTTCATTTTAAATGCAGATTTAAAATTATTTTTCAATAACTACAAAATATGCAAATAAAATCTGATTATTTTCAATTGCGTTAATGTAATTAACATATCATTCAAACCAAAAGAATAAGAAATTGCAAGTTAAAGTGCTTTAACGAAATCTGTAGTTTTCTTACTTTGTTTATGACGTAAAGACATCAAGATAACATACATTCTAATCTATATGTTTTTGTGCAATGTAAGGTAAAAATAATAATAAGGTAATAAGAACAAGTATTAAGGTGGTATTGTAAAAATAATTAAATAAAACTTCAAGGCATGACATGGACTAAAAAAGAGAGAAAGATCATAATTTCCCCATTAAGCGAACATGACACTTACGTATACATAATAACAGTAATTAAGTCATGAGATAATGATTAAGCCATGCGTTGTGTACATCATTTCGTGGTAAAAAAAAAGTTGATGTCATATTTTGTATACAGAGCATTTTTTAAAACTAAATGGATTGGAAAAAATTGTACCGTAAGTGTCATAAATTTTGTTAAAATCATCATTGCATCTGTAAACAAGTGGTTTAACGAATTCATGTATCATATTGCATTTGTCAGTGATGTAGGCTTTGGGATTGTTTTGAAATAATTGGCTTTCGGCAAAAATTTACTACTAATTAAACCCTCTAGTCGCAAAATCGACCATCACCAAAAAATAAATTTTTGGGGAAAGCTGATTTATTAATTTTATGTTATCAATCAATTATGCATCATGTTATCCCCAGCGGCGAATTACTCATAAGGCTAACCTAAGCTATGGCACAGTGAAGTTTATTTCAAAAAATTAAGAATTTTAATGCATTTAATTTAAAAAAATTGTGGACAATTTAAAATTTTGACGGAAAGTGTTAAATAAAAAAATAATTCGTAACAATTACATTTTAAAAAAATTTCTACTTTTCAGTATATTTATACAATATTTTCTCATATTTAAAGTGTAAAAATTCCGTTCTTTCGCCATCTACAATTCTCAAAAGCTAAAATTTACACACAAAATAAGTAAATAAATAAATAAACAAATGGAAATATAATTTATTGATAAATTAAGTATTTAAAAAAAATTTTTAATTGATCAAAAAAATTTACTTACTGTTTTATGAAGGGGGTATGGGCGCATCAATATATTTTGGCCTAGTGCGGCATAACATATTAACTCACCTCTGATTATCACAAGGTGTAAGTTATCTTTGAACTATGGATTTGTTTCTTTTCCATGTCATAGAGTCCCTTCACCTCTTTCTTTACTGATTAGGATACACATCTTGCACAAACTTTTTCATAGCTGCAGAAAACAGGAAACTAAATTATTAGAAACTCTGTAATCAGAAAGGGAGAGCAGCCACAGGCAAAAGAAAACACGGTGACATTAATCTAATCAACAAGTGAGAGGTTATTATGAGAAAGAGCAGAAGTGCCATGTAACATATATGGAAGATGGATGGTATTAAAACCCACCTACTGAAGAATTCGACCGGTTTTGCAGCACACCGTGATTTTCAAACAAATATAACACAGGGATTACGCATGCTTTGGCATAAATGTTATTTTCAGACTGTACAAATGTTTACTTGAAACTTAAAAAAATAGAAAAAAACACATTTTTTTTCTTTTTGAGGCGTTTACCAATGAAAACAAATAAAATAATAATAAAAAAATTGCAACGCAAATAATATTAAACTCATGTGTATGTTGCGGCCAAAACCCGGAGCCTGGCCAATTCTAGAACTGGCCGATCAAGACCCGAACTGGCCAAGCTTCCTGGCCAAAACCCGAAATACATGAAATGAATAGAGTATTTCGGATTTTGGCCGGTCAACATCCGAATTGGGGATTTAAGGCCTTCCTTTAGATTCGGGTTCGTCAGAAAACTTCTCTTAGAAGTTGTTTCTTATTTAGAAAAGAAAGTTGTTTCGCGACAGCCTCGGTAAATGGCACTGACATGCACACGAGACAGGAAAGTATATTTCCATGCTATTCTGATATGCCACCTTAGTGGTCTAAAACACCATTTTTGCTAATAGAAATATGTATATTTTAATTGTATAAAAAAATGTCCTCAATAAAGTTATAATATTTCACATTCTTTCCATTTCCCTTGATCCTGATTAACTACATTTTTCAGAACATTCTTTAAAAATAAAAATTAATATGAAGGGGATTTTTAAAATAATAAACCTAACTCATTGACAAATGAACAATTTTAAAGTTAAAACAATAATGCAAGTGAATCACTGAATAGATTACAAAACATCATCCAACTCTGTCGGAATATTGTTAAGAGAATTTATTCCTATTCTTTTAATGTAAAGAAATATCCACATAAGCATAAAAAAGAAATTACATTTCATTTCAGCAATGGGTATCCACAGCCAGTAATCTACTTATTTTATCTTTCATGCAAGCTTGCACATGATCTATAAACCTACTTTACAAATAAATTTTAAAAGCTTATCATAGTTGGAAATACACATCAAACAATAATGGCTCATACTTAATCCAACAACCAAATAATTTGAGTTTGTATATAAATGATAAATTCCACCTAGACAATAATCTATAGAAAACATGTTGTAGTGCGTATTAGAAATGTATAAAGGCTTCATTATGTTTGAAGTTGTGAAATATCATAAAAATACTCTGTAAAAATATTTTTCTCATCTATCATGATTCCTTATCGGAATACTTTTTTGGGGGTCCCTATAAATGATTTATAATGACTTCTTAATCAATACTCTACAAAAAAAAACCTACTGCTTCCCAAATGAGTGAGGCATATAAATTTTATTATTTTTGAAATATATCATAATTCTTTATCGGAATTGTTTTGTCGTCCTATAAATGTACGATAATGGCTACTTAATAAATATTCAACCAAAGACATATTAGATTAATTTTAAACACGGTTATTCAATCGGTAAATTAATTACAACAGATGTAAATTATATATTTTTACCTATGTATAAGAAAGACATATTGTTTTCTACATGCGTGAGGCTTGTGAATTGCATTAAATTTGAAATAGTGTAATATCATTAAAATAACCTATAACAGATTTTTAGTATATATCATGATTCTATGTAGGAATTCTTTTTGGGTTTCCTATAAACGAATTATAATGGCTACTTAATCAATACTTTACAAAAAAAAGCATTCCACATGTGCATCATATTCGAAATCGTGTAACATCATTAAAATGCCCTGTAAAAGATTTGTTCGCATATATCATAGTTTCTTATCAAAATACTTTTTGGGTCCCAATAAACGAACTATAATAGCTACTTAATTAATATTCTACAAAAAAAAATATTGCTTCCCACATGAATCAGGCATGTACATTTTTATTATATTTGAAATATATCACAAATCTTTATTGGAATTTTTTTGGCATCGTTATAAACGAACTAAAATCGCTACTTAATCAATACTCTACAAAATGCATTTTGCTTCCCGCGTGAGTGAGACTTGTAAATTGCATTATATTTGAAATAATGCAACATCATTAAAATACCCTATAAAAGGTATTTTGTAATGTATCATAATACTTTATCGGAATTCTTTTTGGCGTTCATATAAACGAACTTAAAAATGGCTACTTATTCAATACTCTAAAAAAAAATTGCATCCTACATGTTCATTATGTTGAAATAATGTAACTTCATTAAAATACCCTATGAAAGATTTGTTGCATGCATCATAATTCTTTATCGGAATTCTTTATGCGTCCCTACAAATGAAACTTTACGAAAACGCATTGTTTCCCACATGAGTAAGGCATATTAATTTCATTATGTTTGAAATATATCAAAATTTTTTATCGGAAATATTTTTGGTGTTTCTATAAAGGAACTATAACTTAATCAGAACGCTACTTAATCAGAACTCTACAAAAAAAAAAATATTGCATCCCACTTGTGAATTATGTTTGAAAAAGAGTATCATCATTAAAATACCTTTGAAAGATTTTTCGCATATATCATAATTCTTTATCGGAATTCCTTTTGACGCCCCAATAAACGAACTTTAATGGCTACTTAATAAATATGCTCTACAAAATATATGCTTCCCACAAGAGAGAAGCTTGTGAATTTCATTATGTTTGAAATAGTGTAACATCATTAAAAGGTACTAAAACAACTCTTTCACCCTCCTCTTCATTGTAATGAAATACTTTTTAAGTGGCTTTGTAAAAAATCTCTAATTACTGTATTTCATACACTGTAATAGATAACTGTTTGTCGTCGATTTTAATGATGCATAGTTACCAATTTTACATCCGAATGTAACTAAGATACTAATAAGTTGTAACTAAGATAATGTAACAACATTAAAATGCACAGTTAAAACGATTTCCATTAATTATATTGAAACTAAATATTTTTGTGTTGCCCAATACATTAACAAAAAATGGTTCAGAACTCCCTGTCAATGCCGAGATTAATTGATAAACCAAATACGATAACAATTACAAGTTAATCCGAGAATTTACTCGAGTTAGAGCACGGTCAGGTAGACGGCTAGACTGTTTGAATTCATAGACACTTTCAACTGTGTTAGAAAGGATTAATCCGAATACCAATATCTATTTCGTGAACTGGTCAATCACATCTGGCCAGTTCGCGAATTGGCCAGTCATTTTTAAACGTTGCTGGCTCGGGTTTTAGCAGTTACATATATAAATATAGAATTACAGTAGAGTCCCTCTATAACGAAAGTCCATAAATCGAATTTCTCTACATAACGAATTTTTTTTAGGAACGTTCCCCTTTCCGCATGATTGCATTAAAAACAGTCTCTATATAGCGAAATATCTATCTCCATATAACGATTTTTTTCATAAATTTGTCTTAATTTATTCAGTTTAAAAAAAGCTTCGAAATCAAATGGAATCAATTTTCCGCCACTTATTTTTGATTTATCGTTCAGTGCTGAGTTTATATATATTACTTCTCTTCTCGTTGTTTAAATCCAACGAATCATCCACCTCCCACACACCTTTCAACATCCTTATCAAAACAGAGTCAATTAAATTGTTACACATATAAGAGAGGAATCAATGAGAGGCACATAAGAAAGGCCTTCAAATTGAGGAAAATGTTAACTACAATTTTTCATTCCTTGCTAAAATGTGAGCATTTTTTTTTCTTGAGCGTAACAATTTTAAAATCAAAACAACAAAAAATTACAGATTTCTTCGTCTGAAATTAATGCAAGTCTTCCTTATTTGATTTTCATTAAGCTTTCAAATAAATGTCTATTCTCTTTTTTGAAACTGCTTAAATAATTAAGAAATAAAATGTTAGGTTAATATTTACTTTTAAACATTTCAAATTCTTTATTAAAAACATCGAAAATAATATTTGTTCAAAATTTACACATTAAATACGATTTTTAACATCATTTTCTATACATCGAATTTCTCTCTATAACGAATTTTTTACTGGAACGATGGATTTCGTTATTTGGAGACTCGACTGTATAACATTCCTTAGAAATTTTATTTATTATTGTATATTTTGATCGTAATGTATTAGTTTATAGCTTTTTATCGAAATTTCCGAAAGATATAAAATGCTGCAAATCTGTAATCAAAAAGTAGAGTAATCTTTTCAAAAATGTTTTCTGATTCATGTTGTTAGAGTGCTCTGGTAGCAAAATAATGAAAACCTAGACTAGCTTCTGGAAAACTTTCATGGCAAATTTAGGTATATATTGTGATGAATAATTATGACATGGCATGCAATAGTAAATATATTATTATTATTATTATATTATTGTTGTAACTTTAGCTGAAAAAAATAAAAATAGATAAATTTGATTAAGTGTGAAGTAAAACAACACCATTTAATCGCACACAGTGGACCAGAATTATTTTTATATGAATATAAAAAAGAGTTATAAATTGCTACAGATACATTTTTAACAGGAAACATGGTTAATATACGTCAAAAACCTTTAAATAAACTTCTGTAAGTTAATTAATTGGGAAATCATTTAATTCTTTTGAGAAAAAAAATCTCTAATTTAAATGCGAAATTCAACACATTTTTTTTTAAGTGTTGAAGTTATGTTTAGAAAATAATTTATTTCATAAAAGTTTTTGAAACTTCGCACATCATAAATGAACAAGTTAATTACCAGACTTAAAATTTTCCCATTAAGAAGTTACATTTCAATTTTTTTTAAGTTATCTGATTTATTAACAGCATATGCTTTATTTCTCAAGTCATCCTCGATTCAAAACTAATGGTTGTGATTCATTAACTTTTCACGACTTTTGTAATTAACAAGCAGCGTTATAATAAAATGTTCTTTCTGTTATTTAAAATTAGTTTTTACTAAGAAAAACTTTTTTCTTCGTATTTTCTACTAAGATTTCTCAGTATAATTAATGAGTTATTACGAGAATTTGTCTGTTTCTAAATACGAATATTAAAATGTAACAAATCTGCTGCCTTTTATATAGAAGGTGACTTTTCAGTATAGAAATATCCGATACAAATTGAGGGTGAGTTCTGGCCTTTTTTACGCAGTTCGAGCCCGATACTCAATGTACACAGTAGAAAATTGTAAATAAACTTTTAAAATAGATTGAATATTAGTTTTCTCAGTTAAAAAACTTACTTATATCAATATTTTGTATTTCTTTAGATCCCAAAAAATTCGATTAAAACAGAAATTTTGTTTTTTATATAGAATTACTGGTAAAAATCTTAGAAAGTAATATTCCTTATTCTTTTAAAATATCATTGCATATAAAGTGTATCAGTACAAAGATGTGGCTTCTGCTTTTTTAGTAGTTCTAAGAAAAAGTACTTCAAGCAGAAGAGAAAATAGCCAAGGGCTTTAACACAGCATTTTAGATCATAAGCTTTCAAAACTTTTATATTTACGTATTTACGTATGTATATGTGTCGCAATAATTCTTGATGAAAATATCGGATTGATAAAAATATCAAATTTTGAATATAGGTTCATTATGACAAGGCGCTTTCTTAGTTAGTTTTGTGAGTTCATTAGTTAGGTGTAAGGCTGCGAGCGAACAGCACTAGTTTTTATTACACTAAAAGAGCAATCAATCAATCTTTGTTTTTGAACGGAACAAGGGTGAAATCTCTTTAAATGATTTTTGAGGGACTGACCCTACCAAATTGACAAAGGAAGGGGAACTTTATCTATCTTATCTTCAGTCGTAAAGCTGTCAACTGATTTCGCGTTAGATTCCTCTCTTGAAGTTCAGATTCGGTGCGCTAGAAGTGCAATTTATACATCAAAGCGCCGACACGAAAGATCAAAGATAGCGCAAGAAGTTAATGCTACGTGCGTGGACCTTAAAGATGGAATCGGAAGCAACTCCCTCCCTTAATCTAGATGAATAGGTTTTCCACCATGATTATATTATTTGCTGCAAATTTTTGGTATACAATTTTATTTTTTTTATGTTAAGGCTTTTCCCGAATCAGATTCAAAGGCTCATTGATTATGTAAAATGGGGGGGAGGGGGAGTTTATATTCCTTAAAGATAATATAAATGGATTTTCATGCATTATTAAACGATTTGCTTTAAACTTGCCCGGTTTATACTTAGCCCGGTTAGCCCGGTTTATACTTATAACAATTCAAATAATATTTATCAATTTATAGTCAACTTCAAATTTAAAAAATTGTAAAAGCTTTCAGAATCTTAAACTGACATTCCTGTGCATCAAATAACAGTTTCTTTCCTTTTTTTCTTAAATTTCTGTATAAATAATTTTTTCCATTTGATCTTGAGTCGGGAGATTGGTATAAAAATCCGAGCCCGTTTGGATCCCATATCTTTTCTCAGATTCAATAGCTTATGTTTAGCCAGATTTATCTCTAGTAAATATCTTTCGGAGAAAATATTTGCGAAATTCTTGCAAGGCAACAATTTATGCCAAAAGTCTTCAAAAAAAAGAAGAAGAAAACAATATTTGTAAAATTCTATGGAAAACAGTTGCTAGTGAAGTTATTTTTTTCCCAAAAAACTATTGAAGTGATTTTAATAATTTTGTTTCATAGATTTTTTAGTAACTCATCTATAAACTGATGTCTCAGAAGTTAAAATAAAAATGCAATATTTACATGTCAATATTTTAAAGTTAGTTTGTGTTTTAATCGAGCACTCCTTGGAATTTTTTTTCGAAGGAGTCTCTAAGTAGTCTAAAAAGACTGTACGAAGCTTATTATTAGTAATAGCAGTAGTAGAGTTAGCAGTAGTTGTAGTAATGGTTGTAGTTGTAGTAGCAGTAGTGTTAGCAGTAGTTGTAGTAATGGTTGTAGTTGTAGTAGCAGTAGTGCTAGCAGTAGTTGTAGTAATGGTTGTAGTTGTAGTAGCAGTAGTGCTAGCAATAGTTTTAGTAATGGTTGTAGTTGTAGTAGCAGTAGTGGTAGCAGTAGTTGTAGTAATGGTTGTAGTTGTAGTAGCAGTAGTGGTAGTAGTAGTTGTAGTAATGGTTGTAGTTGTAGTAGCAGTAGTGGTAGCAGTAGTTGTAGTAACGGTTGTAGTTGTAGTAGCAGTAGTGGTAGCAGTAGTTGTAGTAATGGTTGTAGTTGTAGTAGCAGTAGTGGTAGCACTAGTAGTATAGTAGAGTCCCGCTAATTCGAGTCCTGTTATTCCGAACTCCGCTTAATCCGAGATAGCTTGAAAAAAGAGTAGCACTATCTCTCACTGAAAAAAATAATTACTGTTCTTCCTCTCTCGCTAATGCTTAAAATTTGTCATTGGAATAATGACTTCTTGGAATTTTGGCTTTTCTTCTAAACTTGTTATTCTATTTCGGGCAAATGCATTTTGTATCTAAGGAGTGTCATGTCCCCAAATATGAGTACACTGTAAAAAAAAGGTCGATCTACTAAAAAAATTTTAGTGATCCTTGTAATTACTAAAAAATTTTTAGAAATCTTACTCGGTTACAAGGAATCTGTAAGAATTACTAGAAAAAAAACTAGCAACGAATTGAGTTAATAGTTTTACATTTTAATAGCTATTACTAAAACTCACTTGGTGTGGCCGTGATATCCTAGTGGTCATAGCACCGAACTCCAGGCTGAAAGTACCCGCGTTCGATGCTGGACGCCACCAAATATGCACCGAATGTATTCAATGTAAGTACTCGTTAAATAAAGGGATTATGAAAATCCTGTCGTAGCAGTTACCATGGGTAATGATCTCTGGACTTTCCCTCCCCTTTAGAAACATGTCAAAATAGAGCAGGTAGCAATGTTTGGTGCTGCCATCTATTGTGGCTTTGCCGAAAATCTTCCGATTCAGAAGTCTAAATATAATTTTTAATTAACTAAAAATAATTTTGGAGCTATTACTAAAATTTGCTTGATGGCTCATACTAAAAAGTTTTAAGTTAGTTATACAAAAAATTCTTTTGTTCAGTTTACAAAAGAAATGTTTGTTTCACTTGCAAAAAAAAATGCTTATGATGGTTACTAAAAAATTCTGTGGAATACAAATTTACTAAAAAAATTTTAGTAACCTCTTGAATTTTTTTTACAGTGTACTAATAAACTTCCTTAAATAAAATGATTATTTAATTAAATCGTTTTAAAAATAAACAAGCTTCCGATTGGAAGTGTGACAGTGTCCGGCTAGTATATCATTCCAGTTCGAGAATTTATAGATGCAAGATGATAAGTTTGAGGAGAATGCGCGAGAAAAGGAAACACGTGCATGTTTCATTAAACATTAAAAAACTGTAACACAATTAGATGCGGGAGAAAGTATTAAAAAACTGCAATTTAATTAGATGTTAGAGAAAGGGCAATAGGTGACGAAAGAAGCAATCATGCAAAATTTGAAGCAAAAATCGTGCAAATCTGCTGAAGATCTGTCGAAGATGTTTTGTTTAAAAAGCCGAAGAACAATGCACGAAAATGCGTATTAAAAACAAACAAGTCTCTCTTTATGGGATTTTCTCAACAAAGGTCTAGGGGCACGCTTATATGTGGTCCGATGTCATAATGGAAAATGTCACATTATGTTGCCAAAAAATGAAAAAAAAAACAACAAACCGGGTGGTTAAATAGATTTTTTTAAAAGGTATGGAGCTCGCTAAATGACATTTGTGGAGAAAATTTTTCATCGGGCTTAAACGCTGGAACTCAGTTTTCTAGTGTTTTAACCAATTTAATGGAAAAAGAATCCCACCGAAGAGCTATTGTACAACTGTGATTAAAAACGTTTAAACTGTAAATGACTACAACTAAAGTCTTAGTCTTGACAATTTTTCAAAACAAATAAATATTAACTGTGATTTGTAGCTCCAATGTATCGGGGATACACAAACTACGTTTATTGGTGATCGGAGACTAGAAAAAGCCACGTGCTTTAAAAAAATATTGCTATTCATGCCAGAGTTGCCAGTGGGCTACTTTTTTGAAATTCGAATTTCGTGATTGACACCACTTTTTTGAAACGTTAAAATTCCCTTTGTTTTCGCCTTAATTATTATATCATTACATAAGGTGCATTTCACAATTTCAAAAAAGTGGTGCCAATGAAGAATTTGAATTAAAAAAAGTATCCCATTTGGTAACACTGATTCATGCTCCACCAGTTTCTTTCGATCAGAATATTTTAAAAGTGGAAATATTAAAGCTATGTTTTTACTGTTGAACGTTACTAGCCTTTTTAGTAATCTTAAATCGAAGCAGTGAAAAATTATGCTGATACATGTTTTGGAAAAAAAAACTGCATCTTTTATTCAACAAATCTGAAATATTAATGACAAAAATGCTTTATGGCTAGCTGAATCATTGGAAAAGAATACATCGCAGAAAATAAAGCTGTTATAATATTCTGAGAACTAAATAACTCTCAAACAATAAGAAAAAATTGAAGAGAATTCAGAAAACTTTTAAATTAAAAATACAATTTAAAAACTACCCGTCTGTGAAGAGGTAGCCGATAATTGCATCAAAAAATGGCTTTACAGTGATGAAAAGAAGAGACGATGCAATACTTCACATGAGTACCGAAGAAGAAGAAAGTGTGATGAAACTAGAGAATAAACTATGAAACAGGGAAGATGTATGCCGTAGGCACGACAGCCTTCGCTATATTAAAACAACAACCATGTGCTTTATACTACATGACGCTTTATTTTTGAAAAGGCCACGAAACAACGCAACAAGAAAGATAATTTCTGCTTTAAAACAAACAACGCCATATTTATTATTTAAACATTAAATCAAGTAAGTGAAATGTTATTATTAAAATATATATATATATATATATATATATATATATATATATATTTAAAAATCTGTGTGCCTTTTTTTTTTTTTTTTTTTTTTTTTTTTTTTTTGCTATTTAATACTTTTATTTTTTTTTAGATATACGTGTATACATAAAACTAAATTTTTCTCTTTGATTTTATTATGAAATCTGCAGAATTCGAGTTGATGACGATACCGATCAACTCGGATTTGGGAACTCGGTTGCAATAGTAATTTTAATTTCATTATTATTATTATAAATTGATGCAATAAGACATCATGAAATTTGAAACAATGATTAAAGCTATTTTTTTTTTTGTATTGAAGTAAAAATATAAATACAAATCATGAAATAATAATGTAAGAACTTCTTTGTAAGTAATGATTTTTTCTTTTAAACGAAACCATTTTTTAATATTAAAATAACAATTGTATAATAATTTTATAATTTAAATTTTTTATTTGCAGTTTTCTCGCATCTAAGTTGTATTTTAGTGGAATAAAGCGTATAAATGTAGCATTAAATCTCATGGGAGAATAGTTAAGTTTTAGAATAGTTAAAAATAATCATAGTATAAAATATTCATTTAGAATTCATATTGTTGAATATATGTGATGTTTATGTGTATCAAATATCAGTGTTATGTATCGCGCAGAATGATCTTCCGCAGTATTTCGTCGAAGCATGTAGAAAACCTTTTTGATTTTATCTTTATATTTAATATCGTAAAAGCCAAAGCATTGGAATGTCAAAGAGAAAATTTAAAATTAATTTTTTTTTTCACTGAAAAGTGCTTTTAATAAAGGCAACATTTTTTAAACACACTAAATGAAGTAGATTTCGCTATCCAACCTACACATTATTCATAAACTAGAGCAGCCTTCGTCCGCTTCGCCGATCGGTTTCTCTAAAAGAGCCTTGAATGGAACGAAAAATGCAGATAGTCTTCTTTATAAAATTAGAATATTTAGATCCCTATGAGTTACTATCGCTGTCTCACTGTCAGAATCCGCAAGCTCTAAAAACGCGTCTGTGTTAAAAATATAAGTGTGAATGTATTGTCATGAATGGTGATAATATTCTGCAATAAGGTATTCTGGGGTAATAACGCCACGTTAAGGTTCTACCAATTTTTACGACTTAGTTTTAGATTGTATTTTTCAGACAAATATAGGATTTGATACAGCAACTCATTGGCTATCTATATAAAAAAGATAATTTAACAGATGTGTATTCATAAAATGCAATGGCGTGATTTCTTGACCAATGCTATTTGGCGTTATTACCCACCTATATGGGTAATAACGCCATGCAAATAAAACTATAAAATAAGATGGAATAATGGCGTGTAGATTGCCCAATTCTAAAAATATAAAAACTCTAGAAATTGACAAATTGCAATCTAAGCTATTGAAAATGTTCAATTTTTTTGTGAAAGTATAAGAAAAAGGAAGGTGTGAGGTGGTGGTGGAGGAGGATACAAAGGAATATCAGACTCTAAGTTCATTTTTGCTTAAAAAGAACCGTTTAAATATAATTATTAGAAACATTGCACGGTTTTAACTGTGTTTATTTGAATCATAATTTATATTCCCATATATACATTCTATGCGATAAAAAATATTAAGTGAAAGAAAAAGGAGTGAGAAAAAGCGGATAGTTAAAGTTTAGAACTTAACTGAACAATCCAGTGGAAATTTAATAAAAACATGATTTTCAAGATATTCGAATTAGATTATCGAAAACAATTTGACATAGTTTGATTTATACGAGTTTAAAATTATTTTTTACATTAGTACTAAAAAAACAGCTTGGAGCTTCAACAGAATATAACATCCCGTGCCTCCCTTTGCTTAAAAAGACCCGCTTAAATATAATTATAAGAAACATTGCATCGTTTAAACCTTTTATAATGTAATATTTTAATCATGTGAAAATTTATAATAACTAGAGTTATATGTAAGATATTTTTGTAAATACTATTATAGTATTTTTGTAAATAGCTTTTAACCCATAATTCCACATTAATGCGGATTCTTTAAACCTAAAATTAAACTGTCGGTGTTATTTAAAACATGGTTTAATAAATTTTTAATTAATTAAATAAGATTTTTGATAAAAAAGATACTATTCCAATGAGATTTTTTATTAATTCCTTTGCAGATTTTATACATGATTCATGTGGTTATATATTATTATCTATAAATTTTCGACAAAATTAACCTTTAACTGCATTTAGCAATCTCATACTGAACGCTGTTCCCCCCCCCTCCCCAAATTTTAGAGTTTAACTTGTATTTTCTAGTTTAACTATAGCTACAACTGAAATTCTCTTTCGTTTGGAATCCTCATACTATTGTTAGAGATATCTGAATAGATCAAATTTAATTATAATTAATTTTGTATAAAAAATTTAGTGCAGGAATAATATTCTATGATTTTTAATCATTGATGCCTTTTAACCTTTAACTAATGTTAATGGACACACAGACTACTGTTTTTCTTTTAATTTTTATAGTTTAACTTGTATTTTTCAGTTTAACAACAAACATTACCGAAATTTTGTTTCATTTGGTTCTATCACCAAAGACTTTTAAATAGGTGAATATTAAGTATAATAATCTTGTATAAAAAGTTTAGTACAAACACACAATCCTATGAGTTATTCCCGCCTTTTATTCATCTTTCAATCTTGCAGTATCCCAAAACGCTTCACATTAGTTACGTAGCAATTTCAGTCACATCTGTTAAAGGTTAAATTTTGAAAATTTTGAAAAACCGAACGCTGAGAAAGCGGATAGTTAAAATTTAGAACTCAATTGAAAAATCCAGTGGCAATTTAATAGAAACATGATTTTCAAGATGTTCGAATTAGATTATCGAAAACAATTTGATATAGTTTTATTTACGCGAGTTTAAAATTATTTTTTACATTAGTACTAAAAAAACAAAATAGAGAGATTAGTTTTGGGTATTGGACCCCCTCCCCTTAATTTTACTATTTCAACAATGATAATAATGCTGTCCCATATTAATAATTAAACCCCTTTAGGATACAGTTCGGTCACTGTTGGAAATCAATTGGAGTAACAACGGCAAGGACTGGCTTTATTACCCCGGTATCCTTATTACGCAGTAGATTTTAAACTACAAATTATCTCGAGAAGATATCCAAAATCTTTTACAACATTTTGAAAGTACATGAAATACACTACAAATTTATGTAATAAACAAAGTATTTCCGGATAAAAAATATACTCTTCACATCACAAAACGTATCTCGCAAATTTTAGATCAAGCGTTAATTTTAGTTGCTTGTAAAAGCAATAAAACCTACAAATGGAACAAATTAACTTTAACCTGTTATTATTTTTTGCGATTTATACGACTCAAAACCCTTCTGCGCAGAGCACATGGGTGTCATTTACCGGATTATTTCAAAATTACGCCTAATATTAGCACTTGGCGTTATTACCCCCGCCTGGCGTTATTATACCAGAACATCTTATATAACTTCTATTTCCCTTTGATTATGGGATTTTTCGGTACTCAAGGCCGCTTCTACTGTGTCATGACTGATTAAATGAGATTTATTACATAATTGAAAATAAACCTTTAGAAAATGTTGAAGTAAAAAAACATTGTTACCTCCCGAATATTTATAATAACATCTAAAATAAAAATCTTGTTCTTATAACGCTTTAAAAAGTTTTAAATGTGACGTAATTTTTTTAATTGAATGCTTTTTTTTCGACATAATTTAATGACTTAAGAAACATTTTTAACCAGTTATAAGTAACTTAATACACACAAATTGTAAGTTTCCTTTTCTTTTAATATGCACGTGTAAATACATTTTTTAAATGAAAAGTGTTTCAACTTAGTATTATTAGTTTGTTTTTTTATTTATTAAATATATTTATCATACATTTCTCTTTAACGCTACCAGTTTTCACATATTCAGAGCTAATTATTTTTCTAATATAAATCAAGAAAGAATAAAACCCGTTGCATTAAATGAAGCGTATTGATGTCAGCATCGCATTTAATGAAACCCGTCGCGTCGTATTAAATGCAATGCTGACTTAATACATCAGCAATCACAGCGGCAGGCTTTTATTATTATTATTATTATCATCATTATTATTATTATTATTATTATTCCCAGAATACAGATAATTTTTAAATTATTTTCCTTTTGAACGTAAGAACACATTATGATTAAGAAACTATGAATATAAATATAAAAATAATAATAGTCTGAATTTTCAGAAGTTTTGTGAAATATCAAAAAGTCCTTATCTGTGCACATCTGTTAACGACATTTTCCCGCAAGGGCTTCATTCTTTCTTTTTTAAAGTCACAGGCTAAAGGGAAAGAAAATATTAGCAGATAAGTTTATTCAAAGGGATCTCATAATATTCGAGCTTTAAAAACCTTATACAAAATGAAATAAAAAATAATTAAAGAAATAAAAAATCAGCTAATTTTCTTAGACATTGTAAAACTAACGACACACTATTTAATATATGAAAATATATGTCATACGTTTACATTCATTTCAGATTTCCATTTTTGTTGTCTTTAACGTTGCTCAGAACATTATTATATGTTTAGAAAATAAAATTGTTTTAATTGCCAAATAAATATACTGAATGGCTTTTTCATTTTCCTTCGGCTATTTGTCTTAATTATTTTTTACATGCTACTATCTAAAATACAAGTTTATGAGACAACACAAAAATTATCAGAGCAGCTAGTTATTGTCATTATTTTAATTATGTTTAATCTATACACAGTTATTATTATTATTATTATTATTTACAAATACATACAAATTAAAGTAGAAAATTGATTTAGTTTTCTTTTTGTATTTTATGTAGTTTTAATAAAAAAAGTGTGTTTTTATTAATAAAAGTAAACTAACTCTATGTAGTTTTATATTTGGCTGCTATTTTTATCTATAACTGAATTAGCAGCCTTCGCCCGCTTCGCTGGTCGATTTCTTTAAAGAAAACTTGAATCATTTGAAATTCATCCGGTGAAGATTTTTAAAAAAAACTTAACATCCAATCAAAGTAAATGTGACGTAATTACGATTTCTTTAAAGAAAACTTGAATCATTTGAAATTCATCCGATGAAGATTTAAAAAAACAACTTAACATCCAATCAAACATCCATAATTGTTGTCTTATTCGTATAATCTTACATTATAATTACGAAATATCTCTAAAAGTTTAGAATTTTTCTAGTCCTCCCTTAACCCCTGTCGGGGGCAGAAATCTTAAAATCGCTGAAACACATGGTAATTATTTTTTTAATCGATTTATTTTCTGCCGTTTCGCGCTCGTACATTAAACGGCTGCTAAGATATGTTTTAATTTTTCGGCTCCCTTTTGACACCCTTTAAACCCCCTTAGGGATGGGAATTTTTAAAATCGCTGAAATATGTACTTATTAATTTTTCAGTAGATTTAGTTCCTAGAATTTCATGATCCTACCTTAAACGGATGCTGAGTTATAACAAGATGTTCCAAAAATTTCGATTCCCCCCCCCCCTCCCCCAGTTTGGCTAACTTAATGACGGAATTTTTAAAAATCCCGTCCAAGGCTGCGAGCGAGCAGCACTACTTTTTATTACACTAAAAGAACAATAAATCTATCTTTGTTTCCGTACGGAACAAAGGTGAAACCTCTTTAAATGATTTTTGAGGGACTGACCCTACCAGATTGACAAAGGAAGGGAACTTTTTTATCTACCCCATCTTCTGTCGTAAAGCTGTCAACTGATTTCGAGTTCGATTTCTCTCTTGAAGTTCAAAAAAGTTCACTGAAAAAGCAATATATACATCAAAGCGCCGACACGAAAGATCAAAAATAGCGACGCCTGACCGCAAGAAGTTAGTGCTATGCGTCTGGTCCTTTAGTGTACGCTTATGTCATAAGAAGCATTTTCTCCCCATTTTCATGCTTCTGGGTTCAGTAGTTTCAGCCTTGCGTTGATTATCAGTCACTCAGATCCGTACAAACTATTTTATATAAGTATAGATAGATTGGATATTCGTTTTGTTGTGTTAAATGGATGTTTTGCATATTATGAAATAAAATGAGCACACTTCTTTTTAGTGTTTAGTTTGTTTGACGAAACTATATTCGTCTCATTCCTCTGTCTGTCTGTCCGTCACAAAGTCCATTCACAAAAACTCTACAGGTCAGAAATTTAAAATCCTGTGTACTTATAACTAAATATCACGTGTCACACAAAATATTATAAAATTTGGAAAAATAACATTATTTTAATTAAATGGTTTTTTTTTTTCAATATCGGCCTTTTATTTTTACGATTTAAATTTTTAAAGATTAACTTATTACAAAGTTTTTCGAGCAGACATCATAGCTTGGAGTTAAAGCATCTCGCTAGTAAACAAAGGGTTCTTAGATCTCCGCGGCTGTAATTTGAAAAATTCATATTAATTTGGATTTAATTAAAAGGACTTTCGTAATTTTTGCCAATTTGAGTGTTTTTAATAGTTTTCACTTTCTTCTATCTAAAGAAGAAGAAATTATTGTATTCGTAAAAAATTTCTGCTTCCAATTTTCGATCGATTTACATGTTTTAGGATTCAGCACAAAAGTTTCTTTATAAATAAATATATATATATATATCAAACGCAAAGAATTAAAAAATCACGAAGATTTGAAATATTAAAGTATAAAGACTGAATCACGTGATAAAAACTATTAGAGTTTGAATTTGAAACTTAAACATTTTAAATTGCTTCTTTGAATCCTAAAAATTAGTGACTTTCAAAACTAATTATTGATTTGAGCATTACCTGACAAATTGAGCAGAAGATGGAAAAAATAGATTTTTCTAATTTAAAAAAACATACTACATTCAATTCCATATTTCTTCTAAATATATAACTCATATTTCATATTCTTTCCACGAACCAATCCTTTTATATTTTGCGCGGATGAAATTGATTTTTTACTGCATGAACTTTTCTGTAACTATAAACTGAAAAAGGAAAAATATAATTTATTACTCTGAAGAGAATGAAAACCTAATCTTGTATCATTTTTAGATTAACTTAATAAGCATGGAAACAACAGTCATAAAATTGTTATTCAGTAATTACTAATAGGATTATATCATTTACACGATTTTATTGACAAAAGAACATTTTACACATATCACCGTAGATTGAATTCTTAAAAATACAGAAAAATCGGCTTATATATTAGTGATTTATCTTCATGAATATTTAACACTTTTCAACAACACTGAAAAATGTTAATACCACCAGTTTAATATGTCTGCATATTCCATGGAGAAAATTAACTAATTAACATTTTTTTGGAAGTGCTTATAATAGCAAAAAAGCAATTATTATTTGAAGTGCGCTGTAAAGAAAATGTAATATTTTATGTAGTAGACGAGATTCTAACATGCGCCTTTCATTTGGAAGCCCGCGTGCCCTAAAACACTGTGACTTTTATTTTTGTCTGTGCACACAGACTATATCCCTAGAAAATAGATGTCTATTCCTTATATCATACCCTCCTCTATTTTTCTTGAGAGGCCCATGGTCGATCTGTTAACAACCATTTAAATTTTTGGATTTTTATTGACGCACAATCTACTTTCTGTAAGTGTTATTTTGGAGCTTCCTCACAGCCCTTCAGTTTCTAAACTCCTAGGCTATTAATTTCTCTACAGCAAATTTTTAGACGTTTCTTCCTTTTATATCCTGTCAAGGTGGGTTACAGCTCCTTACAGCTTCAAATATAACAGAATCGATCCGATAAGTCCAGTATTTCCATTATCAACAAATGTGTTTTAGAAATAAACGCGATACATTAATACCATTAACCCTGGCATTGAAAGAATACATACAATCACATTTCAGTCAAAATTATTCCTTAACCATCTTGTTATTTCATGATATTGATCGGAATACGAAGCCATCTAGACGGCTAAAGTTAAATTAAATAAATCAGGTAAAATACAATTCCGCACATAATCCAATCACGTGGAGTTCGTTTTAACTAATTTAATTTTATAATCATTATAAAATGAAAATACACTTTCCAGTAGAGAGAATGTAACTTCATAGGTTGTTAATCTGACCTCTTGATCAATGCATTCATTTTTTTTCTCTTTAAAAAACATCCCCCTTCTAATTCACAATATTAGCTTAACATACAAATGATTATTGTTCAAACAGATTTTAAAAAGCCTTATGATATATATTTTTTAAAAAATTCATTAAATGATCACTAAAATAACTACAATTTTAAAACAAACTGTGTAAATTGAAATGTCTGAAATTCAGACACTTGAGTGTTTTAAACGGAGTGTTCAATTTTCCGAAGTTTTGATCTCTTAATTATTTCAGACGCTCTATATGGTTGAATTTCAGACACTTCAAGTATCTGAATTGTATCCATGTTTATCCACTTATCATTTGTCAGCAGTAGCGCTATTTTCTACCGTCTCCTTTTTTTTATTTGTTAGCATTATGCACTATAAAATAAATATGCATTAAAATATGGAAATTGTGCTATCAATATAGACGGCAACAGTACTACTTGTGTGCATTTTAATGGAAAATTTCTGCCGCAAATCCGCCCAAAAATCCAAACTCTTTTTGTGTGTGTTGTGTGTATGTGTTTGAAAATGTCTATTTAAAAAATATGCAGTTTTTCTAAATTAATCCTACATATTTCAACTTTTTCTTTTCTAGGGTAGATATTTTTTTTACAGAATTTACACATTTCTTTCAAACTACTCTAAACATCTAACACTTACACAAGGGAAGAATCGTACCAGAGACCTGCCGCTTGCCAGACAACTGCGTTGATTCTTGTACCGCATTTTCACACGATGAACATTCAAATATTGCTATTTATTTATGATATACAAACAGCGTAGTTTCAGTGGTGGTAGATTTTGTTCACAATTATAATTTTGAACGTTTTATAAACTGTCTTTCCAGAATTTCCAATATTTGCCTTTTAAATTTCATGCGTTAGGCACAAAAAATTATTTTTTTCTAGTAAAATCTAATGTGTTATAGATTTTTTATTTAATTTGCTTTTTGGATCTTATCTCTACTTTTGTCTGAATATTCCGACTCTAAATTGATTTCGGAGAGCTTTTATGCTATTTTTTGGTACTGTATGAAGTAAATGCATATACGAATACATAAATTCGTACATACACCAATACCTAAAAATGATTTTATGTCTTCAACTCGTTTCTGTCTCAATATATATTTTTGTATAAAAAATCGCAAGTAATAGCGTTCGTAATTACATTTTCCATTTCAATAACATGATTTTAACTTTTGTTACAAAATGATATTTTTCACAGAGATAAATTTTCCAGCTTTGTTCCAATGCTTAATGATTTAGGTGTATTATATAAAAGGTCTTCCCGCTGGTTGTGGGAAAAATTGGTTAAAAAGAAAAACAGCTAAACAAAACAAAAATCAGGACAGATTTTATCATACTTTTCATTTCGACAGATAGAGCTAGTCCAGTCCTTAAAGCAAATACTTTAGAATATAATTAATTTTAATTAATAGCTGATTTACTAATTAATTAATAAGTAATTTAATTTCTAAAGATCAAATTCTGACACAATTATTATTTTATGTTTATTGGAAACGCATGAAGTTGACAGGCAATGATCAGGGATGTAGTAGAAGGTATATTGTGATGTATTCCGTATACTTTCTGGATATTTTAAGAACATATTCTCATAACATTGATTCTCATAAAAGCTGTAGCATATTCTGTGAAGGTTATGCGCTCTGTCAGTGTCTAATTCATACATTTTTCTCCGGGAGGAATTACTGTGACTCCGGGTTGACATTATAGAGTTTTGGGGGTGGGACTGCAATTTTTGATCGTCATATGCATAAAGTCTCAAATTTTCCAGGGGATACATTTCAATACATGGGACTTTATGTTCCCCCTGGGCCACACCTTAAATTCAATACTGCACTCTGTTTTGACCATATACCCTTGCTTAAAGCGCTGATTTTTTTTTCTTGACTACACCACTGTTGATATAGTCGGCGTTTCCTTTCGATGATATAAAAATTCACTTTTTAGCACTTTCCAACAAAGTTGAAAAGTGCTTATGCATTCGGTTTGTCTGGCCGTCTGTCCGTATTCTAAATCTCGTAAATATACTCGGATTGCCATGAAATTTTTGGACGTTAATTAGGTTTATCCTAGCACGAAGCCTATTGAAAATGAAGTTTCTACCATGATTAATTTATTTACATTGACAGTCAAAGTTTTTCATTACATTACGGCCTGAAGAAACAATTATATCCATATCAGAAGGTTTTCTTGTTTCATAATAAGTTTATTCAAAATGTGATGAAATATTTACAAATATGTACAATACCAGACATTCTGGTATTTCCACTATTATTCAATTAATGTAACATTCCAAAGATCCATTAAATTCAACTACTCTCATAATAAACTAAACTAAACATTCTTAAACACTGGTCGTCAAGACAACGAAACTAGTTGCCACTTAGCATCATATAAATACATTATAAATACATCGCTCGCTCGCAGACGAGAAACAAACGTCACTTTCATCGGAGGAGATTTCGCAACATCCTCCCCCCCCCCCCCCCCGATGAATACATTCATCAAAATTAAATGCAAACAATAATGAACAATAATAAGGTAAATATATATAACAAATACAATTATTTTACTTACTTAGAGAAATCATAATATATTAATTAAAGTTCTAACTTATAAATCAGTTGTATGGGTCGTTTTATAAACCCTGATGCTGTCTTCAACATTACACTTCTGACCTTTTCATCTCGTCCCTTGAAAAGTTCGGTGATTTTAGCTAATTTCCATAAATGTCTCGGGACCTTGTCATCACCTACTAAAACTACATCATTTACATTAAATTCACAATTTTCACTTTATGTATACCTTTTAATTGGAGCAGATATTCTCCCTTCCAACGTTTCCAAAATTGGTTCAACAATTTTTCGCTATACAAATATCTTTTCAATAAAAATCTTTTTGAGCTGGAGAAGATCTGCTCATTGTTACGACCAGCCTGGTGGTGAGGTAAAGATGTTATCATTTCTCCGATTAAAAAATGTGATGGGGTGAGAGGTGATGGTTCTGAAGCATCGTTATACACATACGTAATGGGCCGAGAATTCAAAATTGCCTCAATTTCGGTCAGAATAGTTTGTAATTCTTCAAATGATAATAAAGCCCTCCCTAATATTTTCCTTAATATAATTTTATTCATCTTAACCATCCTCTCCCAATAACCACCCCACCAAGCTGCTCTTTCAACAATATATGTAAATTTTATGCCCTTTTTTCAAAAGTAATTTTGGACATTTGGATCTGCAACGTTCGCGTAGAGTGTTTTTAGTTCATTTTCAGCTGCCTTGAATGTTTTGGCATTATCGCAGTTAACAGTTCTGCATTCTCCTCTTCGAGAGACAAATCTTCTGAACGCCATCAAGAATTGTTCGGTGTGAAGACTACTACCAATTTCCAAATGGATGGTGCGAGTAACAGCACATGTGAAAAGTGCAAAGTACACTTTATCTTTGCCTTTAACCTATAAAGGTCCTGCGAAGTCAATACCAGTAACTTCAAACGGTTTAGATTCATGGATTCTATTAAGTGGTGATGGAGCTGTCACTTGACTGCCAGGTTTAGCTTTAAATTTTTTAACAATCTTATCTTCTTCTTCTTTGGTATATTCTTGTTTAGTATGCAAAGCTAACATTCCGTCTTTATGTGTTTGAGTAAGTTCCTGTGAGTACAGTTCGGGATGATCATTCATGAATGTCAAAACATACGGATCAGCATCAGTCAGTTTGAATATTTTACCGGACGCTCGAATATGAACTCCTACATAGACATCATCCGCTTGGTAGTAAACTGGCCGTACATTTGGATCCACTTGCTTCTTATGTATCTTATCCTTTTTGTGGAAGAGTCCGCCAGGAAAACATGAGTTTGGAACTGATTCTTCGTTAATGGATACAGAATCATCGCTCGGATAAAATGAGATCACAAACTGTCTGAGGTTATCATCCGCCATCAGAGAAACGAATCGAGCTTTAAATCTCAGTACAACTTGGTTGAAATGAAGTTCCTTCCTGAAATCCCTTTTAACGGGCTTTGGAACTATGGATAAGCAGTTCTGTAGTGAGTCGTCCCAAGCTTCTATTCCTGTATGAGAAGGAATAATCTTAGGCGGAAGCGGCTTCGGTTTTTCAGCTACTGCAATGCTTTCCATTTCTTCTACACCTAGATGGGTTTTGTAATAATGACGAGTGACATGGTTGCAGTCATAAAGGAATATTTTCTTCTCAAAAACCAAGATGTCTTTTCCAGTCCTGAAATTCTTTGGATGAAACCATTCTAGGTCTTCATCCTTGATTTCCATGTAACTGAATGGGATGTTTTCTGGTAATTCATTTCTGTCTACTGGTATTTTCTGTCGTTTTATGAGAACCATATAGGGGTCTCGTCCGCTGGTTGGTGGATGGTCTTCGAGAATTTCCATAGTATCATCAGATAAGTAATACTGCAAAATAACTCTACGCATTTGTGGCGGGTCGTTTAAGACATCTTGCCATGTTCCGTAGAACCTCAATACCCTTTTATCGTATTTGAAAATTTTAAAGAGTTTCTTGTCTATAAAGCTCTGAGGCACAGTTTCATTTCGAGGCTCCATTACTCTACGCTGCACTGTATGAGGATCAAGAGGAATTATTTCAGGATCATTGAGCTCAATGCCAGCATTTATTAGATATTCCCTGGTCCACTGATCACAATCAGTAAGTCGAAATGTAATGTCATACAAATGAATGTTTTGACCTAAATTCAAATCTTTCCATAAGTAACGCCGTCCTTTTCCTTCAGGATGAGGAAACACTTGTCGCTTGAAAAGGGTTCCCTGGCATTTTGTTGCTGTCGTATTCATTTTTTTCAATAATGGACTCAATTCAATATTAAGAGTGTCAGAATCATTATTCCAAATTAAAACCAAAATCTTTAAGGACACATTAGAATCAACAGGATCTTCACGACATTCTAGGTTATTATTCTTCCATTGTTCAGTTAAATTTGGCGAATTAGAAGTCCATCGCCTTAAATTCATGTTGGCTTCCTTAAAAATAGATACGGCATCTTTAGTTACCGTAATGGCTTCTTCTACAGTGTCCGTTCCATTAATTAGATCGTCGACATATAGTTCTTTCAGAATATTATATGCCTCTGGATTCGAAGTTTTATATTTCTTCAAATGCAGTCTAATGGTACCGCTCAAAAGAAATGGACTACATTTAACACCGAAGGCTGCTCTGGCGAATCTTAGAATTCTGACATCACGGCCACAGAAATCAAGATCTGCCCCACCCTTATACCATAAAAACTGTAAAAATTTCCTATCTTCCTCTACAATACCAACCTCAAGAAAGGCTCTTTGTATGTCCGCGCAAAAAGCAATTCGATGATAGCGAAATTTAAAAATAATGTTAAGTAAATCTGGATTAAGATTGGGACCACTATCTAAACAATCGTTAAGAGATTGTTCATGTTTATCCTTGGAAGACGCACCGTATACAATCCTAACTTTAGTACTTTCTTTAGATTCGCGCAATACTGCATGGTGAGGCATAACATATCCCTTATCTTTATCAAGTTCAGATTGACATTCAACTTGTTCTATTATACCCTCTTTTAGCTGTTCCTCAATAATATTTTTATATTTAATGTACAAATCAGGATCGCGACGAAATTTATTGCATAGGCTCATCAAACGCCGTTCTGCAATCTCATAATTACTTTTAAGCTCCTTAAAATTTTCCTACCACAACAGCCTAGTTTCATATCTGTTATTTTTATATAAGGTATTTTGTTCAAATTTATTTATAATGTCTAAATCTGATCGCGACATTTCCTTATCTGGTTTTATTCCTATTGCCTCCAATTCCCATAAATTTTTAACTCTCTCATATTCTAACTCTTCCCTCATAACAATCGCATGATTTACCAAAATATCTCTAGATTCCGAATTTCCTTCCCTACCTTGAACTACAAATCCGAACAAACTCTCTGTTGCAACTAAACATCTACTTATTCTAACAATTTTATCACACAAAACTTCCCATATACAGTCTGAACCGATCAAAATGTGTATATCTTTACTAGTTGCATTGTCAGATAATTCAATTCCTTGACGTAGTGCAAGATTCTTAACCCATTGAGAAGGAATTTCAATTTTTCCATGCGTAATCTTATCAATCACCACGGCTTGTATTTTGATGCATTTATGAGAATCTGTTATATTTTCCAATTCAATTTCCAATATATCATAACAATGAACTGATTTAGTTTGTTTATCCGCAAAGGAATGAATTCGAAATGTTTCTCTTTTTATGATCTTTAAACCTAACGAATCCACAATCCGTTTTTCAACAAAAGTCCGATTCGATCCCCCATCTAACAAAACACGGACAATTTTAGATTTTTTGTTTCCCTTTGCTATTGCACTGAATGTCTGCAACAAAACAGGAGTACATTCTTTTCTTTCCCTTTTGTTTTTGAAACATCTAGTGGAAGCTAATGACGTCACAATATCTGGCGTCAAGTCAGAATTTTGATCATCCGAATTATTTTTAACGGAGGACAGTGATTTGTCGCAAATTAATTCACTGTGACGCAATTTACAAATTTTGCATAACTGATTCCTTTTAAAACAAAATTTAGCGATGTGTTTTCGTTTAAGGCAAATAAAACAACGACCATTACTTTTAAGAGAATTTTTTCTTTCATTTATTGTCAGAGGACAGTTCATACTTGCGTGATTCTTATCAAGACAAAAAATGCAAGTTTCATTCGTAGCAGTTGTTAAGACAGCGGCTGAAGAAAGCCTTGTGTTATCATTTCTTTTCTGATTCAAATAATATTTATTTTTACTGTTTTGAATTATTTCCTTATTACGGAATGTTGATTCATTTGCATTACCACCCTTAGAATTAGCTAACAATAACGATGTTTCCCGACATTCTACCTCCTTCCTCAAAAATTCCATTAAATTCTTAATATCAAATAATTCACTCGTTTCCCGATTCCTATTATAACTCAAACTTAAATCTTCGGGAATTTTCTGTAAAATTACCGGACATAACAAGTTACTGTATGTTTCAGTTGCAACATCAAGCGATTGTAGTGATCGGATCTGTACTTCAATCGCGTCATACATTTTTCTTAACCCTACTACATTTGAAGAATTCCTTACAGGTTCCGTAAGCAAAAGCTTGTTCATATGGGAACTAATTATTAAATCCGACCTCCCAAATCTACTTTTCAATAATTGAATTGATGAATCATAATTCTCATTCGTTAGCGAAAAGCCAGAAACAGCACTTAATGCTAATCCACCTAAATACGTCTTTAAATAAGTGAATTTCTCGATTTTACTCAATGAGTCGTTGTTATGAACAGTAACCTCATATGAGTTCCAAAAATCCAGCCACTGACTACAGTCTCCATAAAACTTAACTATATTCAATTTTGGCAATTTAAGTGTTCTTGTTTCGTTATGCAAGATCGCGTGTGAAAGGTCACTGTTATATATCACTGGCTTATCCTTAGAGGCAGTATCATTAGATTTAATGTCGTTTTCTTTTATAAAACGCGTCATTCTACCTCGATATTTAACAATTTTTTCTATATATTCTTCACAACACGAAACTTCATTTTCAACCTCTTTAATATCCGTGAGCTCAAAAATTTCTTTATCTAGCTCTTTTAGTTCCGAAAATTTTTCATTTATTTGTTCCTGACAATCTTTAATTTCTTCTATTTTCAAGGAAATTTCCATATCATTATTCTTCAAAATAGATTCAATTTTAGAAATTAGTTCCGTTGTACTTCCCCGAACGGAAGTACGCTTCTTTTTTATTTTTTCCAGATCCATATTCAAAACGTATAATAAAATATTTCCTAGTATAATATGATTAAATATTTCCAAACGAAACTAAATTTCAATAATCATCTATTCTCAATCCGAGATTAAAATAATTAATTTATCAATTTCGGAACTAAAACAATAAATTTCATAACGAAACCAAAACATTCTATTTATTTATTTTCAAACAAAATTCCATGCAAATTTATAAAGTAATAATCAAATTGGTCCTACCTCAGTCTCTCGTGGCCGCGAATTTCAAACCCGTCAGATTCACCAGATAAATTCTTTAAAAGATGTAACTGCTCTCATTATTTCCAGAGAAAAAATATATTCATATTCCATGGAGAGCGAAAATCGTCTTCATAAACAGCTATATTTCTAGCATACACATCATGTCTTGGGACACCATGAAGAGAAAATTTATGTCCATATCAGAAGGTTTTCTTGTTTCATAATAAGTTTATTCAAAATGTGATGAAATATTTACAAATATGTACAATACCAGACATTCTGGTATTTCCACTATTATTCAATTAATGTAACATTCCAAAGATCCATTAAATTCAACTACTCTCATAATAAACTAAACTAAACATTCTTAAACACTGGTCGTCAAGACAACGAAACTAGTTGCCACTTAGCATCATATAAATACATTATAAATACATCGCTCGCTCGCAGAGAGAAACAAACGTCACTTTCATCGGAGGAGATTTCGCAACATCCCTATGGAAAAAAATCGTTTCAAATGAATTTTAACGTTTATAACACTTTCAAAAAGGTTCAAAAGTGCTTGTGCATTGTTTGAAAAGTACTTATTCATTCGATTTGTCTGTCCGTGCTTTAACTCCTGTAAATATAATTGAATTGCCCTGAAATTTTTGTATGTTATTGACGTTTACCCTAGCACGAACTCCATTGAAGATGAAGTTTCTACCATATTAATTTATTTACAGGGAGAGCCAAAAATTTTCCATTACATTATGGCCTATGGGAAAAAATCGTTTCAAAGGCATTTTAAACATGTTATATCCTGCCGAACATATTAAATTTTACATGCATTTAAGAGGTGCACTAAATTATACATTCCATAAAATATGCGGTGAAAATATAGCTATTATTAATTTACAGGGCTACACAAAAGAATTCCATTGGATAATTGTAAAGCGCGGGGGGGGGGGGGAATAGTGTGCGACATTTTTTAAAAATATATTAAACTGTTTCATGTATAATAAAATTGATATATGTCACTGAGGCTTAATATAAACTACACGATTCTGTCTTGCATAATATGAAGTACAGTGTATTTACAGGAACACACAAAAGATTTCAAATAGTATATATATTCCTTCCGACGGACTGCATATGTTTCCGATGATGGCTGATGGATGGATGTAATACATTTTAATTGATATACGCATTTAAGTTTCACTAAATCTTTGTACACTATAAGGGTGTGTATCAGGCCCGTAACCAGATGGGGGGCAGGTGGGGCTGAGCCCCTCCTAGCGTCCTCTAGAGCCCCCTCTAACGATTTCTTTACTTTCTACTTTTTTTTTTTTTTTTTTTTTTTTTTTTTAACAAAATCCATATTTTAACTTTTCTCAAAAAAAAAAAAAATTAAGAGAATTTTTTTAGATTTTTTAACTGCCTTGAATAAAATGGGATTACGCCAAGAATTTTGTATTCGGAACCTTATTAGATTAGTTGTTTTCTGTTATCTTGCTAGCGGTATAATGCATTTCTCGAAACACGTTTTAAAGGAACATTTCTTTCTCCTGAAAAAAATTAAGTCCAGATACACTAACAGGTCATCACATGTGTTAGTACATCGTTATATTTTCAAAGCAACGATCTTACGCAGAATGAATGGAAATAGACAGATGGTGTTCAAGTTGACCGATAATTAGTCAAGCGATGTTCAAAATCTTGACTAAGACATAGTCATTAAAAAACCATGTTTCTAAATTTTAATGGTTTGCTTGTTGACAATACGTATTTATCAGTAGATTTAGTTAACGATGAAATATCACTTGGAAACTAGAACGTTTGAAAATTAAAAAGATAAAAAATTTCAAATTATACACGTGGAATAAAAAAAGCCGGTAATTGTTTTATCGTATGGGTTACAAGGGTGTACATTAGAAAAAAAAGTTTATTACTTACCCATCATACGTAGTATAGGGTAAGTCTTGCAATCGTTTTGAAAATCGAAAATTTTTTTTGACGGATTTACACGTTTTAGATAGTGGAGATTCCGAAAAACATATTTTTAGAAAAAATTGTTTGCCGTCCGTCTGTCTGTCTGTCTGTAAACGCTCTATCTCCCGAACGAATTAAGATAGAGACTTGAAATTTTGTATGTAGTTAGTATGTAACAATGGGACGAACCCTATTTAATATCAGCAACCTCGATTATCCGGAACTATTTTTTTCGGACTCTCGAAAAATTCGTTCTGATGAAAGATATATAAAAATTTTCGAACTTTTTTGTTCTAAGAAATGGGCGTAAAAGGCAATAAAATAACACACATTTTGCATATAGAACGAAGTCAATCGGATTATTAGTTGCCGAGATATTTGTAATCCTGTTTTCCACATCCTTCGATTTTTCATGACCCTGTATTTCATTCAAATTTCAATTCAGAGGTATATTTTAATTGGAAATGAGACGCTTAATCCGATCCAGTTAATTGTTAGTTAATAGAGTTATTATTTTTGGAGTTATAAGGATGTTTCTTTTACGCAGTTCGGTACTATTTGAGTAGTTTGGCGTTTTATATAATTTGTCGAAATTGGTACATCAGCAGTTTTTTAATAAAGCATTATTATGTATAGTAACAATATTTAAATTTTGTTTATGAATTGCAATGCATTGTATAAATAGTTTTTACATGTTTTATTTTCATATACATATCCATGATGGGTAAGTATTACGGTGGCCCCCAACGACTAGTTTTATTTTATTTTTAGTTATTTTTTTATTTTATTTTTGTTTGTGTGTTAAATGAATTTTTTTTTCAATTTGTCATATAACAATCAAAAAATTAAGCAAAAAAAAAAAAAAAAAAAAAAAAAAAAAAAACTAGTTGGATGTGTTAATCCCAAAACTTTCTTCTATCTCATAAGTATATTTTAATATTTAAAAAAAAACGTGGTGACCCCAAAGTTACCCACTATCGAATTTCCTCGAACATTTGACCTAGCCTAATGAGATTCTGGTATCCGAAAAGCCTAAAACGCAAAATTTAATTAATATTCTGAGAAAATGAGCTTAGTAGTGCCTCATGTTGGATAATTTATTCTAAAACCTAATAAGCATCTATTTATGTAAAGACCTAACAGAATCTGAAATTTGATGGAATTTCGTTTATTAGTTCTTGAGATATAGTTATAACAAAAAATTTGCAAAACGTAGCACAGCAACACCATATCTTGGACAATTTATGCCAAAACGTAAAAAAGCGTCTGGTTATGTTATGGTATAAAAGAATCTGAAGTTTGATGAAATTCTGTGCATTAGTTTTTGAGATATAGCTAGTTTAAAAAAACCGTGTAAAATATACCACAGCAGCAGTATCAGTTGAAGAATTTATAACAAAACGTAATCATCGTGTAATTATGTTATATGTCATTTTGTAACAAAATCTGAAGTTTGGTGAAATTCTGTGCGTTGGTTGCTGAGATATAGCTACCGGAAAAATCGTGCAAAATGCAGCATAGCTGCACCACCTGTTGCAAGGTTAATACCAAAATGCAATCAGCTTCTGATTATGTTATATATTCTAGTGTAACAGAATCTAAAATTTGATGAAGTTCTCTGCATTAGTTCTTGAGATATAGCTATCGCAAAAATCGTGCAAAATGTAGCATAGCAGCGCCACCTATAGGGCAGTTCACATCAAAACCTTATCAGCGGCTATGTATCTCAAGGTATCGCGGAATCTGAAGTTTGGTGAAATTCTGTGCATTAGTTCTTGAGATATAGCTATCATGAAAATCATGAAAAACGTGGCATAGCAGCGCCACCTGCTGGCCAATTTACACCAAAACTTAATCAGCGTCTATGTATATCAAGGGGTCTCAGAATCTGAAGTTTGGTGAAATTCTGTGCATTAGTTCTTGAGATATAGCAATCTTGAAAATCATGAGAAACGTATTATATCAGCGCCACCTGCAGGCCAATTTTCACCAAAAACCAATAGGCACTAATTCATATCAAGGTCTAACTGAATATAAAATTTTATTAAATTTCGAGCATTAGTTCTTGAGATAGAGCGCCCACAAATTTTTTGTCACAGACAGACAGACAGACAGACAGACAGACAGACAGACTCACAGACAGACATTTTCTAAAAATAGTCAAAACGTGTTCAGGACCTCCTAAAATGTATAAATCCGTCGAAAACCGGAAGTCGAAAATTTTCATGAATCCAATACTTTCTTCTTGTAAAGATAGAAGAAAGTAAAAAAAAAAAAAAAAAAAAAAAAAAAAAAAACATGATTAAGGTTAAGTTTATTATAAGATTACGGCAAAAATATCTGCAATTATTTGATGTATGAAATATTAATAAATAATTATAGTACTAGAAAATAAAATATTAATAAAATTTAATAAATTACGATTTGCAGTTAGTTAAAGATATTAAAAGTAGGAAATTAAAATAAGAATAATAAATTAAGTTTCATTAAGTATGTAATTTCTACCATAACATATGCAAAAAAACCTGTTAATTTTTAACTATAAAAATAAACTCTTTTTTTTTATCAAAAAGAAAACAGATTTCAAAAACTATTGCAAAGTATTTTTTTCATAATAATTAATAAGACATTAAATTAAGAGCATTGTATTTACCATGTGTATTATTAATATTTATGTACATTAATTTGATTTTTTGGAGTCGGCGCCAATATAACCAAAATAAAAAATAATTGTCCTTTAAAAATTATAACAAAATTCAGCAAAAACATCGCGAAAATAAATTTAATTTTAAATCAATCAACTCTAACTTAGAATCCCATATTTTAAAATCTGTGTGTTTGGTTGATCCCCCCCCCCCATTAATGGCCAGTACAAAAGCATTATTTTATACTAACCATAGTTATAGTTGCTAATGTTACTTGAAAGTATACATTTAAACACGTGAGATAAAATGTTACAAAAATGGTAAGATTAAAAATTTTAAACTAAATATTAAATCAGAAAAAATTTCATAGATAATTGGATATGTATCTATTGGACACTTATATTGAACTTGGCTGGACTTACATAGACACCAAAAAGTCAAATTAATGTACACAAAAATAAATATAATAATACGCATGGTAAATACGCATTCTCTAAATCAGTTTGACAACATCAATGCAGAAATGTAACTTCTACAGTGTAGAGATCGGCAACAGACAGTTGCATTGTGTGTAACACGGGCTTAATATTTTTAGCAGACTCGTGCCGGGCCAAAATCCGACTTGCATTGTTTTTCTACATACAGACGAGCAGGGCCGAAACTAGACTTAATTGATCTCAAGATGTGTATGTCAGACAACATGATTTGTAAAATTATTAATAGCGATAAAGAACTTATGTTAACGTAATCTTTGTATATGTTACTTCTTGGTGATTCTTAAATGCAGTTTTCTACAATGCTAAAGTTTCATAAATTTTCTGACTAATTTTTAACTGTAAAAGCATAACATTGACAAGCCTGATTTTTTAAGGGTTTTGGAATCAAACAGCGTTTTTATTTTCTGTAAAAAGGATACTTGTATAACCTTGTTGAAATATAAATTATTTTGTCAAATGGTTGTAAATTTTTCTTCCAATCAATGTTGTCGCTTCCGGAAATTCTATTCAAAACGCTAACTTTGACAGTATTTTTTTTTAGCTTTCTTGTATCAAAAAATGGATAAATCCATTTGATTACACAGTTTCTGAATAAAAACATCCTCTAATCTAATGCATTTTCGAAAAAAAAAATGAATTCAGAAAGCAGCTCTTTTGAATTAGAGAATGAATTTGGATTCGGAATGTTTAATAAAATAATATAGAAATATTTCCATAAATCTATTTTTACTATACAGCTTCAAAAGTTACGATGTTTTTAACTTTCTTTTTTTTTCTTTTATTCGAAACCATATTAATTTTTTAATGAATCTTTGTTTGAATACTGAAAGTCTAAGAATCTAAGTAATCATAAATGTTGAAAATGTATAATTCCTGTAAAATTATACTGTAAAATCTTCCCGGTGACATATATGCAGTATTCTTTAACCCTTTCCGGCACGGGCAAGATCTGCTAGTAAAATTAGAAATTATCGACTGGCACCGGAATTCACAAACAAATTTTTTGGATATTTCGAAACTCCTATTTTAAGCTTTTATTATAAATGCAACATTTTACTAAAATATTATTGGTGCCGTATGCAAGTTTGGAATTAAAATTAAGTATCCCAGACCGGGCACAGTGTGCCGGAAAGGGTTAAAAGAATCTTAATTATACGATAAAAATCTAAATTTTTTAGAAATAATAGAAATATTGATGGGTCACAACGGGCCGGGCCGGGCTGGGCCTGGAAATTCCGGCCCGTGCAGACCTCTATAGGCAGGATCTAGACACTATAGGCAGGTCCATTTTATCAGTTTTCGCTATATTTAGTTTGCTTAAGATATGGATTGTTAAAAAATGTTAGCCCCCCCCAGAAAAATTTCAGAGCCCCCCCTGGCATGTCTCGCTGGTTACGGCCCTGGTGTGTATAAATGTTATAGTTAATATACAGGGCTACCCAAAAGAACTTGCCAACGTTACTGATTATGAGCGTAAATTACTTAAAGGTGGTTTTTAAATAAGGTATACATTTTTACACAGAACTGCATTCAATTTACAAAGAAATGTTTGCAGAATATAGATAAAATGATATACAGGGCCACGCAAATAATTGTGTACATGGACAACTACCCACACAACACATACGTTCAGATTACATCCAGTTTTCCTCTGTCAATTCCAAAATACGTCTATAGATGTATTTTGGACCTAGCCAGTGAGTTTAAATACGTCCAGAATTTGTTGAATGTTTGACATAGACGTATCTACCAAATATCTACAAAATAAGAACGTCAGTTCAAAAACGTTAATTGTATGAAAATTCGACCAATCCAATTTTGGCTAATTCCGAAACTAAATCTGAACTTATTTGTCCCATTTCTTGACATAAAGTAGATGAAAACGGAACCAATCCAATTTTTGTGATTTTTGGAACAAAATCTTAACTTCCTTGTCTCCATTTTCTATATTTGGAACGTAATTTGGAGGAAAACGGAACGTCATTTGTGTAAGTACCTTCACAAAATCTGGACGAAAATTGAACCTAACAACCGCCATTTTAAACTAGCGGTATTTGTAAAATTCTAAGTGCTTATTTATATTGCATCTCTATTTTGATTTAAAAAATATAATGCAACCAGAATGCGCCTTTATTTACATTTTTTAATTAATAAAATCACTTCGACCTGGATGTATATTAAGTTTGTGCTGTGAAGTTTTCTACAGCTAGGCCTAACAGACTTAAACGTAATTTTTACATAGTCGCTCGCAATTTTCAGGACCTGAAGGATTAATTTTTTTTTTATAAATTAATTATGTAAAATATTAATTATTTTCATCATCGATTAGAAGAGATGCAGCGGAGTACTATGCTCCACATCTGTTAATCCATCAACCGTGTGGAAGACGCGTAGCTGGTGATTTGTTTTGATCGAGGTTTTGATTGTTTTTATGATGAAAATTAGTGAAAATAGGTAAGTACATTTAAGATTTTGTTTTCTACATTTACTGTATTTTATGTATGCTTTACATAAAACATTTCTGTAATGATTTTTTATTTTGTTATTGATTTTATTTATCAATTTTTGATAGGTCGACACTGCATTTAATTATGTAAATAAGAAAGTTTGCAATGATTTTTCTTGATCATATTTTAGTTTTATAGACAGCAAACAAACGATTATTAGGTGGAAATAAATTTTAAATTAATTTTGGTGCAAGTGCAAATAAAAATAAAACTATTTGTAAATTATTTTATTACTTGTGCTAGTAACGCAATTTCTTTAAGAAACTTGATTGCAATTTTTTATTTTATCTGATTTATCTTTATGCAATATCCACCTCTTATTTGGACCTCATATTTTTTTTTTACATTTTAAAAATTACTGATGTTTACTCTAATAAAAATTCTTTATTCAAATGTTATTCATCATACTAACTATTATGTAAACTAATTTACTTAACACTAATAATTTTAAAAGAAAATCTCAATTTTTTTGCTAAACAAACAAGAATTATTATATTATTGTGTGCATGTCCTGTTTTTTAAACTATAAATGCAATAATAATTCATACGATTTTTGCAAATTATATATACACAAACACAGATATATGTATGTATATATAATTAGTGTTTACTTTAGAATGAAGGGAACGCTGCAGCTACTAATTAAGGCATTAAATAAAGCAGTAAACAGACGCTAGTTCAGTGAAAAAGTCTTTATTTCGAGGGGTAAGGAGATGTGTTATTGTGCTAAGTTACCAAAAAAAATGTATATATATACATCAATGTGATTACCTATGATTTTTGTTAAGAAAACAGGAAAGTATGTTTGTGTGCTAGTCAGGTCCAACAAAAATCATGAATGTTGTCAATCAGGTGCAGGAAAATCACAAATTCTGTTGATCAGGCATGGAGAATTTCATCGATCAGATACCAAAAAATCATGAATTTCTTTAATTTGTCACTTGAAAAAATTGCGAGTTTTGTTTATTTGGTTCTGAAAAATTACAATTTTCATTAGTAAGGACACAAAAAATTCATTAATTTTGTCGATTAATATTGAAAAAACTCAGTTTGTTGATTGATTATGAAAAACAGCATGTTTCATTGCAAATTTCATCAGTTTGCCTTAGCAAGAAATTGCGAATTTTGTTGTTCAGGCATAAAAAAATTGCAAACATTGATCGGATGTGAAGAAATCGCTAATTTATTTAATTGAGCATAAAAAACATAGTTTTTGTTGATTGGGCAATGAAAAATTGTGATTTTTATCGATCAGGCTGAAAAAAAATCATGAATTTCATTGACTCAACATGTAAAAATTGCAAATTTCATCAGTCGGCTGACGAAAAATCACAAACTTTATCAATCAGGTGCAGAAAAATTACAAATTACAGGCATGGAAAAATCACAAACATTGATCAGACATAAAAAAATTGCAAATTTTGTTGATTGAGCAAGAAAAAAAACATAAGTCTTGTTGATTGGACACCGAAAAATCTCGATTTCTGTCAACCAAGCTAATAAAAATCATGAATTTCGTTGATTTGGCATGAAAAAATTGCAAATTTCATTACTCGGACACTAAAACATTATGAATTTTGTCAATCAACTGCAGAAAAATCACAAGTTTTATCAATCAGATGCAAAAGAATCACTATTTTCATGGATCAGGCAAAGAAAAATTGCAAATTTCGTTGATTGGCTTCAGGAAACTTGCAAATTTTTGTCCGTCATTTTCATGTAGTCCTTGAAAACTTGGACACTTTTATAAAAGGCCCTTCTTTTAATAAAGTTGAGCACACCTAACACAATACCATATTTAATGTCATATGTCAGTGCTTGAATTTCATGGCGGGATTTGTGCCCAAAATTTTGAAATCCCGTCCAAAAGAGTAAATACAAGGAGTAAGTGTAAATTTTATATTTTCGTGCGGCTGATTGACACATTTTGAGTTTTTTACAGCGAAAGATTATTGAATCTCATGATTTTTTCCACAAATGATTGACAAATTTTGCAAATTGTTTTCCTGCAATCGATTGACAAGTTTCATTCTATTCTTCCTGGAGAGAAAAAGGTGATTCTGTTCTAAATTTTCAAAAAAAAAAAAAAAAAAAAAAAAGCACATTTAACTTAAAAAATTAAAAAAAAATCAGTTATCATACCAGAAATTCAGACATAGAAGTATCACGAATTTTGAGAGATGGTGTCAAAAAAAGCAGTTTCACCAATCGTTCCCAGAAAATGGCCAGTTTCATCAAAAATTCCGGGGGGGGGGGGATTTTATCAAAGGAATGTGAAAAAGCACAAATTTCGTCGAAGGATCGAGAATAAAACACAAACTTCTTTAAGTTATCGTAGGAAAAACGCTTAATTTGTCAAAGGGTCGCTTTAGGGCTGATTCTGAAGGAGAAAAGAAAATCTAAAATTCACAGGTATTTTCTGAAAGGTTTCAGCATAGTGTGTGTGTGCCGGGAAATCCAGTTTAGACACTGTGTTTTTTCTGCGACCCTTCAGTGTAGACTTTAGAAAATCTTTTGTCAATTTGTAGATTTTTTGAAAATTTTTTAGTTTTTTTTTTTTTTTTTTTTTTTTGACAAAATTTTGCAATTTTTCATGATTTTTTACAAAATTTGCATTTTTTTGTGATTGTTTGCATTTTTTCATGATTAGTTAAAGATTTTTGCATTTTTTTCTCGATCCTTTACAAAATTTTTTATTTATTTATTTTTTTCACTACTCTTTGATGGAATTTGTGTATTTTCCTCGATTTTCTGGTGAATTTGTATTTTTTCACGATCTTCTGACACAACTTGCATTATTTTTTCACTATTTTATGACAAAATTTTTTCAAAGTTTTTCCAGTGATCCTCTGACGAAATTCGCGATTTACGAAAAAGATTTTTTTCAACAACTATTTGTGTGAAATTTGCAATTTTTTTTTTTTTTTTTTTTTTTTTTTGTCTAAATATTTAGATTAACAGATTCTTTGTTAAAACTGTTGTTAGCTTTCGTTTTTTCAAAAACTAAAAACTAAAACAAAATCATTTCACCTTTTTCATTCACGTATCACTTTTTCATTTACGTAACAGATTCTTTTTTCTTTTTTTTTTTCTAAAAATTTTAAATTTTGGGTTTTTTATAAAATTTGTTTTTTTATGTACTATTTAAAGAAATACACAAATGACAAAATACCACTAAAGCATTTTTTATCAACAACTCAGAATAACCATGAAAAATGTGTTTTTTATTTTAAAAAACTCAAGATTTTATATAGTCTGTTTATTTTTCAAAGGGATAAATTCCCTTCCTGTGCTAATTACTTTTGTTTCAGGTCTAATAAACTCTGTTTTTGTTCAAGTAGATTTTAGGTTGAATGTAGATTGCTGCAAGTTGGGTTCGGGTTAATCTAATTTTTTAAAAGTTAGTTGAGTATATATTATTTCCAATTAAAAATTATACCTGATAACAATAAACAGATATGTTTGTGTGTGTGTTGTTTTCCAGACGGCTGCATTTTCTGATGAAATTGAAATCTTTTTTTGTAATTCAGTGATGAAATTTGCATTTTTTAGCAGCCTTTTGACTAGATTTGCATTTATTCTGCAGCCTTCTGACAAAATTCACATCTTTTTTGCGATTCTTCAATGAAATTTGCATTTTTTAGCAGCTTTTTGACTAAATTAGTGTTTATTAACGACACTTTGACGAAAATCATGTTTTTTTCTGCATTGCATTGTTGAAATTTGCATGCTTTACACGACTCTGTGACAATTTGTATTTATTATGCGTTCCTTTGACGAATTTTGCATCCATTAAGCGATCCAAAGGCAATTCGGTTCTGTACTTTACAATATAAGTTTTCGGCTAAAAAAAAAAGTCATAAATCTGGAAATTTAGAAAAAAACATACCACGAATTTCGACAATCGTCGACCCCCCCCCCCCCAAAAAAAAAAAAAAAAAAAAATCAATTTTGCAAATCGTTCACAGAAAAATTGTAAATATCATAAGAGGTTTGAGGGGGAAAATATGAATTTTGTTAGATAATTGTGAAAAATCTCAAATTTCGTCTGAAGATCGTGAAAAAAACCCATGAAATTTGTGAAACAATAGTGAAAGAAAAACACAAATTTTGGGTAGGGATCACAGAAAAAACAAAAATATCTTCAAAAAACCTGTGGGAAAAATTCACAAAAAACCCGCAAATTTCAGCAAAAAATCCACGAATTTTGTCTAAAAAATCTACAGATATGCTACTTTTCCACGAAAACGCGGAATTCCGCTTTTTCGGCGACGAATTTTATTATCCCTTGGATCAATGCAAATATGCATTAAAATTTGATGACATTTATATGTAGGGGGGGGGGGTAACGATGTGTTAGAACAAAAACGCGAGACAAAGGGCGCTAAATGAAGAAAATTTCTTCAAAGGATTGCAAAAAAAAAGGCAAATTTCTCCAAAGGATCGAAAAAAAACTATAAAATCTTCAAACAATCGTGGAAAAAATACTATTTTCTTCAAAGGATCGCAAGAAAAAACACGATTTTTGTTAAATGATCACGAACAAGACGCGATTTTCGTCAAAAAATTGCTCTGAAAACATGATTTTGGTGAATAGGTTGCGGAAAAATACTCTAATATTGTCAAATAATCGTGATAAATAATCGTATTTTATCAAAAGATCGCTGAAAATGCTGCAATTTTGTAGAAAGATCACAGAAAATATCCAAATTTTGATGAAAGATCGCAGAAATTACAGAAATTTTAACGAAAGATCGTAAAATATACACATATGTTGACAGAAGATCGTGGAAACCACACAAATTTTGACGAAAGATCATGAAAAATATGCAAATTTTGACAAAAGATCGCAGAAAATCCGCACATTTTTACGAAAAATCGTGGAAAATACTCATATTTTGACAAAAGATCGCAGAAAATATGCAAATTTCGACGTAAGATCGCGGAAAATACGCATATGTTGACGAAAGATCGTGGAAAATGATCAAATTTTGACGAAAGATCACGGAAAATATGCAAATTTTGACATAAGATCGCAGAAAATATGCAAATTTTGACGAAAGATCGCGGAAAATACACACATTTTTACGAAATGCTGCTGCCAGGCACTATGCCTTACCAGTTTGGTGTAGGTCAACACTGTTTGCTATAGATTTTATTAAGTAGCTTATATATGTTTTTTTATATTGCAATCTACATGAAACATTGGTTGTAGAATGCCCATTTATTGAGTGCTAATTTGTTTTGTAAACGAGGCAATCAATCAATGCTTGTTTCTGAATCAGAGAAGAGAAAATAGTGAATAAAACAACTTAATTTAATATTATTTATTTATTTTGTAGATACATGAGTTAAAGTATTCCTAAGTATTTTAAAATTGCTTTAGAATAAGGTTACTGGATCCACCATATATATAATTTTTTTCCTTTTCTTTTTCAACTAATAGTTACAAGCTCCCTGGTAAATATACTGTCTTGTGGATGAAGATCTTAGATGAGTATAGATTTGTTGAAATGATCTGAAAAAATGATTACCACCCCTCCATAGAAAAATCGTGGTTCAAGAGCAGTATAAATCATGGATTCCAATTTTTCAAAAAGGATCTGAATTTGAATAAGGTAAACTTTCCATTAAAATCTATAAATGATACAAAATAAAATTTTGTCTTATATATGTCTGTTTGATTTTGCAGTTATGAGTTTGAATAATAATAATAATATGACAGTGGATAATATGGTACTTTTATGTTATACCGGTGCTAATTATATTAACAGTGTATTTTTTTGATGAATGCATTTTAAGTTATTCAAGTTTTACTCATTATTATCAAATTACTATGTATTGTTCTTTTATTTTCAGAAATATTTTTAACATTTAATAACTTTTTAGAAATGCTTATTATAAAGTATAATTCTAATTTATTTATTATTATTAAATACTTTTTATTTAAAAGATATTTTATGATTAATCATATATTTAAGTATTATTTTTGAATTTTCAAAAATTGAAATAAAATTAAGCATTCTTTTAACTATTTTTCAAGTATGTCTGCATAATTAAGACTGAAAAATAGCATGCACAAGTTGTTTTGAAAGTTTTATTTGATTATTTTTATTTGTGAATCAGTTGGTAGCTATGCTATAGTAGAGGCACATAAGTGTTTTGTAATTATATTACAGTATGGAACCATTTATCCATAAACCAGTTATCTGGAATGATACTTCTAATAGACTGATGTTAGAATCTTTTTAGAAAAAAGTGACATACACAATCAGTTTGACATATACATTGCTTGAAACAATTGTATAGTTTGATAACAGCCTCTAGTATTTGAAATAGAAGCATATAATCATACTATAAATTAATAAATAATATTATAGTATTACAGATGTTTTCATGCTTATGCAGAGAAAACAGAAAAATTTTTGTTCCCAAGGAGTTCCCATAAGTTATCTTCTTTCAAACTTTAACAATTGATCTTACTTGCATCAGATTCTTGGTTCAAGTAATCTCATAATCAATTTAAAATTAAAAGTAATACGACAACTATATATATGTTTCACAAAACTTATCAAATCGATGCTGCTTTGATGCCCAACCAGTTATCCGGAATACATCTGACCCCAACCATTCCGTATAAATGGTTCTGTACTGTATGTAATCTTTTTAAACCTGAAAAGTGACTAAAATATACATTTTATGTATTTAAAAAGTCATTTTTATGCTAAAATATCAGAGGAAATACTCCAATTCTTTGCATCAATATATGTAATAACAAGTTATTTCATGCATGTGTATTTCAAAAGGTTACATGGAAAAATGATTTTTTTAATAATTTTTTAAAGAGCACTTCGCAAAATCCTTCGGCCCAGAATATGAAATCAAATTTCCCCGCTCCGTCCTCAGATGCACGTTCTGTCGGGAACGGGTTAAAACACCATCAATTAGAAGATTTTAACTTTAAAAGCATACATTTGGCTTGTTGATTCCTTTTAAGTTATGCCTTAGAAGTGCATTGCCATAATGGACCAAATGTTTTACAGAAAAACGACCCCTTTTTGAAAATCTATACTAATAAAATAACAAATTGCTCTGTGTGTGTGTGGCTGCGATGACTAGCAAAAATTACGGCACGTACAAGGCTAAAATTTTTTGTGAAGATTGTTCAAAGACTCTGCTAATGTACCTGACCATCAGAATTTTAAAATTCTAATAATTGAGAAATGAATTAAAATTCCTAAATTAGAAGAATGGAAAAGTACTCCTAATTTAATAGAAAAATAGATTTTTATCAAACCTCAGAATATTTCTTCGAAAGCTGGAAGAGAGGGAAAAGGTTTAATGTAAATGGAGGGCTAACATGACAATAAATGTACTCAGTTTTTTTTTTTTTTTTTTTTTTTTTTTTTTTTTTTTTTTATAGAGGGTTGTGTTTTAAAATCTACTGAGCCTAAAAGCTCAAAAATTAGGCAGCTAGATCAGAAAAAATTCACCTTTCAGAAATTCTAAAAATTATTTTCCTACTCCTATAAATAGTTAAAAAATTCATTAAAAATCTATTTATAAAATCTCATTTTATTTCCGTTTAAAGAAACAGATTTTTAAGAAATCTAATATAACAAAAGCAGTTGTTTATTGATGACAACTGGGTGCTGGTGGGTACTCGCATTTATAGATGACTTGTAATTTTTTTCAAAAATTAAATTCATAAATTTAATATTTATATATCCAGATGACAAATTTTTTTGCTGATTTCAAATATGTAAATTTTTCACAGTCACTCAGTTACAACCTTAGATATTAATTTTTAATCCGTTACTTGGAGGACTTGCTCCATTTAAAAGCGAGTTTTTTGAAACCATAAACAATTTTTATATAAGGATTCTTTGGCACCGTGTCAGATTTTTAAAAATACATTATTTGGATATTTTAAAGCTATGCATTGAGTAACATCTTTAAACGCCGTTTAATAATGTCTAAATTTATAAAAATCCAATTTTTTTTCTTTTTTTAATCAAAAAACTTTTTTTAAAAAAGGAAAAGAAATGTGGAAACGCTAATTAAAATTCTAAAAAAAAAAAAAAAAAAAAAGAAAGAAAGAAAAAAAGATCAAATAAATTATAATTTATAACACATAGTGCGTATTTTAAAGAGTAATGAGCATCAAATAAGGGGTGTGGGGATCTTTTAGGGGCAGTGATCAAATACTTAAAATTGTACTGTTTTCTACAATCTCAAATGTGGACTTTTCACTAAGCTCTGGGATAAATGTTACTTATTTAATATAAAATGTTCAGATAGTTTATAACATATAATATAGATTTTAAAGAGTAGGGGACTTGAAATTATGGGTAGGAACAGGCAATAATTATTTTAGGGAGGGCGTGATCAAATATTTAAATCTGTACCGTTTTAGATGCAGATTTTTCAGAACCCTGGGATAAATAATACTTATTTAATACAAAATTTTAAAAGTGTACCTACCCCTATTTTCAAATAATGATTTCATCAAATATCTTCAGAAACAATTTTGTTAAGAAAAAAGTTTGCACCATGGTGGTGGAATATGAAACTAAAAGATTCTAGTCTCCCTACCCTTTTTTTTGTGTGTGTATGCAGCACTTCTGCTAAACAGTACCATAGGCAGCAAGAATTCGGTTAGAGATTGGATCTTTTAATGAGATTTTGCAGTGTCAATTTCAGTTCATTTAAGAATATCATTACGGGCCCGGGCAATGTCAGGCGGCTCAGCTAGTATTTGAATAAACAATTTCATATTACTTGAGAGGTGTAAAAAAAAAAAAAATTAAAACATTGACATGAGTCCTATTCTAATAAAAACCATCATAATAAAAATAAAAGCACAAATCTTTTCACAGTCAATACAAACAGCATGCAACAATGAGATGTAGACAAAAAACCATGCACTTTTGAAGAAAGAAAAAAGGTGACTTAAATTATTACATAGGCATGAATAGGAGAAAACTTGGAATTAGAAAAGGTGAACATTAATCTGATTTTAAATTTGGTCATACTAACACTGCTTTATCTGCACTATATTTAGATGGGGAGATAAAAACTGTTTAATGTAAGCAAATTATGTTTTGTATCAAATTGTTGTTGTAAATCTATTAAAAGGGAGTCCATTAAAATTTAACTGTGTAAAAATTTTGTTAGCAATGATAGTTTTTCTTTTATTACTCCTAGATTATGGTTACATTTATAAATAAATTCCTCTTGAAAGCTTGAATAGTATGAACCAAGTTGGAAGTTAATTTTAGATCATGGTCTATTTTTAATTTTTTGTTTTTATAATAGAGCATGTGGTTTTTGTTTACATCTCATTGTCGCATGCCATTTGTATTGACCATGAAACAATTTGCATTTTTATTATGACTATGGTTTTTATTTGAATTTGGACCGAAACATGTCAATAATACTATTTGTTTTAATTTTTTGTTACACCTCTCTCAAGTAATATGAAATTGTTTATTCAAATATTTATATTAAAGGTGAAGTTCTTAAAATCTTGTGAGTTAAAAATCTAATAGATTTAATAAACTTTTTATGATACTTTTTGAAAATATTAAATCCAAACTATGAAAAACACAAAGAATTTAATACAGTAGACTCTCTTAAATCCGCACAGCTTGGGACCAGAGGTTTTGCGGATTTTAGAATTTTGCGGATTTCTGGTCATTGCTTTGTTTACATTTTTTAAAAGTAATTTGAATGTAATTATTAATGAAATCAAAAGTATGATGAATGCTAACAATATACTAAAATATTAAAATAAGTATAAACTAAAATAATAAAAATTTAGATAATTTTTAAAATGATTAAAATACTAAAAGCAAACGTCGACTTAATAATCAATAATGTACAATTAAATATTCATTATAAAGATGAAATGTGTTTTTCCTAAATTATTCAATGAAACTTGCCTCATAAAGGTACATTACTAATTCACATAAGGATCATAAAATAATGAAGCTTTATTTCAGGTTTAGCCAGACTTAATAACTAAAAAACTTCATATAAATATATTTGGTAAGATTGTGATTACCAATGATATCAGCAATATCTTTATTTTTTCAGAAATAAATTATTCTTTCTTCATGAAAAAACATGAATTCAATAACCTTAACAAAAATTACAAATTAAAAAAATATATGGAATTGATATAAAACTAAAAAAGTTAAATTTTGCACCTACATCTGAACTGAATGTTTCATTGTTTATATCCATAAAATATGTGCGGATTTTAGAGAGTTGCGTATTTCAGGAGTGCGGATTTGAGGGAGTCTACTGTATATGAAAAAATAGGAAAATTTCTGCTCTTCTTTCAATGCTGCCAAGCAGAAATAATAAATTTCTTATATTAATACTTTTTTTGACATAAAGTCTTTTATTTAAATTTATATATTATTAATTAGTATGTGTTTTATAGTTATTTTTATTTTTTTCTCCTAGCTACTGTTAAGAATCATGTTTTGCAGAATGGAACATCAGATTGCTGATTGGAAAATTTATAGCAAATGTGTTGCGACATACAAGATTATTATTGTAAATAAAAATTGTAATAAAAGTATTGTAATTGTAAATAAAAATAAATAAAACTTTTTTCCCCACATTTTTATTGTGTGTTTCTCTTTAAAATTGAATGATCTTATACAGTAACTCTTTAAACATTCCTTGACTTATATAATATTGATAATCATTATAAGAAATTTATGAATTATATTTTATAATAAATTAGATTTATCCCCATTTTGTACATAATCTAGATTTTTAACTAATTATATTGCTCACAATTTGACATTGGCATTGTATTTTTTCAAAATTAATATAAAATAATTTAAATAGTTTTTTCTTTTTATGTAATAATACCATTTTTACATATATTTTTTTTTATTTAACTGAAATGTGTGACTATAAATAAGAAACTTAATTTTATAATACCTAAATAATTCACAAGATTTTTTTTTTTCATTCAATTTTGTTGGGAAAAAAAAAAAAAAAAAAAAAAAAAAAAAAAAAAAAAAAACTGATGTTAATTAATATGTTGAGTGACACACCAGACACCTGTGTCTAACACTGAATTTTCCCATTTAGGCAGCTTCACTGTAAAATGAGATATAAAGCTACTGATTTTATTTAGAATTTAAAAGAAAAGTCTATTATTCACCAAATGTGAAACCTTTCAGTTGATGATAATGGATAATATAATAAATTTTCTAAATACAATTGCAAAATTATGCGAGTTTTAGTCATCTCTAATTTCTTTTTAAAATCTTCACCTTTTTTAATTGCAGGTATCTTTTATTAATCCGTTAGAGACGAACGATCAGTATACATGCCCCTTAAATTGCTCAAAATCTTAGCTTATTCTCACCAGTTACTTTTTTATTATAAAATTTACCTTCTATAATCAGAGCATTTTCAAGATTCAATTAAAGAAAATTTCCTGCATTGAAATACTGGTGGTAAAATATTAAAAATTAAAAGGCTCTTGTCGTGAAAGGATTGCATAAAGCGAAAATTTCTATTAAAAATTAGTGCTAGCTAAAAATCATAGCTGTTGTCTGCTATGTAAATTCGACCTTTTTAGATGAATTATCACCATCAATAATAATATAAATGAAAACTTTTTTTTTTTTTCAGGAGAAATAGTACAGTTAATCAGAGTAACTTTGGCCAAGAGAAAAAGAAAAATGTTCTATATCACTTGAGTTAATGGCAAAGTTTTGGTCTCAAAATATAGCTACTTGCACTAGTTTGAATTTGGCATCTCATTGGAAATAATTTGTCAAGATTCCATCATGGCAGAATGGATCAAAGTTTTGTAAAGGTGGAGCAATGTTACTCTGATTGACTGTATATAAAATAAAAATGTGAAGAAGAGCAAAAATACATAGATATCTAGAAATGCACAAAGCAAAAACTGGTACGCTGGTAGGTATCTTGCATTTTTTATTTCCTATTTTGTGTAGAGATGAAGGGCAGTAACTAAAGTGGTTTCTTTAAAGATCTTTCACAATTGAAAGTTTTAAAATGCTAAAAGTAAGTTTTATTAGCAATATTATCTTTAAATATATATACTTTTAAAAGTCACAAGAAAATTTACTATCCTTTAAATAATTTGTTATTATTTAACAACAACAAATTTTTTTGATATATTATTGAATTAAAAAATTGTTTTATTTATCTAAAATTAATGGATGTGAATATATATACATTGGCATTGGCAAGAGATAAATTTTAACATTGTAGTTAACTTTTTTTTTTTTTTTTTTTTTTTTTTTTTTTCTAATATGAAATGGATTTTTTTTTTTTTTTAATTCTAGATATTTTAAATAATTAAAATGTTTGACTTACTTTATTTGCTTTTCAATATAATGTCATCTTTTTTTTTATGTTTTTTTTTTTTTTTTTTTTTTTTTTTTTTTTTTTTTTTTAATCTATAAGCACTCATATTACGACTAAAAGGTGTCTATATTTCGTCTGGATGTCGAAGTTTTTGGGTGTAATATGAATAAATTTTGAACGTAATACGGACAAATTTTTTGGTATATTATATAGACAAATTTTGTACATAGTACGGACGTAATTTTCGACGTAATGAGAACAAATTTTGGACGTCCAATTTACGTAAATTTTATGTTCATTCTATGCTCATTTTGCAGCCCAAAAGACGTAGTTTTTACGTAAAGAGAGGTGACATTTGGACGTAATAAGAATAAATTCTAGATGTAATATGGACAAAGTTTGTACGTAGCATGAACGTAATTTTAGACGTAATAAGAACAAATTTTGGACGTCCAATTTACGTTAATTTTATGTTCATATTATGCTCAATTTGCGGCCCAAAAGACGTACTTTTTACGTAAAGGGAGGTGACATTTGGACGTAATTTTGACTAAATATTGACGAAGTTCGGAGAACTTTTAGACTTAAATTGGACACGTCCATTGATCCAAATTACGTACTTTACACGTAAATTGGACGAATCTGTGTTGTGTGGGTATGAATGATAATTTATAACAATGTGATTTCAGTTGTTTCAAGAGTGTTTTAGTGTAAAATGAATTTTAGCTTCTTACTGACGTGTAATAAAGGTACAAGGTAAACTACAGGACTGAACAAATGTTTTCAAGTATGTTTCCCATTTCTTAGTACAAATTGCTCAAAAAGAATTTTTAAGCTTTTTTCTTGCTAAACTAAATTTTCCTATTATATAACATTAATATCAACTGACAGATCAAATACAGGACTGTTCAAAAGTATTGGACTACATATTTGGTTATATACCCTTATTTCCCTAATTAAAAAAGTTTCGTTAAAGATTTCATGAAGTGTTGGAATGTGCTTCATAATCTATGATTAACGCATGATTTTTCTTACTTGTTTCATAATTCGATATGATGTGCAAGTTATAAAAGTAACAATCTGTTTACTGTCTGTAAACCTTCTAAAAATGTCCTATATACACAATTTTGCAACAGAACAGGGCGTAAGTAAAAAAGACCGCCTACAATGAAAGAAATAAGACTTTGTCGCCAGTTAAAAGAAACGTGCACATTGAAAGAAATTAGATTTTGTGGTCAGTAAAAAAACGCATGTAGTGAAAAAAAGATAAGTTTGTTGTTAATAAATGTCTCTGTACTAAAAAAAAGATTTTATGGCTTCTATAAAGCAACACCCGTGCTTTTAAAAAAAAGTAGAATTTTCTCACTAAAAAAAAGAAACGTCCGCAGCAAATTAAATATGTGTTTGTCGTCAGAATCACCGTATTCTAAGAGACAGGATTTTGACACAGTAAAAAGAATGATTGCTTTCAGCGAATAAATCTGCCAAAATAACCTTTTCAAAAAAAGAAATTTCATTTCTATATAAAATTGAAAACCATGTATTATTGCAAGGTAAGTATTATTTTAAAACATTTTCATTTACTTACAGGTGGTTATCAAAATAATGGAAACACTTGTGAATGAAAGGGACATTTAAGAATTCCCTTCGTAAGCATTAAAATATAATCTTAGCTACCAGATTTTTTTAATATAAAATGTACATGTATTAGGTAGTATGAGAGAGCTCTAGAAGAGTTGTCTACGTTTTGATTTTTTTTTTTGTCAGAAGCGTAAAATGTCAGACTTCACAGATTTTCAAAGAGGCCAAATTGTAGGAGCCCTACTAGCTGGAGCAACGGTGACCGAAACATCCCAGCTTATAGGCGTTTCTAGAGGTACGGTGTCTAAAGTCATGACAACATACACACAGCGCAGAAAGACAAGCTCAGCAAAGCAAAATAGTGGACGGAAGGAGAAGCTGAGTGAAAGAGACCGACGGGTATTGAAGCGGATTGTAATGTCTAAAAAGAAAACAACTGCAGCCAAAGTGACCGCAAAGCTCAATCAGCATCTAAATTCTCCAGTGTCAACAATTACAGTTCGGAGATACCTTCATAAAGAGAACATTTACGGCAGAACAGTAATTCCCAAGCCACTTGTCACAGATGCTAATGCCAAACGTCGTGTAGAGTGGTGCCACAACCACAAAACCTGGTCGAATGATAAGTGGAAGACTGTTATATGGTCCGACGAATCATCTTTCACATTTTTCCCCACAACAGGACGGGTACATATCTGGAGAACATCTGCACAAGCGTATGATCCTGATTGCCTCCGTCCAACTATCAAGCATGGAGGTGGATCGGTCATGGTATGGGCAGCCGTGTCATGGTTTTCTGCTGGTCCAATCGTAACCCTGAAAGGAAGGATCACTGGGGAGAAGTATAGAGAATTTTTAGCTGACCAGGTCCATCCCATGATTCAAATTTTGTTTCCTGCAGGAGATGGAATTTCCAGGATGATAATGCCCCTATTCATGTAGTCAGAGTTGTCCAATCATGGTTTGATGAACATGAGGATGAGGTGGAACATCTACCTTGGCCCCCACAGTCCCCAGACCTCAAGATAATCGAACCGTTCTGGTCTATTTTAGAGCTTTCAATCCGGAATCGATATCCTACACCGGCATCTCTCACGGAACTTTCACAATATCTCCATGAAGAATGGTACAATATTCCTCTAAACACTATTCAGAATTTGTATGATTCGATTCCCAGGCGAATGCAAGCTGTATTACATGCCAAAGGCGGTCCTACGCCATATTAATAAAGAATTCCTTCAAAATCTAGGGTGATTCCATTATTTTGATAGCCACCTGTATATATTTGTGAATTTATTGTAAACTTTGCAAAAAAGCTTCATTTTAACTGCACATAAAATCAAAACAGAAACACACATTTCCATTTGAAATTACTTTCAGACTTATTCTAAGCTTATTAAATTTTATAGTCCTTTTACCTATTTTTTAAGTTAGATTTGAGTTAAAAATGGAAAATGAGCAACAGATTTAAAAAAATCTTTAAAAATGGAGAATTAAAAATTCGTTCATCCAAAAACTATCTCTCGTTAGAATTCCTCGAATTAATATTATTATAAACTGCAAATTAATTTGTTTACAATCATATTTATATACCTTTTTCCAATAAAAGAAGAAATTAATATATATATATATATATATATATATATAGAGAGAGAGAGAGAGAGAGAGAGAAAACCATTATACAATACTACAATTCAACATCAAATTATGATACATATATATTTACATTAAATATTGAAACTTGACTAGTTTAGTTATCCTAGCATTTTTTCTATTAAAAATATATAGATTCTTTTGTAAATTATTTTGCTCTTTTAAAATTTTAAGTTGTTTATAATGTTTGAAAATACAGTTTTAATTTTAGAAAATTGATTAAGGTTTTAAAAATCTTGTGAAAGCGTATTGAACTAACTTTTGAAGTTTCGAATTATACTTGTTTTATCTAATTAAATTAAAAGGATTAGGAATCTGTCAAGTACACATTTAATACTTTTATAAGATTTAGTATAGAGATCGAGAAATTTTTGCCAAAATTGAAAATGTCTTATTGAAATTAGAAAACTGAGAAAATTCTACATAAATAAAAAATAAGTTACAAAATTGCTTTGAAGTAAATTCATGGAATCTTGTGTTGCATAGAAAATAAAATAATAACAATAAATACTATCTACTTTATTATAAAAAATAATTTATTAGATGAATTTTTTTATCGATTGATTATTCTATGCGTATGCTTTTTAACATCTATTATTTTATATAATTTGTGCTCCTTAACGTTGTTTCATTTTTTATTCATATATATAAGCACAAAGTACAATCCTCCCCCCTTTCTTATTCTATGGATATTCAAATTTACTTTTATTTAAATTAATAATGTAAAAATTTTTACTTTTTTAACGTAAAAATATCCTTTAACATACAGAAATTATTCAAGAGATTCCTTTGATGTTTTGTTCCAAAAAAACTCCGATAAATGAATTACATGGTTTAAATATCTTATGTGCATACTCTAAAAATATTAAAAATTAAGCTCCGCATAAGAAAAACTAATAGGAAAGTTTAAATAAAAGGAATAAAAAGTTTTCTAGTTAAAGTAAAATCCAATATAAAAGTTAATTTAATAAAGTCCTCAAATGTCCATTTTTAACAATTTTTCTTAAATTTAAACAAAACATTGCTATTAATTTATAAGAAACTTTAAGTCATCATCAAATTCATTTTTAAAAAAATATTAAACATCATAGTAAAACGATAGATAAAAACGGCAGATATGCAACATTAAGAATACAGTGGAGTTTCTATTAAATGCATTCAGAAGTTAGGATAATAATGCTGAAATTGATGAAAGGCATGAAGAGCAGGAGGTTTTATTAAGCACCCGAAAACAACAACAGCAGAAAGTAGGCGGAAGGAATACGACTAGAGCTTTTTGAATGCAAAAAATGAAAAAGACAGAAAAATAATACGCTTAAGTTAACAAAATGAAAATTTTAGGATTCAGAAAAAGTGACTAAAAATCCACTAGAAAAAATCCTGACAAACCGATGCCTACTACCTTTAAGCAGCCAAAGTTTCCCAGAGTAAGCATGAATGTTTGAGCTTTAAAATGGCTTTTAGCTGCATCATAAAAACTCCACAACTACTGAATAAAAAGAATCTTGGCCATGGGAAGTGCAAGGAAAAATATTAAGCTTTAGCGTGAAAAAAGTAATAACAATCTTAGCTTAGTAGGCACAAAAGGTAAATGTACTGGCAAGCCAAGAATCACCGCCATACTACGAATGGAACAACCTTTATAAGAACTATTTACTTATCTGAGTCCCTTCACGGAAAAGTAACGCGTCAACAACCACTTGTTAAATCATCGATCTGACCAAAAAATACATCTTTATTAAGTTGAGGCTAGATAGGGAGGAGCAAGGGGTAGAGCTAGGAAAATATGTTATGGTGTTTAAATTTATTTTTAAGAGCTGCTTATTTGGTGAGATAAAAACGTCTAAAACACACCATAAAATATACTTGAATTCGCTAGGCGTTTCGAAAGAATTGAGTCTTTCTTCGTCAGGAGAAAAGAAAACGTGCGTCTGCTATAAAAGCAAAAGCACGACTGCTGTAAGAGTTCTGTAAGAGTTGATCCTATCAAAATCTTGTCACGATAAAAGTTTAGATAATATTAAGGAGATTTATAATAAATCTAAGCGCATTTAATATCTTATGAATTGACAAAGTCATATTTTTTCACCCTCTTCCCAACCCCCCCCCCCCTCCATTTTTTTTTTCTTTAAGAGTTGGTGCTACCAAAAAGCTGACAAAATAAAAGTTGTATATAAGATTAAAAAGATTTGTAATAAATCTAAGTTAATTTGGTAGCTTGTGAATTGATGAATTTTAATTCTCTTTCTTTTTAAAGCCCAATTTTCTTCGCCCCTTGAGCCCGTTTTTAATGACATCGAAAATCTGTTATACATATTTTTTGTGCCATTTCCTAGAAGTAATGATAGATTTAAACTGATTTAATATGCGTTATAATTAAGAAATCATATTCTTCTGTTCCCACAAAAGTCCTCCTTATATCTATGCCCTTTGTCCAATTTTGCTCATGAACAAATTTTTCCGAGATTTTCTGCCCATCGATTTTATGTATCAGTTTGGAAGAGATTTGTGCAGAATTATGAAAGTTACCGAAAAATTGTTTGAAATAAAATCTCGTAACAGGTAGCAAATTAACACCTTGCAATAATGTACTAATTTTAATTGCTGAAATGTGTAAATTGAAATCTCAAAACATCAAATATAGATTTGTTTGACTGCTTGTTTGTCTCTGTTGTATAGTCATCTTTAAAATAAATAAATAAAATATTCTAAAATTGCACGGTCTACGAAACTCCATCAATCAATTTTCGACATATTATATCATATTATGTCCATCGTTTTCATTTTACCTGGATTTTATTTTAATTTCATAATCACTGAGTACCTCGAGCCATAATTTAGATACATTAAATGTCAATAAATCGTTTCTTATTGAATTTTTGCGTGTTAACCCTAAACCACAGAGAAGCCATAAAGATTGTAAAGTCAAAATTGCATATACAACGATGCCACATGTAAAGAGTCAAATAAAACTACTTTCACTTTTTTATCACCTTTTAACAACTAAAATTAGTATATAAAAATTCGTTTTTAAAATATATTGAACAATATTTGAATCAATTAAGAATCAATTAAACTGATTAAAACGACGTTTCTCAAAATGAACATTTAAAGTACGGGAAATAAAAACGCAAATATAGGAAAATTCATTCGGAACGTTCCATTTCTTTAAGCTTAAATATTGTATTTTTAGTCTATTTATTGTATTTTTTTAATTGTTTTTACTATAGAAATTTTGCTTTAATTTCCTTTTCAAAACTTTTAACTTATTTTCTAATAAATTAATGCATTCTTTAATTAAAGCAAGTTTGGCTGAAATTATTTTAATGAAAGTACGCTATTTCTTGTTAAATTGAAAAGGTTTTTACCAGTAAACGTTTGTAAAACTGTGCATAATATATATATAATATATATATATGTGACAATTTAAAAGTTAGGAGCCAGAGACATCAACGCCGGGTTTCCCTTTCACCGCAGAGAAGTCATGGCCACCGAGAAAAATAATAAATAGATGTAGAGAATCCAAATAATTACTCATTGGCTGCTGTAAGTTCATTTATTTAATCCGTAATCATGAGAAAGGGAAAAGCTCCTTTTGCAAACTGTCTTTTACCGAAACATTCCATCATTATTTCAGCGAGCCGTACTCATCGAAGAAAAAATCCAATAATCCTCCTTCTCAGCTCGAGACTTTCCCTCTTAAATCTAAAAAGAAAATTCCAGAACATTCTGTAACCTCAAACCATCATTCTATTATGTAAACATAATTCTTGTCCAGCTACGAGACTATTTTCCACAGACGATAAATTTATTTTTTAAAACATATTATTTAACCAATTTATAATCGACTCAGGATTTTAAATATCTTAGGCAGACGATTTTTATAGACTATTAATATTAAGAGAAAAAGAAAAGAAATGAATTTATTGCTATGCACACTATCAAACGTTGACTGAGAAAAAATAAATAAATAGATAAAATAAAATAATGATATTTTTTGAAAGGTATGGGTTTGGAATAAAATTAATAAGACTGTCTTAAAAAGGGTTGATAAAAACATAGAAGAAATTAGTTTTATTTGGAATATTAAGAAATAAAGTTTAATTAAGAATATTTTTAATTTAGAGCCATCTTTTTAAGTTTACGCATACTGGAATAATGTTTTTTAAGGCAAATTAAGAATTTATATCGTCTGCATAAAGTTTAACAGATTAGATTTAGAAACAAGATTTTAATTTAATAATTTGAAGTAAGTACGGAACATTATTATAAGAAAATTAAGATAGTATAAAGGTTAGTTTTGGCGAAAAATTTTTAAATTTGTAATTAATATATATATATATATATATATATATATATATATATATATATATATATATATATATATATATATATATATAATATGTTATCTTTTATTTTTAAATTTTTCGATTTATATTCATTGCGGAAATTATGACTTTTCTAAATATTCCCCAGGAAAATGTTTCTGTTCCAAAATGTAAAATCCTATATTTTTTTAATCAAAATTAATGTATATTTTCGCTGAATCAATTGAGTTTTCTTTCATAGAATTAAAAGTATGAAAATAATTGATTTGTTCCTTTTCAGATTAAAAAGCATTTTAATTTGAAACAATAAAAATTTTCAAAATTGAATCTAAGAAAATCACAAGTTTTGAAATAAATATATTTTTTTAAATATATTTTTTATCTTTTTTTTCGCACGTTAATTATTGATTTCAACATAGAACAACTTACAACATTTATTTCAGTCCTTTAATTTAAAGAAGAAGAAACATTTATGTTCTTGATAATTCATCCTGACATTTCATCCTTTCTGTGTCAATTTCATATATCGGTACCCGTAAGGCATGGTGACGTCCCTGCGACGTTGTTGTGAAGTCACATTGTGACTTTGTGACCATCGATTGTCGATGTGACGTCACATGACGTCGATGTGAAGTCACAGTGACTAAAATGTGAAGTCGTTATGGCCGTATTAGAGCTTTTTTGTGACGTTTGACAAAGTGGTCACGATGTGACAAATTCGTGAAAAATGTGTCATTTGTGACTAATTTGGCATTAACATTGTGACAAAACTGTGACAAAAGCGACGATATTTAAATTGCCAGAAACATGTTTTTAAAGTAAATAACATGTTTTGAAGGATATTTATAATTTTCTCCAAAATTTTAATAAAGTCACATCTCAGTCACAATGTGACGTCACTGAGTGATGGCATTTTGGTCATTGATGTTATGTGACAAAAGTGACTCACAGTGATGTCATTGTGACGTCACTGTGACCATGCATGCTATGATAGTATACATAGAATGTTTTTTAGGAGTTAACACTGAGATTCCGCGTTAGTCTCATCATCTGGTCAGGATATAAGATCATCTCACAGTCTATGGCCAAGAAATGACTGGGTCCTGTACAATGTGATCGCTATTGGATTGCGCACTCAAAAAAAATAAATGTGCAAGTCAGTCAACATTGCATGCATATATGAGTAAATTTTAAAATTATATATCTGTCATTAAATTTTTACTCTTGTTGTTAAAAGATACCTGCATTTATTGGCGTAATTGGCTACCCTTTCAAAAACTCAAACAAATGTGTATAAAGTTTACGTATTTGACAGAAATGGTGTGTTAGTATAAATTACATTATTTTTTATTATTACTGTATAAATGTCTGTGCATTTTACGTATTACCCGAAATATACGTAAGAATATTAAATAGATATGTGTTTAAAAACAGAATATTGCACAACAGTAAGCATACGAATTTTGCCCAGTTATGTGTAAGAAGAGAATAGTGCAACAAGATTGTTTGTAACAATATTACTCAGAAATAGCTGTTCTAACAGAATATTTTACAGAAGCATATGTATTTATTTGTCCACCGTAAATATTGATACTTAAAATTTAGCTTATCTAATAATAGATGAATGGTTATGTTACTGGCTTAGAAAATCGCAGATTGGAATTTCAAATCCCGTATCGGTATATTGCTTGCTCACTGTCGCTTAAATTAAATAACAAATTTCTCCTTTTGTTTACGATACATATTTTTAAAATTTGTGCTGAGATTCTAAGAAAAAATAAAAACAAGAACGGAATATCATGCCTACATTATAAATTATGAAAATCTTTCCAATTCATTTTAATACTATAACAAAACTTAACTGTTCATTAAAGATAAAGACGATGGAACATACATAACGCATTTGAAAAGACAATTGCTACTGTTACAATGATTAGTCGTTTAAATATATGATTTTTTGTGCATTCCTGCATATGATCTGCAGATATGCATGCATACTGTATAATATGCTGAAATTATGTTCGGTTACATGGACAACTCAGTTGAAATATTTCGCTCTCAGCTATTTCCGCCAATAAAAGAATGCTACTGGGAACTTTTGTGCGACCCTATATATGATGGGAAAAATTTACACTCACCAAGTAATATGTTTTTTTTTTAAAATTAAACTTGAAATCGCACCACAGATGGAAATGCCCTTCCAGCAATAATTGTTGATAGACTTCAGTAGTTCAAATATTGTACATTTTCTTCTACAGCGAAATTCTCTTATGTGTCTTTGTACATGAACGATAGTTTCTATGCATACCATATTCTGTAGTATGAACCTTGTAGTACATTTCAATAATGTATATTAGTTTCACTGTGTTTAAAATAATGTAGTATCATTCAAATACATGCAAAAATTTTTCCCCCAAAGGCCGTACCGTATTACGGTACGGTCTTTGGGGGAAAATATTCCTTTATAAAATAGCAAAAATCCTTTTGAGCAGCCCTGAAAATGAAATAATAGACACTTCATTTTCTTTACCGAACGTGTCATGGTGAAGTCCACTAATAAATATCTGTTTCATGGCAATCCGGCCATATTTACGTGAGTTAGAACACGGACAGTTATATAGAAAAAACGAATTTATAAAAGATATTCTACTATGTTGATAATTATTTAAAAAAAAGAATTCGACAAAATACGGAAATAATACTGTATCACTATTTCCGTTTTTTTTTTTTTTTTTTTTTTTTTTTTTTTTTTTTTTATTATTATTATTATTATTATTATTATTTTTTTTTTTACAGAATATTTTTCTCGGATTCTATATATTCTATTTATAAATTATGACTATTGTATTTTAGAGCTTTAAAACAAATTTAACAGAGAATAGCACGCATAAAATAAAATTGTAGAAAATCATGTTTGTTTATTTTAGATTTTTTTTAATTAAAATTTTATTATTTTTTAGTTTAAAAAGAAATATAGTGGAAAGAGAGCAAAAACACGTGTTTATTATTCATGTAAATTTATTTTGCAACCATAAAAATGTATACTTCAAAAGTTACGTACCAAATTATAAAATTAAGTTCGGAACACAAAATCCATCGTTTCTGCATATAACACAGACAGAAGCGAATTCATGTGCAATTTACATATTAAACTATGTATTTCTGGGTTATCTGATAACATTATATACATTTAAGTCACTTAATGTGCTGTATGTTAAAGTTTGCTATTGGATTACTTTGTAATTATACCTAAAACAGTGGCTTTTATAAAAAACATTTCCTCTTTTTTTTTTTTTTTCCATTTCAAAAATATATAATTGTTGTACATTTGGATTTTTAGCAAAAACTGAAAAAAAAAATAGGTATAAAAATTTGATATTCCAAGAAAAATCCAGAGAAAAATCATTTAAATTGCGTATTTCATTAAAACTATTTAAAACATTTGATCACTTAATAAAAATATTACCAACTAGAAAGTTATTAATATTTAAATTTAAGAAATGTACTTGCACATATCATCTAAAATATTGTATTACAAAAAATTCATTCTGTGCATATTTTGACAATTTATTATATTCAATTCCTATTATTTTATTTTTATGGAAATAATCTCTTAATAATTATATACAAATTTTGACACAAATAAATGGAGCATACGTCCTTCCGAGATATATTTATTGTATTTATTCGTAGAACTGTTTAAAAAAAGTATTTTGCTGGATTTACAAAATATTATTCACTGCAAAAGAAACAAAGAATTATTAGGAGAAAAGTATGATTGATCTTCAATATTATTTCCACTATATTTAAATCAAAAAAAGTTTAAAACCTGTTTTGATTTTTAAAATCGTGCCTAATCTTTTACTTTCATACTTTGCATTATTTTGGAAAAAAAGTTTTTTGAGTTATGCCAGTTTTGAAACAATTGTTCGAAATGATGAAGAAATTGAAAAAAGATTCATAGTGCTAAAAATCTATGTCAAAAGTTAAAATTCCCTTAAAAATCCCCTAACAGTTATGAAAAATAATGCAGGAAGCATAGATTATAAATGATTTTCCAACACTGCCAGAAAACTTCAACGATACTTTTTTGTTAAATACGGTAAAAAAAGAGACCTAAATAAACATTTTAGAAAAAGTACAATACATATGAAAACGATATTTCAGCAATTACCATAATAGGAAAAATAGTCGAATTCCTTTGTGAAGATTTGTATTTAATTTACATATTTTGTATTTTTTAAATAATGTGCCAAAGCTCAGTTTAGTAAGAAAATCCATAGTAAATTCGCTTATAAACTTTTTTATCAAAATACTAAAAATATGTACTTGAATTCTATCTTAAAGCCCTGTATATTACCAACATATTTTTATATACTTCACATGCTAAGCAAAAAAATAATTCATTCTAAAGCATGGTCAAAACTACTGAGATCACACTTTCAGCTATTATCAAACCTAACCATGGATCGCCATTCACCACGTATGTCTTTTGTGTGGTCCCATATATATTTTTTGGTTATATTATACAAACATTTCTTAGTAAACTAAATATACTTTAATATGAAATTCCATTATTGCATTTAAAACCGCCTTTGAACCATGCATGCTTATATTCCGTAATGCACACACATTTTTTATGTGGCTCATTCCAACAAACTTAAAAAGTGCTTATGAATTTGGTTTGCCTGTCCTTTTGTTCCTCTGGCGGGGCAAACTTTCCATTTGTCCGTCGTTTGGTATAACATACCAAGCATTACGATTAATGGTCTATTTACAAGGACACTCAAAAGAATTCGATAACATTATTATATATGGGAAAAAATCATTAGGAGAGCATTTTAATGACATGACGCTTTTTCAAATGTATTGATATTGATATAAATCTTTGAATTTCATTAGAACGGATTAAAACAGAACATTCATAGCATTTTTTATTAGTTTGCAAGAAGGCACATAAGAAACTGTAGTAATCTCACAGAACAATCTTTGTGTAATAATGGCTGGAGAGTACATTTTAAAATTTGGCATGGCTTTGAAATTTAAATAGTTTTTTGCACATTATTCTTTATATATAAATTTTATACCTCATATACACAACTGCTCAAAAGTATTTGCATAGCATTCTCCTTATTAGAGGAAATTGTTGAAGAGAAATTTTCTGTTAAAATATCTGTATCTCTTAAATAAACTAAATTTTAGAGTTCATGTTGTTAATAGACAAATATATACAAATAGTATATACAAATCTCTATACCATATGCAGGACTGCTAAAACAAATCGAGTAATTTTCCGGTTGTAGATGGAATCAGACGAAATTTGGTTTGAAAGGCATAATACATTTCCATATAGTGAAATGAGACATAATATTTTAAATTTTTTTTTAGAGGTGCAGTTTTGTTACATTATTCTGAAAGTGTCGGAAAGAGCTTCATAATCTATGCTTGATGCATAAATTTTTCTTTGTTGTTAGTTATTATTTTGGCTCTTTTGTAAATTTATAAACACTTAATCATCTATAGTTTATGATGCATATCATTTTTAAATGTCTTTCAAGAGAAATCTGAAATGATAGAGATATTTATCTTAAATCCTCGAAATCCAATTATTTTTGGGAAAAACACTTAGAATGCAAATTACCTGAAGCTTTTGAACCTTTTAGTCCTCATCCTGAATAATTGCATTTCGAGCCGCAGAATAATTATTCATTTACATAAAAATTAAACATAGACAACTCTAGAAATGTCTGGGGGCTATACAGCTAATTCAGCATATTACAGGCTCAAACATAAATTAATGAAATTATTCAGGTATTAATTTTCAATAACTAGAAGTAAAAGTGTTAATTGGTCTACCAGAGATTTTCCACAAATTTCATTTCTGAGGTTAACACGATTTTCTGTTACATTTATTAAAGAGATAGAAGCTTTTGCGATAAAACATATTATTAGAATGTCATTAACGTCTTACATTTATTTGGAAATAATTGGAAATTATGAAGACTGAACGAGATAGAATTGATGGATTGGTGATTTGAGTATAGAGAAGAGTTTTTTGTAGAAAACTATTAAGAAAAAATGTTTAATAATATTGATAAAATACATACTTTGTTTAATAATCATAAAAGCATTATTCGATGTAATTTTTATTCGTATTTCTTTATGTTAACGAATATAATGTTAAAAAAAAGTATCAAGTCGTCAAAAATGACATTTGTGGAAAAAATACAAAGTTAGTCGATAAATTACAAATATAAGATGGTCGTGAAAAAAAAACTTCCCCGATATATGTATCCTTAGCGACCTAAACTCGCAAACAATAAAAAAGAAATTTCTGATTTAGTTCTTTGAAGATATGCGATCGCGATCATGATGATTTAAACTAATGGAGCTCTCAGGTTACGGATGCAGTGAAAGATTCTCAAAATTATTGAATGGCAGCGCCCTTTCTTTTCCTGTACAAATTCATCAGCGTAATGAAAAACCATAAATGATGTTGGAATGATGCATATATGACTAAAATCACCGGTGTAATATTGTGGCACTGAATCCTAATTATTTCCTATCTAATATAATATTCGGCACTATACAACAAATTACTACATTTTTATTTTCACTAGGTATAGCCTGTAAATTTTATCTATTTTATTGTAACTAAAAAAATGTATATTTTTTAAATCTTAATAAAGGCGACCGGGAGGGATACTCTGCTCTACAGACAAGGCTTCTTTGTCTGAGCAGTCCCTCTTAGGCATTTAAACACAACTCCAGAAATACATCTTACAATATTACCCAGTTCACAAATGAAAAAAAAAATCCGGTATTGTAAAATATGTCTTTTAAACACAGATTCGTTCCTTGCAATGGCTTTTTTTACAACTGTTTTGAGCCAACAATTTTCATTGTACGTATATCATTCCAACGCTATGTTAGTTTTTTCAATGCTATATGAATTTGCGCGTGAAAAAAATGGGTGTTGCCTTTCAAATATTTCGAACATTTTTCACTGTATCCGTAACCGCGAGACTTCTATTGTTTTAAATCATCACCCGATCTTGAGCGAATACCTCCAAATAAGAATTTCTAAAATTTCTTATAAATTCGGTTAACGGTTATGCCGTTGGCTGTTCATATATCGGGGAAGTTTTTTTAGGGCCACTATGTATAAAAATAATATTTTAATCAAACCATTGACTTTCTAATATACGTAGACGACACATCCCATTGTTATCTCCGCATGGTTTCGAATCCAACATCTTTGGCGAAAAGATGCTGTTTTTTGGCGGTGATCGCTTTATTGGCAACTTTCAGATTTCATTCTCGCAGTAAAATGAATGTAAACATAGAAGCGAAACTACAAGCTGGCGGGAGAAAAACCAGTTTGGCGCGCTAAATCTGCCCTCCGTCACGTGACGGAAGGCAGACATGTCGGCCTACGAAAAGGTTGCCATTGTGGAGTCTAAGTATCTTAGGTCATTGAATCAAACTTAAGGGATTGTCTTATCTAAACTTCTGTGACAATTCAAAGAGACGATGATACGCTGAAATGAATCAGATTCAAGGTTGACCCTTTGTTCTTCATTATTGACCTTTGAATATGGTCAACCACGTCTTTTCCAAAGAAGGCCAAAGTTACCTGTACGAAACTTGTTAAATCAATTTAATACTATTTACTGCATAGTGATACTAAAATCAGACACATTAATAATGTTCCAAGCTGTATGCGATACCGTAGTTCCATGTAAGAACTCATGTTTCATAATCGTGCGAATTTCCAACAGTTCAATTTTCAACAAAATTAATTTTTTTAAAGCTTTTTATATTTTTTACAACTTGCAATGATTTTTCTTACCAGGCAAGCTGTGTATTTTTTTTTTTCAAAGAGTAAAAAAAAAGAATAAAATAATATTAAGACAATATCAAGTTAATCAGATGTTGCAATTCCAAAACTTTCTTCTCTTTTCTACAGGTTAATGTTTCGAAATTCGCTATCTCAGGGGCAAAATGAAATGATAATCTATTCGAATCGTGAGAATTCCAATGGCATAAAATTCCATGCATCATTTCTTGAGATAGGACTATATCGAAAATCCGGAAAATGTAACATAAGGCGCAGCCTGTTGGCGATTTACACACACACACACAAAAAAAAAAAAAAAAAAAGAAAAAAATATCGATAATATATATATAAAGCCTGAATGCCTCAATCTGAAGTTTAGTAAAAAACCGTGAATGACTTTTTAAGATATAGCTAATGTGAAAATTGAGAATATTCACCATAGCAGCTCCGCCTATTGAACGATGGACACTAAAACGTAAACAAAACCAATTAATATCAAATATAAACTTATTCTGAAATTGAAAATCCATGCATTAACTCTTAAGATAGCAACTTTATAGAAATCGAAAAATAACACAGCATAGCAGAGTCACCTGTTAAGCGATTTACTCCAAAATGTAAACACCATCAATGTCAAGGACTAACGTAATATCAAATTTAACGGAAATATGTGCGTTAGATCTTCAAATAAAGTGAATGTGGAAATCGTAAAAAATACAGCATAGCAGCGACACATGTTGAATGATTTATATCGAAAACTCATCAGCATCAATTTATATCAGGGACTATCTGACTAATTCCGCACATTAATTTTTGACCTAGAGCGCTCACAAAATATTATGTCATATATAGACAGACAGAATCACGGATTCACAGACTCGCAAACGAACATTTTGAAAAAACATGTTTTTTGAAATCTGTAATCGCATGGATTAGCATTAGCATCAATACAGAATACACAATATGGCACGTACTACTAAATTGGGATACAACCCCTTACTTTTTTGCTTTATTTTGGTTAAAAAGCATTTTGAGGTTATTCAATTCGGCGATCACTTTCAGAATTTTCAAGCTATGTTTTTGAGAATTTAACAAAAGTTGCTCTATATTTATACATTTAGCTAACACAATATGCAAAAGAAATTTTGATAGTGATCACATATGGCAATGAAAAATTATTTAGCTCATTTTTCATATAATTTTTATTATTTTTTAATTCTGATTATAGAGTATTGTGTACAAAGTTGTTTGTCATATTTTCGGAGATGAATATTATTCTATATTAAGAACGTTGTAAATTACAAGCAAAAAACTTGGAAAATTTTGGGACTGTTTTTATAAAAACCATAATTTCTCTACGAGTACATATGCTATCCGCATAAATATGAACATAGTTTAATACAATAAGCCACTCAATCATAATCTACAGTTTAAATGCTGTTGCTACATTAGTTTTTACAGGATTATCCAAAAAGTATTCGTCTTTTTTTTTTAATTTGTTGATGGTCCTCTATGGAGTTTCGGTGAAAAATCTTCACGAAAATGTATGACCTATAGTATTATATTTACACACTTAGAGTTTCAGGAAAATTCCTCATGTATTTTTCTAGATATTTAACAAAATGTCTAAAATCGCAAGTGACCGGTCACCTTTGCCATATAATATATTTTTTCTCCTGTCTCTCCCACTCATTTGAATTTTCATGAAGCTTTTTTTTTTAATCTGATAAACATGATTTTTACCATGTCTTTTTCTCTCTTAAGCTTGTAAATTACTTTTTCAATTATTTCCCCTCTTGCTTTGTCGCTTTTCATCTCATTACGATTAAAAATATCTTTTATTTATTTTTTTGTTATTTTTTTATTTTTTTTTATTTATTTTATTTATTTTATTTTTTTATTTTTTTTATTTATTTTTTTATTTTATTTTATTTTTTTGTTTTTTTATTTTTTATTTATTTTTTATTTTTTGCTTTTCTTGTTTTAATTCATTTGTTAATTTACATATTTTATTTTGTAATTTTATATTTTCTCTATCACTTTGGCCAAAATTATCCCCTTCTTCGTGTGCTCCTCCGTGACTGAAATTTATCTTTAAGCTAGCTCTACCTGTGTAAGATCTATTCCAACACCCCCTATAATCAAAGCATCCGCAGAGAATTCCAGAAATGCCAATATGACTGCACCTGTAGTCCGAAGTTCCCCAGTAACTCTCCTCCCCCTTTATCGCTGACCTTCATTCTTTATTCACATTCACATTCACAGTAATAGCCAGTCAGTCAGTGCTAGTACTTCATGCCTCGCGTCACGCCATTTTCAATTCTGTGTTTGATCTAATTTGGATATTTTAAAGACTAAAAGTAAGTGTTATATTTGTTTCCTTATTTCATTGTTTTAACAAGGCTTTAAAGATAATTTCTGTTAAATATATATTTGTAAGATTAATGATTTCCAATTTATTTTTCAAACCAAATGTTTATTGCGACAGTGACTTTCAAAACATTTATTTGTACATTGCATTAATATTTTGTTTAAAATAATATCAATGAAAATAATATTTTTTGCTTCTCAACTGATTTTTTTTTTTTTTTTTTTTTTTTTTTTTTATCCTGTTGGTTTTAATTTTCAGTATTTCCTCACAGGATTTTGTTATTTTTGCATAGTATATATCTTCTATAAGAAAATTCCTGCCTTTGAGTAACTGTTTATTTATTTGTTTATTAATGATTTCCAATTTATTTTTCAAGCCAAATGTTTATTGCGACAGTGACTTTCAAAACATTTATTTGTACTTGCATTAGTATTTTGTTTAAAATAATATCAATGAAAATAATATTTTTTGCTTCTCAACTCATTTTTTTTATCCTGTTGGTTTTAATTTTCAGTATTTCCTCACAGGAATTGTTATTTTTGCATAGTATATATCTTCTATAAGAAAATTCCTGCCTTTGAGTAACTGTTTATTTATTTGTTTATTAATGATTTCCAATTTATTTTTCAAACCAAATGTTTATTGCGACAGTGACTTTCAAAACATTTATTTGTACATTGAATTAATATTTTGTTTAAAATAATATCAATGAAAATAATATTTTTTGCTTCTCAACTGATTTTTTTTTTTTTTTTTTTTTTTTTTTTTTTTTTATCCTGTTGGTTTTAATTTTCAGTATTTCCTCACAGGATTTTGTTATTTTTGCATAGTATATATCTTCTATAAGAAAATTCCTGCCTTTGAGTAACTGTTTATTTGTTTATTAATGATTTCCAATTTATTTTTCAAGCCAAATGTTTATTGCGACAGTGACTTTCAAAACATTTATTTGTACTTGCATTAGTATTTTGTTTAAAATAATATTAATAAAAATAATATTTTTTGCTTCTCAACTCATTTCTTTTATCCTGTTTGTTTTAATTTTCAGTATTTCCTCACAGGATTTTGTTATTTTTGCATAGTATATATCTTCTATAAGAAAATTCCTGCCTTTGAGTAACTGTTTATTTATTTGTTTATTAAATTTTTTCTAAACTCCAGTTTATTAATTTGCACCCGAATATACAAATTATATAATTTTACTCTTTACCAGTTTAAAATTATTTATTAGAGTAATCTGGACACGCTGTTTAAATCAATTCATAAAATATTCAGCGTTTGTTTATTGCTATTGTAGCATTCATAAAGTACATTAATTAGCATCAGTTCTTAAATTGCATTTGGCATTTTGATAATAATCTTTTTTTTTTTCCTTTCTATATGTACTTTAATTAAAAGTTATTTTTATGCAAATAGATTTTTTTCTTTAATACTAATAATAGTAATTTAAAAATAATTTATAAATTAATAAAGACCAGATACTTTAGTAATAATAATTTATAATAATAATTTAAAAATAACTTACAAATTGATAAGGAATAGATTTTTTTCAATGGTAATCATATATAATAATAATATTAATTTTTAAATAATTTATAGATTGATACTGAACGCATTTTTTTCTTTAATAATAATAGTAATTTAGAATAATAATAGAAATTTAAAAATAACTGAGAGATTGATAAAGAATAGATTTTTTTAATGGTAAACATTTATTTATAATAATAATAGTAATTTTAAAGTAATTTATAGATTGATACTGAACACATTTATTTTCTTTAATAATAATAGTAATTTTAAAATAATTTATAGTTTGATACTGAACACATTTTTTTTAATAATAATAATAATAATTTATAATAATAATAGGAATTTAAAAATATTTATAAATTAGTAAGGAACAGATTCGTTCTTTAATAATAATAATAATAATAATTTATAGTAGTAATAGTAATTTAAAAATAACTTTTAACATGATAATTTGTTGGACCTTTTTTCCCCTTGTGGCACCCGGTGATATTTAATATTAATAGAATTAAACAGTCTTACGAGGAAATACTGAGTAAAAAAATAATTAAAACTAGAAAGCAAGCATAGTACACTCTTTTTTTTTTTTTACTGAAAAACATTTTATATCTTACATATGTATAACAGAAATGATTACATAATAGTGATATTAAGACAATGACATAAGTAAATAAGATATAACACTTTGCATTCTGTCTTCAAATAATTCTCATCGAATAAGAAAAAAAAGTAAACAAATACAATACATGGGAGTGAGTGTGAAAAGTAGGGGGGGGGGATATTTGAAATGAAAAAACTCTTCTGACACAACATATTATTTAATACATTTTTTTTTTTTTTTTTTTTTTTTTTTTTTTTTTTTTTTTTTAAGTTAAGTCATCAAATTCCAGTCATATAAAAGAATTTACTTTCAGGATTATAAAGCTAATTTAAAATACAAATTTTAATGTATATTTTTTAGCAAAATTGATATACTGTTTTAATTCTAACCTTAAGTTTTTTGCTGCGTTCTTTTTTCTTTTCTTTCTTTCTTTCTTTACTTTTCTTTCTTTTTTTTCTCCAATGTTTCTTCATTTGATGCTTTAATATATATATATTTTTTTATATCCTTACACATTTAAAATAGTGTTATATTGATAATGTAAAAGAAATATTTTATTTCTAAATTAAATCACATCTATTTAGAAATCCAAAGAAAAACCTAATGTGGTTTTGCCTTTTTTTAAAATTTGTATTTGAAGTCCCTTTTAGTATATTTTTTAAACAATAAGTAAACCTCTTATTATCTTTCTTTTGTCAAAAGTGCGCACCCCCCCCCTTTTTTTAAATCGCTAAATTTATTTAACTCTATTGAAAAAACCTTATATTGTACATGGCTGTGTAAAAAAAAAATAATAATAATTTTATTTAAAAACCACAATTAAAACAAAAATTTTATTTAAATGAAAAAAAAAATAAAGGACATATAACAATGAAAATAATCTGGTTCAAGGAGGATAAATGCAAATCTAATGCAAAATAAAATTGAATAAAATAAGATTTTCTTTCTTATGTTAAAATTTTTAATATTAATTATTTTTAGTATGTAAATTACAACTTATATTTATCGGAGATGACAATTATTTACTTGATTACACATTAAAAAAAGAAAAAAAAATCAATACATTTTCAAGAAATCCGATTTTATTCGAATGTTTAATTTAATGAGAAAATAAACACTATTGCTAAAAATTTTGAAAATTACAAGAAATGCAACTTTAATGTGTGAGCTTGTGTAAATTCATATGATGGAAGTGGGAAGTCGGTCTTCGCGATCGGCCATTTTGAAACGGTGTGAAGGCCTTGACTATAGGGGGTGTTGTCTATTCACGCCCTTTCAATTTATTTGCAGCCTTGTACAGTTACAAACACGTGTTTATTTCGGGTGATATCGGTCTGTTAAAATTTCCAACTGGAAACGCATCCTTTCTGTTTTTATATTTATTTGTGCTAAAAACAAATTTTATTGGAAAAAAACTTATGTCTTACATAAATACATAAATTCGCAAATTGTTTTACTTCAAAGTTATCGATAAAATATCGTATAACATTTAAAAGTAATATTTTGAAACTTCCATTGAAATTAATCATTGTGCGCGCGGCAGCGCGCTACAATAATATGATTGAGCGATGGTGCACACGGATTTTTCAATTTTTCTTTTTGCAATAACTAACTAAATACTTATCCAATTTTGATGATTTTTTTTTTAAATGTTCGTCTGACCAAGACGCACAACATAGCACAAAAATTATTTTTTTTTATGGCATACTGTAGGTGTACTGTAGAGTATTCCGAAAATATGATAAAAATTTTGTGTCCCAGCACTTTTCTCGAAAACTACTAAAGATAAAAACTTAATTTTTTTTTAAACAAAAGACAAACTTTTTATCCCGAGGTAGTCATCGAGAAAACGTTATTTCGCTGGGCGGTTTTTCTGAAATTGCGTATTTTCCAAACTTGGTCATAAATGGGTATATCTAACGTTCTATTGCAGATAGAATGTTGCGGTAAAGTTTATTTTAAAGATTTTGCGATGCTAATTAATCCTGCAAAAATTCATAGCTTTACGTTAAACAGTTTTTTTACAAGATGAAATAAAAGAATGGCAGTCATCAATCTAAGGTACTTGTGATCATCGGAGAGAAAAACCAGTTACACCATTCGATTAAGCATAAAAAAATACAGAATGCTTTTTTTTCTCTTATTTTTAACTTAATTTTTTAACGAATTATGAATTTTTTTGAAATTTTTGACATGCTGATTTTTGTCATTTTTTAACACTAGAACGCCCGGATGGAGTTGATTCGACTCCAATCATGTAACTAAATTTCAATTCGAACCAGAAAAATTTTCGTGAAATAATTTAAATCTAATCCACGCAAATTTACGTTAAATAAATCAATTAAATAATTTTGAATAAAAATTCTGGTGAGAAATATTATTTTCAAACTTGAGTAGAATTTCCGGACGTTCTAGTGTTAATGAATCATTTACTGAATAATTATGCACGGTGTCTAGCCCTGGTGGCTGTCAAATTTGATTTTTAATTTTAAATTAGGCAATTTTTTGCACCATGCCAAATTTATATTTTATCCATTTTTTTCATTTATTTATATTTTGTTTTTAGCACAATGGCATCAATGGCAAAAATGCCTGGCATACCTGTCAAATATTGGGGCCCTGTACTTTAAAAAAGTGTATTTATTATAAGTATATACCGTATTTATTCTAATAGAATGCGCCCTCTAATAGAGCGCGTCTTCTAATAAAGTGAGCACCTTGGTGCTGATTGAAAAAATAAATATACGGAAACGATATAGTAGATAAGTAGAAAACGATTACTTAAATGCATTATCGAGGATTCTCATCGATCAAAATAGAGATATTCTATCAAAGCGATGGAGTGGCGATGCAGCAAAAGTTTCAAATTTTGAACAATGTACCACTCCTGTAAACTATAGCGCCAAGGATATGCACACTGTTAAAAATCTGCTGCATTTTGCTGCAACGCACTCCCCTGCTTGTATAGAAAACGGTTACTTGGCCGTGAAATGGCGCTTTTTCATTGGTTGGAATAGAGATATTATATACAAGTGGTGGAGGGCGTTGCAGCAAAATGCAGCAGATTTTTAACAGTGCACTGTTAAAAATTTGACCCATTTGTTGCAGAGTCACTCCGCAGCTTTTATAGAATGTCTCTTTTTGGCCAATGAGAATGCTCCATAACACAGTAAAGCAATAGTTTCCTATAAAAGCGGTGGAGTACGTTTTTAATAAGTCCGTAATAAATACGGATTAAGAAAAAAAAGAAGCATGGTTTTTGTATCAAACTTTACTCTTGCATAAAAAAAGTTCCTGTTTTTGGCAAAAATAATGGATATTTGAATGAAAAATCTATTCTTTGAAAGGATTTATTATTTTATTCACTTTAGTAAAAAACTTATATATATATATTTTTTTTTTTTTTTTTTTTTTTTTTTTTTGAAAACCACCGTAGAATTTTGGTATAGAAAAACCTGTTTAAATGTTTTTTTAATTTGTAATACCAGAGTATTAGAGTATGTAGCATTTTTTAATTTCAATACAAATAAGATTTTGTTTTCCATATATAAAATACAAAACAAGTTGTGCAGTATCCCTATGGAATATGGAAAAATAGAAGGACTAGTGAAAAATGCTCCAAGGAGCAGTGCAAAAGCAGAATATGATTTTAATTGAGCATTAAAAAGTAATGGACAAGTGCTTCTGTTAATTACTGAGCATGAGGAAGGATAAGGGATCCCTTCTTGGCTACAACTCACTTCAATGCCAACTTTGAAAAAATCATATTTGAGCTTTTTCCGTGAAAACAAATCAGTCGCAGTTACTATAAAAATGTATAGTGTAAAGACGTAACCAGTAAAGATGCAGCTTAATTAGACAAAAATGTAAAGGAAGGCGACATAATGCCAGATACCTAGTTCCTGCAGGTATCACATTCATGCACTGCCACCAAGCATACCCTAAGTGTATAATTGCACAGAAAATTGATTTGTAGTATAGTGCAGAGTGAACAGTGCAGTTAACATCAGAGATGTACTACATGCTATACGCCGTACACCTTCTGGACTTTTTAATAGAACACCATATACCCTCTGTTTTTCAAGAAAGCTTATAGTATACACATTCTAGAATATCCCTCTGCTTAGAGCATATATCTTATGTTATTTTTATGACTGCACCCCTGGTTAACATCTAAAGCACGGTGGAAAATTCTACTAAAGAACCGCAAATTTCTTTTGTATGGAAAAAGCGCAAATATGATTTTTTCAAAGTTGGCATTGAAGTGAGTTGTAGCCAAGAAGGGATCCCTTATCCTTCCTCATGCTCAGTAATTAACAGAAGCACTTGTCCATTACTTTTTAATGCTCAATTAAAATCATATTCTGCTTTTGCACTGCTCCTTGGAGCATTTTTCACTAGTTATAAGAATGTTTAACACAAATATGACATAGATAAATTAAAAACCTTTTTAATACAATAAATTCAAATTAATTTAGTACTTCCTTTTGGATGAAACCTAACACTGCAATTTATTTATGCCTTACTGCAATAAATACGCAAATTCTTTTGCTTCAAAGTTATGAAAAATCGCGTGTGTAACATTTAAAAGTAATATTCCGAAACTTCCGTTGAAATTAATAATGAGAATGTTTAACACATATTTGACATAGATAAATTAAAAAGGTTTCTATTGGATGAAATTCAAATTCATTTAGTATTCCCTTTTGGATGAAACCTAATACTGCAATTTATTTATGTCTCAAGCATCTTAAAACAGTACCTATTAATATGGAAATTAGAGACATTTAATCTATTTTTACGGAAGTGTAGCGCATTAATCCTATACAAGAATACGCATCTCCTGGGATAAATTAGTGCAGTGTACTGAAATCAAGTCCTGAATATTAAAATTCAGAATTTTTATTTCTTGGATGAATAGAATGTTGGCACGGTAGTTCAATAAATATTAAAAACTATTTATTTAGCTAAACCTTCTTCTTCGAATACATTTGCAAAAGATATAGTTTTCAGCATTAAAATCGTTTAAAGTATCAATCTTATTAAAAAAAGAATAAATTTAAAGCATGGCACGAGATTGCTATCCTTTTTTCAATTCCGGCGCGGCTTTTCCCATGTTATCCTCTTCTCTCCTTGGTTCTAACCGTTTTGTCGAATTTTCTTTGTGATACTCGAACTTAAATAAAATTTCGATTCCAGAATGATATGTTTCGAAGTCAAAGATTCAAACTACTGGAAATAAAACAAAAATTTTACTTTTTACTCATTGATACTCGGTGATGATGAAGTAATTCTAATACAGCACCTCCCGTTGAACCAGATATTTACTAGACTTTTTCCCATATTTGCATGCGTTTCCACAAATTTTCTTCAAAACTTAATAAGCGTCCAAGAGCCTAGTGCACAAAAGGTACCGATTACAAGAAAAAAAAACTTTATTTTATGGAAGAATAGTAATTGGAGAATCTAATGATCCATGTCTGCCAGAAATGAAGTGGTGCATAAGCGAAAAATTAATACCACAAGTGGTTTATTCGTAGGTTTATCATTGTATTTGCCGTACAATCATTTCATACCTTTGATTTTGATTTGCTCGATACCTTAGATTTTTTTTCTGTAGGCTGTTGGACTACAATTGTGTAAAAAAAATATCCTCCAATCAAATAGCTCGTAATTCCAGTCCTGCAGATCTCATGGAGGAAAGAGATACATACGGCGCGTCCGGCAGAGTTACCGGCTACGTACAGGAAAAAGGATCGATTAGTTACCAAAGTGTTCAGTTCTGACAACCGATACATAACTAACGTCATTTAGCTGAAATAGCCCAATGTAATGGTAAGGGACTATACTAACCGAGAAAAAAATCTCGGTTAGTTGGGTCACATGATCGGTTACATGAACATTTATGACAACAATAAAATAATAATTACAGTAACGTATACTATTATTTTAATAGAATCAAACTGATTGGTAAAGATATCATATGAATTGAATATTTTTAACTGAGCGCAAAATTTCTCAGGCCGGGAACCGAACCCAAATTCTTGGCTTACAAGGTCAATGCTTTACCGTTTAATTTAACTGGGCACGACAGCCGGAGAATATTTTTCTCGCTCAAACAACCTTATTGGACATAACATCTGATCTATCATTTAGAGAACTCAACAGATTAAACCGCGATACTTATTTACAGACAGATAGAGTGACGAGATGCTCTTTTTGTATAGCTTCATTGGTGCATTCGAGTATCACATGACTCCAGCAGTCTGTAAAAAATCATACGTTAATGCACCACGGTAGCCTTTTTTTGTTAGCTTTGAACTATCCTTCCTCGTCTTATTCTCGTAAATAGTTTAATATGTGATCAGATGGGATCTAAATTTCGTTTCATACAACGCTTTCAAGGCAGCTTACAATAGAGTGATTCGACATTGGTTATTGCGATATACGGGATATAAAATTTGATTTTTTGGGATGAAACTGAACAAAAGCGAATTTCCAAAAATATTTCCAAGCCTGTCAAATGCCACTATTGACAAAATGATTTTTATCTCACTCGTGGAACAAGATATCTGTTTCGTAATTCCATAGTCTCGCTCATGTAATAGAACTTGTCTAGGAGTATAAGTGAGCATCGCCAAGTTCTGGAATGGAGGTTTGACACATTTTGGAGAAATAAGTCTTTCTATGCACAATCTGAGCATTGTATGTCGCAAGTCTTACATAGAAGCACTCTAGTTCACAAGAACTAGCAGTCTCATCTTGAAGGCCCTAACTATTCGATCGAGAAATCCAATCTATGGTCCAATCTTAGAAATCCAATTTACGGCCAGCCTGTGATGCAGCGTCATCTCTATTAGCGTGTCGTAGTAATATTATACTAGTACTCACCATCTACCAAACCTAGAATACCGCGTCCAGACTTTTAAATGGAATTCATGATATTATATGATTGGAAATTATCAAGGAGACGGCCAATCAGGATTAAAAGTTAACACCATTTGAGCGTTCGACAGAGATTTTTGGTATAACTCGGAGTCGAAGTTGTTGGTGAATACAAGCGTAAGTTTTCGTTAGTCTAAAATTCATCATGACTAAACAACAAATTTATATTTACCAATCCCCTTCCTTTGTGAAGTACTTGGGTCTTCTATTTGCTCTTAGCTCCACGTCAGACAGGTACCCCTATTTTGTACATAATATAAATATTTTTATTGCTTCTTTTGCTTTATTTTACAGATTTATTAAGTAATTTCATTGTAATTATCAGCATATGCCCTTCTCTTAATAATTTCCTACTCAAAAATTCAAAAATTATGAAGTATTACATGAGTGTGAAATATTGAATATGTGTATTTTTGAAAAAGAACTATTGCTTGCAGGTAAAATAATAAATTCAAAAAACAAATCATCTAAAGAGCATCGAAAACTCCTTAATCCAAATTTGATCAGGTGTTAAAAAAAATCTTTTTTTTTTTTTTTTTTTTTTTTTTTTTTGTTAAAAAACAATGGTTTAGTTTCACTTTTAACATTACAGAGCTTCTTATGTGTATATCAGGAAAACAGCTAAAAACATTGTTATGACATCATTATATTTTTTCATATTTAAATGTCTTCTTTAAAATAAAATAGTAATTCCTCTTCTTTTAAGATAGTTATTGGTTTCTTATGCCATTATGTAGCATGCAATGGCCTTGTCTTCCGTTCTCTCACAATTACACAGGTGGAAATTTATGATAAACATTTTGTAAAAAGTAATGATGCAGACAGTGAAATGAATGAATGCTTAACCGTAATGCAGTATTAAAACAAAATTGATTTCACAAATATTTTATGAGTATTTGAAAGCAATATACGCTTCAATACAAACAATGATGGTCAAATATGGAAGAAAGCTCGTAGTATTTACCTTTCATAAAGGCAGATATATTTGCTTCAATACAAACAATGATGGTCAAATATGGATGAAAGTTCAAAGTATTTACCTTTCATAAAGGCAGATTTAAAAGTTACTTTCCTTTCCATAAATCAAAGAGAAGTGTCATGCTTCAATTTTCACGTCATAACTTTAACACTTAAATATCTTAAATTTATTTAATAGAGCAAAAAATGAATTCAACAGTAAAAGTTACATAGTAAAAATGCATTTATTGCCGGGTGCTCTGTCATAAAATATGAAGTATAACTGTTAAAATTGCAACAAATAAACGCTCCATTAGAAGTGTTGTCGACTTTTTTATTATTATTATTTATAAAAAGGAATGTGTTCTTAGCTTTAAAATAACAAGGTGAAATCCGTCGAAATTCGACCGAAGAAGATCTTTGAAAAAAACTGTTTTATTTATTTATAATAAATCTACAAAATAAATTACAGTGAAATTTGCATCTTATATTGGTCAGTCTAACTTTCAAGCAAATATTATTTCAAACTAAAATTAACAAAATACTATAAAACTCAATTATTCAAATTATTATAAGAAATAAAACCGAAATTCACATTTCTATTTCTTTTTCTTAATTTTGAGAGAAAATAAAGTGATTCTGTTCCCACAATTGCAAAATTGGTACTAAAAATTATAAAAAAAATTAATGTATCAAAAATAAATCGAGATGCAGCTTTGAAACAAATTGCATTTAAAAGTAATTTTTTCTCTCTATACGACGATGTAAAAATTTTAAATGTACGATGTTTAAAAGTGTAAACTTTGCAGTACCTAAAATTGAAAAACAGAAATTGCATGGAAAAGTGTTGTGCATATTATTATTATTATTATTTTAATTTTAAGAGAAAACGGAGTGATTCTATTGCCACAATTACAAAATTGGTGCTAAAAACTGTAAAAATATTAATATCATAAAAATAAATACAAATTTCAAACAAATTGCAAAATTTGCAATTTTAAAATTTGCAATTTTAAAAGTAATTTTTTTTTCTCTATACGACAGTGTAAAAATTTAAAATATGAGATCTTTAAAAGTTTAAAATTTAAAAATTTAGAAAATTGCAGAGAGGAAGTTGCAGGGGAAAGGGTTGCCTTTCGCAAAATGACATATGCGTTACGCACAGATACGTTTGGCCTTTATAATTTCGATGTACAATATTTAGTGATTGACAGAAATCAAACGAAAGAATTATAGAATTATGCGTTACTAATGATAATTTTCTAAATAAATAATATTATTTTCTTCGGCATTTTGTATAATTTTCTCGATACATGTACCAGTTAATTTTATTTTATTTTATTTTATTTTTATTTTTTTTTTTTTTTCAAGCGAGAAATAAAATTTCTTTCTAAATCATAGTCTATTAAAAATGTACTTATTCGAGAAATGTGAAATATAATGAAAGACGATAAATAGCTTGTATTTAATATTTGATCACTAACTAAAAATGGAATAGAAAAACAGTTTCATTAAAAAGAAAAGTTACAAGTTTAGTTTAGCAAAAAAAATGAATAAAAATTAAATAACCCTAAAGAATAAGGACTACAAAAGAGGTGGATGAATAAAATCAATGAAACTATTAAAAATGGGGATTTAATATTTAATAAGGAATAAAAGGTAACAGAGTTAACATGATAGAAATTTTGTCGAAAAATTACAGAAGATTAAATGCAGGTTTTTTTTTAGCAGAAATCACACCTAAAATTTATTGTTTATTTTCATTTTATTTATTTATTTACTTATTTATTTTGCGTTTACTATAAAGGAAATAATTTTTATTGAAGCTTATTGTTTATGAAGCATCGAATGAAGATTCTTACTAGACATATATAGCATTATGTCATTTTTTACGTTATTAGTTACATTAGTAACTTCCCCTTTTTTTCATGTTTTGCAGGATTCTCTTGATAAGAAAAATTTAATAAACATTGGCTCTTATAACTTTTCCTTAGCGGTCTTATTTTTTCTTCTGTACTAAAATAAACTTATTTGTTGTATCAAATAATAAGTGCAAGTTTTATGCGTTGCCGTCAATTGCAAATATATGTTCACTATGTAATAAAACGGAGAAACTTAAGGGAGACCCGAACCCCATTTTCAGCCAAAAATCATCAAAAGTTCAAAAAAAAATTTCGCATAAAACGATAAAATACATATTTGCGAATATCCATGCAAAATTTTAGAACTCGGGGACACTTCGAACAGGTAGCAAATGAGTTTTTTTTAACTGTAGTCACTGCAGTTTAAAGGACAAGCGGCCATTTAAAATGTGTTTTCCTGAAAATGACTTTTTCCATATTTTGCCTAAGTTCAAAGTACTAAGGTTCAGTGGTAAAATGGTTTAGAAACAAACTGTTTATATTTTTAGAATCTTAAAACAATTTGCAACAAAAGTAAGGAAAGATATTGTTTTTAACTATTTCTGAAAATTTTACATAAATTGGTAAACATGAAAATTATAACGAATTTAAGGAAATTTACCATGCGTAATTTCTTTCTTTTTTTTAGCTGATTAAATTAGAAAATTAAAAATATCTCTCCCTAGGTCGTTTCCATATTCTATAACACTATTTAAGAAATTTTAGTAATACCAAAATATTGAAAATTGTATAAGGAGTAGTAATTTTAAAAAGTGTATTTTTCCACACAAAAAAAATCATAAAAATCGACATAAAAAATATACTTTTTAATAAAAAGTGAATTTTTTTGCCAATTATTCCTTACAAAAAGATTCTTAAATAGTACACCAAAATTCATTACTTTAAAATCAATAATAAAAATTTTGGGTTTTTTCTTACGGGTCTCCCTTAAACGTCCAATCTGATAAATGTAACAAATAAAACAGTAATCGTATGAATAAATAAACATAATGTGCTGAAGTTTCATTAAAATATTTCTAATTCTTAATGAGATGTCTTTTCCTACCAATTAAAAATGTAGAAATAACATTCTGATTCTTTAATATTTTAATAAAAGTAAAAAAAAAATAATTCATCTTTTTAAAACTGTTCAGTGTATTTTCTAGAGATTTATCTGATTCTTTTACGAAAAAATATTATCCTGAAAATAATCTCGTAAATAACTACATGCTATTAAACAAACAAAAACATTTTTCAGAAATATCTTCAATGGTAATATCTTTCTTGAAACTTTTACTAATGTTATTTTTTGAAGAAAACAAATTAAAATATTATGAAAAACGAATTTCTTTTCTTGGAATAAACATTAACGATTATTTTTGCTACATTTTAATCCGAAGAAGTTTAATAACTGCTTTAATTTCAAAATAATTTTTATCCCAAAATCTTATTTAACTTTTCTTATTTTATAACGATATCCTATTTAATTACATATTTTTACGAATAATATCCTAGTGTTTTTTATTTGTTTGTATGTTTCTGGACCAAATACTTATTGATTAACAAAAAAAAAATATATATTTTCATTAAGTAAGGCAAATTGAAAAGTGATTTTTAGCGAAAGATGTAAGTAATCAAACAACTTCATTTACAATTTCACAAAATAAAATATGTATATATATATATATATATATACACTATATTGCCATTGATTATTGGACACTTGCGATTTTAGACATTTTACTAAATATCTAGAAAAATACATGAGGAATCATCTCGAAACTCTTAATGTATAAATATAATTGTATACGCCATACATCGCCGTGAAGATTTTTTACCGAAACTCTTATAGGGGACCGTCAACAAATTAAAAAAGATTGAATATCTTTTGAATAACCCTGTCAAAACTAATGTAGCAAAAGTGCTCAAACTCTAGATTATGATTGAATGCCTTATTGTAATACACTGTGTTCATTTTTATGCAAATAGCATGCAAACTCGCAGAGTAATTAAGGTTTTTATAAAAATGGTCCCAAATTTTTCCAAGTTTTTTCCTTATAATTTTCAGAGTTCTTAATATAAATAAAATAATATTTTTTTCAGAAAATAGGACAAACAACATTGCAGACAGTACTCTGTAATCAGAATTAAAAAATAATAAAAATTGTATGAAAAATGAATAGGTTTACTAAATAATTTTTTACTGCGCATGCGTCAAAGATATCAAAATTTCATTTGCATATTATGTTAGTTAAATGCATAGAGCAACTTTTGTAAAAGTCTCAAAATCATAGCTTGAAAATTCTGAAAGTAATCGTCTATAGAAAAAGGACAAAATCCGGTGTTTCCAAAATGAAGCAAAAAAATGAGGGATTTTATCCAAATGTAGTAGTACATCCCGTATTGTGTGTTCTATATTGACACTAATCAATGAATATATGGATACAACCCCTCTTGTTTTTGCTTCATTTTGAGAATAACGGATTTTCAACTAATTCAATTGACGATTATTTTCAGAATTTTCAATTTATGATTTTGTGACTTTCACAAAAGTTGCTCTATACATTTAACTAACATAATATGCAAATGAAATTTTGATATCGTTGACGCATGCGCAGTAAAAAATTATTTAGTAAACCTACTCATTTTGTACAAAATTTTCATTATTTTTTAATTCTGATTACAAGGTACTGTGTGCAATGGCGTTTTTCATATTTTCTGAAAAAAATATTATTTTATATTAAGAACTCTGAAAATTATAAGGAAAAAACTTGGAAAAATTTGGGACCATTTTTATAAAAACCTTAATTACTCTGCGAGTATGCATGCTATTTGCATAAAAATGAACAAGGCGTATTACAATAAGGCATTTAATCATAATCTAGAGTTTGAGCGCTTTTGCTACATTAGTTTTGACAGGATTATTCAAAAGATATTCATTCTTTTTTAATTTGTTGACGGTCCCCTATGGAGTTTCGCTAAAAAATATTCATGGCGATGTATGGCGAATACTATTATATTTATACACTAAGAGTTTCGAGATGATTCCTCATATATTTTTCTAGATATTTAGTAAAATAATTATTAATTTAAAATGTTTTTTTATTATGATTCCTAGTCATTTCAAATTTTAAGAAAATCGGATATATTGTTTAATAATAGGGACAATCATAAGCATTCACTTATAATACGGTAATGGGAAAAAAATTTCAAGTGCATTTTGATGCTGTTAAACTCTTTCGAATACAGTAGAACTGATATGCATGTATGTAACATATGATAAAAGTACATAGTGCCCAATTTGTAATTCAAAAATATTTATTATTAATTTGCAGAGCCACACAAAAGTATTCCATTACATAACGGTATAGGGGGAAATACTGTTTGGGGCGCGTTTTAATATTATTAAACTACTAGCAGCCTTCGCCCGCTACGCTGGTCAGTTTCTCTAAAGAAACTTTGAATCACACGAAATTTTTATATCATAGTAATTTTTAGTTTTATATCGTACTTTAGACTTTCTGTCATCGGAGAAAAATCAGTCATCTAAACGGAAAGTTCAATGTTAGTCACCAATGAAAGAAGTAGCGATCAACATGTTAACAATTTTAATCACATAAAAATTCATTCAGCGGAACTTTTAAAATATAGCCAAGCTTTTGTAATTGGGTTCATCTGATGAAAAACATCACCTAAGTATTTAACTAAACAATGTAGAATGCTATCTTTCATTTGTTACAAAATTTCTGAAAAATTGTAAATGTAAAATCCTTAAAAATCTATCTTGTAGAACTTAAATTATAAGCGGCCGCAATGAAATTTCACTTTGCGTTTTATATATATTGAGATAATTAAACATAGTTTACATAAACATGTTAACATGATTATAGAACTCTCTTTCAAAATTATAGGTTCAATAGATTTTTTTGTGATGTGATTAATACGAAATCCAGACTTTCTTTTATATATATAGATAAGGATTGAAAATTTCAGGTTTTTGCGCCGAAGACACCGCCAAATCAGGAAAATGTGAAGTATCTCGCGAACTACTGAACTTAAAAGAATGTGCTTAGTACCATTCGATTCAGCATGAAAAAATACACTAAAATATGTTATCAGTCTAAAAATAATTATAAAAGCCGATTTTTAAGGAATTTTTTTAAAGTTCGTTCCTTTTTTTAACTCCCTTAGGGGGGGAATTTTCGAAAATCCCTTCTTAGCGGCACTCGATGTTATCAGAAGTATTTTTACCCCAATCTCGAAGATTTTAGGTTCGGCAGATTTTTTTGTGCGGTGATTAATACGAAATACAGACTTTCTTTTATATACAGGGTGTCCGAAAAGTCTGGAAACGGTCGAATGACTCGAGAAATACATATGAGATTGAAAAACGTAAATATACGTGTTAAATATTTTTAAATAAGCTACTCAGTGATACCAAATTTGATCTTCGTAACCGACCCCCTGGGGGTCAGAGGGGGTCCAACTTTGAAATCTTAAATTATAACCCCCATTTTTTATTGCAGATTCGGATTCTACGGACAGAAATACGTAACTTTTGTATTTGATGTTTATTTTGAATCCTCGTTTATCACGGTGTAATTGAGCATATTAAATCGATACATATTTCGTCTTTTCCAACGGGATTTTCCCTAATCGAAACTAATTGGGGAGAATTTATGACATCAAATTCCTCGTCTTTTGCAATAATAGCGTTTCCTGAAAATCACCCGTGCCGATTATTTCGGTAGTGCTACACAGTTAAAAATTTGATCCATTTGCTGTAGCGTCACTCCACAGCTTTTATAGTATCTCTTTCATGACCAATGAGAATGTTCCATAACACAGTAAAGTACACTGTAAAAAAATTGACCCTTTTGCTGCATCGTCACTCCACCGCTAACGATTACTTTACTGTGTTATGGAGCATTCTCATTGGTTACAAAAGAGATATTCTATAATAGCTGTGGAGTGACGCTGCAGCAAATGGGTCAAATTTTTAGCAGTGTAGCACTATTGAAATAATCGCCACGGGTGATTTTCAGGAAACGCTATTCCTACAAAAGACGAGGAATTTGACGTCAAAAATTCTGCCCAATCAGTTTCGATTAGGGAAAATCCCGTTGGAAAAGCGGGAATATGTATCGATTTAATATGCTCGATTACACCGTGATAAACGAAGATTTGAAATAAACATCAAATACAAAAGTTACGTATTTTTGTCCGTAGAATCCGAATCTGCAATAAAAAATGGGGGTTATAATTTAAGATTTCAAAGTTGGACCCCCTCTGACCCCCAGGGGGTCGGTTTCGAAGGTCAAATTTGGTATCACTGAGTAGCTTATTTAAAAATATTTAACACGTATATTTACGTTTTTCAATCTCATATGTATTTCTCGAGTTATTCGGCCGTTTCCAGACTTTTCGGACACCCTGTATATAGATTTTACATTCATGAAATTGATATACGTTGCCGAGGTTTAATACAAGTTAATTCCAGCATAATAAAAAGCAAATAGTATTTACAGGGACACAAAAAAGCTTTCAGTCACTATATTTTATTCAAATTACTGTAAACTATTACACCAAGATCTGAATATTTTTAAAACTTTGTTATAGTACGAACACTTGACCTGCAATTCCAACTTCTTTATAGAACATATTTATGCAGATTATAAGCAAGTTATTACCACAAACGTAAATTGATAAAACAATATTTAGACGTATCTTCAGATAAACTATGTTTTAAAAAAAAAATTATTAATTTTTATGATTTTGTATTTTTAAAAGAATTTATCTTACTTTATGAAAATTCCTTTTTTAATTTATTAGATATCACATAGGAAAAGCTTTTATTTATAAAAAAAATTCTATCCATTATTAATCATAATTGAATTCATCATCCGACCAGTTTTCTTATCATCTTTATGTCAATCAAATGATAATAGAATTGTGAGAAAAAAATTCGTGGAGTAGAAGGTTTGAGTAAGTTTCATGAGAAAAATCATTTTTTTACACTAACATGCACCACCCTCCTTCCAAAAATAAGATATTAAGGTTACGGAAACAGTGTATTTTATTCTCCATTATATATTTTAATCCATCAATTTCATTATAAATCATTAAATAGCAGTTGTAAGATTAACAACAAGGAAAAAACATGCGTGAAGCATAGATTATGAAGCAATTTCCAACAGTCTCAAAATACTTTAACGAGACTTTGACGTTTGATAATTTAAAAAGATATACGAGAGGGAAAAAAAATAAGAAAACACGTAAGACATACCGTAGGAGTACCGTTAACAGCAGGAAATGTACTTTTACTCTTTTGTGCATTTCTGTATATGATTTATACAATTGCTCTTATTTTATGCTAAAATTTAATATAAGAAAACGAATAAAATTGTTTAAAATTCAACTCAGCGAATTCCACGGAAATATACATGAATTATTACCCTTTATGCATATTGAAAATGCTGTAAATAGTATATTCCGCAGTAATCATCTTCTAGAACACATTAAAAATATACATAAACTTTACTATGTTAAAAATACTGTAACATCTTTAAAATATACAACAAATTACTTTAACCTAAAGATCGCAATTTAATAAAATGATTTTGAGTTCACTTGTAAATGAACAATTATACAGCCATATACTTCATTTTTAATACCTAATAATACAGGGTAAATCTACATAGATCAATGATATGGCTATCCGAATATACTTACGTGATTTTGAGCTCGGACAGACAGCTGGACAGACAGACAGATATTTAAACCCAATTTATAAACATTTTTCAACTCTGTGATTGCAGATTCACAATCTATCAACCGATGTTCGTTTGATAATGTGTTCCAATCGACTGAAGAGTGAATATACCTTTCACTGAGATGTAGATTGTTTTGCTGATCGATTGCTGCTACAATTTTACATACATAACAAACGATAGACTCTTTAAAGTAAACTTTTAATTTTTATTTATTTATTTTTATTTCTATTTTTATTTTTATTTTTATTTTTATTTTTTATTTATTTATTTATTTTTTGTAAAGGTATATTATTCTTATTTTATGTTGCTAAACTTCTTAAAAAATTATATAATCAAGAGACATTTTTGTTTTTAAAACAGACAAATGCTAGAAATAGCCACTTTTTTCGGCTCAGCAAAAGCACAAGAGTCTTAGTTATAATTACATGCGACAAATTTTGTATCACATGTAGGGATTCTTTTGAAATATTACACTCTACCTCTGATTCCATTTTTTATTTTTCCGTCTAGCTTAAAAGCCCTAAAAAATATTTCCCCACATTATCATTTAAAAACTATGAAATAAAATAAGATACGTCAATCTATCAGCACTGTTATTGATTTATTTACTAGCAGTCTTTACGCTGGTCAATTTTCTAAAGAAACCTTGAATCAAACGTAATATATTAGTCAATTTGATCATGAGTTTTTATAGCAATGGACATTTACGTGGAATGTCCAACAGAATTGGTAAAACTGTATGAAAATCTGTACGCTATTATCTTTTATTCTGTTATACAAAATTTAAGCTGATAAGACCAACTTTCGTATTCATCATTTACTGTGGATTCGGTAAGGAATGATAAAACGACATGTAATATACTTAAAGCATAGATGAAAAATTATCAATACAATTCTCCCAGAATCCGTTAATTTGTCTTATTGAAAAAGCTAATCGTTCATAATAATAATTGGGTTCGTCTTATTCTAGTATTTTCACCCATAATTTTATAATCAAGCAATCTGTCGATCAAGAAACACCAAGCAAATCATATGGGTTTTATACTAAAACATTCACTGAAAAATTAGCTAAACGATCCAGTTCCATCAGAATCTTTTAAACTGGAAAATGTATGGAAACCTTCTCTAAAAACTATCTAACTAACAGTTTAAATTTTATAAAGATTCATTCAGCAAGATCCTTTAAAAAAGTCAGTCTTTCGAAATTCAATACATCTGATTAAGAACATTCCTTATAATTATTTCGCGGCGTAGAACCAGGATGTAGTGGAGGGTATAGTAGGTATATATAGTGGAGGGTTATGTACTCTTGAGATATTTTATTAAAAGATCCTTATTTCCTCTATTTCTCAAATAAAGCATTAGCGTATAGCAGCCATGAATGTGCATGAGGTCAGCCTACACCCTCTGCATTTACCGTATATTCTCTGCTTTTTTTACGACTACAACACTGCGTAGAACATTATGTTTTATACTAACATATTTTCTAAAAAATTGTCTAAATATGTAAGAATATATATATATATATATATATATATATATATATATATTGAAATACACTGGTGTCCAAAAGTTAAGCATAATTGGTAATTAAGTAAGTAATGAAAGAAATATACAGGGTAACTAACATAATATGCAAATGAAAGTTTGATATCGTTGACGCATGCGCAATGAAAAATTATTTACTAAACATACTCATTTTTCATACAATTTTTATTATTTTTAAATTCTGATGACAGGGTATTGTGTACAATGATGTTTGTCATATTTTAAGAAAAGAACATTATTTTATATTAAGAACTCTGCAAATTATAAGCAAAAAACTTAGGACTGTTTTTATAAAAAACCTAATTTCTCTACGAGTATACATGCTATCCTTATAAAAATAAACACAGTACATTACAATAAGCCACTTAATCATAATGTGCAGTTTGAACGCTTTTGCTACATTAGTTTTGACAGCGTTATCCAAAAGGTCTTCGTTCTTTTTCAATTTGTTGACGGTCCCCTGTTCGATTTCGGGGAAAACTCTTCGCGAAAATATATGACGCCTACTATTTTGTTTACACACCTGGAGTTTCACTACATTTCGATTTATATTTCTTTCATTACTTACTCAACTATCAATTATGCTTAACTTTTGGACACCAGTGTAGTTAACGCATAATTGTGCATAATCGCGTTAATCTGATTATATAACTTTCAGGAATGTAGGGGAAGGTATACTTTGCATCACTTCTCGTTATTTTAGAAAAATCTGTAAAATTTAAATAAACATATGTACACTATAATATATACCCTCTGTCTGTAACGTATATCCTCCAATATTCTTTACTATATCACTGAGAACTTTTGATTATAGCTCTGTAACTATACAATTTAGAATGATATGATAAATGTTGAAAAAAATCCCTTAAATACTATCTAATTAACTGTAAAACTGTCGTTAAAGTCCATTCAGTAGAACTAGAAATCTTTCATAATCGAGTTCACCTAATTTTAGAACCGCCGTAGCTATTGCTAAACAACTTTCACGATTGCTTTTACATTAAAAAATGTGTAAATCAAATTTACTACCTAACAGTGTAAATTCTGATAAAACAAATTCTGTTCAGTGGAATCTAAGTTATAATCAATCGAAATGAAATAAAATTTTGTGTTTTACATGTAAAGAAAATAATGCGTGAATACGTAAGTGGTGCTAGTTGCGATTTCAAAAGCGTTATTAGCGATATCTGCGCACGGCTAACATAAAAGTATAATTTTTTCTTCTTTCCCAAGAGTAAACAACAAATCACTAAATTTAAATTTCAACCTTTGAAAATTAAAACTTTTTCTAAGCCCTACAAACACTGTTTATATATTTAAATTAAATGTTTTTGTTTTACAATATATTTTTATTTCTCATACTACTTTTTTTTCTTTGAATTTGAAATAAAATCAATAACTGTTTTGACATTTTTTCGTTGTTCAAACACCATTGCCGCCAAGCGTAATAGTTGACGCAAAATGAAATGAAACATTTGTGAAAGAAAAAAAAAAGCATGGAGTACATAATACACATTGCAGTCTCACATTGTAGTACACATATTATTTTTTCAATAAAGATATTCATGGACAGACAATTCAATTTTGAATAAAACATTTTTTATGCATAATTCCTAAATTCTGAAATAATTTTATTGCGATTTCCTCATCATCAGAAAACTACCATATGGTAAAATCCTTGTCAGTAACAGTAATAAATGAAAGTTATAGTTTTTAATAAAAAAAATTCTATTCAAAAATGAACAAATTAAAAAGTTTTGCGTCTTTACGATTGAATAATAATAAAAATGTTCACGTTCAAAAAATAGCAAATATAATGTTTGGCACTCTTTGCAATAAAAATCTTTTGAACGTTTAGAATTAAAATAAATGGTGCTATAGCATATTTGGCACGGAGTTGGTAAAACAGAAAAAAGTATAAAAGTTTTTTCTTAGTTTTATTTTTTTGAGGCGTTTATCTGATTTGTGTTTTATGAGCCCTATCTGACAAAACTGTTGTAATTTATCACCCAACAGAATTGATTAAAAATATTCAATTTGAGTTTTTTTCTTTATATTGCTATAATAATATATGTTTAGAAATTATCACTTCAAAATTTGAGATTTTAATGCCAAAGATATTACCAAATTAGAAAAATATGAAATATCCCATGAACTATTATACCTGAAAGAATTTGGTTAATACCATTCAATTCAGCATACATAAACACACTAAAACATGTTATTAATTAAAAAATAACTATAAAATCAAATTTTTAAGGAATTTTTTTTAACTTTTCAAAATTTTCGAAAATCGATTCTTGGCGGCAGTCAATGTCATAAGAAATAAATTTTACCCCAATTTTTTTCACGATTTTAACTTAAGCATGTTGGGCTGTGCGTTAATTAACACGAAATGCATACTTTCTTTTACATATATAGATTAGCTGAGTACCCGGGCTTCGAGGGTGTATATTTCGCCACATGATATTATAACCACGAAAAAAATCCTCCTTGTTTTATCGACAACATTAAATTCTTCTGTTACCCTATGATTCATGCTTCTTACTCATACGTCTTCAACCAATTCCATTTAAAATGAAGAAAAGAAAAATAAGAAGAAGAAGAAAAGAAATACCATAAGCCAAAATAATTATAATAGTGATAATAAAATAAACTTCAAATACACACATTTCCTCAAGCGAAATGTAAATATTTCTAGAAAATGTAAATGGGCGAAAATTGCGCTTATCAAGTACAAATGAGTCCTTATTTTCTTTTCATTGATCAGTTGATAAACCGCCAAATATTACATAAATTTATAAATTTTTGAAAATGAAAATTTTTTATTCGTACTATTCGTATTTATTATTGCTTTCTTCTTTAAACTCAACCTATATTTTCAATGTTAATTTTTCATTAAAAGCTTTTTTTTATTAAAATGAGAAACAATTTCTTTTAATTTTATTTTTCGATGTATAGTTTTTTATTTTTTTATTTTTTTGTTCATATAGTCATTTTAGTTCTTTAGCCAAAATAATTGATAAACGATCGTATTTATTTGAATCTTTCCATAATGGATATATTTTTTAAACATCATTACTCAAAAATTTTATGTTTTTATGCCAAAGACATCGCCAAATTAGAGAAATGTAAAATATCTGACGAAATATTAGACTTATAAGAATTTGGTTAGTACCATTCGATTCAGCGTATAAAAATACACTAAATTATGTTATAATTTGAAAAATAGCTATAAAACTTGATTTTAAATAAATTTTTTAAAACTTCGTTCTCTTTTTTAGCATCATTAAAGGTAGAATTTCCCAATACCCTTTCTAAGCGGCACTCAATGATATAAGAAGTGTTTTTATCTCAATTTTCAAAATTGTAGGCTGTGTAGACTTCTGTGCGTTCATTAATACGAAATCCTGACTTTCTTGTATGTATATAATTTATTTGTAATGTGCACTTTTTAAGATATAAATTGATCAAAATTGCCATTTTTTTTCTTTTCGACAGTATAATCATCTGATGATTCGCTAAAATGTATGAAAAAATGACTTTAAATACCGAAGAATGATTTAGAAAACCTGTTTTTAAAAATTTTCAATCCTTTAAGGAATTAATTATCAAGAAGATGCTTCACCGCAATAATTATCTTCTTTAATACCTAAAGATCTTACGAAGAGATACGAAAACACTTGCACATGCGCACAAACACATTTACGCACAGAAACAAAGGAAGAAACATTTTTTGGAGTTGTTTGTTTCTGAATCTGAATTTCTGTTTCTGAATCATTTTGTTTAAATCCAAATAAACCAAATTGCTTGGCGAAGGTTAAACTTGAAAGACATATTTCGAAAAATTGCATTTTTAGATCGCAATTGCTGAAACCCATTCAAAAAAATGTTGCAGTTAACCCTTTGAAAAAAAAATCAAAAAGGGTCGTTTTTCTCAAACCATTTTTCTCAATTATGTCAATGCCCCTACAGGACACAAATTTTTAGATATAAACAAACGAAAAACATGACTTTAAATTTAAAACTTTATTTTAATCGATGATGTAATCGATTTTAAGAAATATGGATTTTAACTTTTTCAAATACACTGGCAAAAAAAAAGAGGCCACTTTGCGACTCACGGAGAAAATATTTTTTCTACGCTAAAATTACTTAAACGCTTATATTTCAACACAATCTTTAAAAGGCATTTCAGTAGACCATATTTACATCCCCTACATAAATTTCGAAATGTTCGGAAGGATAGAAATATTTTTTACAAATTGAAATGTGCGAAAATTGCGAAGAAATTAATAAAATCCAGATCGTTTCATTTCGGTTTTGTCTCTGCAGGGCGCAATCCTACAGGTACCGACGAAAATAAATTTATGATTTTAAAGAATTAAAGAAACAAGAAAGAAAAAATCATGCGTCAAGCATAGATTATGAAACACTTTCCAACACATTCAGAATAATGCAATAAATCTTTATCGTTATCTGTCTAATTCATCCATATGGAAATGCATAACACATTGGAAAACCCTATTTGAGCTACTCTCGTCTACAATCGGAAAATGATTCTAATTTTTTCAGCACCCTGTACATGATAAGGTATTTGTACCCAATATGGACAGTGCTCTCAATATGGACATCCCTAATATTTTTAAAAGTAACAATTTTGATAGAGAAATCGCGCTACATGTCCGTGAAGAAAAGAAATTGAAAAGATAATTAAGCCAGGAAAGTACAAAAAGGCACGCTGTTCGCCATTTAGAAAGAAACTTGTTGTTTCGTGGTGTGCTGATCGTAAATACAAGTAAGTTTGAATTCGTATTAGATATTGTAAAATTACTTTAAATATTGAAAAGTGGAGTGTTTTAGAAAGCTTTTAAAACATATTTTCAATTGCTATTGCATATATTGCTTAAAAAAGTTTTCGTTATTTATTTATTACGAGATTTAATAAAACTGCTCCCGATTCCCAGTATGGACACCTTATGTTCACATTAGAAGTACAACAGGTAAATCTTCAGATTCACAAAAATAGAAAGCTAAGCAAAACCAACTACTGTTTCATAATATTTTGTAGTAACTGAGGTGCTTTGCATCGGTCTTCGAAGGGCCACAACCGAAAATGGCCACCCGTTCCAAAGTGCATGTTCTGAAGATATTTACTGTGCCCAGCCTTCCCATGCAATACCTTAAGATACATTTTTTATCCCCTTTCCTCTAAAATTCCATAGTGGTTTTCCCATACACCTTTTGTAGTAGATCAATAAGGAGCCACCTGTCCATAATAGCGACTAGTGATTCCTTATATGGACATTTGTAAACATTTTTTGTTTTCATCATTCAAATTAAACCAGATGTTACAAGGTTACTAATTTTAATACTGATACTCAACAGTCCAGGGATCATGGTCACATATTTTTGGAGTTCTATTACGTGTACATGGGGGTGAAAAAAATAGATTTTCCATAGAGTGTCCATATTAGGCACAGGTATCTTATATAAAATTGCATCTGTTAACTACATACATGCCAAACTTTAGTTAACTTAATATAAATGAAAATTCTCCTTCAATAATTTCCTCTAATCAGGAGATTTCTACATGAATACTTTTGTGCAGTCCTGCATATGAGGTATATAATTTATCTACAACGAATAACAAGCAAGAACTAGTTAAATTTCAAAACGCGTATCGAATTTTAAAAAGCACATTCCAGCAATTATTACTCAAAGACGGTATTGTAATCGATTTATTTTGTGTGTCCCTGTAAATGAAGAAAAAATGCTCTGAATGCCCTATTATAACGTAATCATTGTAAATATCAGGGATTTATATGACTTTCAATATATCTGAAATAGCATAATCTCATTAAAATATTCTTCAAACGATTTTTTCCCATATACCATAATGTAATGGAATTCTTTTGAGTGCCCCTGTAAATGAACTGTTAATCCTACATACTTCATATACAATACCAATAATGTTTTGGAGACCCTAAATAAGCTTTATTATTTGCATGGAAATTGGTGTATATTTACGGGGGTTAGAGCGTGGAGAGACTGATAGGCGGACACACAGACAAACAGACCAAATGTATAAACAGTTTACCACTTTCTTGGAAAGTTTTAAAAAAAGGAAATAAATATTTAAGAAAAATGTTAGCTATAAAAATAAGTACGCAAAATTTTTTTGAAGTAGATACGTATTTTCAGTTTGCATATTTCTCAATCTTTCTCTAAAATACTTTTTTCAATTCAAATATAGAGAAACAGAAAAGGATATCACTAAATTGAATTACACAGAATGTAACTTTAAAAGTGGGTAATTCTTTTAAAGGCACAATCTTTACGAAAAATATATGAATGAACAGTTCCTTTTCTTTTTCTTTCGAGGCAGTCGAGTTTTGTTTCAGTAATGCAAAATGTAACTTTTTAAGAATGGAAAGCAATATTTTGTCTGTAAAATACGAATCTTTTAGAAATTCTAGATCAATACTTTTTAGAGAATGTACGACTTTCTAGATAGTAAATCTAGAAAGTTGTGGATTGGAACTATCAAGTTTCAAATATTTACTTTAAATAATTTTGTTATTATTTATTTACTTTAAATAAATGATAATGAAATTTGATTTTAACAAAATAAATTGATTTTACAGATGAAAGATATGGGGTCAGGTGACTTAAGGGAGACCCGAACCCCATTTTCGGCCAAAAATCATCAAAAGTTCAAAAAAAAATTTTTTTTTCTCAGAAAACGATAAAATACATATTTGCGAATATCCATGCAAAATTTCAGAACTCGGGGACACTTGGAACAGGTAGAAAATGAGCTTTTTAAATTGTACCCACTATAGAGTTTAAAGGACTAGCAGCCATTTAAAACGTGTTTTCCTGAAAATTACTTTTTTCATATTTTGCCTAAGTTCAAAGTACTGAGGCTCAGTGGTAAAATGATTTAGAAACAAAATGTTTATGTTATTAGAATCTTAAAAAAATTTGCAATAAAAGTAAGGAGAGATATTTTTTTAACTATTTCTGAAAATTTTACATAAATTGGTAAACATGAAAATTATAACGAATTTAAGGAAATTTACCATGCGTATTTCTTTTTAGCCGATTAAAATAGAAAATTAAAAATATCTCTCCTTAGTTCTTTTCTATATGCTATAAAACTATTTAAGAAATTTTAGTAATACCAAAATATTGAAAATTGAATGAGGAATAGTAATTTTAAAAAGTGTATTTTTCGACAAAAAAAAAATCATAAAAATTCCCATAAAAAATATACTTTTTAATAAAAAGTGAATTTTTTTGCTAATTATTCCTTACAAGAAGATTCTTAAATAGTACACCAAAATTCATTACTTTAAAATCAATAATAAAAATTTTGGGTTTTTTCTTACGGGTCTCCCTTAATTATGATCAGGGGGTAACTGTGACCACATCCCTATTGGTGAAAAATGAGCACGGCAAAATTTTCTTTCATGCTTAGATATTGACCGCATAATGTATCTTTCATTTTAGATACATTTTAATTATTAGCCTGGAAAATTTTTGTTATCCGAATAGCAATTTGAAACAAAGTCTACCAAAATATTTCATAAATGGATTTGTCAGTTTTGTGTTCTAATGGTCATAATTATCACAAACAAATGTGTATAGGGAAGTATAAAGAGGAAATATAGTGGTCATAATTTCCTCACTAAGTGGTCACTTAATTTAACTAATTTTAATAATAACTTAATTTAATTAACTTTTGTGGTTGTAACATTTTGAAGAGGTACACTGTTAAAACTAATGGTGACACATTGCACCTTTTAAGGATGAAAGGCTTGTCTCACTGGTGACACCCCTAAAGGAGCCAAAATAGCACCTTTAGATAGGGTGAAAAGATGGCATCCTTAATCCAGAGTGCCCAAAGATAAAAAATTAAAAAATATACTAACCGACTTTCGGCCCTCGATGGATTCGAACGCAGAACGTCTGATTATAAGCTCAGCGCCCTATCCACTCGGCCATCAAGCACACCTTCAAAGTCTTCCTGAAATGTTCATATGTCCTGAAATTCAAAGGTTGCTTTATATATAAAAGCTCGCCAAAAGTTAGCCACCCGAAGTTCTAAACAAAATTGGGATAGCGTATAGCGGTGATAGTCATCGTAGGAAGAAATTCCTGTGTCGATCCACCAGTGACAGCGAGTTGAAGTGCAAGGATACACATTACAGAGCATGAGCAAATGACTAAAGGGTGAAAATCTTCCAACGGTATGCATTGCGCGGCACCCTAATTAGCGTGAAACACCCAGTAGCACCCCAAACACATTTTCAAGCCCGCTGGTGCCAAGTGATTTAACCTTTTCACCCCTGGGCGTCAAATGCAACCGGTTCGTCACCTTTATTTTTAACCGTGTAGTTGTAACTACCCTTTTAATTTTAGAAAAAAAAAGCTATGAGAATTAAAACTTTTAAAATTTGTTCTTAAAAGGTCACAGTTACTCTTTATGAACTAAAAATATCACTTTTCCAAGAGAAAAAATAACACTATTGAAAAGATACAATGTGGTCATAAATACTTTTCCTTACCCTATACAGTGCATTTATTGTGTAAAAAATATTGCTTTTCGCAATATTTTAAGAGAAAACATATTTAAGCAATGTACATTTTTTGAAATTTATGTCAGAAAGTTTTAAGTAATGTGTGATTCATTTTTTGAATTCGAATTTGAATTTAATCAATTCTTATATTTTCAAAGATTTACATTGATGTGAAATTTTAAAAAGAAAATAGTAACTTGTATTTATATTAACTACACAAAATTCTGGATATCCACATTTATTGCTCCGATACACAGTGCTTTTTTTCAGCATGAGACAATTCTATGCGTATTCAGGTTATTTGGATACAAAAGGATAAAATTTTTGCACACTTCTTACCAAACTATAACCTAAGAAATATTCATTTAACTGATAAATGATTTTTTATTACTTTTTTTGTTGTAGTTTTCTAAGACTTTTCAGATATTTTAAACAGCAATTTACAATTTTTAAGCACGTTTGTAATAATATAAATATTGTTCGCCTGTTGTGGTAATCTATCCGTCCTCATAAAACAGCATCAATCATTTTATTTAATTCCAATAAGAAAATATTTTAAAAGAACTTGACAAAGCTTTGTATTATGTACAATGTTGTATACCTGTAAAACACAGTATTTTAAAACCAAAGAAGGATTGTACCGGGTGTCCAGTAAATGACTGACCCATTTTAAAATTAAATAATAAAAAAACGGTTTGATATAAAAATGCGCGGTTTGCGGTATTTTTATTAGAATATCAATAAATTTTCATTACGCACTTCCTTCAAATAGTTCTAATTTCGGCCAAAAGATGGCGCTGGCGGCAACAGACTGCAGAAATATCGCCTGTTTTCTTGTTCTCAAGCTGATGGTTGGTTGTATGAATTTTAGTGGCACAAAATCCCTTGAGGGACATGCTGCGCCAACTCAAGCTGATGATCTTTCCGGCTCATTTTCCCGAGTCGAATCTGAGTCGAAAGGTTGAATCGACTCTCCACTCAACTACAGAAATAGGATTTGTTGATTGAAACGAGATTTAAAATAACATTTAAGATTGAACTAGGCCTATTGTAACAACCTTTGTCTATTGTAACCTCCTCAGACAAATATCACGGGAAACTATAAAAACTAGTTTAAAATTACTGTAAAACATCTCCAACGGTGTATCAATTTATAAATAAATATTTATGACAAGAAAACATTTATTAAAGAAGCGTTCTAGAAAAATTTAAATTAATTTAAAAGACGGTCTTTATTGTTTCAAAATTATCTTCAGAATATGTTATTTTAACCGCTTAACTGATACGCTTTTTTACGTACAATGAAATGAAAATATGGGATAAACGCCGCTCTTTTAAAGCTAGAATAATCGTAATATTTAATTTAAATATTTCTTCTATTAAATAGTATGAAATTGCATTTAAAATTTTTAGTAGTGTCAGAAAGCTTTAAGTGATGGAAGAAGCAAACTATAATTGCCGGTATGTTGTACGGGCAAACCAGTTAAAATTTTAAAACAATGGTATGCAAATAGCGTTGCCGAGGGTGACCCTGCGTACAGCTCGCTATAATTTACCGTATCCTCCCAAAGGTCAACAGCGGAGGAGATCGACAGATATGGGAAAATATGCGTTTTCGCCTGTTACTTAAAACCACATTTTTTGGCGAGGAGGTGGACAATTTTCGCCAACTTTCACAACAAAACCGCAGAACAGAGTTTTAAATACTGATCCGATATAAAAATTTAAACGAAGTTGATAACCTATGAATAATTTTCATTGGATCCGATTTTACCATAAGCGAAATATAAGACTCCTCTCAAGCCCAAAAGGGCAACTATCATTACAACACAAGTTTAAATTCATTTTCGTTCGGAAACATATGAAAACAAGCAGATGTTATTCAAAAATATTTTTAACCCTTTATCTACGCATTATGAATTCAAGAAAAATTTACATTCTAAAGCATATTATGCAAATTGTTTAAACTAAATTAAGAGATTTATATAATCATTTAATAAATATTTGAAGGATTTTAGGATTTAGAAGGATTAATTAAATTGGAATTTACAGGGATTTTGTGCAATTTTTTATAACCCCACTCAAATCTTTATTTCTAATTATTTTCTTAGTATTTTGTAAAATTATAAAATGTACAAATATTATGTTCTTATAATATAAATATCGAAATATTTCCGCATTGAAAAATCCCCATCCACTCCCTCAGCGCCAAGAAAGCTGAAAAGATGCAAAGACAAAATAAATCATTATTTAAAAATATTTTTGTTTTGCGTAACCAATAATGCTTTTGGAACAAGATAAAGTAATGTATATGTAACTCATTCTAAATAGTATTACAACTAACTTACGTATTAAAAGAATTTTATAATAACTTATTTTAATGGTACTTATAAGTACCATCGGGAGATAAAGGGTTAATTGACAGACGTTTTCCATTATTTTGGCAAACATAAATGATTTTTCAGAAAATACATTCAAATTTGGCATTTTGAACCGAATTTCTGGACGTAAGGAAAAAAAAACTACCCAGAGAGAGAAGAAAAATTTGTTGCTACACGATCAAAATTGTTTATAAGTCAATAATATATATAAGTCGATTTATTTAATAAAAAATGGAAGACTCGTTTCGATCAGATATCGCTTCCATAGCCAGCTTTATATAGCAAAATTAGTTTTGAGAGTCCATTGTAGCCTTAAAATGTTCGTATTTCATCGGCTTTGTTTACATTTTTATAATGGTTGTACTTTTTATATTTTTTAATTGATGTATGTCAAACACGCATCGGATTGTGCGGTATATTTATATTTATTTTCCAGAAAGTCATATCCATTTAAAATGGTTCGTATTTCATCAGCTTTGTTTACATTTTTATAACGGTTGTACTTCTTATATTTTTTAATTGATGTATGTCAAACACGCATCGGGTTGTGCAAAATATTTAAATTTATTTTCCAGAAAGCCATATCCATTTAAAATAGTTTGTATTTCATCGGCTTTGTCTAAATTTTTATAACAGTTCCAAACGGCCCGCCTAATTTTTTTGAAGGCCCATCCCATTTGTTTTGTCAATCGGGTTGTCCTGACCAGTTTAAAAGGTTTACCTCATGTAGTCGTATCGGGCCGGGAACGGGCCTCGGGTCGAGCAGATCTCTACATGAGCCCATGACAGTAATCTAGGCCATTAACACGCACACACATACACAAAAAAAAGACTATTCTCCCCTTTCTTTGAAAAAATGTTTTTCAGAAGTATTTATTTTTTGCACAAAACTGGATAAATTTAGTGGAAAGATAGTTTACTTATTTAATATTACTTCTTTAATATCTGATTGAAATTAACTAAATTTTCATCTTTATTTTAAAGCAAGATTCAATCAAAGTTTAATATTATTTGTAAAGCAGAATCTAACTTTATTAAAGGGTGTGTTCAATTTTTGTTTAGGAAATCAGGATTTCTATTCATTTCTTATTAAATTCTTACACTAATAAAGAATATGTCATTATAAGATAAACTCTTATTTGTTTTCCACATTTTAAGTGTTTTTTATCGGAGCACTTTGATTTTTTTTAAAAATAATGTAATTAGGCATCAAAATGGTAGCAAGCATAATACAAACTATCTCTCTTTAATCTTGCCTCACATGTTATTTAAACTGGTAAAATCCATTATAGCGAGCCCCTTGCGGTATAGCGAAATAAATACGCGTTATGTAAATCAGATGTTGACATATTTTTCTCAAAAGCGTAAATAATTTTTGAAAAGTTTTTAAAATTATTTGTCTCATTTTTCACTCTTATCAATTGCAAATAAACATATGTATTGTAAATTTCAGGAGAGTTAAATTTTCAAAATAAAAAACTAATATTTAATTTTAATAACATGATAATCAATAAATATTTTACTTGCTGCATATACTTGTATATCATGCAATTCCAAGATTTAAACAAAAAAATTTTTAATTAAAAATTGTCTTAAATAATTTTTATAGATTTATTCTGGCTCAGTAAATTTCTCCGTTATTAAAGATAAAATATTTATTAGGAGAAAAAAAGTACAATTTTAACAATAGTCACTTATTCTTTACACGAATTCTCCTTTGGTGTTTAACTGAAACATCACTGAAAAGCGCGTAATACGGTGCTTATTTTCTTCACTGAAAAAATGCGTAGAAATACGGCCCTTATTTTCTTTATAAATAATAAATTCATTTAGCCAATCGAGCGATAAAAAGCCTAAATCAATCACTCACAGAAGCATTAACCCCAAATCAGTTCCGAGCCGAGAGAAAATTTTGAATGGGGCTTCCATTGTCCGAGGACCCTACCAATTAACCCGCGCAGAACGCAGGCATCCCGTTGCCAAGTCTCCTGTCTAAGAAAACTTATAAATTGGCACATTAAAATTTTCTAAATCTTACTATAAAGGAATCTGTCTACAATAAATCATGTTTTAGACATAAAAATTTATTGATCACGAAATAGAAAGAAACATACAAAACTACCTGCTAAGGCAAAAAACCTGCCTAAAACAAAATATTATTATTTTTTCCGAAAACCGAATGCATCCCTACTTTATATTCATATTTTGTCATTTAACGTATCCAAAAATTTTATTACGAAAGCCGTGAGAGATTTTAAGATGTCTTTTGTACACACCTCGCCTCCCCCCACCCACCCACGGCAGGAAACGTATCTACGCTAAAATGTACGGATATTTAAAAAGAAAAAAGGAAGACGTATCTTTTTTTTATAGCCTGTAAGTCATCCCTCTTCAAAACTTTATTACAAAAAGCATCATAGAACCTGAAATATATTTTTGCCCCCCCCCTCCATATAGAAGGGAAATATGTAATCTCGTTCTTTTCCCTCGGTATGAGGAAAAGAACTAAAAAAAAAAATTCTGAAAATATCTCCTGTATCTGATTTGAAATAAGAAATATTATTAAAAATATGATTTTTTTACCTTTTTTAAATTATGTATAAAAAGATACCAATGTCCAATTTATTTTTCCAATATTTATATTTATAAAATTGAACTAAAATAAGTAGACATTCAGTTTTATCTAAAATATCTATGGCCTCACCAGTGGGCGATAGTTTCTGACGTCTCAACTGTCGTTTAAATCAGCATTGTAATAACCTCTTCTATTTACAGTTTAGATGACGCAAATACCTCAAAATTTAAACTTGATATTGTGCTAAGAGCATCAATTTGATGTTTATTGCTTTTTTACTGTTATTCGGTATTGCATTACACAAATATAGCTTCAAAATTTTTAATATAGGCTTTTAAAACCGATTCGTATTTCAACCATCGAATCCAACAGGAGAAAAAAGTAGAATCGGGAGATAGTAAATGAAAGAAAGGATCGGGACAGTGGATACTGCATTGGCTTCTGAAATATTTTCAACAGCTTTTGTTTCACGCAATATTTAAAAAAACTAGAAGAAAAAGAAACGAAACTTTATTTCAGTAAAAAGTTTCCGTAAAAATGTTTTGCCATAAAATTGCCTATAGATATTTTAGTTTGGTTTGGTTTATTTAATGTCGGCCGATTAAGTACACGTGGGATATAGGTCAGAATGATGAGGGGATGGTCAGGGTATGCCCTGCGTGGGTGTCTCTGTAAGGGCCCCTAACCCGTATTTACACAAGAAAATCCAAGGTTCGAAGAAAACCACGGAAAATTCCGAACGGTTATGCCGACAGACGCGATTGGTTCGAACCCACCACTGCCGTCTACCAGTTGAAACGTCAGAATCTATCACCCACTGGTGGGGCCATAGATATTTTAGATAAAACTGAATGTCTACTTATTTTAGTTCAATTTTATAAATATTAATATTGAAAAATAAATTGAACATTGGTTTTTTTATACATAATTTAAAAAAGATAATAAATCATATTTACATAAATATATTTCTATATATACGTAAAAAGAGTATCAGTTAAGCGGTTAAAATGACATATTCCGAAGAGAATTTTGAAACACTAAAGAACATCCTTTAAATTAATTTAAATTTTTCTAGAATTGTTACAAATATTTCTAGGATTCTTTAACAAACGTTTGCTGGTCATAAATATTTATTCATAGATTGACACATCTTTGGAGATGTTTTACAGTAATTTTAAACTAGTTTTTGTAGTTCCCCGCGATGTTTGTCTGAGGAGGCTACAATAGACATAGATTGTTACAATAGACCCCGTTCAATCTTAAATGTTATTTTAAATCTCGTTCCAATCAACAAACCCTATTGCTGCAGTTGAGTGGAGAGTCGATTCAACATTTCGACTCAGATTCGACTCGGGAAAATGAGCCGGAAAGATCATCAGCTTGATAACAAGAAAACAGGCGGTATTTCTGAAGTCTGATGCCGCCAGCGCAATCTTTTGGCCGAAATTAGAATTATTTGAAGGAAGTGCGTATTCAAAATTTATTGATATTCTAATAACAATACCGCAAACCGCGCATTTTTATCACAAACCGTTTTTTTTTTTTTTTTTGTTATTTAATTTTAAAATGGGTCAGTCATTTACTGGACACCCATTACATTACTTTCGATATTTAAATTTCTCTTTCTCGTCATCTATTAAAGATCCCATCGATCATGTATCATAGCGATACATGATGAATTTTTCGTGATATTCATCAAACGGCTTTCGACATAGTATACTTATATTCGTTAAAATACATTGTTTGATAAAAAATATTCCAGTTAATCAAAAAAGCGTATCAGCTAAAAATTTCAAAGAGTGTAGTAGAAAAGTCTGGCAAGAGTCTTCTGTTTTTTATTGTTATTGTTACTATTATTATAATTAGTAATAGTAATAGACTTATTACATTTAATATGCATTATGTAGCAATAGTTATTTGGGCACATATGAAAATAACGATATCTGCGCTCCTGATATATTAACGCTCTCTACCGTTAAATATGTTTTCGGAAACAACATTGGTATCAGTCACATGCAAGATGCCACGAAGTACGAAGTTATTTGATTTCGAGAAATGTGTAATCATCGGGTACCACAGAACTAGCCGATCCTTTGGGAGATATCTAGCGATTTGAATCACCCAAAAATTACTGTGGCCGATGTGATTCCAAATTCGAAGGTGAGCGGTGATTGTCGCATTATGCCCAGAGTCGGCAAACCCACAAAACTAAAAGATAAAGACCGATGGCGGCTGCTGCCAAGAAAATTTCGGAACAAACGCAGCCAACCAATGATACAAACCGACCGAATGTGCTGTTTAACTAAGTATTAATCTTAAAGAATCTGATCTGCTTGTCTTTCTTAATTGTGCTGCTTCCTACGAGCCTTTGATAACCAAATCCAACGGTTACAATGCGCTGAGTTAAGTTTGCTGATGTTGCACAGTACATCAGCAGTTGACTAAACAAAAGCGGAAACGAGTTCTCTGGAAATAATGAACTCTCTACCGTTCGGATGTTAAGGTCTGGCATAGGCGTCTGCCTAAAGAATATCTCCTGCCAGAATGTATTGCGTCCAGAGTTATGGAGGTATTATGGTCTTGGGATGTTTTTACTATTTTCATCTGAGGTTCTTGATCCCAATTTATAGTAAGATAAACACCACGAACTGAAACAGACTGAACTATTTTGAATGACAGTATACTTAATGCAATTCAACAGTTTGGATCCATGTTACTTCCAAAATGAGAACGCAAACTGTCATGTTGCGAGGTCCACCTTGGATTGACTTAGTTACAATGGCGTTAATCGACTGAATTAGTCTACCTAGAGCCCAGACTTGAGCCCAATTAAAAATCTCTGGGACTATTTGAATCCCCGAATTTTGGTTTGCAACACCGTGTCCAAAATCAGTGAAGGAACTTACCTGTCTTCTTCAAGTCAAATGGAAAAAGATACCTCTAGGATAAGTATAAGGATTTCTAGAAAGTATCCCCAGAAGAGTTGCTGCTTTAACGGGCTACTTCAGTTTAATGGAAAGACATGTTAACCAATGCTAATCCTATGGAAGAAATTTATCAATGTATCTCGCTTACATTTCAATATTTTTAAATTATTTCTTTTGCATTGGATAGGTGAGATGGATCTGAATGCAGACTGTTTTACACTTTTTCAATTTTGGTTGCAGATATTTTTTATGGGGGGGGGGGGGTTTCGTTTTCCAAACCGATTCCGAAAATGAACCAGTCTTCGTAAAAAATATCTGTAAATAAAATCAAAAAAGTAAAAAACGGCCTGCATACAGATCCATCTCAGCTATCCCATGCAAAAGAAATCCTTTAAAAATATTGAAATGCAACCGAGATATCTTGATAAATTTCTTCCATAGGATTTGCATTAGCGAACGAGTCTTTCCATTTGACTGAAGTAGCCCCTTAATTGCTCGGCGTGGAAACTTTACTAAGTATGGAATGTGAATAACGGTTGTTTTTCATTTCGATCACATCTGTCCAAAAACTTACTGATAGTCAGCATTTTTAGAATGAGTATTTTAAAATAATGGGTGAATATGTAAGTGGTGCTAGTTGCGATTTCAAAAGCGTTATTAGCGATATCTGCGCACGGCTAACATAAAAGTATAATTTTTTCTTCTTTCCCAAGAGTAAACAACAAATCACTAAATTTAAATTTCAACCTTTGAAAATTGAAACTTTTTTCTAAGCCTTACAAACACTGTTTATATATTTAAATTAAATATTTTTGTTTTACAATATATTTTTATTTGTATGAGATTTTTATTTGTATGTTATTACTATGAATATTCAAAATCAGATGTGTTTGAAAAAAAAGCAAATATGCACTGAAATAAATTTTTAAAGCATATTAAAAAAGATATTCTAATGTTGGTCTCACATCATTAATAATCTTAGAAATGTTCAAGGATAACAATTTATTGTTGTTTTTTCTGTTTTTTTTTCTGTACTTTTTAATAGTTTAAATGGTTACATGTCCTCAACTTAGTGTTTTATTTATTTTTATTGTTTTATTTATTAATTAAAGAAACTTTTATTTCCGTTATGGAATATAAACTTGAATTTAATGAACAGCTTTTTATAACGAAATTTTTTTTTCCAAGCACGTTCGTCGTTCCAAGCCCAAACTCGCACTCTGATTGGTTGTTGCTATCGGCACTGTTTTCACGTAACTTGGCGATAACCATACTTGGCGAAAAATACTTCGCTCGTAAGAGAACGAGTAAACCTAAAACCTAACCTACTCATTCTTATTCTTCCTTCATTTTGTGCTCTTGTGTATTATTATCTTGTGTTATTTTATAAAATGGCTAATGCTTTACTTATTAATAAACAGGAAAAGTTATTTTGTACTCGGTTCGGAAGGAAATCAAACTCTTCCACGGAAGTATCTATCGCTACGCCAAGTATGATTATCGCCAAGTTACATGAAAACAGTGCCGAGAGCAACAACCAATCAGAGTGCGAGCTTGGGCTTGGAACGACGAAGGTGCTTGGGGGGGAAAAATTACGCCTTTTTATAAGTGCAAATAAATTTGATTTTCCTAATCGTCTGTGAGCAACAGAAATAGATTTATAAAAAAAAGAAAAATCAAGTTCGAAATGCAATTTAAAACTAGTCTTTGGGTGGCACCGTAAAACTTATCCATCATTGCTGTGCATGACATAAAATATCAAAACAAAACATATGTAAATTATTTATGAAATGCATTGCAATTTTAAAATAAAATTCAAACGTATATTTAATAATTTGTAGTACATAGCTATGCCCTACTATTGAATTCTGGGTACTACTTGATTATACCGTCGACCCAATTTGACTAATTATATCTATCGCCAAATTGAGTGTAAATTATACAAATTGGCATAATTTTTATTTTAAATAACAGAAATACAAAGTAGAAGATGAATAAAAATACAAATAAAATGTCGAATTAAAAATGATGCGATGACGTAACAAACACGTGTACTGTGTTTAATACCAAGAGAATGTGACATTTAGAGAACCCACCATTTCCATTTAATCTTATAGTTTGGCGATAGTATTTTAATCGATGGGACCATGAAGTATTACCGAAAGGCGTAAAAAAAAATCATTATAACTCTAAGGGTAATAATCATATTAACTAACAGTTTACTGGGTTGGATTAAGCGTCTCATGTATTATTAAAATATATATTTGAATTAAAATTTGATTGAAATACATAGGGTCATGAAAAGTTGAAGATTTTGGAAAATATATTTAAAAATAATTCGGCAGCTAATTTTCCAACTGACTTTATTTTATATGCAAAATTTATGCTAAAATTTAAAATAAAATATTTCGAAAAATTGTTCGAAAAATTCCGAAAAGTTGAACCTTTTATCAGTACGTATATTTCGAGAGTCGAGAGGGAAAACATAGTTCTGCATAATTGAGGTTGCTGAAATTAAATAGACTTTTTTCCACTATCAGATATTAATTATACACGAAATTTCACTTTTCTATCAACCGTGAAATCGGACACATAGACAGACTGACAGCATTTTTTTCTAAAAATAAATTTTTGAATCTTCAGTGTCTGAAACGAGTAAATCCGACAAAAATATTTTTTTTTTTTTTTTCAAAACGATTGCAAGACTTACCTTATGCTACGTATGATGGGTAAGTAAAACAATAAAAATTGGAAAAGATTGCGATACGGTTGTCATTTAAATTGAGATATAGTTTTCAAAACACAATGCTTTTGAAAGTATATTTTTTTCTTTATTCGGCGATGTAAAATATTAAAATGTGATGTATATTAGAAGATATAAAAACTACAATAAAAATGAATAAAAGTTAAATTTAATCGAATGCTGTTGCCGCCATCAAAATAACGTCAGCATTACGCTCGAACATGTTTATCTTATAATATTAATATGCGTATTAATTTAGGTAATCTGTTCATAGTTAAAATCAAAAGCTGCAGCTTGAATTTATATAAAGATTTTAATGAACAAAAATCAAAGTAATCGAAATTGGGAATATCGAAAGAAATACTTAGTGTAGAAAAAAATAAACACTGAAAATAAATTCATTTTTAAAATCAACTGCTTCTAACAGTCGTTGTTTGAAGTTTCTTATTTTTTAATCTGAAGATTCTGTTCTTTTTTTTTTCAATACTTTATTATTTTTATTCGAATTTTTTCATATTGAAAAGCTTCATTCTCCTGCCACAAACACAGTAAAAAGCAAAAATAATTGTATTAAAATTTAATCATTTAAGAAATTAGTTGTTTTGTATCTTTTTACTGTAATATTTTTTGATTAATGCAAATTCTGTCTTTTTTTTTATTTACTTTCACTAATGTGTCATAAAGTTTAAAATACAAAATATAAAAGGAAAAAATATTTTATAAAAATAGTTTAGATATTTTAAACTTTTTAACGAAAGTGTTTCTAGTTATCTCAGAATTTATACAAATTTGTAAATTTGCAAGCGCTAATCTAAAATCTCTAAAATTAGATTATGGGAACGGAAAGTAGTTCCAATGTGTTTTATGTAAAACTTTTGAACAACTCAAAGTTTTTTTCTTATTAATAGAATAACCGCATTATATTGCATTGATTTATTTATATGGAAATTAAATGGAAAAATTATATGCGATACACTGAGAATCAGAATCAATTCTAAATATTACAAACTTAGTGATAAATTAATTTATTTATTCATATACTCTCTTTTGAAATAATAAAAATGCTAACTGATATTACCAGATATTTATCGCAAATTTCATTTACGAAATGAAATGATTTTTCTTTTATCTTTATTAACCTCATACAGTCTTTTGTTGAAAAAATGTTATTTGAATATCATTAACCTCTTCCTTCAATTCGAATATAAAAAGAAATTGTGTTATATGAACTGATTACTTATTTGATTATGGACATGATTTTTTCGGGAATATTTTCCAGTTTAATTATGAAATACACGGATAATTTCGACATGAAATATATATATTTTATTAGGTATCGTAAAATTGCATCTCTAGAAATTTTTATTATACTTTTTCTACGTAAGCAATAATCAATAAAAGTTAAATAAATAAAAAGAGGCCAGTTTCGAGAAGTGATAATGAAACATAATAAATTAATAAATTTAAATAAGTTTAAATTTATTAGTATTTCAGGATTTCCGCAAGCTCTTAGGTAATTGTTTCACATTTTAACAAGTGTAACTTAAGAATGTATAGAATAATACATAATGAATTGAATGAATACATAGTCAAAATAGTACTTTTTTAGGTGCATTCGTAATTATATTTATACGTAGCACCTACACTGTTAAAAAGAAAGGTGACAAACAAGTTTCATTTGGCGCCCAGAGGTGAATAGGGGTTACCATTTGACGCCCGCGTGCTAGAAAATGCACTTGGGGTGCCGTTTTATCCCTCACTGGATGATTCCCGCTAATTATGGTGCCGCTCAATGCATACCGTTGGAAGATTTTCACCCGTTAGTCATATGCGCAATGCACGTATGACAGAGCATGCACATTACGCATGCTCTGTGATGTCTATTCTTCTCCTTCAACTCGCCGTCACTGGTGGATCATAACAGCAATTTCTCTCTACAAAAACTATCACCGCGCATGTTCTATCTCAATTTCGTTTAGAACTTCGGATGGAAAACTGTTGGCTAGCTTTTTATATAAATCATCCTTTGAATTTCAGGACATTTGACCATTTCAAGGAGTCTTGGAATGTGAGCTCAATGGCCGAATGGTTAGAGCGTTGAGCTTGCAATCAGACGTTGTGTGTTCGAATCCTTCACGGGACAAAAGTCAGTTTATAGCTTTTTATTACTGGCCACTCTGGATTAGGGGTGCCATGTTTTCACTCTAATTAAAGGTGCCATTCTGGCTCCTTTAGGGGTGTCACCAGTGAGACAAGCCTTTCACCCCTAAAAGGTGCAATGTGCCATCTGTAGTTTTAACAGTGTACAGTCTTCGTTCAGTCCGTCAGTCCGTATGTCTGTTCGCATATAATAACGCAAAAACTACTCAACCGAATTATTTGAAATTTAAAACATATAATTGTTGCATTATTTTATCTAGTCATTTCGAATTTTATGAACATCGGAATTACAGGGACGACAGTTTAATTACAGGAACAATAAAATTATTCCGTTGCGTTATGGCCAAAGGGAAAAGTAGCTTAAAGTGCATTTAAAAGATGCTACACTCTTTCGGACTTAATAAAAATTATATGTATTTATGAAGTCTATACTAAACTATACATTCTGTATAATCTGTGGTGCAAAGAATATTTTTTATTGATTTACAGTCCCTCACAAAAGTATTCCATTACATAAGGGTATAATGGGGAGCATTGTTTGGGAAGACATTGGATAACAATAGATAGCCTATTAAAACTTGATAAAATTCAAAAAGGATAGAAGATAAAATTTATTACATTCGACTAAAAGTTTGAAATCGAAATCATTTTGCCAATATTAAAAACAATCTGCAAAAATCACATTAAAAATCACTAAAATTCAAAAAATATGGAAGATGAAATTTGCTATGGTAAAATATAAATTTGATACCAAATTTCTTTCTCGAATGGTAAAAATAGCGCCAAATAATTCATTAAAAATTGCAGATTATTCAAAGATAGCAGCGGACAAAATTGACTATTATGGTGTAAAATATTTTAAAGGGGAATTCTTTGATTAATTACAAAACACCGACTGAAAACACTGTAATCGGAAATCTTTCAAGAATGACAGAATATGGACAAAAAACGTAAAAAAAAATCAGAAAGCGTTAAAAATCGCATTAAAACTGGCCATAAATAAAAAAAATTGTTGGTGACAAAATTTACTATGTTAGTCTAAAAATTTGAAGCAAAATTTTTTTACGAATGTGAAGAAATCGTCGAGGGATTTGAAAAAAAAAATCTAAAAATCTCGTTAAAAAAAAAAGCATTATAAATCGCTTACAATTTAAAAGTAGCAAGGGAACAAAATTTATGTTAATGACATAAGATATTGTAGTCTGAATATAGCAAATAACAAAAAATCGGCGGAAAGCACAAAGAATCTATACAAATCATTAATAAAGTATTCGTAGAGGACAAAAGCCAAAACACTTTAATCGAAAATCTTTTATAAATGACAAAAAATCAACGTGAAATATAAAATATTTTAAAAATTGCTAAAAATAGTAAAATTTAGAATGTTAGGCCAATAGTTTGAAAAAACATTCCTTTTTCGATTGTCAAAAAATGGCCATGGCATTCTAAAAATTGTTATAAGTCGCAAGAAAAATGCATTAAAAATCGCTAAATATTAAAATATCGATAGGAGTCAAAATTTACTCCTAAATTTACCCTATTATTAGGGTAAAATATTGTAAATGGAAAGCTTTCATGCACAAATGCCCATTTTAAAAAGAACATAAAAAGCAAACAAAAAAAACATTGCCTCAAAAACATCAATTTTTAAATCATATAAAATAAGAAGAAGCTGTCCTTCAAATATAACATTTTTATACATTTAACAATAAGTATATACAAAATTTTAAATGATAATTTTTGCGGCAATGTTAGCCCAAATTTTATGTCAAAATTACCCTCATCTTTGAAAATCGCTTTTCTTTTTTATCCTAAGAAAGACAACGTATAATTCAAAATTAGGACTTGATGATAACTTTTGTTCTAAGTGGTATTTTTGTAAATTTCTTTTTGCAGTAAATTTTTAACTTTTAAAGGTATCAATTCTGATTATTTTTTTAATTGTCAACGTGATCTACACGCTTAAACTGTAAAGTTTTGTCACAGTAGTCTTAATCTGTTGATAAGTTATATTTAATCTATGACTGAAGTATGATTTTTACCTGTTGTTTATTTTTATACTTTAAATATAAAATTATTAGGACAAAATATTTCTGTAAAACTATCAAAAAATATGCAAACATAGAATTCCATTGAAATCTATGACGATATAATTTTATATACTTGTATCACAGCAAAGATTAAATTTGATAATATTGAAATAAGTTTTAATCAGTTCTTTGTTTGTTAGGAGTCAAATACTATCATTTGACATGTCTTAGACTGGCCATACACAGTCTTAGACAGTCTATGCCAGTGGCAGTAGTCTATGCCAGTGGCACATAGTGTCTTAGACTGCGGACCGCATGTGTCCCGGCGATGATTTATGTGCAGTTTGAGACACAGAAACACTAACCCATATTTATGCAATTAATTGAGAGGTTCATAAAAAATATTTAAGATCTTCAGTGTTATATACTTGAAAAGATCCAATCTGTTATTTTTAATCAACCTAAACCCTGTTACTTATAATGAATTTAAAACCACTTCCTTCGTCATATGTTCATTTTGCGTGTTAGTCCTATCTGTTCTACAGTGATGTACGCATTTATTAATACATAATGTCAACATTGATCAAATTTAATCCCAAATTAAATTTTGCACATATATCTTTCCTTTTTTATTGTTATTATTGAGCAAATGATTGATTTATAAGAAGATATCTTTTTTCCCCCTTTAGAATTCGGAAATTGTACTTTTATTTTTTTATACTAATTATATAGCTAATACTGCTGTTCAAGTTTAAAATTCTGTAATTTGACACCGGAAACCTTTTACAATAGCAATATCAAACAATAAACTTCACGGTATATTTCTATAGCATTTGTAACAGAAAACTACTACGAAGTTAATTATTTGAAAAGAGTGGAGTTTCTGTTTCGTTCGCAACAAACGTTCAACCTTATTGATAATATTAACTTTGTTTTATTGCATTGTTATACAAATTATGTGTTTTTATTATTATTGTTGTATATTTTAATTCTTATAAGTGCCTGCGGCCCACCTAATTTATATTTGCGACCCGCGAGAAGAAAAGTTTTTACGTGTGTACGGTGGTCTTAAACCGTACCAAGTTCTTATAAATATTTAATTTAAAAATCATTTTTAATTGTTACTGATATGTAACACTCCTAAAGTGTCTCGCATTCCTTAGTACACATTTATGAAATGTAACGAAATTTTTATGCTTGCAATTTAAATGTATACTTTCATGACAAACGTTGCTATAAAAATTATAACAAGGACAAACACGATGGGGAGTCCGAAATTAAATTTCCCCTGGCGCCTCTATGGACAAAGATGTGTATGATAGTCAAAAAATAGAATGAGACATGAAAGATTCGACACAACGTTATTTGTCAACGTAAGTACCAAGTATGTCGAGACATTTGTCATACCGCTTGAAAAGCTGCAAAAAGCCTCCCAAAAAAGCATCAGTGCTTTGCATACGAACAATCTGTTAACCCTTTGCGGCGCACTACTCTTTAAAGTTGGAATTTAAAGAAAAAAAATTAGGCAATCTATTTAGGCCTAGAGGAGTACACATGTATTGTTTTGTAAAGATTGCACTAACCATTTTAATTATACAGCTGTTGCCGAAGTGGTAACCTCCCATAAGTTAAGCATTGATAAGCGCAGTGAGAAGAGCATTGCTGTGAAGCACGTATTACAGTAAAACATTTTACCTATTATTTAAAAACAGTAGAGTTTGATCTCTGTGGTGCTGCCATCTAGAACTCATAAGAAAGATTTAAAGTAGCCTTTAGAGTAGTTTTTGAAATATTCACGGAGTTTTTGTGTCTCTAAACAAGGGGAACTTTAGGTTTTGCCGACATGGCAACACTGCGCGTTAAGGGGTTAAACGCTTCTTCCATATGCAAAAGCCTGAATTTTGCCTGGGAGGCTTTTTGAAGCTTGTCAAGCGGCATGACAAATGTCTCAACATACTTAGTAATTAGGTGGGAAAATAAAAATAGGTCTTATCTTTAATTTCTTAGACTTTCATACATACCTCTGACCACAGTTGACAAAGGAAGCTTATTTTCAGACTCCCCCTGGTACTATTAAATTACATATTAGATAAATAATAAAATAAAAATTAATAACAATAGTACAATAATAATCATCCAAAATATTACATATTTTTATTTCTTTAGTTTATAATAAATGTAGTTATTTATCTAATTTCTTTTTTTTAATTATTATAGTTAAAATTCCTCAAGTTAGAATATTAAAATAAATTTAATATTTTGATTTAAATTTTTAAATAAATTATAAATAAATGAAAATCTGCAACTTTCAATAAGGATGTTATTATACTTTTAATTTCCTTTCAAGTTAGTAATAATAATATTGTATGTAAAAAATAATTTTTATTTTCATTTTTGTAAAAACGTACTTTTTTCTAAAATATATCTTCTTTTAAATGAACTTTTTGAGAACTTGAAAAAAATATTTTTTTTTAAGTTTTTCAATACAAACCTCTCTAAAATTTACTTTCGAAATCATGCAACTGTAAGACAAAAATGGAAAATTTAATTAAAGAGGCAGACGTTTTCACATGTCCTTAAGAAGTCTAAAAAATTTTACATTTTTATTCCCATTTTAGAAAATTTTTATTTCAACATTTTAATGCAAGGTGAATTAAACGTATTAAAACATATTATTATTATCATTTTTAACTCTATATAAAATGGAAAATTTATTAGTCATTTAATAGAACAACGCCCTGAATTCCAAATGGCATAATGGGGATGGTAATAATATTTCATATTTATTTGTAGAAAATCTTTATCAGTGTAAATTTAGTTAATAGTAGTTACAAGCTAAAATGTTTCTTACTTTTTGCGTTTGTAATTGTATAAAAAAGGTAGCGAATGTATTGTCGCCGTCTGGTCCGTTCGTCATTGAATAAATCGTAACTCCTAAATATAATAACACACATAATCTTTGCAGAATTTTGTAGAGTTGTACGAAAATCGAATCAGAAGTTAAAATGGTATTAACTAAAATTTTCTTCATTATTTTAAATCCTGTCATACGTAATAAATTCACTGATATTGCATGGTAAGTAATGATTCTAGGTTTTCATGGTGTGATTAAGCATTATTTAATATAGGGTATTTCATATTTTTGACGAACTAAGGTACTCTGGGGTAATAACGCCACGTTAAGGTTCTAGCAATTTTCACGGCTCAGTTTTAGTTTGTATTTTTCAAACAAATGTATGATTTGATACAACAACTCATTGACTATCTATATAAAAAAAATAATTTAACAGATATGAATACATAAAATCTAATGGCGTGATTTCTTGACCAATGCTATTTGGCGTTATTACCCACATATATGGGTAATAACGCCATGCAAACAAAACTATGAAATAAGTTGGAATAATTGCATGTAGATTGCCCAATTCTAAAAATACAAACTCTCAGCTCTAGAAATTGACAAATTGCATCCTAAGCTATTGAAAACGCTCATTTTTTTGTGAAAGTGTAAGAAAAATAAAGGTGTGGTGTGGGGAGGGGGGGATGAGGCAAAAGAATATCAGACCGTGAGCTTCTTTTTGCTTAAAAAGAACCGCTTAAATAGAATTATTAGAAACATTGCACAGTTTTAACTGTGTTTATTTGAATCATTTTTATTTTATTTGTCCTTGATGTGCAAAAACAAATATGCGTTTTAAAAGAATTGCAAATTAGATTGTTTAAAAATACGCATGCTTAGCATGGGACAATTAGAAAATAAATTTACTTTTTCTTCATCCTGAATTAAATTTTGTAACGAATGAACTGCCATACAACGACCGATTTCTCGTAGTCCGATTTTCCAAATTAGTAGGGTGTTTTTATTCAAAATATGAACCAGAACCTTCAATGAAATATTTTTTCTAATTCAATGGCAAACTTTTCATGATTAAATAACACGGATTTTACCATTCGGAAATGCTAGAAAAAACACTATTTTTAGCTTAAAATAATAATAATAATAATAAAATGTTGTAAATAATTTTGTATTAACTATCCTTTTTCGATATTGGCAAGCTGCTTTAAAATATTCCCTCATCGTATAGATGTATATTATATAGTAGGTGGCCAAATTATTATCTACAGTAATACTAATAATATATATTCTACATAAAAATATGAGAATTTATATCATAAAACATTTTGCTTCTAAGACGTTGTATAGTAATAAAAACATTTAAAATATATTAAAACATTTTTATTTACATGTTTCAACTCAAAAATGTATAGAATTAATTTCTATTTATATTCTGAGGATGACTCTATTAATTTTTGAGTTGAAACATGTAAATAAAAATGTTTTAATATATTTTAAATGTTTTTATTACTATACAACGTCTTAGAAGCAAAATGTTTTATGATATAAATTTTTATGTAGAATATATATTATTAGTATTACGAGTTAGTGGACGTAGTCAAGACTTATTTAGTGTTATGTTTCACATTCATATTATCTACAGTGCTAAATTTTACCCTGTGATAAACTTAAAGCTATATATTTCTGTTTACTGGTGGATTGTTAAACTATTTTCGATACATTTGGATAGAATACTTATGGTTTAAAAATAAAAGCAAACTTCCGTTAATAAAATAGAAACTTATTCTTCAAAACATAACATAATTGTTCCAAGATAAATTCATCAAAATAATTCGTCGAGTTTTCCTTATTGTCGATTATTGCTTATATTTTTTCTGGCATGCTCTTATACATTTTTTCTTTTCTTTCAGGTATTCATCACGGTGTCAGACTTTAATCAAGACTTGTATCAAATTTCTCCTGCCTGTCGCCTTTCCCTTTGACACTTTTCGCTTCAGAACCTCTCAGGCATTTTCAATCAGGTTTAAGTAGACAGAATTTCCCGGCCATGGTAAAACATTCAATTTCTTCGTGGTTAAGATTCCCGTGATTGTTTTCGCTTACTGGGCACTGAGTCTTTCATGAAAGTACACTTAAAGATATCAGGTAAAAATTACTCCAGTTGGAGAATAAGCCTTCCTTTCAATACATTTTTCTGTTGGACATAGTTGAGCGTGTTACATTTAAAGATGGCCTGATGCTCCTTCCACTTGTGAGGGAGTGACCTTTGTAATAAAGGCACTCTAGTATTTCTGAGATCGTGACGTCAATAATTTAACAGGTGTAAGTGTGAAAGCGACATCTATCCTCTCTTTTACTTTAATTTTCTAGAGCGTGTGTGTCTCTTTCGGATTCTGCAGTTAGGTCGCAGTTAGTAGTAATATGTAAATTTGAAGTATCTCAGTTTGCAGCATATAAAAGCTTGGAGTTTGAGTGTGTGTAGAGTGCATCGGGCGACGTTAGCCAGCAGAGGGTGTCTAGCGATATTAGCCAGCGAAGTGTGTCTCTAGCGGCGATTTCCCGCTGGTGTCTAGCAGAGTGTGTCTAGCTGCGTTGATTGATCCAGAGCATGCGATATCGAGTGTTAGCGAGCCTCCAGTGAGTTGCTAAGGAGTTTTGGAATTTGACTCGAGAAGTTGGCCAGTGGTAAGAATTTAATAGTAATTACGTTGATCATCTCAAAGTTAATAAAGAAATATATACAGCCACGGGCTGTCTAATAAGTGTTATCTAGCAGTTTAGCCGAAAGATAGCTGAGAAGTAGTCTGAGGTGCCCTGATTGAGCTAGTTCCGGAGCTGTGAGTATGAGTTTAATCTTTTAGTAGTGTTCTCAGTTGGGAAAATTACAGACTTGCTCCACTCCCCTTGAGCCCTTATCGTTTTTAATAAACTGGTTTTTATCTTATGTACTGAGTTATGTCTGCATTTAATACCCAGCACGAGCACCCAACCGTTACACACTGATGACAGACTCTCTGCAATACAGTCAAATTATATTTTTCTGTGCTGAATAAGTGAAGATTTAATCAATATTTTGGTGTAAGACTCGTCCGGGGAACAAACCTGGAAATTTTCAAAATTAGTTGCGAAGGCCATAGTGATAAAGTGCAGTGTGGAATTGCGCAAAGTTGAAACATGTTTAGTAGACAAAAAAAGAAAAACTACTTTACTCACATTTTTGCAATAATCAGCTGTTATGCGTCGATGTTTATTATCTTCAGCGAAATCCTTCGACTTCTTAACCAACGTCGGTTTGGATTTCCTGGCTGGGCTGTGGTATTAAATTCCCAATTCTGCTACTGACAAGGAAGGTCTCCATACGGGCATACTCAGAAAAATCTGAAAAAATTACAGAATGTTCTTCTCATATAGTTATGTATGTTTATAAAAAAAAATTTGGCGGAACCTCTTTATAACGTCCGTAAAAAAATAATAAAAATTTCGTTTATTTGGCGATTTATCTCCAGTTGGCGAAAAAACGAAATTTTGAAAAATACGCTTTTACGCTTCGAATACTTTTTAAAGAAAAAACTTTCTATGTTCAATTTATTTAAATAAGTTTAGTTTAAGTAATTTTAGTTTTGCATTTTTACTTTAAGTGTAATTTTGTCATATACGCTTATATGTACTTATAACAAAATGAAATTAATATATTTTATCATTTAAAACACAATTTAAATTGATTAAAATTGTTCCAAATTGAAAAATGCACTGTTAAAAATCTGCTGCATTTTGTTGCAACGCACTCCCTTGCTTGTATAGAAAACGGTTACTTGGCCGTGAAATGGAGCTTTCTCATTGGTTGGAATAGAGATATTATATACAAGCGGTGGAGTGCGTTGCAGCAAAACGCAGCAGATTTTTAACAGTGTCGCACAAGCTACAACACCGCTAAAAATCTGCACCATTTTCTGCAGCGTCACTCCACCGCTTTTATAGAAAACGGTCAATTCACCGTGCTGTGGAGCATTCTCATTGGTCAGAAGAGAGATATTCTATAAAAGTAGTGGAGTGACGTTGCAGTAAATGCTGCAGATTTTTAACAGTGAAGTCAATTAAAATCAATTTTCAGATTCGTTAAAATCGCCTGCTTTTGGCGAGGAAATGCACTGCTCGCCAAATTCCGCGTACGCTTTCAGCTTTTCACGCCAATTATTCCAAACTATTTTATTTTTTTACATATCTAATAATGTAATTCCGCCGCTAATTTTCACTGATCCTTTATTACCTACATGAGTAGTTTAATTCGTATTTTTTTCAAAAAATTCTGAGTATGCCCCCAATGGAGACCTTCCTTGTGAGAGCCTTGTTGTTCTAGTAGAAATAGCAGTGCTGGTATCATCTATGGTTCTTGTCGATTTCTTTGTGCACATCCGACTATTTTCAAAACAAATTCCACTTTAATTTGTTCAGCGTCGGCGCACATAATTTCTATTCCTTAGGCTTCCTAAGACAAAGTTTATTCTTCTTACAGTCAATACGTACATGTATGTAAGGACAGCAATCTGTTGTTATGAATGATGGGAATGCTTTAAAAGTTCAATTTTGTCTAAAATTTTCTATGAAGACGCATCAGTACTTTTCCTCATTCCTAACATCTATTGTTAAAGTTCTATAGTACAATAAATTTAAAATTACAGTAATTCGAGTCCACAAAACATTAATTAGAACACAATTCGACATAATTTATCAAAAACCTTCAATTCATCATTTGTTTTTATAACATCCCTAATGCCCGTTATATGTTAAAAGATTTTTTAGTTACTTGTAAAATATCAACTCTCCATGACATCAATACTAAAACATCAAACCGACATTGCTAACATTTAAATCCAAAGGTATGCGGAGAAAGGAATACTAATTTACGTCAATTTTTAACTCTAGAATTGAAAAAAATATTTAAAAAAATTGCAATGTAACTAATAAGTAGGCCACGTATAACATTTTGTCAGCATTTCACCAGTATTTCACGAAAAAATTCAAGAAATATTTCACTTTCAATATAATTCACTAACATTGCTTTTACCTTTTTCAAACGCAAATCTATATTTCTAAAATATTGTCATTTCTGCTGTAAATATTTCAAATGTAAAATAAATATTTTGTCTGGTAGCTAAATTTAATTTCTATTATTATCACTGTCAATACATTGATTAACAAAACATGTATGATATTCCTTTATAAGTATGATCAGATAAATAATATATTAAAACAAAATTGAACACAAATTTCACCAAAATATGAAAATTTTGGTTTTCTGTTCAGTATACAAAATGCGCCGCATTAGTGATTTAAAATAAAGATTGTTTTTAAGTTGATAAAATCATACTTATTCGTAACTGAATTTTATATTTACAAAAAATAGATCAGATATATTTTTAAATAAATATGTAAGAAAATGCCATTTTACGCATGTTAAATTTTACGAAATTTTTTATAAAACGTCCGGAAGTTTTTCTTTTTATCACGCAATTTTATAAAATGTGTCAGAAAATTATAGTGTTTGTATTCTTAAGCTCATTTAAGTATTTCAAATGTTAAATTCATTCAATTTTCTCTAATGGCTAAAAATAGACACTAAATTTTAATTGTAATGTAAACTTTCTTAAAATACTTCATACCATAACAAAGAGCAAATATATCCTACTATTTTTAAATTAAGAACATCCCTAGCATAGTTATAATTAATATAAGTACAAATTTCCACAATATACATGTATGCATGCATCGAAATTTGTATTTGTGTGTACACAGGAAGGAAATTTAATAGCATTACATTGTGTTACATTACCATAAAAGAAATATACTTAAAGCACTTTAAAATGAATTCACGAAAGGAAATCACGAGATGATGAATAGCGCTTTCACATTTAATTCTTCTGTATGTTAAACAATACCGAATTCAAAAGATATAACAAAATATTTAGAATAAAAATAGACACAATATATTTATTAATTTAACAATAATTACGCAATGTGTGTAAAGAAAAGCACATTTTAACGAAATAATGACACAATGTATTAATTAATTTAACAATAATTACACAATTTGTGTAAAGAAAAGCACATTTTAACGAAATATTTATAACGAAAAGCAAAATGTAACAAAATTCATTCGCGCATGAAAAATGATAAAATATTAAAATATCTTATCCTTTATCTTTTCTTCAAAAAAATCTCGAAAATTATTGGGACCAAAAAGATTTGATTTTTCAAAGGGTAGTTTTTTTTTTTTTACCCGAATGTAACCTTCAATATCTCTACAGGATACAGATGAACTAAAAAATATGATTTCCGACATTAACTTTGATCAAAATATTAATGATGAAGACATAGTACAAATGAAAAGTTCAACAAAAAAAAAAAAAAAAAAAAAAAAAAAAAAAAAACATCGCCATCAAAAGTGCCAAAGATGAGTTATGGGATGACGGTGTCAGTGAGGGAAACGAAATAAGAGAATCTGACAAGAAATTTTCACCATCCAATGTTGATGCACTTCAACGTTTGCAGAAAGTTGCTTGTTACATACAAAATGTTAGCTTGTTAACAAAGAAAATAACATATATGTTGAGAAGGTAAGATTTATATAGATTGCCGTTAAGAAAAGAAAACATTCTTTTTTCTTCGGTTTTTTTTTTTTTTTTTTTTTTTTTTTTTTGCTTTACCAAGAATTAGAAACACTTTTTTTTTTCTCAAGCATGTTCGTGTCCTTCCTTCCTTTGTATTTCTTGGTCACTACCGCTCAAGGAAAGTATTTTAGACCATGCGTTACTGTGTGATTTTCATCTTCTAACTCTATTTTTCATGAAACTCTGTAACCGATACTCTGAAACACCTTATATAAGCAGGCAGGAATGTCTGTAGAATGTAGAATGTTAAACTGAATTATAAAATTTTAAGAAGATATATATTTCCTTATACTTTCCTTTTAAATACTACTGGTAGAAAGAAAGAGAATAATAGAATAGATCAATATTGTTAAACTAAATTAGAATGAAACTTTGAATTCGGCATTTTGTTTTTATTACCGGAACGTCTTACGTAGGTAACCTTTTTTTTCTTTTAAATCTTTACGAAAAAATTTATAAGTGAATATTTTCTTTTATTTTGCTTCACCAGACGGTCCAATCTTGTTCCACTTTTACGAAATTTTCCTTTTTAGGATTAGAGCAATTTTTTTTATGTTTAACGCACAGTGTTTTAAAGAATTTACTATCAATATATATATTTTTTAAAAGACAATTCACTATGAATCAGGAAAATTAAATGTAAGTGACTCTAAAATTCTGAATATTTTATTTTATTTATGAATTGAAAACACTAACTTTCGTTGTTCGGATATGTATATTGCGATTCGGAAATTTATAATCTTTTGTTTAATGGAGTTTATATTTATATATTGTGGTCAAATTGTCTGAAAATTCTCGCTTTCATAGTTTCATTCAAACTTATTTTCGACAAGATATTTTAATTAATAATATTTAAAACACAATCTATGAATAGGGATTTTACACAAAATAGAGATCTGAAAAATTAAAACTATGAACAGATTGCTTAGAAAACAAAATATTTGCAAATTAAATTTAGAAACTCAAATATTAAAGAATGCTAGTATTTTTATGTGACAGATATTTTATTTATTCTATTAGATAAAATTTAAACATAATTTGTTTTAACTAATCATAGTATAAAGTTAATTGCCTGCAATACGTTAACGTGCATCTGAGAATTTCAATTTCAGTTACAATCTATATTATAAATGCCAAACGTATCTGTGCGTAACGCATATGTCATTTTGGGAATGGCAACACTTTCCCATGCAATTCAGTTTTGCACTTTTTGCTACTGCAATTTTTATACATCTAAACATCGCACATTCTCAGTTCTTACATCGAGGTTTTGAGAACAAAATGTACTTTTAAATTCAATTTGTTTGAAAGCTGTATCTCAATTTACTTTTAAGATATAATTTTTTTATAGTTTTTGTGCGAATTTTGTAATCGTGCAGAAATGAGCCACTATCCCTTAAAATGGAAAAAAATGAAATTAAAATTTCGCATGTAAATTTTGAGAAGATGAAAATGATGACGGGGTTAGATTTCACGTGAACTCCGAATGTATGTAGTGTAAGTACTCTATAATAAAGGGGTTATGAATTTCCTGTTGGAGCTGGTCGCAATGTTTGGTGCTGCCATCTATTGCGTTTTTGCCGAAAATCTATCGCTTCAGAAGTCTGGATGCAGCTCGAAGGAAGCTCCTGCCCTTCGGACGCACGTAATTGTTATTAAAAATAATTTTGGAGCTATTACTAAAATTTGTTTGGTGGCTCATACTAAAACATTTTAAGTTAGTTATACAAAATATTATTTTGTTCAGTTTACAAAAGAAATCGCTTTTTCACTGCAAAAAAAAAAAGCTTGTAATGGTTACTAAAAAATTCTGTGGAATACAAATTTACTAAGAAATTTTTAGTAACCTCTTGAATTTTTTTTTACAGTGTACACTTCACATTGTTGATGCGCAAAATTTTTCAAATTGAGTTTTAAAAGACCACAAAAATGGTACATATATCCATGTTATCTACGAAGAAAAATGCTCAAAATTTTACATATGCAGAAAATTTCAAGTATATTTTGTCAATTTTGTGTATAGACTTACAATTAAAATCTTTATAAGCAATTAAAATCTTTCCAGCAAAGTTTGAAAAAAATCAGAGATTATTTTTTCGCATGACAATGTATGCAACTATAAAAAATAATTCTACGGATCTAGCTATGGAGTCCGAAAAACATTAATGAAATTTTCTTTTTTCGGTTTATCGATTGTTAGTGGCATAATGATATTTAAAAAAACATGCATTTATGATGAATATTCTCAAACAGAAAAAAAAAATCTGCTGTTCATACCGAACGAGTTTAAGAAATTTTGACGTGAATAAATACATTTTTATGTTTACAGTATTGTAATATACATTTACAGAGCTGCCAACTTCTACGCCTTCTTAAATGGAATAAACATGTTTCTAAAAAGAAAAATTATTAAATAATACGACGTGAATTTATTTCATGATTTTTAGCACTGAATACTTTTTTAATTTTTTAAATAGAATTTCTGGTTCGAATGTGTTTGTTTGCCTGTAAAAAGGCGTAGAAGTTGGCAGCCATGCATTTATGTGATTATACAATCTATTTTAAAGATCATATTAGTGTCATCCACCAGTAGTTTTATATCCATCCAGTAGTTGATCAAATTTTTTAAATGCTGCACTATTTCAAATTGAAACGAGTTTACGTTGCAGTAAACATAATATTTTTGTTTGAATGTTAGTACGTCTTTTGTCACATTGTTGTCAGCTTTCTGCTGTAATAGAAGGAATTTTATGAAAATCTTTTATTAGAAAATGTAAATTTACATTTAATTATTGATTCAACTGTTAAAATTTTGAAACTTTACTGCGTCGTCGCTCCACGGCTTTTACAGAAAACGATTACTTCACTATACTATGGTGCATTCTCATTGGTCAAAATAGAGATAATCTATAAAAGCGGTGGCGTGGCGGTGCAGCAAAAGTTTCAAACTTTTAACAGTGTAGTTGGAGACAATTACAATAAGTAATCCACTTCCATATCGTTTATTTTAACTAATATTTTTATAAGAAATATTGTTAATAACAACCCGAGGACGATGTTAAAAAGATTAGTTTTTAGATTTTCGGTTGACTTCTTTTGCCCGATCAGTGATTGAGATAATGACATGTAACTCTTTGCGTTCGAGTAGCGTTGTAAAGGTTAGAAAAAACCCGGGAATGAACCGGCTTTTTAGGAATAAACCTGGAAAAAACCCGGGATTTTTTAGAATAATTCGTTTTTTTGGGAATAAATCTGGGAATAAACCTGGTCTATTGGAAATAAACCCGGGAATAAACCGACTTTTTGCAACTCTACGTTCGAGATGCAACTTTCACGTACCACTATTGTTTCAGGCGTCCCTCGTAATCGGAACGCCAAATGCCTTGGACAATATTAATATCTTGCAGTTTATTTGGCCATTTTTTGTCATAGATTATTCGGCCATTAGATAAGGCAAAGAAAATTAGTTTAAACTACTGATGTCCAGAGTATTTAAAGCACCCATTTTCGCAGGACATAGTGGTCAGTAAGAATCACCTCTCGAATGCAAAGAAGTAAAAAATTATTTATAGCTATTCAATTTCAGTGAGTGTCATGTTTGTTCATTATGGCAGATCCAATAAGGGTTGTAGCAATTATGTTAGTTTACTTCTGAATCTTAAAAGAAAGGAAATATGATAAAAACGCGAAATTTTTTTTCCAAGCACCTTCGTCGTTCCAAGCCCAAGCTCGCACTCTGATTGGTTGTTGCTCTCGGCACTGTTTTCATGTAACTTGGCGATAACCATACTTGGCGAAAAGTACTTCGCTGGTAAGTGAACGAGTAAACCTAAAACCTAACCTACTCATTCTTATTCTTCCTTCATTCTTATCCTCGTGTTCTTGTGCTCTTGTATGTAAAAACTTTTAAAGAATACAGCTTTCAGTAAGACACGTTCCATCCAATCCAATGCTGCAAGAGAAAATTTACTTTGTACTCGGTTCGGAAGGAAATCAAACTCGACGAAAGCATCTATCGCTACGCCAAGTATGATTATCGCCAAGTTACATGAAAACAGTGCCGAGAGCAGTAACCAATCAGAGTGCGAGCTTGGGCTTGGAACGACGAAGGAGCTTGGAAAAAAAATTACGCAATAAAAATCCAACAGCACCGACTTTATTTCATCAACTTCTGGCTGGATCAGCTACTGTCTAAGCCTATAAGGTTTAGAACAAAAATTAAACTATAGTGAAAATGATTTGAAGCTCAGAATTAATGTCTAATTTTGAGCACTATCAATTCGATTCCGATATTGTTAGCATCGGAGACAACAAGTGAGCAATATTTTATCTTCATTTACTATTATTTGTCGTTATTTCCAGCGACTAACTCAAACTTGAAATTTATAACGACATCGTTCTTAATCAGATATTTACTTTTAAAATACACTTAAAACTTATCCTGCTGATGAAACCATGTAAAATAAAGTAACTGTAGCAAAGTGCAACTCATATAGTTATTATAAACTTATAAGTTTACAAAAAATAATCACAAACTCTTTCATAATTCAAGTTTAAATTTTTAAGTACTGCGCAGTTAAATAGTCATTTAAAAACCACTTTTTAAATAATTTGTCGTGTAAAAGGTGTTAACCAATGTTGTTTTTTATTTAAAATTAGAATGCAACCTATTGAAATTAGTTTTAGAAAGTATACATATATTAAGAACAGAAAAATTGTGTACTATAGAATAACTTAATTCCAGACATTAGTCAGTATAAAAACTAAATAAATTTCTCAAGATAAATATTATACAAACGCGTAACTGAAGGGTTAATATTAATTTTCAAGTATGGTACCTTTTTCAGCAATTTGTTTATGAAAAAAATCATAAAAATCAAATAGAAAAATCTACCTAAATTTAAAATTAAATTATTTAATACATCAAACAATTAAGTATTTTCTGTTTGCTATATATACGAGTATATAAAGTTTTAATTTGATTGCACTATTCTAATTTTCAAACAAGTATAAACTAGTTAATTTGTAACATGTGCTGTTATGTATGATTTATATATGCATATATAATATGTAAGTTTTATACATTTTTTTTACTTAAAAAAATTATCTGATCATTAAAATAACACCTTATTTTCCTATCATAATTATACATCTATAAATAACTTACGTTAAACAATCATACTCTTAAAAATTTAACATCATATGTTGCGATTGATAGTTAAAGAGTAGAGCTCCCAACTCTTAATTAATTGACTTTTACTTTCTTCTATCTTCAATAGAATAAAGTATTTTAATGGACATTATTTTCGACTTCCGATTCTTGACGGATTTACACGTTTTAGTGATTAAGCATTCCAAAAAACATGTTTTTACAAAATGTCTGTCTGTCTGTGTGCCAGTTGTGTGTTTTTGTGTTTGTATGTGTGTCCTTATGTTGCCATTTTACCATCAAAATGTGTATGAAGATATGCATAGAATTGAACCAAAATTTTTGTGAATGTTTTTGGCTGTGGTTCTCCTTTAATTTTGAAATATTCCACCGGAAGGTGACGCTGCAATAACAATTTTTGTGCCATTTTCAATATTGTACCGACTAAAAGTGTGTTAAGTTATGCATCGAATTGAACGAAATTTTTTATGTAAGTGTATGGCTATGGCTAGTTGGTCCTCCAGGACTTTGAAAAACATCAGCCGGAAGGGGGCGCTACAATATCGATTTTTGTGCCATTTTCACTGTATTACCCTCTAAAAGTGTATAAAGTTATGCATAGAATTGAAAGAAATTTTTTGTGTAACTGTTTGGCTATGGCTAGTATGTCCGCTCTAAATTTGAAAAAAATCCGCTGGAAGGGGACATTATAATCACGATGTCTGTGCTATTTTCATTATTTTACTATTAAAAAGAGTATGAAGTTATGTATAGAACTGAATTAAAATTTTTGTGTATGATTATTATTGGGTATGGCAAGTAGGTCCTCCCTGAATTTTCAAAAAATCTTCCTAACATTCTATTGTCCATCGGCTCGTGCAGAGACGGAAACTCGTTTTTACTCCGATTAATTGAATGAAGCAGAAAAATAAGATGAAAATCAAAGTTGGTATAGTATTGAATTAAAATTATTAAAGCATTAACCTTGTGATGCTTTGACTGCATCCTATTTAAATTTAACACATGGCCATTGCAAACCCTTAATAAACACCATTAACTTTAATTGGCTCCCACAGCTGCATCTGGACTTATTTATCGAATGACAAGATTCAAAGACTCCAGGTGGCTATAAAACTTTTTAATGAGATACTACATTTCAGAGAAAAGGGGAGGAATGACGTTTTTAGCTCACAGGCTATCATAGCCTGAGAGCTTATGTGCCCGTCCGTTCTGTATGTATGTGCGTTCGTGCGTAACGCGATAACTCATGATAAAAATATCGGATCCACTTGAAATTTTTTATATAGGTATATCCTGATAAGGCGCTTCCCTGATTAGTTTTTGGAGTTCATTCGATATGTATAAGAGGGGGAATGGGGCCTCATGCCCCTCCCCTTAATGGATATAAATGGGTTTTTCATGCAGAATTAAGAGTTTTTGTCCAAAATTTAGATATAGGATCATTCTGATGAGGCGATTCCGTGACTGTTATTGTGTGTTCATTGAATAAGTATAAACAGGGGGAACGGGTGGGCTCATGCCCCCCCCCCTTAGTTGATATAAACGGGATTTTCATGCAGAATTAACAATTTTCGTTCAAAATTTAGATATAGGATCTTTCGGATAAGGGGATACCGTGGCTGTTATTATGTGTTCATTGAATAAGTATAAACAGGGGGGACGGGGGGGCTCATGCCCCTCCCCTTAATTGATATAAATGGGTTTTTCATGCAGAATTAACAGTTTTTGTCCAAAATTTAGATATAGGATCATTCTGATGAGGCGATTCCGTGACTGTTATTGTGTGTTCATTGAATAAGTATAAACAGGGGGAACGGGGGGCTCATGCCCCTCCCCCCTTAATCGATATAAACGGGATTTTCATGCAGAATTAACAGTTTTCGTTCAAAATTTAGATATAGGATCATTCGGATGGGGCGATACCGTGGCTGTTATTAGGTGTTCATTGAATAAGTATAAACAGGGGGAACGGGGGGCTCATGCCCCCCCTTAATTGATATAAACGGGATTTTCATGCAGAACTAACAGTTTTCGTTCAAAATTTAGATATAGGATCATTCGGATGAGGCGATACCGTGGCTGTTATTAGGTGTTCATTGAATAAGTATAAACAGGGGGAACAGGGGGCTCATGCCCCTCCCCTTAATTGATATAAACGGGATTTTCATGCAGTATTAACAGTTTTCGTTCAAAATTTAGATATAGGATCATTCTGATGAGGCGAGTCCGTGGCTGTTATTAGTTGTTCATTGAATAAGCATAAACAGGGGGAACGGGGGTTCTAATGCCCCACCTCTTAACTTGCAGAAATGGATTTTTCAATCAGAATTGTCAGATTTCTTTCAAATCTCTGAATAATTTTGGGAGTTTAATGGTTAAGTATAAAAGAGGGGAATAACTCCTCTTAAATTATATAAATGCTGAATGGGTTTTTATTAAGAATTATCCGATTTGCTCTGAATTTTGGATATAGATTTTTTAATATGATAAAGCATGTACTTGATAGTTTAGGAAGTTCAATGATTAAGTATAAAAAAGGAGAAAGGGGAGAGTTGTTTCCCCTTCTTAATTTTTTTTTCGAACGGAATTAACGAAAATACAAGGCTGTAATGTACAATTAGTATGCGTAGCCTGTGAACTCAATGCCATCAGTTTAACTGGGCAATATTCTTTTTATTATAAATAAAACCTGATGAAGGCTGAGATATAGTTACGTGACCAATTTTGGAGCAACGAACTCATTTGCGAATTGAGATGAGATGTTGTTTGATTTTGATAGAAGTCGGTCATGTGGACCAGTTCTGCCTGCCCAGCGCGAAAAACTATTTTTTGTTATGTGCGTCTTGTCTATGCCCTTGTAACGTACAATAAAAGAAGAAAAAAGCCAAGTCCAGAACTTTGTTCCTACGATACCGTTTCTTCATTTTTACGTTACAACCTGTGTGTAACTATTTTGTTAATATTAAAATGTACGTATGAGGAAAGTTTTGGAATTGGCACATCCAACTGCTTAACTAATGGTATTTCCTAATAGTTATTATTATTTTATTCAATCGCTAAATTTTTGCATTAAATAAGACGAAATATTCTTTTCGAAAATAAAAGGTACCTAAGGTTTGAAAATTTAGAAAAAATCATTTAAAGAGAGAAAATAGGTTTATAAATATTTCGTGATGTTCATTAAGAAAGTTTTTTTTTTAGTCGTGGGAGAGGGTCTAATATCATTTTTTATATTCAATGCTTTTAGTTTTATTTATCAAGTAAAAAAAATTCACAAAATCAAAAATGACTTATCTAAATAAATAATGATTAATCTAAATAAATAATGATTAATCTAAATAAATAATAACTTATCTATTAATAATTAAAGGGGCCTCTAAATTTTATTTTTCATTTCTCATTAGATTTTTCAAGTACTATAAAGAATATATACATCTTTTATCAACATAGACATAGACATTTGATTGCTGATTCTTCAATATATAAATTTTCTTTTCCTTGTCGTTGAATGTTACAGAAAGTTTTTCATTGTTCATCTTAAAGGGGACGGTGGACGTTAAAAATGTATTTTATTCATTTTTATCATAGCAATATGAAATTTTATGCATGTATACATTTCACCAAAAGCATACAGAATACCTTCAAAAAAACTCCAATCTTATTAAAATTTGTAATTTTTTTACAAAAATTTAAAGTGTTAAACGAAATTTTAAAATGCTCCTCGTGTCTTAATTTTTGAAATATTTTTTTGCTTTTGCATTTTTATCACTTAAAACTATATTATAAACAAATTTGTGTAAGATTTTTTAAATATCTTGAATAGTTAATATTTTACAGATTTTTTTCTAAATTTCTTATCGATTTTCATCAAAATTTTGCCTTTTAATAAGTAAAAAATAAAATTTCACTATCTTAATGAAGACGAATTTTAAAAAGCTTACACAATTTCTTTTTAAATAATATCAGGATACTTCCTTATCAATTTTATAAATATTGATCAAAAATTAAGACGCAAGGAGCAATTCAAAAATCTAAAAACGCTGAAAAATTAGTTTTGATAAAAACAGATTTAAAAGTATATAAATACATTTATCTTTATTATTTACTCCTTAAAACCTTCATAAATGATATTTTAATAAGAAAAAACTGTTTAGCTACTATTATACCCCAAAAATAGACCTTTTTTCTGACGATTTTGCTATAGATGATTTTGCTCAAATAAAGGTTCACTGTCCCCTTAACACGATTTCTAACACGATTTTGTGTATAAGGTGTAAAAAATGTCTTTTGACACCATATCATTTGAAAGCAAACAATTTCTAAAATTGTTGGAATTTCAAATTATCAGTGAAATATTGATAATTTGAGCAATATATTTATCAACGCTTTGACACTCACTTTCAGAATCGGGGAACAAAACGCATTATCCATTTTTTTTAGAAATAGTCGCTGTACAGTTATCTACACTAAAAAGCAGAAATGCTGAAAACAAGTGAATATCAAAGTAATGTAGAATTCTTGTATTTTTTGGTGCAACTACATTCAGGATTCTCTAACCTGGTTATAACTGATATGGTTCTCAAAAATGGTGTTGATATTTCTATGTGAAATGGTTTAAAATGAAAAATTATAAAATCCTTAGAAATCAGAATTTAGGAAATCTTTAAGATATCAATAGACACCTCATGGCATGTAATGCACATTCTTAGATGTACGATGAACTGAAGGAAAATGGTATCGCTGAATTAATTTAATAAATATTTTATAAAAACTCATAACATTAACTGCGGAGAAATTATTAAATTTAGAGAAAAATTGAATTATAAAATAAAAATCTGAAAGTATTTTTTGACATCTATTGGCAGAAATATTGTGATTTAGGACGTGGAAAGCCTTTCAGGAGCTAATTTGTTCAATTTTATAATAAACTTTATGGCGTATCTCTGCTCATCAGTTAGCCTAATTAAAAAAACTTTACGTCCCTTTCAAACACATATATCTTTTATAAATGATCTGTACACTGGAAGGGCTCAAAGCCAACTGACTTCTCTTAAAATCTGCAGCTGATAGATCCCACTACAAATATCACTTGCGAAAACTGTCCCCTCAGCATTCTGTTTGGTAAAAAAAATTCAGTCTCTTTCATTAGGAATAGACAATATAGGTCAATTTTACCCGAACTACTGGACATATTTTAATGCAATTTGGTATCAACATAAATTTATATAATGCAAATAAAACAAAATTTCAACAGTTATAATATGCGCGCATGAACGTGCATAACTTTCATCAGCATCAGATGTTATAAAACAGAGTTTACGATTTTGAACCAAAAAACTGATTAACGGGGACTCTTACAGTTATCACAATTTGAATTTAGGCTAAAAATCAAGCAGTTTCTGAGCCTTGTGGAAGCTTGTCTCACTCCTCCACCACATTTTTAGACCTTGAGTTGAACTTGCAGATGCAAATCGAGTTTCAATTGTCTTATCCAGAACATCCCAGACACGGTCGTAATGGTTTAGGTCTACAGTCTCACTGACTATTTAATGCGGAGAATGTTCACACTTTCCAAAAATTCGTGACCAGATGAGCGAGTTCTTTATGGCTGCGCATTTTAGTTTATTAAAAAGAAATCTCGGGCAACAGCATCCATGAAAAGTCTACATAGGGCACCAAGATATCATCCCTACACACTGTTAAAAATAAAGGTGACAAACCGGTGCCATTTGGGACCCGGAGGTGAAAAGGCGGTGCCATTTGGAACCCTAGGGTGTCATAGGAGCTTGAATATGCGGTTGGGGTGACGACAGATCTGTTACTGGATGATGGGAGCTAAATAAGGTTCCATGCACTTCGTAAGCACCTCATCGGGTGACTGGCAACTTGCGCATGCGCTATGACGCGTGTCTTTCTGCTTTCGGTGTCAGCAAGTAAAGTTTACGGGTGTGAGCAAATCAAAACATGGCATTGTGTAAAGTGGCGATATTAATTGAGGACTAACCACTGAGTTACAATGAAACAACAATGAGGACTTAACGATCCGGTTTGCGCGACCAGTGAACCGGGCAAAGTCTGATTAAAGGTAAGATTTAACTTTATTTTATTTTATTTTATTGTAACGTTAATTTATCGTACTCCCTATAAGAAATGTCATAAAAAAACAGTAAATTAGATTTTTTTGTTCGTATGATTGATTGTTAAGTTTATTATGTGAAGCTACAAGCTACACTCTCACCAAAATACCCGCTTGCTAATGTTAAACCTATGAGGTAGTTATTTTACAATTTCTCGTTTACATGTCAATATTTTAAAATGATTTATCGAGGCCTTAGCTACCGAGGAGCAATTGGAGCAAACTGCTCTAGGCACGGGAATACTAAGGGCGCACAATTAGAAAGAGCGAAATGAAAGATTGTAAAAATATTTACATATTTTTTCATTACAAATCAGTTATTATAGACGAATCTTGTTGAAATCGGAATATTCTATGACCATTTTACCTTATGTTTAAACTCAGCTGTTTAGATTTAACCCTTAACTGCTGTTAGTGGTCTCAGATACCGTGAGTTTTTCAAGTTTCACAGTTTAACTTGTAATTTTTAGTTTAACTATAGATACTGGTCAATTTTTTTTAGTTTGGAGTCTTATTACTACCTCTAAATACTTTTTAATGGCTGAATTTATTTATAATATTCTTGTACATAAAGTTTAATACATAAATAGTATTCTGAGAAGTAATGTAACATTTTATTCATCTTCAGATTAAATGGTCTGACAGACAGCTCACAGTAGTTATGTAACAATTTTTGTCAGAACAGTTAAGGTTAAAATATATTTTTGCGTCTATATATAGTTAAAAGCAATTAATTTTATTCGCGAAGTTTTAATTTTAACCTTTACACGGGATCTCGGACAGCATCTGGCCGGCTTTGCATATATTGTCGGATAGATGCTATCCGAACCCCTCCTGTAAAGGCTAATTCACACCATATTGCAGCCTCGCGTAACTTCTCTAATATTGTTTCAGTATACCTGATTTGTCTTTATTTGAGAGGGGGGGGGGAATTTTTTCATGTAAGACAATTGAATACTTGCAAATCTTAAAGTAATCAAAACTTATTTACAGGGTTTTCATTATTAATATTTTCCTAATATTAACCACCATTATTTCCAAAATAATCTTCATAATAAGATTAGATCGGGAGGCGGTAGCACGGAAAATCATTTAGTCTCACTTAAGGATAAAAATCACGGATAAAACCTCGATTTGCATATTAAAACGTTATTAGTCAGCCAAGTCATACCTTGGTGGGAAATGCCTAAAAACCCGAATTTAGCGGTATCTTGGGTTTACCATTATGTTTTCTTACTCCCAATTCTTCATATTTTCATACTTTTGGTTTCATTTTCTTTCAAAAAGGTGAGAAAATGTTAGGGTATTGCATTGAATAAACCTTATGATCTGATTATCGGCTATGCAGATTTACACCCATTTTTTTTTCGAAAGGATTCTTTCGCATTAAACCTTTTTTAGTAGCAGAATTTTATGGTTAAAGTAAATAAAATATTTTTTTTTCAATAATAGTAATTTAAGTTTGATTAGACCGTAATCAGTCCCTCCCCCCTTTCTTAATCATCAACATCATCCGATATGACAAATTTGTAGTCATGAACATTCAAATTATAAAAGGAAAACAATCTATATTTACTCCACTGAACTTTCAGAATAGTTTACCGAAATAGTGTGTGTTCAAAAGATATAACAATGAATAAAAACTTATATCGTAATTTTACACAAATGTGAAAATTTTTCCGCAGGTGATGAAGATCTCGTGTTTTAAAGGCGATTTTTGCACTGTCATTTATAAATCTTAAACATTTTTCTAATGACATAATTTTTAAGAATCTTTCATTCCACCCGTTCTGAAACAAGACCAATAAACAGGGTTGGCTTTTTACCGGTAAAAACCTGGGGAGAAGGTGGTAAAAACTTAAGGATATACAATAAACTGTTAGCCCTTAAACTGTATTTTAATACTATTGATAAAAATTCGATTTTCATGTATTTGGTGTATTAATTATCTATATAGGGGAGAGTGGGGTGGTGTGGGACTTTTTTTTTTTTTACAAAAGTAAGAATTTTTTTTTATATATACACAAAAAGAAAAAATTCAATTTATAGCATGCAAGGTAAAACACTTTTATCCCCCTGAACAATATAGAAACATAACGTGCAAATACTATTTTATTTTAAAGAGAACGTAAGTTTCAAAATGTGTCTCATACCTCCTCATTAAGAGTTATGGGACAGCAATAATAAAAAAAAAGCTATAAGGCACAAAATAACCTATAGTATCGGTAAGATAAACAATCAAACAAAGGTTGTAAGTTGATAATGTATATGCCACAATATAAAATTCCAGTATCTTCATGACTAGAATGAAAATTCAGGATTCTCTGTCATAGGTGTCATTAAGGCCCCACACTAGGCTCAGAATGTAAAGATGATAATGTAAAAGTTTATAGGAGCGTTCTTTTGAAATACCTAACTCAAATTTTAATATTTTTACATGATTCTTTTGAACAAGATAGCTGAGGATGATCCATAACCGGCCTAGTTTTTATTTTTTCGATTTTGCTTTTATATTTTTTGTATAACGATAGTTTCAATTTCAGAACCGGTTCAAACCAATTTCGTAAGTTAAAGTAATTTAAAAAAAAAAAAAAAATCTGAAACAAAAACTGAAAAAATAAAAACTACGCCGGTTGCGGATCGCCCTCAGCAATTTTGTGCAAAATAATCACGTAAAAATATTAAAATTTCGGCGAAATATTTGAAAAGAACGCCCCCATTGACTTTCCATTATCATCCGGGCTTTTTCTGTGTCTAGCGTTTCGCCTTAAATAATCATCAATTTATTTACATTTTGAAGTATGAATGCATATATTATCAATGTTATAAATAATATATTACAGTAAAATCTCCATAACGGACACTTCCGAATAGCGGACACCTCTATTTAACGGACAGTTTTCAAATCCCCACTCCCAAAACTTTAATTTTTGTATGTTTAACCTCTGAATAACGGTCATTCCGAATAGCGGACAGTAATTTTGGCAAAAAAGAACAAAAAATTATTTTTTAACGAGGAAAAAAAAATAAAAATCCTCTAAATTTATCAGGGCAATGTATCACAAATTTTGTGATCACAGATAAATGTGGGAATGAGCTGGAGAAAATCCCCTACATCCCCCTCCCCCACACAAACCCTCACCCTCGGATGATTGGATGCTTTTAAGAAGCAGAAAAATACAATAAACAGTTATACATTTTTTTTTTTTCTTTTTAAGAAAGAGATGATTTAAAAGAATTAAAACTACTCACAGAGTTGAACCTTCACATTAAAAAACAAATTACATCTAATAGCAAGTAAAAGCATACTTTTGTAACATTTTTTTTTTTTTTTTGGTAAGAATGTAATAAGCAAAGGATAAAGGTATGCACAATTTTATTTCAGTTTTATTGCTTTGAAAATTATTTTAATTTCTGGTTTAATCAACTAATGAAACAGTAAGCATTCATTAGCAATTTTACTGTCGCTGAGGTTTTCCCAATAGCGGACACCTCCGAATAGCGGACAATTTCTGCGCTCCCAAGGTGTCCGTTATTTAGAGGTTTTACTGTATCCTCTAAAAAATTTGCATGTTAGCAATTCGCATTATTATTAATTAAAAAAAGGAACTGGGCGCGACCCATTCATCCCTTTTCTGGCATGTCCCATTCCTCGCCACTTCCTTGTTTGTGTTAAACTTCTTGTTCAAACAAAAATGCTGCTTTAGGCTTAGTTTAAATTATGGATAATATACAGTATAATGTTCCATAAATAGGGAAACTATTACATTTATATATAAACAAGCCTTTAATATATTGAGAGCAAATAAATCAAATTTAAATTGGATTTTTGAAAAAAAAAATTTCTTTCAAACATTTGCAAGTCTATGCATATCAATATTTTTTTGTAAAGTGAAGAATGGATTACCATTGCTTCATCTTGTATGCGATCGATGAAATGTTTAGAATAATGCACAAAGAGAAAAACCTACAGTCCCATTCCACTCGACTTTCCCCCATATAGCAAAAGGGGAAATAAAGAATTAGCCAGTTCCCTAAAGCTCCTGATATACAATATATGGACAGAGATGACCGTCCACTTGCGATTTTAGAAATTTTGTTAAATATCTAGAAAAATGTATGTAGAATTATCCTGAAAATCTTAGTGTATAAATATAATACACTACCTGGCCATTGATTATCGTCCACTTGCGATTTTAGACATTTTGAAAAATATCTAGAAAATACATGAGGAATTATCCTGAAACTCTCAGTGTATAAACAATATAGTACAGGTCATCTATTTCCGTGAAGATTTCTTCCAGAAACTTTATAGGGTACCGCCAACAAATTAACAAATGTATGAATATCTTTTGGATAACCCTGTCAAAACTAATGCATCAAAAGCACTCAAACTGTAGAAAGTTGCAAAATCATAGCTTGAAATTTGTGAAAATAATCGTCAATAGAATCACTTAAAAATCCGTTATTTCCAAAATGAAGCAAAAACAAGAAGGGTTGTATCCATATATTCATTAATTAGTGTCAATATAGAATACACAATACGGAACTTACTAGTACGTTTGGATACAATCCCTCATTTTTTTTGCTTCATTTTGGGAACAATGGATTTTCCACTTATTATATTGACGATTATTTTTAGAATTTTCAAGCTATGATTTTGCGACTTTCACAAAAGTTGCTCTATACATTTAGCTAACATAATATGCAAATGAAATTTTGATATCGTTGACGCATGCGCAGTGAAAAAATATTTAGTAAACCTACTCATCTTTCATACAATTTTTATTATTTTTTAATTTTGATTACAGGATATTATGTGCAATGTTGTTTGTCAGATTTTCAGAAAATATTATTATTTTATATTAAGAATTCTGCAAACTATAAGCAAAAATCTTGGAAAAATTTGGGAGTATTTTTATAAAACCCTTAATTTCTCTACGAGTATACATGCTATCGACATAAAAATGAACACAGCTTATAACAATAAGCCACTTAATCGCAATCTACAGTTTGAGCGCTTATGCTGCATTAGTTTTGACAGGGTTATCCAAACGATATTCATTATTTTTTAATTTGTTGACGGTCTCCTATAAGGTTTCTGGAAAAAATCTTCACGGAAATATATGACCTGTACTATTATGTGTATACACTGAGAGTTTCAGGATAATTTCTCATGTATTTTTCTAGATATTTAACAAAATGTCTAAAATCGCAAGTGGACGATAATCAATGGCCAGGTAGTGTAGGACAAGTCATATATTTCCCTGAAGGTTTTATTCCGAAACTCCAATAGGGGACCATCAACAAATTAAAAAAGAATGAATACCTTTTGGATACCTTTTGGATAACCCTGTCAAAACTAATGTAGCAAAAGCGCTCAAACTGTAGATTATGATTAAGTGGCTTATTGTAATAAACTGTGTTCATTTTTATGTCGATAGCATGTATACTCGTAGAAAAATTAAGGTTTTCTACGAATCCGAAAAACAGTCTCAAATTTACCCAAGATTTTTGCTTATAATTTGAAGAGTTCTTAATATAAAATAACATTCTTTTCAGAAAATGTGACAAACAACCTTGCACACTAGGGTGGGCCGAAAAAAACTTTTTTTCAATTTTCGATTATGGCGGGTGCGGAAAAGTGGCCACTGGTAGCACTCAGTTCATACAAAAAATTTGAGATTTTTTGGATATTTCCTTACCCTGCCGCAAACGGCTTGAAGTTTTGCAAAAATGCTCATTTTTGAACTTTTTCGAAAAAAATTTAAAAATGTTAAATTAAATTTATTTTGGTTGTATTTACTCGAAAAGGGATATTTAATGTACCAAATGTTTAAATAAGATATGATCATGCATTGTTTAATATCTATGTGTATTATAACTTAGCCTATTTTTATAGCTTTTTCTCGTATAATAGGCAAAAGTTGTATTTGTTTGAATCAATCGTTAGTTTCTCTCTTATTTATGTCCCTTGGTCTTCTTTATATTTTTTCTATGTGTCAAAGGTCATATATTTGGGCAACGGACAGCAGTGTACTTAAAAAACAAATCTGGAAGGTGAGAAGGGGAAGAAGCAGGACTCTAAGCGAGCGCAATGACTTGTAGATTTTTCACATCCAATTAGTCAAGCACCGATTGTTTTGGAAAAAATCTTAGGTCCCATGGTTTCACCATCAAGTTTAGAGGGTAGATGTCGAAGTGGGATATCGTTCATAAGAAGAATACATATCAAATATTTCAGCTCTCTTCCTAGTTTTTTTTTTTTCAAGACAGGCAATGACACTATTGCGTTTTCCTGTATTAACAGCGGTGCCATCACACCCAAGTGCTGTCAGTTCAGAAAAGTCTAACTTATTGTGACTTGGAAGATTGTATAATGATTTTGCTATTTCTTTTCCGTGACCGGAACGAGGTATCAAGTAACCCAAGTATTCCTAACTAGGTTCAAACAAAACACGGTGATGTGTGTGTGACGGTGCCGCTTGTTCTTTTTTTCCCTCTGAATATACTTTTATCCTTTCTACCATCAAAAAATATGCTTTTAATTTTCCTTCTTTCAAGAACTTTTTCTGTCTGCATCTTCTTTCCAAGTTTCTATTTCTTTCTTCTGACTTTGTTTTTATCGATGACGAGATTCGTATCCTCTACTGTCACTACTTCTACATGGTGAAGCAAACAGTAGTGTGGCGCTTGATTATCAGCATAAGTTGGCAACTGCAATACTTTCAATATGCATGATGCCTCCAAAAGACTACTTATTGCGTGTCTTTACATTACCATAGTCCTTCATACTAGCCATTTCTAAGCTCGTCGTAATAAAACTCACAAAACACTATAATGGAACATTAAACGATCCAAAAAGCACTGTATCTCACTAGAAAAAGGTTTCACGTTCACATTGGACAAATGTCGCAGGTAACTGAGCTTGGGGAAATAATAATCTTTTATCGCATTTTGGCTGTCATCTATTTCGTCCTACACTCACTCAGTATTACGACGAGACATTGCGCTCGCTTAGAGTCCTGCTTCTTCCCCTTCTCACCTTCCAGATTTTTTTTGTAGTATATTGCTGTCCGTTGACCAAATATATGACTTTTGACACATAGAAAAAATATAAAGAAGACCAAAAGACATAAATAAGAGAGAAACTAACAATCGATTCAAACAAATACAACTTTTGCCTGTTATACGAGAAAAAGCTATAAAAATAGGCTAAGTTATAATACACATAGATATTAAATAATGCATGATTAGATCTTATTTAAACATTTGGTACATTAAATATGCATTCTCGAGTAAATACAACTAAAATAAATTTAATTTAACATTTTTTAATTTTTTTCAAAAAAGTTCAAAAATGAGCATTTTTGCAAAACTTCAAGCCGTTTGCGGCAGGGTAAGGAAATGTCCAAAAAATCTCAAATTTTTTGTATGAACTGAGTGCCACCAGTGGCCACTTTTCCGCACCCGCCATAATCGAAAATCGAAAAAAAGTTTTTTTCGGCCCACCCTATTGCACACAATACCCTGTAATCAGAATTAAAAAATAATTAAAATTGTTCGAATATTGAGTAGGTTTACTAAATAATTTTTCACTGCGCATGCGTCAAAGATATCAAAATTTCATTTGCATATTATGTTAGCCAAATGTATAGAGCAACTTTTGTGAAAGTTGCAAAATCACATCTTGAAAATTTTGAAAATAATCGTCAATAGAATACGTTGAAAATTCGTTATTCCCAAAATGAAGGAAAAACACGGGGGGGTTGTATCCATATATTCATTGATTAGTGTCAATATAGGATACATAATAGGGGCTTACTAATAAATTTGAATAAAATTCCTCATTTTTTTTTTATTATTACTGGTATGGAATACCTGTACATGTTAGGGAAATTCGTTGCTAATCTGGAATAGACACTTTGTTCCAAGATATGTTTTGTAAATATGGTTAATAATGTAAATAGTTTGTAACTCTTAATGGATAATACAGGAAAAGAATATATGAATGACAAGTATGAGTTGGTCATGTAATTTTCTCGTGCTGTCCGAAAATAGGCAATAAAGAAGAAAGTGCCCGGTTAAACGGATGGCATTGAGCTCGCAGGCTATACATACAACTGTATATTATACTCTTATTTCAAAGAATAATGCCCTTCCAAAAATAAAAGAAATCAACTAACTGTAAGTTATTGGACAGTGGATTAACTGCCATCACTCTTTATACTTAACCAATGAGCCCCTAAAACTAATCAGGAAAGTGCCTTATCAGAGTGAAATTATTAACAAAATTTGAAGAAAATGTGATAATTCTGCATGATTTCTGCATATTTATATAAATTAAGGAGGGTAGCACTCTCTTCTCCCCCCCTTCATATTTAACCAGTGAACCTCCAATGCTAATCAGTGAAGAACCTTATCAGAATGAACCTACATATAAAATTTGAAGCAAATCTGATATTTATATAAAGAGTTATCACGTTACATACAGAACCTGCGGGCACATTAGCTGTCAGGCTTTGATAGCCTTGTGAGCTATAATTTAAATTTTATTTAAATTTTATTCTTTCTTTTTTTGTTCATCTACAATTTTTGCTGTACTTTGATGATAGATTTTAATTGGACTGTCTTGTGTTTTTTCCTTAATGTGTTATTATTATTTTTTCAGATAGTGAACTTAAATTTATAGTACTTACATTACCATGCTTGATACAAGAAAAGTTTCCGACTCTTTATCATGAAGAAGGTGCAGAAATTTCTGTGTTTCAACTTGTTATTGTGCTCCGCAACTCAAGCAACTTGTTAAATTACTCATGCTATGTATTAATTTTATATAAACAGTTAATTATAAAAACTGATAATTTTATAAGCTTAGTTACTTTGTGGTATGCATTGTTTTGGTTGTTTAACGTTAACTATAGTAAAAGCCAATTTAAATTTTTATCATTTTTATTAGATACTTATGTCTTCAAACTTTTCTCAGTGGCATCAGTTCCACATAGTGTTACGTCTTTGTTTAATAATATTTAATACATTCTTCGTATTGACAATAAAAAGATTATTTGAACTAAAAGGTTGTTTTTTTTTAATTCAATGTTTTATTCATTTCATTATATTTACTCAGTGGATTAAAATTTCAGATGCAATAAGTCAAAACACAAAAACAATTAGGCAGAAAGTGTTTTGATGTGGATACAGGACTAGAAATCAGCAGTCGTTAGTCGTCAAATGAAACTAAATTATAGAAAAATTATTCCTAGTCGTCAAATCTTGATAGCTAGCTTTCTTTAACTTTAATTTTTGTTTAGCAAATGCTTTCATTTGTATTTTAGCATACATTCCCCCCCCCCCTCTGCACCATGACATCAGCACGTGTCTTAAGAATTTTGAACCTTTCAATAATCTCTAAGTTAACTTCACTTTCACCAATGACTGATAAAACTGGTCCTTGGATATTACACCCCTGTAAACAAGATTTTCTTTTATTATGAGATATTTCTGCATCCTTATATGTTCCTAAAATAAGAAACTGTATTAAAATTGTTTTAAAATTTTTGTATTCCCTTCCTCAAACAAACAAAAAAAATATGTGTGATTTGGAAATGTTTTAAATGCCCCACCGTAATTGGCAACCAAAGATTTATTTATTTGCTAACTTTTTATTTTCTGATGTACTGTTAGTCTCAGATTTTTTAAAAATTAGCTTATCCCTAGTTATATCTAAAGCTCATATTTTCTCTCTGTGGACATATTTGCTTGATTATCTGTTTTGTATGCATATTAGCTTTATAAAAAGAATAAGTTTTTCCAGAATCCAAATATTGTAGTTTAATCAGGTTTCATACTTATGGAAAGTCAGTTTTTTTTTTTGTTTAGTAAGAAAAAGTGTTTAATATATAAAGTTTCCTCCCCACTTCCCTTCAATACATTAAAATTAAATATGCAATGCAATATTATTACTATTAACATTGTTCCGAAAAGAAATAAGAAAATATGAAATGCAGTTGGCACATCGAAAAAAAATTGTAGGCATTATTTTGACACCTTACATACAGTTCTTAATTTCTAATCCTGTGTGGATATATGCTATAAAATATGGATTTTAAGTTCACTATAAAGGTAAGTACTACATATATTGTAAAAATGATTTTTTTTTACTCAATTTCATCTGTGATTTTACCACAACTATAAAATGAATTTATTTTCCATAATTCATTTCATAGCTTGATGGCTAACTTTCTGGAAGAATTTTAAAGGATATGAAGTATTCTTACTAATTTAAAAGTTACACAGCATTTATTATATATTCTTTTCTAATTTGTGTTTTACATTTTTTTAATTAGATACAGCAGGGTAGCTGAAAAAATATTGGTGCGTTGTTTGACATTGATATTTCACAACTAAAATCTGAGAAATGCTTATTTTAAAATTTTGTAGCATTTCTTCTACTATATGAAAATCTTAATCCTCCGAAAAGTTCACAACCGTCAAAATGATCAGCAACTAATATGTTCAACGAAGTATTCGCCTCATGGAAGCAAAATAACTTTAATGGAACTTCCAGCAGTATTGGGGCCTTCACATGGAGCAAAAACAACATTGACCATCCGCGTGGATATTTAATAACAGGTGTATTGCCTTCGAACAATCAGATCTTAACTCACTTGACTTCTGTAGAAAAGCTAGAAATAGAAAATCCCCAGTTTGCATTGTATGTGATGCGAAATTATCAAGGCATAAAATGATTTAAATCAGAATTATCTGCAGCGGACTGTCAATTCTGTGATCTTTCGTTTTCAAACTTGTGTAAAAAATAAATATCAAGCCAGTGAACAATTTGTTAAAATATTGTTATTTCTTTTATATTTTATTATTAAATTATGTCATATATTTTACAGGATATAGCATTTTTCTATGTCCCCATACTTTTCAGTTGCCCTGTATATAAAATAATGAAAATACATGTCAAGCAATATACTATGTGTCAAAAAAGATGGTTACTTATTACTTCTGAAACTATAAGAAAATTATAAAAATATTCATATGAAGATAGATAATTCAATTTGTACTTTCTCTTATTTTGGAGTCAAAAAACATCAAATTTTTATAATGTTCTTGCATCTAAAAATGCCCAATCACAAAAATAGTTACTGGCCCTTTCTTAAACATACCCAAAAAGTTTGATTCAAACATATGAGTTAGAGACAGTCAAAAATCATGATTTATTTCATTTTACAAGAACTTCAAAACATAAAATTGAAAATCAGGCTTCAAATTGCATGACAAAGTCACAATATTTGACTCTAACTCAGTGATTTTTAGAGGCAGAAAATAGGTGTTGAGGTTGTGTAAATTTTCCGATTTATTCTAACAAAACCTTTTGGGTATGACTAACAATGCAATAGTGATGACTTATGATTGGTGATTTTGAAATGCAAAGACTGTATAAAAGTTAAAATTTTGAATTTTTCTTAAAATATTCTCCATGTAAATGAAAGTACAATTTGAATTCTCTGCCTTTCTATGATTATTTTTGTAGTTCATATTATCCCTCTCTGAGTTACAAAAATATGCAACAATTTTTCTTTGGACACCTGATAATGAGTTTAAAAATATAATATTCCATCAATCTAAAAGAAAAAAAAAAGACTCAAAATATTGACTGATCATGATAATTTTCTCTGCAGAATTCAATTTAAAAATGGGTAAACACTTTCTATTTCATGATTCAAACCAATACAATTTCTTGACAAGCAGGGTGGGGGGAGGGGGATTGCAACTGTGGGCCATAGATTGTGAGTGCTATTTCTTGTAGGATGCCACAGGGCACACTGGATTATGTGTTTCATCCGTTCACCCTGTGGGGAACCCTGGATAAGTAGTATCATTATTCTCCCCTGAGATGCAATTCTTTCACCCCTTAAGGTACCCTGGGTGAGAGGTGCCATTACTCTCCCCTCAGATGCGATCCTTTCACCCTCTGGGGCACCCTGGATAAGGGGTGCCATTACTCTCCCCTGAGGCGCCATCTTTTCACCCCCTGGGGCACCCTTGTTAAGGGGTGCCATTACTCTCCCTTGAGATGCCATCCTTTCACCTCCTGGGGCACCCTGGATAAGGGGTGAGATTATTCTCCCCTGTGGTGCCATCGTTTCACCCTATTGAACACTGTGGATAAGGGGTGCCATTATTCTTCCCTGAGGTGCCGTCCTTTCACCCCCTGAAACACCCTGGTTTAGGGGTGCCATCCTTTCACCCTAGTTAAGGGTGCCATTTTAGCTCCTCTAGGGGTGTCACCAGTGAGACAAGCCTTTCACCCCTAAAAGGTGCAATGTGTCACCATTAGTTTTAACAGTGCACCTCACACCCGTTATACAGCGTTTTCCAAATGCAGGGAGAGATGTGGGCCCATTCAACTTTATGCCTGTGCAGACTATCAAACCTCCGCTGCCAAAATAGTCTCTTTCTTAAGATGATAATACAGGTTTCTCAAGAATACAGGAAGTGATCCCTGGTTTTCTTCAGGTAGCAATATGGCGAAAATTAATGTTTAGGTTAAACCAAGACTCATTGGTGAATATGATGGTCTCCTATTAATTTTTGGTTCAAAGTGGATAATCTCTGCACCATGTTAAATGGGTTCCCATGTCTGAAGAAGTCAGCGGAATGCAAACAGCAAGTCTTATTCCAATGAACCCTTTGTCATACAGCACTCTGAAAACAGTAATGCTTGAAACTCTGCTTTCTGTGGCCGCATAAAAGTTAATATTACAGCGAAGCAGTTGCACTTCTATTCCTTCCTCGCTGTAATGAACAAATACAGTGTTCTTCATCGGTCGTCGTGGCTTTTGTACGACATTGCCCAGGCATTATCTCTATGGAATACAGTGTCCTTAAGGATCCTGTCCCTTCAGGAAAAGCGCCCGTCTACTTATGGTAATCCTATAAGGAAGTTAGTTTCTAATATCTTCTTTGCATTTCAACATTTTTATTTATTTGTTTCTTCATTGGATAGTCGAAGTTCAACTCTACATCGCTTCTTTTTAACTTCTTCAATTTTGGTCGCAGATATCTTTTAGAATGACACTTTCGTTTTCAGAATCGGTTTCAAAAGTAAAACTAACTGTATAAAAAATATCTGATATCAAAATCTAAAAAGTAAAAAAGGAGCGTTGTAGAGTTGCATCTCAACTATCCAATTTAAAAATAATTTTTTAAAAAGTTGAAATGCAAACGAGATCTTAGAAAACAACCCCTTCATAGGATTAACATTAGCTGGCGCCGGCTTCATCTGACGGGTACAGGAGCCTTAAACTGTTTCCGTGAATTGGACGTTACGCAGGTCGTTAAATTTATGTCTCTAGTAATCTGTACTTGACACTGTCCTGTTTTCAGCTTTCCCTCGATTTGCCATCTCATTCAGCCATCCAAACATTCGTGGTTACTTATTTGTAATTTTTTTTTTTTTTAATTTTATCGAATGTTCCTAAAAAAAAATGCAAGATATTTGGTGAGGCGTTCAAGAGAACAAAACGCGAGAATTACCACGCTCACTTATACACTGAGAAACATTTGTGGAAACGTTACTCCGTGAAATTGGTGGCAGCATTGCTGCCTCCAATTTTATGGAGTATTTTAACCGTTGTCATTGGTCATATGGTTGGTCATATGGAGTATTTTAACCGTAACATTGTCATGTTACACCAGTAATATATGTTTAAATTACACCATTGCATATGTGAAAACAATTACTCCATGAAATTGGAGGCAGCATTTGCCACCATTTTTACACCAATTGTATGGAGTAACATTTCCACAGATGTTTTACAGTGTAAAGCATGTTCCTCTACCCACGCTGTCCATATACATGTGTATGCTTACGAATTGAACATTAAAACTTGCACCTTTGTTTCAAAGCATTAGTTTTATATTACGTTCGGTATTTTTCATGAGATTTAATAAAATGTGCCAATTTTCTTAAGGAGCTCCGGGACACATTTTAAGAAACTTTTTATTGAGTTAATAATGTGAATAAATTCTGCTATTTTTTTTAGACTGTGAATCATATCATTAGTAAACAAAAACACATAATAAAACTTATAAAAAAAATTTAATTTTTTTTATTTTAAGTTTATTAAAAATGTAAATGTAAATTAAAATCGTTATAACTTGAATTGTGGAATTTCAATTATTTTTTCATATAAATAAACAAAAATATATAAGCTTCAAATTTGATTCAACATTTTTTAAAATATTAATTTAAATAAAAAATTGAAATATTTAAAGTAAAAATTTAAAAAAAAAACGGTGTAACTTTTAAAAAATCATATTTTTAAAGGTAATTTTTTTTTCAAATTTGCTAAATTGAAATTAAAGTAAAATAAATTAAAGACATGTTTGAAATTTGAACCATTTAGCTTAAACTGTTCTTGAGTTATAACAATTTAAATAGGAGAAATTGTAAAAAAAAAAAAAAAAAAAAAAAACAATCAGGAAGAAAAAAATGCACTTTCAACTAAAGTCATTTTCAAAACAGACATAGAATTGAAAACTAGATTCTGAAATAGAATCAAAACCTAAAAGTTAATATTTCCTGATCTAATTAACATCAAAGCATGATTTAAATGTCATTTAAAAAATAAAGTAAAATAATTTTTAATACAATTTAAAAAAATAATTACAAATTTGGCGATTATTATGTTACGGACTCCCTTAATTTTGTTTATTAGAATAAACTAAAGGAAAGTTTCGTCATGGTTTCAGCATATTAACTTACTAAAGAGATATAACTGTATGTATTAATAAAAACAAGCAACGAACATGTTTAATTATTCATTCGGAACAAAATACAAAAATACTATGCGGTTTTATTCAAAAACTGCATATAATAAAAAAAAATGCCAGTTTTCGTAAAAAAAAGAAAATAAACTATGAAAATTGAAAAGTTGATTTTCAAATCAATAAATTATGCACGAGTAAATACTTTTCCATGTGGAAAATATTTTTCTAAATTTTCCGATTTTATTCTTTTTTTTTACCATAAAATATATTTTTAATTAAACTTAATTTATAAAATTATTTTACTTCACTTTTTATGCAACACACAAATGTTTTTTCCCCTCTAATAAACTTTCAATAAGAAGATTAAGCATTAAAATAATAACGTATTGCACAAGTGAAATTCTTATTCCCTTACGGAATTTTTCTTCTGATGAAAATATGTCCGATCTTTCTCTTTTTTCTGCATACAACAATATTAAATTTTTTTATTTTCCTTAAGATTATTATACAATATGTATGTGTACAAATACTTTTTGCAACATCATAATTTTTATTATAATTGAATTTCTATTGTAATATTTATTGCACTATCAAATTTTGAGAGAAATTTAATTTTAAGAGAGAATAATTTATTTTATCAAATTTTGAGAGAAATTTAAGAGAAATTTAATAATATTAGTGATTAGACATCGAATTTCTTGATCGCAAATTGAAAAACATTTCCTTGATTATGAATTCATTTTCATTGATCCGAGTTGTCACACCCCAGTAGCCAAACAATATTGGACCAATATTGGCTACATCTTGGTGCAATATTGGCACATTGGCACAATATCGGCATGAAATATTGCTCCATTATTGGGATGTTTACATTTTGCCCTTATTTAGCCAGTATTTGCAGCCAATATTATGCCAATATTGGGGTTTCATTGGAAATATTGCCAATAAAACTCCAATATTGGTTAAATATTGGAATTTCATTGGAAATATTTCCAATCAAACGCCAACATTTATACGATATTGGAGTTTTATCGGAAATATTTCCAATGAAACCCCAATATTGGCATAATATTGGCTGCAAATATTGGCTAAATAAGGGCAAAATGTAAACATCCCAATATTGGAGCAATATTGACAATATTTCAGATAGGAGCAATATTGGCGCAACGTTGGACCAATATTGGTTTGCTACTAGGGAGGTGACTGACAGTCAAAAATATGATATAAAACAAAACAAATTGTATTGTTTTAAGTAATTACTAAAAATTTATTAAAATTTTACTTAAGTTTTATTTGTCATAGAATTATACTTTCTTAGTAATTACTTAATACAAGTTTTTAAGTTTTATATCAAATGTTACACTGTCAGCCACCGGTGACTGACACGGCCTAGATGGAAAGTCCAATGTCAGCCACCGTGCACTGTAAAAAAAAATTCAAGAGGTTACTAAAAATTTTTTAGTAAAAGTGTATTCCACAGAATTTTTTAGTAACCATTACAAACTTTTTTTTGCAAGCGAAACAAGCATTTCTTTTGTAAACTGAACAAAATAATTTTTTGTATAACTAACTTAAAAATTTTTAGTATGAGCCACCAAGCAAATTTTAGTAATAGCTCCAAAATTATTTTTCATAACCATTACGTGGGCTCGAAGGGCGGCAGCTTCCTTCGAGCTGCATCCAGACTCCTGGAGCGGAAGATTGTCGGCAAAACCGCAATAGATGGCAGCACCAAACATTGCTACTGCTCCGTCAGGATAGTCATAATCCCTTTAATAACGAGTACTTACACTGCATACATTCGAGGCATATTTGGAAGTGGCCAGTATCGAGCCCGGGACCTTTTAGCCTGGAGTCCGTTACTATAACCACTACGCTATCAAGGCCACACCAAGTGAGTTTTAGTAATAGGTATTAAAAATATAAAATTATTAACGCTATTCGTTGCTAACTTTTTTCTAGTAATTCTTACAGATTTTCTTGTAATTGACTAAGATTACTAAAATTTTTTTAGTAATTACAAGGATCACTAAAGTTTTTTTAGTAGATCGACACTTTTTTTTTTTTTACAGTGTGGCACTCAACATGTTAAATAAAAACAGGATAAGATAGAAAGCTCAAAAATGCTAGAATCTTTTTAAAACTTACCATGTTTGTACATTGTTTTAACAATATTTCTTTTTAAATATCTAAACCCATTAAAAAATAATAAAAAAAATAAAAAATGTGTAAAGCTACTAAATTTTTTCTAGGAAACTGGGATTCCTAAATTTTTTCATGTAACAGTAACAGCAAAAAATTATCCAACAGATTCTTTTACGTGAGTTTTGGTTGCCGTTACATAAGAAGTTCTAGAAATCTAATTTTCCTAGAAAATGTTTCATAACTTTATGTATATATATATATATATATATATATATATATATATATATATATATATATTTGCAGTGTATTAATAAAATAAAAAAATTGCTCTGTCTCTCGATGTATGTCACGGCTATCGAATTCTACGCCACTAACGAGGCTCAAACTTTGGTGACACTAGCCCAAGAAGTCTCATGATGTACTTGAGATTCAGGATTTTTAATTTCTTATAATTAATTAAGAAATTAAATTAGCAACAGAAATTCACTCTTATCAAAAACTCATCAAACGGCCCAATCAATAAAAGTTTTTATCTCCTCACAACCACATGCTGACTATATGTAGATCTCGATTAACGCTAGCAAGACTGTCCAATCAAAACATTCCGCATCAAATCTCAAAAGTTGTTACGAATATCGCATTTTACAGAAGTGTAATGTCTACTTTGAATAACATCTGTTTTCATATCACGATAAATGTACTGGGCTTTTTTGTAATTATTTCTTTTATCTCATATTCTTCTGCGCCTAAAAGCTCAAAAATTACACAGCTAGATGTAGAAAAAATTTTCTTTTCATAAATTCTTAAAATTATTCCGCTGCGGTTTCAAGAAGTCAGAAAATCCACGAAAAATCGTTTTATACAAAAATCTCTTTTTCTTTCCTTGGAAATAGAGTTTGAAATTTTTGCTGTCGATGCAGGTGATCATTCCAGACAAAGTAATGCGTCTCATTTATGGGCTTTTCTGAACGAATATAAAATTTTTTAAATATTAAATTTATGATTTTTATCTATTTGCATACAGGTGTAGCAATTTTTTGCTGATTTCAGATATGTAAATTTCTTTACTGTAATTCAGTTACAACTTTAGATATTAATTATTATTTGATAATTGGGTGATTTAAACTCCCATGTTAACAGTCTGTTTCCAAAACCGCAAACGATTTTTATACTAAAATGCTTTAGGACGCCGTCCTTTTTTTTTTTTTTTTAATAAACTATTTAAAGATTATAAAGTTGTGCATCTAGGCCTAACTTTAAACGCTGTCTAATAATACACAAATTTTGTAAAAATCTATCCTTAATTGTTTGTTTTAATTATTCAATACAATTGTAAAATTCAATTTTTAAAAAGAAAAAAAATACATTATTCAAACCCGAATTTTGACTAATTAAAACTAACGAACTGATCGATTTAAAACTTTTAGATAATTTGTAACACATAATGATTTCAAGTACAAAATGCATCAAAAGAGGGAGAGATTTAAGGGGGAGCGATTTAATATTTAAAAACATACGGTTTTGATACGGATTTTTTACAGAGCCCTGGGATAAATATTACTTATTTAATATAAAATTTCAAAAGAATACTTACTGCTATTTTCGAATAGTAGTTTCAGCAATTACCTTTAATTTTATGCTGAAGTCTGTCACCCTTTTGACTAATACATCTACGAGTAGGTTGTTTAACGGGATTTCCTTCAGAACAGTTTTGTTAAGAACAGAGTTGGCACCCTGGTGGTGGAATGTAGAACTAAAAAATTCGAGAACACGCTTGCTAAACGGTGTTATCGGCAGTGTGGATCCAGTTCGAGATTCGTTAAGTTCCAGATTGGGTACTTTGTATGAGATTTTGCCGTAAGGATTTTATGTTCATTTAAGATTATTATTACGGGTTTTGGCAAAGCCCTGAGCTAGTTTTATATAAATTAGAACAATAAAAGACATTTTAAGTCACAAAGTAAATTTGTTTTCCAGAGAATAAAACTAATTAATGTAAATTAATTAGTTAAAATATTCCGCATTAAGCTGTTTTTACAATTTTAAAACAACTTACGTAAACAAAATAGGTGATTTATATAAATCAATTTTACGAATTGTCGTCTAAATCTCACTGTAACACTACTTCTATTGTATTCATACTTATTCAGTAACAAGTCAGTAACACATCGCTGAACCAAAAAAAAGTAATTTAATTCTAATTTTCTAAGCACTTTTTTCTTTAAAGTTTAATTTTTCAATATGCATACACAAGCATTTTTATTCTAAATAAATGTGCTAATACTTTCGACACGCAACGAATTTCAGTTATACGGTTAACCAATATATGTATACACGTAAAATACGTCTGTGTGAATACATATCTTAAACGACATGTTTAAACATATCCGGGAACGTGTAGTTATTGCATTGTTTAAACATGTGATTCAAGTATATTTCAACTATATGCACTTATTTTATTACCATTGGACCTCATCAGTCTTACGTCACTGAAAACAGAACAAGCTGGAAATGATATAGAGCACTGCTTATTCCGAACTAATTGGGACCAATAACTGTTCAGTTTAGCGGAAATTCGGTATCAGCAGATTTCATTAATAATAATCCACGTATTGACTTTTTAAAGCATAAATTAAGAGCAGGAACATATGCTAGTGTCAGCTCTATACAGTGTTGATAGGTTCGTGGTGAACAGATTTTGTTATTTCTTATAACTTAATATAAAATTCTCTGTTAATATATAATAAGTACTGAAAAAAAGAAACTACATCTGTGAGTATCACAGCACATTGAACAAGTATTAGCATAGTGGGTGTAAATATGTACAAGCATCCGTAAAGCGTCGTTGGGGGTCCCGCAGTATTGGCGGAGGGGTCACTACCTGATGTTTTACACATCTTCTTAGAAAAATCTTTCTTTTTTTTGTTTCAATTTTCTAACATCGTAGTTACAGAAATAACGAACAAACAATGCCCGTTTTAAGCATTTTTGTTCACAAGTTATCTTTTCGTACTACACTGTAAAAAAAAAAAAAAAAGCACTATTTCTGTTTTTTAGCGGAAATTTTTTTCCATAATTGCCAAGAAATATTCCGTTTTCTTACAAAAACTTTCCGTATTTTTTTTTTTTTCATATTTTTATATCTAAAATTTTTGTATCAAAAACGAAAGAAAAAATATATTCACATTACTTCGCAACGAGAGACACTCACCTTAAGGAATTTCTATACATCGGTTTAATTGAAACAACAATAATGAAACAACATTTATCTTTGTATGGAATCGAACCAGGGTACTCTCCTCTTCCATTTCAGCGCCTTAATCATTGTTACAGGGGAACACAGGAAGTGATGCCTAATATTGTTGCTTATTCCAGATGCTTTTTATGAAATAAGGCAAAGACGTTGAAAACAGAACTATCTTTGTAGATGGTGTATTTTTCAATTGAATATGCAAGTCTAAATCTTTCATATTTTTGAATGTTTATCTATTTATTTTCATGCTTTATACAAGAAAAATTTTAATCTTTAAAAATATTACATGCATATAAAATATAATATAAATTATAATTTCTTCTAGTTAGTTAGATTTTTATAATTCTATTGTATTATTATTATTATTATTTTCTGTGTATTCATTTATTTTTCCAAGAATATTAACATTTATTTTCTCACACTCATCGTTTCATATTTGTGCGATGGCCTAGTATAAACTCAAATAAGGAATTATTACATGGTATTAAAATAAATTTCCTTTATTCCTCTTTATAAGATTATAAGTTTAATAAACGCCACTTTTATAATAATATCTTTCGGATAACTTCGGATTATTAAGTTTTATGTGCGAATCTGTTAAAGTGGATGGACACTAAAAAATATGAAAATTAAATATAGATTTTTTTCATATTAAAACACATTTTAGATATCTTTAAAAATAATAAGAATAATAATAACAAGCCAAACATAATTTTAAAAATCAGATTGAAAATTAAATTGCAACACTTTTTTTCAACTTTTTCAAACACACAAAAAGAATGAATAAGATTTAATTTATTAAAAATCGTAAAAAATAAAAACTCTTTTATAGCTTTTTGTTTGAAAAAAAAAGTGGGGGAGAAAAATAATAGAAAAAAGAACGAAAAGTAAAGTAAAGTAAAGGAAGAAAGAAAATTCTATAATAAGTCGATAAGTTCATAGAGGGCGAAATTTATGTTATATTTTAATAATTCTTGAAACTTCATAAGATTGAAACCTCAATCACCTGTTGGGTTTAATATATTTATTGTATGTATGTATTCTATTTGTATGTGCCTCTATAATAATAGCACATAGTCGTTTTACTATGCCTAGGCATATTACTTTTATGACTTTACTGCAGCCATTGGGTAGTTAACCCCTTAACGCGCAGTGTTGCCGGGTCGGCAACACCTAAAGTTCCTCCTGTTTAGAGACACAAAAACTCCATGAATATTTCCAAAAGTACTCTAATGGCTACTTTAAATCTTTCTTGTGAGTTCTAGATGGCAGCACCACAAAGATCAAACTCTACTGTTTTTAAATAATAGGTAAAATGTTTTACTCTAACACGCGCTTCACAGCAATGCTCTTCTTACTGCGCTTATCAATGCTTTACTTATGGGAGGTTTCCACTTCGGCAACAGCTGTATAATTAAAAAGGTTAGTGCAATCTTTACAAAACAATACTTGTGTACTCCTCTAGGCCTAAATAGATTGTCTAATTTTTTTTCCCTTTAAATTCCAACTTTAAAGAGTAGTGCGCCGGAAAGGGTTAGGGGTGTGGTAACGGACTTGCACCTTGTATAAATTCAAAAAGAAAATTTTAAAAAAGTAGTTCCTTTTTTTTTTTTTAGTATAATTTTATTTTTCTTCATTTAATTTTTTCATTTTAACTAATATATAATTTCTTAAATGAGTTCATTTAGAACATAAATGCAAACATATTTTATAGCTATAAAAAATTGTTTATTCTTTTCAATAAATGAGAAAGTTAATACTTTTTTTTTATTCGATAATAATTTTTTCCCCATTATTACGTAAACAAGAAATTTTAATTTAAAAAAAAATTTCTGTTTTTTCATTAAAAAAATAGTATTAATAGAATCAATACACATACTTAAAAATATTCTTATTAACAATAAAGGTATTAATACGAAATTTTTCGTTTGTTGATTGCATAGTGTAACGTATAAAAAACATTTCATATTTATTTACTTAGAACAGGTGTCACAAATAAAAAATTAAAAATTAAAAAGTTGACATGTTTCGGTTCATTCATAAGAACCGTATTCATAACACATAAAATCAGTAGAAAACTAAATGACACTGGATATAAATGTAATTTAAAAACCAAAACACAAAACATTGCGCCCCCTATGATCGTGAATAGCCATTGCCACCGCGGCATATAAATATAATAAATTTTGGTCATAAATTAAATTTAATAGATATAAAATTAATGTTAAAAAAAGTAGAAAAACTAACTGACACTGGATATAAAGGTAATTTAAAAACCCAAAACACAAAATATTGCGCCCTCTATGATCGTGAACAGCCAATGCCACCGCGGCTCCCCCTATTAGACTCACCCTTTAAATATTTATTAAGTAATTCTAACCACAAACTCGGAATGTCATAAGAATAAGAATCATTACAAACCCTATCCCTCCTAGAATATATCTCTATGGATTCACGGATGATTGATTTTCGGAATATACTTGAACACTAATCTACTATCTTTAAAACAAATATGGTTTTTATACAAATTTGGTTTTTAAATTACATTTATATCCAGTGTCATTTAGTTTTCTACTGATTTTATGTGTTATGAATACGGTTCTTATGAATGAACCGAAACATGTCAACTTTTTATTATTTTTTATTTTTTATTTGTGACACCTGTTCTAAGTAAATAAATATGAAATGTTTTTATACGTAAATGAAAAAGGTGAAGTGATTTTGTTTTAGTTTTTTGTTTTGAAAAAACGAAAGCTAACAACAGTTTTAACATTGGTTAGTGTAACTGTTAAACAGGTCGTCTGGAGGCCACCATAATACGTATCCATCATGAATTTGCATACTATAAAACATTAAGAAAAAAAACATGTGTAAACTATTTGTAAAATGATTACAATTCCAAAATAAAATTTAATACTTACATTTAAATATTTTTAATACATAGAAATGCTCTATTACTGACTTGCGGGTACTACTTGATTATCCAATCAACAATCCCGTCAACCAATTTCGACAAATTATATAAATCGCCAAACTACTCGCAAAATTATACAAATCTGCATAATTTTTATTTAAAATAACAAAAAAGATCTCAAATAAATTAGTATAGGATTAATAAAAATACAAATAAAACGTCGAATTACAAACCACTTAATTATGTAAAAAACTCGTGTAACCAGTTTAATGTTAGGTGAATGTGACATTTACGATAAGCCATTATTGATAGTTAATTTTTAGTATGGAGAGATATTTTTTATCTACAGAATAATCAAGTAGTACCGAATTGCGTAAAAGAAGCATCTTTATAACTCCAAAAATCAACATCTTAATAACTAACAGTTTACTGTGTTGGATTAAGGGACTCATTTCCAATTACAATATACCTTTAAATTGAAATTTGAATGAAATACAAGATCATGAAAAATTGAAGAGTGGAAAAAAATGTTATTACAAATATCTCGTTCATTAACTATCCAATGGAATTCAATTTGTATGCAATATTTATGTTTTATTTTTTTTCTTGACTTAATTTTTGTAATTTATTCCTTCAAATAAACAATTTTGAAAATCCTTATATAGCTTTTATCATAACGAATATTTCGAGAGCCCGAAAGAAACAGCTCCGGTTACTGATGCACTATATAGCCAAATATGACTGTCCACTTGCGATTTTAGACATTTTGTTAAATATCTAGAAAAATACTCGAGAAATCATCCTGAAACCTTGAGTGTCTAAACATAATAGTACAGGTCGAGATCATACATTTCCGTGAAGATTTTCTCCCGAAATTCCATAGGGGACCGTCAACAAATTGAAAATGAACGAATATCTTTTAGCTAACCTTTTCAAAACTAATTTAGCAAAAGTGTTCAAACTGTCGATTATGATTAAGTGGCTTAGTGTAATGAACTGTTTTCATTTTTATGCGGATAGCATGCATATTCATAGAGTTATTAAGGTTTTTATGAAAACATTCCCGACTGTTTGCTTATAATTTTCAGAGTTCTTGATATATAATAATGTTCTTTTTCTAAAATATGACAAAAAACATTGTACACAATGCACTCTAATCAAAATTAGAAAAAAATAATAAAAATTCTATGAAAAATGAATAGGTTTACTAAATGCTCTTTCATTGCGCATGCATAAATTATCATTTGCATATTGTGTTAGCTAAATGTATAGATGCGAGAATGGAGAAATGTTGTGGATATTTCCTCTCAAGACTTAAGTCGGATAGATATTTCTCTGTATCTCTAATACCCCACCAAAATTTAGATAAAATATGCTTTTTTAAAAAAATACTAACCGACTTCAAAAAAAAAAAAAAAAAAATACCAAGCTTGGCGACAACTTGGCACTAACGCATATGAATGCATAGTTTTAATATGGTTATGACTTGAAAACGTTGAAACAATGAAAAATGATTTGCGACAAATCATTATTTTTTTTATCAAATCCACATTTTGTTAATTAAAAAACCGTCTAGTCACCAGAATTTAATGAAATTAAAAGATCTAGTATCGGTGTCAGAGTTATAGCCTGAAATTTTATTTGTTTATTGTACACACACATCTGACTTGTGTGCTCGACATGAAAGCCTGCGATTACCTGAAAATGAATGCTTCTAATTGGATGACTGCTTCAAAAAAAGTTGGAATTTTCATGTTTTTATTTTTAAAAAGTTCTAATCGCAAGTATTTGATAAAATTGAAATGGGACCATGTGGGCATCTTACACTTTAAAACAAAAAAAGAATTATTAAAATCGGTTCATATTTACGGAAGTTATGAGTGAACAACAAATACATACAGGTCGAAATCATAATCTCCTTCTTGAAGTCTGTTAAAAAGCACTTTTTTTCCATATACACTGTAAATAAAAATTGAAGAGGTTACTAAAAACTTTTTAGTAAAATTGTATTCCACAGAATTTTTTAGTAACCATTACAAACTTTTTTTTTTTTTTTTTGCAAGTGAAACAAGCATTTCTTTTGTAAACTGAACAAAAGAATTTTTTGTATAACTAACTTAAAAATTTTTAGTATGAACCACCAAGCAAATTTTAGTAATAGCTTCAAAATTATTTTTAATAACCATTACGTGCGCCCGAAGCTGCATCCTCACTTCTGAAGAGGAAGATTTTCGGCAAAATCGCAATAGATGGCAGCACCAAACATTCCTACCTGCTCCGACAGGATTTTCATAATCCCTTTATTAACGAGACACTACATACATTCGGGGCGTATTTGGCGGTGGCAGGTTTCGAAACCGGGACCTTTTAGCCTGGAGTCCGTTACTATAACCACTACGCTATCAATGCCACACCAATTGAGTTTTAGTAAGAGCTATTAAAAATATAAAACTATTAACTCTATTCGTTGCTAACTTTTTTCTAGTAATTCTTACAGATTTTTTTGTAACCGACTAAGATTAATAAAAATTTTTTAGTAATTACAATTTTTAGTAGATCGACCCTTTTTTTTACAGTGTATGAATAAAACTGTTTAAATTTCTATTCGTGTAATCGCTGGAATATTTTCAATGTATACGTTGTATTATACATACTATTTCATATCATATGTATAAAAAATCTGTAACCCCGCATAATAAGTAATATATGTATATTCTTATAAATCTTTAATTTGGAGTTCTACTTTGTATACTTTCTAAAGCAGTTATTTAATTGGCTAAAATATTGGTAAAAATATTGAAAATTGAAACTAAAATATTCTCTTATAAAACACCTGGTTCTAAATTTCGCTAAACGTAATTTAAAATTTCTAGAATTCTATGTAGTACGGTAAAAAATTCATAAAAAGCTGAAATTGAATCATTTTTTAGATTACTGTATCGGAAACTTTGAACGCTTAAATCTGTATTTGAAAAACTTTCTTCTTCAACATGTCAGGAATTGTCGCTAATGGAGGCATAGATTTTACAAATCTTTCAAATTTTAAAGCAGCTCATTTTTTCTCTCTAAACATTCTATTTCGTGAACAGCAGTTTTATATGAGGTGAGTGAATTTATGATAGAAATTTTATAGCCCATTCTAAGAGTTTATTTCTTCGGAGAACCACGTATTTTAATGGGTAATATGTCATTTCTCATAAAATACTGAATATTTTATTTTGTATAAAATAGAAAGAAAAAAATGTACGATGTTTTCTATTAGTGAAAGAAATCTACATAATACGGCTTTATGATGGTGAACTGAGTCTTGTCAAAAAAATTGATTGTAAAGCTAAAACAGTTTTCTATCATTTATATGATTATATTCTTTTGAAAAAAAAATAAAAAGAAGCATTTTTAATACACAGAAATTTTGTAATAAACTAATTTGTATGTCCGATTAATGGTCCTCTTGGATAAAGAAATTTGTCAACTTTGCCTGAAAAAAAAATGATGTAAAACGGCATGATATGGCAATATTATGCGAACGTCTCATGAATATGACATCAGATGGCTTTGCATCTAAATTATGCTCTTTGCAGTGAGTGAAAAGTTATTTTTAGCGCATTAGCAGCATAAGAATGTGATAGACAAACTGTGCTTGAATTACGAAACTTTATTACTAAAAAGCTTAAAGGCACATAGAATATAAAATGGTTTAAATGTTTGATTTTTTATTATCATCCTAAAAATAGAGATAAAATCTCATGATGCTAAAGGATTGTGGACCTAAAAGATTACGTTGCTATAAGGAGCTTTTTTCTTTTGTTTTTTCGAAATGATCTTTTTTATGCTTTGGTACATTTTTCTAGAATTCTATTTTAGACAAACAGTTGAAACTTTACCATTATTTTCAACACAATCTAACTGATTGGTAAAGTAATCATACGAATTGATTATTTCCAACTGGGCGAAATATTGACCAGGCTGGGAATCGAACCCAGTAAGCCGAGTATCTGGGTTCGATTCCTAGATGAATATTGTTCGATTCCCAGTTTCATATAGAGTTCGATGAGCCTGGGACAATTTTTCGCTCAGTTGGAAATAATCAGTTGAAACTTTAGTTACATCTAATGCTACATTTAAGATAATATTTTTACTGATATATATATATAGTGTAAAACAGTGAAATCTAATTCATCGTCATATACTTATTTTTAAAACAAAATAACTAAAATCCTAATAAGGTACCCTGGGGTAATAACGCCACGTTAAGGTTCTACCAATTTTCACGGCTTAGTTTTAGATTGTATTTTTCAAACAAATATAGGATCTGATACAGCAACTCATTGACTATCTATATAAAATAAAATAATTTAACAGATATGTATTCATAAAATGTAATGGCGTTTTTTCTTGACCAATGCTATTTGGCGTTATTACCCATCTATATGGGTAATAACGCCATGCAAACAAAACTATGAAATAAGATGGAATAATTGCATGTAGATGGCCCAATTCTAAAAATACAAACTCTACAAACTTAGAAATTGACAAATTGCATTATAAGCTATTGAAAATGTTCCTTTTTTTGTGAAAGTGTAAGAAAAATAAAGGTGTGGTGTGGGAGGGGGGGGTAAGGCAAAAGAATATCAGACCATGAGCTTCTTTTTGCTTAAAAAGGACCGCTTAAATAGAAATATGGGGAACATTGCACAGTTTTAACTGTGTTTATTTGAATCAGTATTTAGGATGTAGCTCGGCCACTGTAAGGAATCAACCGGGGTATTAATGTCAAGGATTGGCGTTATTACCCCGGTATAGTTATTGCGCAGTACATTTTAAATTACAAATTATCTCGAGAAGATATCCAAAATCTTCAACAACATTTTAAAAGTACATGAAATGCACTACAAATTTATGTAATTAACAAAGTATTTCCGGATAAAAAGATAGTCTTCCCATCACAAAACGTATCTCGCAAATTTTAGATCAAGCGTTAATTTTAGTTGTTTATAAAATCAATAAGACCTAAAAATGAAACAAAATAACTTGAAGCTGTATTTTGCGATTTATATGACTCAAAACCCTTCTGCGCAGAGCACATGGGTGTCATTTACCTGATTATTTCATAATTATGCAAAATATAAGCACTTGGCGTTATTACCCCGCCTGGCGTTATTACCCCAGGGTACCTTATCTAATTTCATTTCAGATTTATTACATATATAATAAAGAACATGTACAAGAAGGTTTAAATCTCTGTCTCAAAAACATAAAAGATTTAAGATTTTTAAACACAAAAGTGAAGAAAATACAAACATAGATAAAAAACCATTTAAAGTTTGATTTTGTATGTGTAATTACATTGAATGAATTAACAAAAATTCGACATAACTAACGTATTTTCACGATATAACTAACGTATCGGTAAATTTGAACTTTCAAACTATTCACAATTAAACAAACATATAAAAAATTGATATTTTGACAATTTTAAGATCAACCGTCTCTTAAATTTAATTTTAGATTTGAAAACAATGGCTTTCTTTTTATATAAATAAGGTTTAAGCATATTAATATAAAAAAGTAAACAATAATTCATATTTAAACTTATGTTCAAAAGATTATAAAAATATTTTACAAATATGGTTTTAAACTTTCATTCGACTTTTAGTAATGGATTTACTTTTTCTTCTATCGCTTATTTTGATAAAAACGAGATATGAAACATTAAGTTTTATCGATTAAGTTCAAGCACATAACATTTGTTATTAAGCTTCTTTGGGGATAAATAAAGCAAATTTTATGTTCATTACTTAATCCAACAACACGTTGAATATATCTTAATTAATGTGATTAATAATACCTGACATGTAAAATAATAACCCTTGTGTTTGTTCTACCTTTTATGACATCGTAATCTGTCAAAAAGTCTACTACAGAATTCAGAAATACCTACATTAAAATTATGATCTTCACCTCAAATATTTGATGTAATCTCATTATCTTCTGTGCCATTACTTTCCAAACTCTATCTTATTTCAGTAAAACTTACCTTATTGTCTTTGTTTTTACATGAAAACCATAAATTTCCAACAAATGTTGTTACAACAACATAAAATTACTTGCCATAAAATAGTATTTTATCTAAAGATGTATTACGCAGTGTTCGAGTAATTTAAGATGGTATCAGGTAACTTGTAATGTAATTTCAGCAATGATTAGGAAATGATAGTAATTATTTGCTATCTTAAATAGTGTTTTAATCCACTAAGTATGCTTTACTGGAAGTTAAATTCTGTTTTTTCATTTCTTTGAATAATGAAGCCATATTAATGAAATTAAAACAAATTTGTTGATTATATGAATATGTACGTAATAATATGATACTTGAAGAAATTATTGAGCATATAAAAATATTAGTTGTCATACAAATTAAGAAATGCATTGTACCGTGAAGGAAAAAAATTACTATAAAGTTTACTAAGTCATTTAAGCATTTTCTATAGAAAATTGATGACTTATGAAGTTATTACCATAAATGCGTATTGTTAAACCATGTTTGTCAGTACTCCGGTTGGCTGAATGCCAAGCCGATTCCATTCACACTGTAGGGAGAATTGCCTCTGAGGCCGAGATATCTTCTATGTATTCAAGGGAATAGTTTTCAATATTGTTTTCTATTTTCTGTTCTGAATAAAATTTTATTTTAAACTAGTTTTCCGCCCGCGACTTCGCCCGCGTGGAATTCGGTTATATTGCGGTATAAAGCACAACTATAAGAAAACTTCTTATTTCCACGGAAAAAAATGTAAGCAGCGCGATGTAACGCTGGATACGATTAGTTGTTAAACCAAAACTGAATGGTACACTATATTATATGTTTTTCCTTGTGGAGCAAAAACATGCAGATTTTGGGCTCTGGAAACCCGGGAACACGCTACATAGAGCTGACCATACTGACGTTGAGCCTGTTGCGATAAACGGACTTGAGTACGAATATCATTCTCAGAAGCCCTCAAAGAAGCTTGGCGAGCGGCTTGCTCCTCAAGTCTTTGCTGGCGCTGAGATGGTAGCTCAGCAGCTCTCGAAGCACCCTGACGCTCTGCTTGTTCGCGCCTCCTTAATTCAGCATGGAGAGACGATTCTTGAGATCGGGCAATTTTCAATGCCCGAGCTTTAGATGAGGTGCTCGACAAATTAGATTTACGTTTGCGAGGCATTGTGAAAATATGAGTAAACTATAAACTTAAACTAAACTAAAATCCCAAACTAAACTATAAGAATCTAAACGACGAACAAAGCGACGTAATTACCTATCGAAAAAACAATAACTACTTTAGATATCTACCTAGAAAAAAAGCATTAAATTAACCTAAACTAGCTATTATACAGCTACTGCACATCGTTACCACGTTTCAAAAACACCCAGCGCCATCTATCGCATACCTCAAGAATTAAATAACGTAACTAATACTTATACAAATTAGTAATTCGTTGACTTATAGTTATTTCAGGATAAGTAGATGTAAAAAAAAACATTTTAGACGATAAAACAAATAGTACGTCATCCCTCGGGAATTCCTCATTTTCGAGGATTCATTATCGTATCATTTAGCTTCTAAATTTACATGTTTATATTCGTTTGCAATATTTTATCTTGTTTTAAACGATACACAGTGCCATCTCCAATCCATCCATCAAGCAAACTATATTTTTGTTTTCCTTCGGGAATATCAATTTTTTCCGGGATAAAAAGTACCCTATTATTTAATCCGGACTTCTAACTTTACGTCTGCAAAATTTCAAAACAATCGGTTCAGTAGTTACGGCGTGAAAGCGGAACAAACAAACAAACTCGCTTTCCGATTTATAATATTAGTAAGGATTGAATGGCTTGTGCACGTTCTTCTAGTTCTCGGATTACAACTTTCCGAAGTATGCATTTTCTACTTTTTTGTAATTTTTAATAAAAGCATGTTTATTATATTATATTTTATTTTATTTACATTTATATTTATGGCTAAGCCGCAGATTTAACGATTGCTTGACATATCATTTGGCGGCTATGCGATAAATTCACCAATTCTAGCAACCTAATCATTGAAATATAATGTTAAATAATCGAATAATATAAAAGAGATACTTAAAGAAATAATATAAATAAATAATGTAACAAATTATGTAAACAATAATTTAAATAAAGAAACAAATAATTTTTAAAAATTGTCAATTTAGCAATTTTTTAAAATCTCGCCAAGCAGTCGGGTATCCTCTAAAATCGTTAATTCTAAAAAGAATGAGTTGAACTATATTGTGAAGAAAAAAGTTATTACATTTAGTTTAATAATCACATCTTTAAATCATCTTTTTTACTATATTTGTCTTTTTATAACGGATTTAAATAAAATAGATTTACAGTACAATAAATAAATTATAGTATAAAAAATACAGTATTAAAAAAAACAATTTAAAAAAAATGCGACACGTCTGAAATATTTCTTCTGCAAGACTTCCCCATTTTCGACATGGACTAGCTTTTTTTCGCCCATGCGCAATTCGTTCTAGATTTTCTTCAAGTTTCATATCAGTGTTTAAGTTTTTTAGGTGCGTTTGTAATTATGTAAATAAGTAGCACCTATAATCTTCGTTCTGTCCGTCCGTCTTACAGTGATAAAACTTTTGGTAATGGTTATTTTTATTTAATTAAAAATCTAAAACTTTGATTTTTCTTTACCAAAAACTTATTTTTACGTACACTGTAAAAAAAGGGTCGATCTACTAAAAAATTTTTAGTGATCCTTGTAATTACTAAAAATTTTTTTGTAATCTTACTCGGTTACAAGGAATCTGTAAGAATTACTAGAAAAAAGCTAGCAACGAATAGAGTTAATAGTTTTACATTTTTAATAGCTATTACTAAAACTCAGTTGGTGTGGCTGTGATAGCCTAGTGGTCATAGCACCGAACTCCAGGCTGAAAGTACCTGGGTTCGATGCTGGACGCCACCAAATATGCACCGAATATATGCAATGTAAGTACTTGTTAAATAAAGGGATTATGAAAATCCTGTCGTAACTGTTACCATGGGTAATGATCTCTGAACTTTCCCTCCCCATTAGAAACAGGTCAATATAGAGCAGGTACCAGTGTTTGGTGCTGCCATTTATTGCGGCTTAACCGAAAATCTTTCGTTTCAGAAGTCTGCCTTTTTACCCACTGGATGCAGCTTGAAGGAAGCTTCTGCCCTTCGGGCACACGTAATGGTTATTAAAAATAATTATGGAGCTATTACTAAAATTTGCTTGGTGGCTCATACTAAAAAGTTTTAAGTTAGTTATACAAAAAAAATTTCTTTTGTTCAGTTTACAAAAGAAATGTTTGTTTCACTTGCAAAAAAAGTTTGTAACGGTTACTAAAAAATTCTGTGAAATACAAATTTACTAAAAAATTTTTAGTAACCTCTTGAATTTTTTTTTACAGCGTAGTTAATGAAAGAATTTCGACTTAAGAATAGAAAATTTAACAAATGCGTATGTATTTATTAGGTATATCAAATTTTATAACTGTACATGTGTTCTCAAGATATCATGCGCGTAATGACGTATGAAATAAAACAAATATATTCAAAAATGCACAAATTCTGTAAAATACTAATCAATTTCTAATCGTAGTACATTAAAAAGTGAAATTAAATAAATCTGTAGTCCAAATTTCATCTCTACACGAAAAATAATTAATAGCACATTAATTCAAAATTTTTATTTTATTTTTTATTTTATTTTATTTTATTTTATTTTATGTTATTTTGTTTTTATTTTATTTTATTTTATTTATTTTATTTTATTTTATTTTATTTTATTTTATTTTGTTTTTTATTTCTTTCTTTCTTTTTTTTTTTTTTTTTTTTTTTTGTGGAATTTAAAAGAAACAAAACCCTTTAAGAGAAGAAGACGACATTATGCATAATCTACTATGAACGAACATGGCCATCAAGCACTACACACAGAAATTTCCTAAATTTAATCACCCACTTTTGATTTTTATAGAAAGAACTTTTATTCGAAAGAATTCTTTATGCATAACTTGTTAAAGCAGAATAACATAAAATATAAAATCATTGATTTTTTAAAATCATATTACGCATTTTCTGAAGTGAATTTCTCGAGCAGTGACATTTATTAAATAAATATCCTATTATCTAAAAACAAAAATAAATAATGACAAAATATATATTTAAAAATAAACGAAATTTTTTGTTTTACAGACGCAAATTTATTTTTCCCTTTATCTATTATGGTTGTTGAAATTAATTGTTTTGTAATTCCGAAAAAGACTCCAATTGTTCGTTGTAATTAGCGTTAAATAGTCGAAGTTGAAGGGATTAAAATTTTTCTATATTTAATTTTCTTATTAGAATAAAAGAAACTTTAAATCTAATTATTTTTCTCAAAACTATTGTCCTAAAAGATACATTGTGATAAGTTTTTGAATAACTGTTAATCAATATTCCTTTTGTTTTTAATTAATACGCAATTGCTTACATTTAAAAGATATGAGTGATATTAAAAGATGTGTGTGATATAAGCTATTACTACAATTGAAAGAAGAAGAATTACAGAATATTTGTGTTTGTTTCGTTTAATTAAACTGACTAATTTGCAATATATAAAACGTCATATTTTATTATTTAAATCAAGTTATAAATAAAGAAGAATATCGTTTGAAAGACATGCACACACTGCATCGGTATGAGAATTTGACTAGTTTAGAAATATACCAATATTCATAAAGATTAATCAGAGCTGTAAATGTCTTTAGAACGTACGACAAAAAATCTATTATAAATGTTACGTTTACTAAATAGTGGTGGGGTGAAATAAAATGTTTTTTTCTATCCAAACTGTAAAAAAAAATTCAAGAGGTTACTAAAAATTTCTTAGTAAATTTGTATTCCACAGAATTTTTAAGTAACCATAACAAACTTTTTTTTTGCAAGCGAAACAAGCATTTCTTTTGTAAACTGAACAAAATAATTTTTGTATAACTAACTTAAAAATTTTTAGTATGAGCCACGAAGCAAATTTTATTAATAGCTCCAAAATTATTTTTAATAACCATTACGTGCGCTCGAAGGCCAGGCTGCTTCCTTCGAGCTGCATCCAGATTTCTGAAGCGGAAGATTTTCGGCAAAACCGAAATAGATGGCAGCACCAAACATTCCTACCTGATCCGACAGGATTTTCATAATCCCTTTATTAACGAGACACTACACACATTCGGGGCGTATTTGGCGGTGGCAAGTTTCGAACCCGGGACCTTTTAGCCTGGAGTCCGTTACTATAAATACTATGCTATCAAGGCCACACCAACGGAGTTTTAGTAAGAGCTATTAAAAATATAAAACTATTAACTCTATTCGTTGCTAACTTTTTTCTAGTAATTCTTACAGTTTTTTTTGTAACCGACTAAGATTACTAAAATTTTTTTAGTAATTACAAGGATCACTAAAGTTTTTTTAGTAGATCGACCTTTTTTTTTAGTGCATGCAGTCCCTGAACATGACTTGCATTAAAGGTATTGTTTGCATCTGACTAATTTTAGCTATTGCAAGTTTGTATGGGAAATTAACATCACCTCAAGCATCGCTTTTTATTAGCTGGCAGGCTATCAAAGACTGAGAGTTAATATGCCACAGCTTCTGTGTGTACAGTGGTGGGGAAAAAAAGCAAACACCTCGTACTAGCTCTACAAAAAACTATCGAGAAAGAAACACTGTAAAAAAACGGACGATTTAACGGAAGTATTACTGGTAATCTAGACGCCAGTACTATTTACTGTTTTTTAACGGAAAAATTCCGTAAAATCCGGGAAAAACTCGAAAAAAAAAACGGAATATTTTCCATAGTTTTTCCGTTAAAAAACAGTAAATAGTTCTGGCGTCTAGAGTACTAGTAATACTTCTGTTAAATCGTCCGGTTTTTTTTTTTTTTTTTTTTTTTTTTTTTTTTTTTTTTTTTTAGTGAAGTTACTAGTGCCAAATGATTTGAAATACAGTCTACTTTTATTCGTTATACCTAAATTATATACCTCATGCACAGGGTTGTAACAAAAATGTTCCCGTATAATTCTTCTTATTAGAGTACATTACTGAAGGGTAATTTTCAAGTGAGGTTTACGTATATCTTAAGAGAACCAAGTTTTAGCATGCATGCAGTTAATAATTACAAATTTATGCATCATATACAGAATGCTGTAAAACATCAAATAATTATCCGATGGTAGATGAGAACAGCTTTAATTGGGTTTTCAAATATGTTATGCATTACGTTGCATACGGTTAAATTAGACCTAATATTTTAACTTATTAAAAGGGGCAGTTTTGTTACATTATTCTGAACGCGTTGGAAAGTGTTTTATAACGTATTTTTCGCGCATGAATTTTTCTTTCTTGTCTAAAATGTAACAAGTGAGCCATACTATTTCAAGATCAATTTTCTTAAAGACATCTTTTCGATTTGCTTCAAAAATATACTTACTAAAATGTCACTGCATGCTTTAATAAACATATTTCTATTTCTCTATTAAATTTTCTAGCAATTCACAATACTTTTTTCTTTATTTCAGGTAAAAATTTGTCGCGTTACGGTTTTCAGTATTCTTCCAAATTGCTTCAGGTTTTTTTATCATTGGTCAAACGATGGTTGTTACAATACCTCTGCAGGTGCCTTGCCAGGTGAAGATATCGTCACTTGACCGAAGCTCTAAATTACGTGAATAACTTGAGTAGCATAAAAGCAGCTGCTAAGCAAAAAAATCAAAATATTAAGCAACCCTTATAACTAAATTCACAACAAAGCAGTAGGCACTGACCATTGGATAAAGATCTAGGCTCTCGTCAGGTTTTATGCCGCTTCGAGGCGATTAGACCCCAATACCAGGTATCAAACGCATTCAGCTGGGACGACCCGGTAGGTAGGGGCCCAGTCACAGATTAGAGAAGGAAAAGATGATTGTCCACTGAAAAATAGCACTTATTATCTATGTTCTAGCCAAAAACTACGCATAACCAGTATGTCCATTAAAACCGAATATAGGGGAGAGTGGGGATACTTGAGCATAGGGGATACTTGAGCCACCCCTATTATCTCTACAGTTGGTTAATTTTTCTTTCTAAAACTGCCAATATGATAACATATTTATAGTTCTGAACATGTAAAAAAGAAATCACACATCTTGGTACCATTTTGAAAGTATAGTGATTAATAGTTGTCTTTTCCCTATCTGAAGTAAATATTTGGGTGCATGGTTTTTTTGTTTTTTGTAATCAAAGTTTTGTTTAAAGTTTCAACTATATGCATACATTCAATAAGCATAATTTCAATTGTATTTTGAGTCTAAAATAGTTCTAATTGCTGCATGCTTTATTTAGTAAAACTCTGGGAAACAAAAATAGTGATAGTGGGGATACTTGAGCCAATGAGAGTGGGGATACTTGAGCCATGTCTTAATCATCCCCACTAGAAATTAAACATGGGTGAAACAAACAAAAAATAAAATTCCATCCTTATATTCACTAATCGATATTTTTCTGGAGAAAAGGGAGAATAATTTTTCATTTTATTTTTTTTCTTAAAAAAATAACGACCTAAAAATGTTTAAAAATGTATATTTTTTAAATATAAATGTCTATTTTATTTTTCGATTTGACTAACAAAATAGCCTGTCTAGATAAATGTAAACATAGTTTTCAATTTAACTTTCATTAAATGAAAATAACTTTTTAAAACGGTTTTACAGGCTATAATCTCTAATACTTTAATTAGTTAGGTCCAACATATTAAAATATTTATTTTTTAATATAACATATTAAGATTAGTATTTTATATTGAAATCGTAACTTCTGTTGCTGTAACTTTTTTTTAACTAAGAAAATTGAAGAAAAATTGGTAAAAAGAGCGCACAAAAACAAGAAAAGCAACAAAAATCCCAGTTCAAACTTACCTACATGGAGCCAAAGAGGAAGACAAAATCTTTTCCTGTGAAATCAAAAAAGTGTTTGGTTCTTGTGTCTTTGGGTCTTTGTTTCAAAAAAGTGGTTGGGTGAGGAAAATTCTGTCAATGATAGTGATGATGTGAAATAAAACCTTCTATTGATGGTTGGTTACTAATAAAATATGCCAGAAAGAAAACTGTAAAAATATTTGTTGGATAAGTGCTTAATATTTTGAAAATGAAATTTGCCCGAAGAATTGCAGATTCCAAATTTAAATGGCTCTGAACTGAGGATGTTTCTACCGTCGTTATAACTCAAGTTCAAATTATCCTTCGACAACCAGTTTTAACGACAAAAAATGATTGTATTACTAGCTTTGTTTTCTCAATTGGTTTTGAAAGACTTTACGTTTCATAATTTATCATTCTGTAAAATGTTTGTGCAAAAATAAAGCGAAAAAAATTACTTTTGTAGGTATTTTTCCGTAGTGGCTCAAGTATCTCTTCACTATGGCTCAAGTATCCCCGCCATGGGGATACTTGAGCCATGATGTAAAACAAAAAATAAACATTTATTATACATAGAAAAATAGTTCAAAATTTATTGAAAGTGGTTTTTAGTTGAAGGAAAAATATCAAATTTTCATTTTCAATATTTTATTTTATTCTAAAAAAATATAAAAAATTTAAAAAAATTAAAATTAAAAAAATGGCTCAAGTATCCCCATCTTCCCCTATATATAGTGTGCATAAAGAACATCCTTGTCCTTAATTCATAAAAAGTGAGCGCAAATAGGGGACTTATAGGGGGACTATAGCGCTTTTAAGGGACTTAATTAAAAAAAATGCGACTAAGTAGCTTAACTATTATTTTAACACAATCTAACTGATTGGTAAAGTTATCATACGGATAGCTTAGCAGGTTAAGCCCGGTTAGCTTAACAGGTAAAGCACTGGCCTTGTAAGTCAAGTATCCGGGTTCGATTCCCGGCCTGGGCAATTTTTCGCTCAGCTGGAAATATTCATTCTGTAAGTAGCTTAACTATTCGGTGGGCAGAAAATAAACTTTTTACGTAATTTATGTTAAAATTATTACTCCTCGGATTTTAAGCGATCCTGCTCGCAGGCTTTATAAAATGTAAAACTTGTTCTGGAACTATAATTTGCAAAATAGCCTTGTTTCATTTTAGCCGCGATTATCGCTTTTGTATGTGACTCACCTTATGATCATTTTAAAACTGGTATGAATATTTTAAATCTGGTCTAGTAATAATATCCTCTGTCTTTGTGACTTATAAAACAATCTGTCATTTTTTAAAACACTTTTTTTTTACAAAGTGTGTTGTAATTAAAAGGTGTGTCCTTGATTATTAAAATAAAACAAGCTCATTAAATATGTAGTACCTATAGCTGTCGTTCAGACTGTCCGTTCGCATATAACATAGCAAAAACTTCACAACCGAATGGTATTTAATTTAAAATATATAATTGTTACATAATTTTTTCGAGACATTTCAAATGTTATGAAAATCGGTTGAATAGTTTAAATACAGAGACAATCAAAAGTAATCCGTTATATTACGGCCAATGGGAAGAAATAGTTTCAAGTGCATTTTAATAATATTACACTTTTTGAAACATAATAAAGTTGATATGCATCTATGAAGTATGTACAACATTATACATTCCGTACAATGTGTGGTGCAAAGAATATTTATTATTCATTAACAGGGCCACACAAAAGTATTTCATCGGATAATGGTATGGTAACATTGTTTGGGACAAGTTTTAATTACACTACCTGGCCATTGATGAATGTCCACCTGCGATTTTACGCATTTTGTTAAATATCTAGAAAAACACATGGGGAATCATGCCGAAACTTTTAGTGTGTAAATATAATAGTATACGTCATACATCTCCGTGAAGATTTTTTCCCGAAACTCCAAAGGGGACCGTCAACAAATTGAAAAAGAATGAATATCTTTTGATTAACCCTGTCATAATTAATGTAGCAAAAGCGCTCAAACTCTAGATTATGAATAAGTGCCTTATTGTAATAAATTATGTTCATTTTTATGCAAATAGCATGCATACTCGCATAGAAATTAAGGTTTTTATAAAAAGGGTCCCGACTTGTTCCAAGTTTTTTGCTTATGATTTTCAGAGTTCTTAATATAAATAATATTTTTTTCTGAAAATATGACAAACAACATTGCACACAACACACTGTAATCAGAATTAAAAAATAATAAAAATTGTATGAAAATGAGTAGGTTTACTAAATAATTTTTCACTGCGCATGCGTCAACGATATCAAAATTTCATTTGCATATTATGTTAGATAAATGTATAGAGTAACTTCTGAAAAAGTCTCAAAATCATAACTTGAAAATTAAGAAAATAATCGTCAATTTAATAAGTTGAAAATCCGTTATTCCCAAAATGAAGCAAAGACAAGAGGAGTTGTATCCATATATTCGTTGATTTGTGTCAATATGGAATACACAATATGGGACGTACTACTATCATTTGGATAAAATCCCTCATTTTTTGCTTCATTTTGGGAACAACGGATTTTGTCTTTTTTCTATAGACGATTACTTTCAAAATTTTCAAGCTATAATTTTGAGACTTTCACAAAAGTTGCTCTATTCATTTAGCAAACATAATATGTAAATGAAATTTTGATACCTTTGATGCATGCGCAGTGAAAAATTATTTAGTAAACCTACTCATTTTTCATACAATTTTTATTATTTTTTAATTCTGATGACAGGGTATTATGTGCAAAGTTGTTTGTCATATTTGCAGAAAAAAATATTATTTTATATTAAGAACTCATTTTATATTAAGAGCAAAAAACTTGGAAAAATGTGGGGCCATTTTTATAAAAATCTTAATTTCTCTGCGAATATGCATGCTATTTGCATAAAAATTAACACAGTTTATAAAAATAAGGCACTTAATCGTAATCTAGAGTTTGAGCGCTTTTGCTACATTAGTTTTGACAGGTTTATTCAAAAGATATTCATTCCTTTTTATTTTGTTGACGGTCCCATATGGAGTTGCAGAAAAAAAATCTTCACAGAAATGTATGACTTATACTATTATATCTACACACTAAAAGTTTCGGCATGATTCCTCATGAATTTTTCTAGATATTTAACAAAATGTGTATAATCACAAGTGGACATTCATCAATGGCCAGGTACCATTTCACATTTTATGGAATTGATATATGCTACTAAGGTCTATTACACGTTATATTACGTATAATAGGAAACAGATTGTATTTACAGAGACATACAAAATATTTCATTTGCTTTACTGTATCCGAAATAATGTACACTACAACACCAAGATCTGAATATTTTTAAACGTCGTTATAGTACGAGCGCACCTCATTCGCTATGCTTGATGCGCAATTTCATACTTCATTTTTATTCTAAAGCTCACTCTTTTAAAGTAGATGTTTTTTAAGAAGATAAGATTTCGATAAATTACATCTTTTTGTTTCAATTGCCTTTTTTTTTTTCTTTCGTTGACAAGTTAAGTTTAAGTTGAGCTCTTACGAAAAAAAAAAATTATTTTTTGGACAGATGTGAAGAGCTTTCAAATACTGGAACTGAAGAAAATATATTTTGTTTAAAACTCGGTATGACTTTTAAAAAATTAAACAATTTACTATTATGACCATTAATCACAATGAGTTATTCGCAATCAGTTAAAAAATGCATCACACAGACGTACATATCTACAGCGCGTGTAAAAACTATAAGGACAGCAAAAAATATTTTTTTTTTCATAAATTTCAAAATAAATGAAACTTTTTTACTCATAATATGTATCATCGAGCTGAAAAGCTAATAAAAATGTCTATAAAATTCGACCATGTGTATTTTATTATAAAAATAAAGTATGTGTACAAAAAAACACTATTTGCCTGTGTAAAAACTTAAGAATAGTAAAATAAAGTCAATATAGTAACCGAGAAAACAAATATTTAATGTAATATGCATCTACCTATGAGTTTAATGATTGCAAATATTCCATTATTCCTCAACATCATTAATTTTTAGAACAGTTCCGGTTTGTTTTTGTACAATTCATCTTCAATTGTAATTCTGAGTCCTTATGCTGAAGAAAATATCTTGCATTTATATAACCTTTTCTTCTAGATCTCCCTATAAGTTATCGATAGTATCAAAATTAGAATTTCTGACCGGACATTGCACAACTTCAATATTTTTCTTATAGAACTAAAGTTTTATCTCACGACTTGTGTGGTTTGGTGCTTTATCTCGCTGTTATATCCGTTTTTTCCCTGCCAGAAGTGTTGCTGCAAATGAAAGATGATCAAAAAAAGTTTGTATACGTGTCTTTGGATTAAATTATCGTGAAAGATGTGTTGGTGACAACACGTCGTTGAACGAAAAGCAGAGCAAGTTGCTATGAAACTGCCACCTAACTGCTGTTTTATTATAATATACTACCTCTGACAATAAAGTTCGGTTAATAGCCTTGTAACATTAATGTAGATGAAATAGTAACGAAAGTTATCATACGATCCTTCGAAATAATCATCTCCAATAACTATGCACTGCTGAGAACTGCTACACATGTCCTGGAAAATTCGCAAGAAGTCTTCTTTTGGGATGAAGTTCAAATGCTTCGTCACGTTTCGTTGGATGTCAGCAATATGGTCAAATCTCTTTCAAAGAGAGTTTAAGTCGTGAAAATAGGAAGAAGTTTGGAGGATTCATATCTGGCGAGTATGGTAGGTGTTCAATTTGCACCATCCCTCATGAATTTATTTCGGTTTCTTGCAAAGATGAAAACCAAACTTTAAACTGATTTTTTATTTGTTCATTTTCCTGTTCTCAGTTAAGAACCAACACAACGAACAAGCACTTAGTAAAGCACGTCTTACACAGAACATAAACGACGCTCAACTGAACAACGGTGGGGGAAGATGGTCTAAACTTGTCTCCATGCAGGTGCAGCGTTTTGTTTCCCCAGTGTTGCCAGATCGGTCGTTCTGAATTCATTCACCGAACTTTATTGTCAGCAGAGGTAGTATTTTTCTTTTCTTACGTCATTCAATTAATTTTCTCCGATGAAAAGAAGTGAAATATAAATGGTTCTGATGACTGGAAATAATATCGGAATGATTTAAGAAAAGAAAAAGAGATTTCATTAAGGCATCAGTAATCAGAAATAGTGAGTTTTTTTGCACAATTACTTTATTTTTATAATAAAATACTCACAATTGAATTTTATTGACTATCTATTAGCTTTTTAGCTTGATGATACATATTATAACTTAAAAAAAGTTTCATTTGTTTTGAGATTTATAAAAAAATAATAATAATAATTTTTGCTCTCCTTATAGTTTTTACACGCGCTGTAGTTATATGTTCATCAATCAACAGAAAATCCTTTGAACTGGTCTTCAAACTTATAATTTCAATACAACATAAAACATCTGCAGGTTTTACTTCATTTAATTAATCTTACGAATATATTTACAAATATTGATACAAATTTACTTATAAACTTTACTTATAAAGTTATATTTTTTTAATTATAACTTACTTATGAAATTCAAAATAATTGGTTTATAATAACACTATATAACACTAAATATTGTATAAAAAATATACCTAAAGGTAGCATATAAAAAAACAAATTGTCCCTAGTTTAAAGAATAAAGTAATAACTTATTTTAAAGGAATATTTATTGTTAAAAAAATAAATGATGAATGTTAGAGTTTAAACTTAATATTTCTAAGAAACAAACTTTGAAACTTCTTTTTTTTCTGAGGTTTTTAATTACAACTGCATTCTTTTTTAGAAAAAAAACTAAAATCCATGAAACAAAGTGAAGCTAAACTTGTTTCAAATTACCGTTCCTTTTAAGAAAAAAAAATAATCTTAAAAAAATAACCTCCCTTCGCTTAGAACTCTTTTTTCTAAATTATAGTTTTTATTTATAAGGATTTTTAATCCGACTTATCAAAATAGAATTTTTTTATTGTTGATTGGTAACGGATTTCTTTTACGATACGATGTATATATGTAGTTTAGTACTTACTTATAAAACTTTTCTAATACAGAAACATAAAGTATTTGAAAAAGTGCAACTATTTTTATGCACAAAAAAATAGAAAAAAATCTTTAATTTTGCAGATAAAAGTGGACGAGAATTTGTACATTTAAAAAAACGTTAATGTTTTTACGTTTTAGCGTTAAAAAAGTTTTAACGTTTAATGTTTTAATTTTTAATGTTAACAGTAGTTGAACGTTAAAATTAAACGCTTAGCGCAAAACGTAAAACCCAAACGTTAAATGTAAAACCGAACATAAAACGTAAAGTTTAAACGTTAAACGTAACCTTAAACATTTTACGTTAACGTTTTAACAGTTTTTAATTAATGTTTTGTTTAGTTAACGTAGCTACCGAATAAAGAGCTAAAAGAAACAAATAGCTAGTTTGTTTAGTCCTTCTACTGTTAGGCTCCATTCACCTCAATTTCCTTTTGTTAAATATTATTTATATAAGGTACCCTGGGGTAAAAATGCCACGTTAAATTTCTACCATTTCACGACTCAGTTTTAGATTGTATTTATCAAACAAATTTATGATTTGATAGTGCAACTCATTGACTATCTATGTATAAAAAAACAATTTAACAGATATGTATTCATAAAATGTACTGGCATGATTTCTTGACCAATGCTATTTGGCGTTATTACCCACCTATATGGGTAATAATGCCAAGCAAACAAAACTATTAAATAAGATGGAATAATTGCATGTAGATTGCCCAATTCCAAAAATACAAACTCTACAAACTTAGAAATTGACAAATTGCATTCTAAAGCTATTGAAAATGTTCGATTTTTTGCGAAAGTGTAAGAAAAATAAAGGTGTGGGGGGGGGATGAGGCAAAAGAATATCAGACTGTGAGCTTCTTTTTGCTTAAAAAGGACCGCCTAAATAGAATTATTAGAAACATTGCACAGTTTTAATTGTGTTTATTTGAATCAGTATTTAGGATGTAGCTCGGCCACTGTAGGGAATCAACCGGGGTATTAATGCCAAGGATTGGCGTTATTACCCCGTTATAGTTATTGCGCTGTACATTTTAAATTATAAATTATATCGAGAAGATATCCAAAATCTTGAACAACATTTTGAAAGTCCATGAAATGTACTACAAATGTATGTAATTAACAAAGTATTTCCGGATAAAAAAATAGTCTTCACATCACAAAATGTATCTCGTAAATTTTAGATTAATCGTTAATTTTAGTTGTTTGTAAAAACAATAAGACCTAAAAATAAAACAAATTAACTTGAAGCTATTTTTTGCGATTTATATGACTCAAAACCCTTCTGCGCAGAGCACGTAGGTGTCATTTAAAAGATTATTTCATAATTATGCATAATATTAGCACTTGGCGTTATTACACCAGACCACCTTACAAGAAATATAGTTATAAAGGTATGTATCCATCAGGTCTGAAGAAGTTGAGGATTCCTTTTAAATCACAATATGACAAAATTTTAAAACCTGTTTATACTTATCCTTTTTTAAAGGATGCTAAAGATACGCATTAAAAAAATAATTGAGGCTAAATTTCGAAAAATTACACATAATATTATTAAGAAGTTGCAAATTGCACGTTAAGCGTAGCAAATGAGGTACTATAAAGAAGTTTTTAAAATATTCAGATCTTGGTGCAATAATATACAGTACTTCGGATACAGTAAAGTATCTGAAATCGTCTGTGTATCTCTGTAAAATAATACAGGAATGAACTTGTAGTAAACCTCAGCAACGTATAACAATTTCATAAAATGTGAAAAAATTTAATATCATTAAAACGCGCTCCAAACAATGTTTTCCCTTAAACCATTATGTAATGGAATTCTTTCGTGTGGTCCTGTAAATGAATAACAAACATTCACCACAGATCATGCAGAATGTTTATTTAGTATATTTGTTACAGATGAATATCAATTTCATTATGTCAGGAACAGTGTAACACCATTAAAATGCATCTGAAACTATTTTCCTCATTGGCTGTAATGTAATGGAATAATTTAGAATGTTCCCGTAATTAAATTATGCATCCAATTTTCATAAAATTTAAAATGACTCGACAAAATTAAGCAACAATTATACATTTTAAATTCCAAATGATTAGGCATTTTTGCTGGCGTCGACTATAAATACTAAGCATTTACATAATTACGAACGCACCTAATTTTTTTTTTCATAAGTAGGGTAAATAACTCTAGTATTTGGTTTGGTTTTATTTTTGTCGTCCGATTATCTACACTAATGGGATATAGGACCAGGGGGGGTCTTTCTAAGGGAACCTAACCCGTATTTACGCAAGGTTCGAAGAAAACCACGAAAACTCCGAACGGTTAGGCCGACAGCCGCGATTGGGTTCGAACCCAGCACCTGCCGTCTACCAGTTGAGAGGTCTGAACCTCTCGGCCACTGGTGGGGCTCTCTAGTATTTGACACCAAGCCAATTCTGAAAAAAATCGCAAATTGTACGCCAAAGATAGATAATAAGGTACATTCTGCTATTACTAATTTGATAAATCTTATGATATTGATACAATAGCTTATGCAGTCTTATTCAAAATTACATGAATACAAAATTTATTACGATTATATATTTTAAATTCAGTAATAAAAAAATAAAACGAGTCCATTTCAAATAGGACGTAAGCATCATGTCAATCTAGAATCATTAATTATCATGGGATATCATTGAATTAAGGGGACAAAAAACCTCCAAAATCTAAAAAATAGCTATTCTAGATTTGTGTGCGTGTGTCTTACATAATGCATTCCGTGTAATCTTTTATTTCCAATCGAATTGTTACAATAGGATAAGTTTTCTCCATTTTATTTGCATTTTTATAATTAATTAAAGCGACCTCGTGATTAGCACAAACATTGACACATTTTCTAGATTAGTGATTTGCTTAATTTAATATCAAATAAAGTAAGAAAAATCTTATTCTGAGTAAACATCTCCATGATTCTGAACTCAGTTATCTGAATTAATTGTTCATAAGAAATGTCATGATATTACCTGTATTCAGTTGCAATCGAGACATACACTATAAGGCCAAAGTTGACCGGCTACTTGCGATTTTATGCATTTTGTTAAATATCTAGAAAAAAACTCGAGGAATTATCCTAAAACTTTAAGTGTGAAAGCATAATAGTACAGTTCATATATTTCCGTGTAGATTTTTTCCCGAAACTGCATAGGAGACCTTCAACAAATTAAAAAAGAATTAATGTATTTTGGATAACCCTGTCAAAACTAATGTATAGAAAGCGCTCAAGCTGTCGATTATGACTAAGCGGTTTATTGTAATACGCTGTGTTCATTTTTATGCGGATAATATGTATACTCGTAGAGAAATTAAGATTTTTATAAAAGCAGTCCCAAATTTTTCTAAGTATATTTTTTATAGTTTGCAAAGTTTTTAATATAAAATAGTGTTCTTTTCCGAAAATGTGACAGATAACATTGTACATAATACCCTGCAATCAGAATTAAAAATAATAATAATTGTATGAAAAATGAGCAGATCTAATAAATAAATTTTCATTGCACATGCGTGAACGCTATCAAAATTTCATTTTCATAATGTGTTAATAAAATGTATAGAGCAACTTTTGTGAAAGTCTCACAAACATAGCTTGAAAATTCTGTAAGTGATCGTCGATAGGAAATAGGGCAATCCATAAATGATGTTAGGTTTAGACGGGGTGAAGGGGGTAGGGGGTTTGTAATATTATGACAGTTTGTGACAAGGGAATGGGAGGAGATAAGAAGGAGTGTGACATCACACATTTTGATTAAAATAAAAAACTTAAAAGTCAGTAGATTAAATAATGTATTTTGTATTCATAAGTAAAGATTAAGATTTAAAAATATACATGTTAAATTCCTTTTGAATTTCCAAAATACCACTGTTTTCAATTTTTTTTCACATTTATATAGCATTATTATTGCATGTTAACTATTTGTAAACCTAAATTTTATATCATAAAAAATAAATACACAAATCATTTTTATTGTTACGCTTACAAATGTCGTTAAAACACATAGTTAAAGTTTAAAAATGAAATTTGAAATGTGACCTATAAAAAGTGCTTTGTCGCTAAACTATAAGTATATGTTTACGTAATATAGCGTGACATGTGACAAGATGGGGGAGGGTGGTCAAAAACGCTGGAAAAATGTGTGACATGATTTATGGATGGCCTCTATGCGTAAAATCCGTCGTTCCCAAAATGAAGCAAAAATATCAGGGGTTTTATCCAAATATAGTAAGTATTACGTGCTATATTCTGTATTCTATATTGACACTAATCAATGGATATATGGATTCAGCCCCTCATCTTTTTGTTTTATTTAGGAATAACGGATTTTGAGCATGTTCCACTTTATTTATTATTTCATTTTTCAAAAAAATTCTGAGTATGCGCAGTAGGGAGAGATTCCTTGTCAGTTCCCATCTCATGTCCATCCCATTCCGTGTCCCATCCCATTCCGTATCCATCCCTTTTTTCACAGGAGGAATTTCGAAAGCTTCCACCTAAACATAAACCATTAAGTCCTCTTCAATTTCTTAGAAAAGCTCTGTACATAGTTAAGAAGATGGAAAAACATTCTTATTATTACTTTATATTAAGCTAAGAACACTTAATTTTAAATTTTATTTTTGCATCTATTTTTTTAAAATATATGTGAAATAAAATTTTCATAACAGACACCTTATAACTTGAAACACGTTGCGATCCCATTATCTCTTAAGACCTGAAAGCCTATTGTTACTAATAACTTTAGTCAAGAACAGTTTTAACCAGTTGGAAAGTACTTTGTCATAAAATTATTATTTTAAAAAAATCATCCATCATTATATAAGCAGATACTTTTGGCAGTTTTGGATGCGCATATTAAGTTTCTGTGGTGTTACTCAGAAGAATGAATGAATTTAAAATTTCTTAAAATATTTGATAATATTAATCCTTTTCGAAATGTTAAGAGTGTCTTTAAGAGTGTTATTTAATTTTAAAATTTGATTTTGAAAAGTAAATATCAAAATGTGCTCAGGTATTCCATGCATGATATGGAAAATTTTGTTTTTCACAATGTGTTACTTTTATTAAATACGTATATTTGCTAGCTGAAAAAATGATTTATGTAAAGCAAATAAAATTTCTTAAAACAATATAAAAAAAAAATTTCAATTCTGTTAAAATTCTATTTCTTTGTTTAAAAAAAAAAAAAAAAAAAAAAAAAAAAAAAAAAAAAAAAAAAGGTGTTATATAAGTTCAATAATAACATTTAAAAAAGAATAAATTTTAAATGTTTTGAATTGCGTACCTATCCACTATTTGTTATTCTTGTTGTAAAGATGTAATCTAATTTAAATTTTTAAAAAGTTAGAAATTTGAGTTCTTTTTGCTTACAAACTGTCCAGTGACACTGTCTGTAAATGAATTATCAATATAGCAAAATTTTTTTTTGATTTTTATAAGTGATGGTAACGAAAGCGAAGAAACCCGGCCAGGATCAGTGAATCTCATATTGATGAGAAAAACCAATCAATTTTTAATCTATGGTGTACGTATATATGACTCTGTTAGTACGTAAACCGCGTTTTGATTATCATAAAAATGGTATTTTTATAGATTTTTATTAACTCAGTGGGAAACACTTTGCTTTAGGAAATGGATGTCCGCATTTCACTTTTTTATGGAATTCTTTATATTTAAAAGAATTTTTATTTGAATAGGAAATCGAAATGTCGTTGTTAATAAAGAAGAATGTAAAAGAGTTACAAAGTGAGTAGACAAAAATAATCAAATTTGAGAAAAACCGAATCCGAAGAAAGTCGTATAAAAAAGCTAAAAAACGAGTTCTGATTATTGAGTCCACCAACTATGAAATATGCCATGATTACGAAAAAAAGAAACAATCTAATGTTGAACCGATTGATTGAATCCGTTTTTTAAGAGTATTCACCTATACAAGTTGTAACGTTACATGCATACTGAGTGTCTTTTGTAACGTTAGGTTGGTCGTGGTGCAGGTTAAATGTAGACATACTCAGTGATTAAGATAAAACAACAACGTTTATTGAAACGATAAAGGCTGAAGGGAAGTGGAGCAAGTCTTAATTTTACTCAACTGAGAAGACTATGAAAAAACTAAACACATACTCACAAGCTTCGGCCTAGCTCAGTCGGGGCACCTTCTAATACTTTCCGCTATCTCTTGGCTGATTTGCTAGATAAAGCTTAATTAAACAGCCCGTGGCTGTGGGTAATCCTTTATTCACAAACAAACCAAATGAAACTAAGAGGTTTCTTACCCCGGCCAACTCTCAAGTCAACTGTCGGAACTCCTTTCCACTCACTGGAGGCTTCGTTGCTACTTTTCAATCGGCTAGCACTTCGCTGAACAATCCTTCACTTCGCTATTTAATACCAGAGATCCTCACACACTGGCTAGACACCACAGATGCTCACTCACTGGCTAGTGCCAGAGACGCTCGCTGGCCAATGCCAGAGACACACTCTCGCTGGCTAGTACCAGAGACACTCCCCATTCACTCAAACCCAAGCTTTTATATGCTGCAAACTGAGATACTTCACATTAACATATTACTAATAACCGCGAGTAAACTGTAAAATCCGAAAGAGCACACACACACTCTAGAAAGTTAAAGTAAAAGAGAGGATAGATGTCGCTTTTACGCTTACACATGTTAACTTATTGACGTCACGATCTCAGAAACACTAGAGTGCCTTTATGGAAAGGTCACTCCCTCACAACCCCCCCTCGGACTCTACAGAGAAAAAGGGCTGGGCCAAATGCATGCCCAGAACTTTTTCTTGTTATAAATTTCGAGCCGTAATAAACACAGTGATGGGTGAAATTTAGCGCCGAAACATAACTTTTAAAATATTAACTTTAACCCATCACAACCAAAAAAAACCTCAGTTTGCCTCAAATATTCACATATTCAATCCAATCATTCTTCTATCTTACAAATAGCCTCCGTAAAACTCCCAAAAACTCGTAAAACTTTCAAAACTAATTACTTCTTCTTTCAAAACAGCCCACTCCACTGGGAGTGCTAAAATTTCTCAAAACACTAAACTTCCGAAATTTTCCTCAATATTGCAATACAACTATAACATTACCAAAAATTATCTCTCCATAACTTTCCTAATACTAAAATTCGCACCAAGTCCAAAAAACCCAATGCGGAAAAATTTTCCTCATCCAAATACCGAACTCATCTAAAATTAAATTTTACTTCATACTCAAAATAACTCTGCTATTACGTAATACCTACATACCCATTAGCCAATGAACTAACTCCCAAAATTCTTCAAAACTTAACTCCACTTTAACAATAATTGGGGCACATACGTACAGCGTCATATCGCTGTGCTTATGCAACAATAAAAAAAATATCAAAAATTTACAAAATGACGTCATCATGCTCTTCATCTGTATTAACTAAAAGAAAAATAGCAGAATCAATACATAACACAGGTATACTTCCCTGCAAGAAAATCACATTAACATTCAATTTTAATACAATACAATTTCAAATTCAAACGCAGCTTAAAATTTTCGCAACTTGTGGAAACCATTCCCAACTAAAGTACAAACGCAACACATAAAACACTAACGATAAGGAGAAAGTTAATTCATTAAATGTTAGTATAAGAGATAGAAACGCGTGTCAAGGACTTCTTGACCGCAAAACACGTGCGCGCCTGAACCGCGGCGAGTGTACAAAATAACCCAAATTACTATCTGTACTTTCTGAAAATTTAAACATACATTAACATACGTTTTATAACACATGAACAATATAACAATATAATAACATTTTTAACAAATAACATAACAATTTAACAATAGATCCAGAATTTTTAAAAGCAGTTAAGACCAAAATCTCAAACATACATAAAGCTAACAATTTTGCAAACAAATTTTGAACACAATTAAGCACCAATCGTGAGTCCGTCAAAAAATTCCAAAAATGGCCAAAAGTACAAAACAGTCTTTCTGCTTTCTATTCTTTCACATTGCTACCACATATATGCACTCTAATAGAAATTTAATAAAGAACATTATCACCCAATCATAGAGATGATTCGCTGCTGGCAGGCTTCATACTACAGGATGGCTTTCTCCTCTTGTCCCAGAAACCTTGTACGAAGGATCTTTCGTCATCGGAACTGTACGGTGACGCCACAGTTGACTGTCGTGCCTGCAGCCTGGTTCTGAATGGATGCCGTGGGATACTTGTAGGTTCCGCTCGACGACTCTGCTCTGGCCGGTTCGCTGGGGTCACTCCATGGCGAGATTCACACTGTTGATGCCGGTAATCTGAGCGTTGTCTCCTCTTTCTAGATGCACCCGAAGTTACTGAAGATCCTAGACCACGTTTCTTTCCGGACCTATGCTGTTTCTTATTGGGCAAAAATTCCGACTTTAAAGTCCTTTTAACAGTTTCGCGAGTGTCCATCTGAAATCTTTTCCGGGGATTAAGTACCGAAGATTGTGAACTATTAGATAATTTGTGTTTCTGAGGTTGCTGTCTAATAAGTGGAGGAACGGGACAGTTTATAATCTTTTTCCTTTTATGGCACACAGAATCTGATGTATTTGACACAGCTCTCTTATTTTTATTATCATACTGTGCTCTCGGATTGCTAGGCTTTCGACTCTCAATATCAGTTTTTGGAGCTGTTTGACCAACTTTTCTTCTTGAATATTGATGAAAAGAATTAGATGAAGAAGTGCTGGACTCGGGACACTCATTGGATCGGGAATTTCGCGAAACACCACTCGACACATGAGAACCTTCACTACCATTTTCTCTAAACTTATAAACTCTAACCTGATCCAAATTAACCGTCATTCTTTCACCATTGACATCAACAACCAAATTATTATTTCGAACTTCTAAAACCTCGAACGGACCTACAAACTTCGGACCAAACTTAGCTACTCTCTTTTGACGACTTGAACTTAACCAATGCTTTTCTACTAACACAAAATCTCCAACTTTCACTTCTAACTCCCTCCTACGCATATTATAATACTGAGCCTGCTTTTCTTGCGCTTTTCCCATCTGAACTTGAGCTTCCTTAACCAACCTCTCAATATCCTGACACATGTACTGACTTTCCGCATCTGACACCATAACTAGCCTTTGGAATGGAGTAATGACTTTTCTACCCAAAAACAATTCAGCTGGCGTTTTCCCCGTCGACTCGTGAACTGCTGTACGAAGTGCATACGCAAAATGCTGAAGAAACTGGTCCCAATTTGCATTATGAGAACCAACATATGAAGAAATCATTTGAATTAATGTACGATTTACACGTTCAGCCATATTAGACTGAGTAAGTTCCTTACCGTCCCCAGTCTCCAACTTTTCACACAAAGACTTAAAAATATTAGATATAAAATCATAACGAAATGGTTAACTAGCAACTAGTGCGTCAAAACCAATATGAATTTCATTCCTTAAACTCGGTTTATCTGAAAAAATCTCTCCAAATTCATTCAAAAACTTATTAAATTCCTCCTTCTCGATTTCACTTAACCCCGACTCCTCCAAATTAACTGACACTGAAACATGCTCTTTCTTACTCACATTCTCATCATTATTCACGATTAACGACTTTTTAAAGAAATCCAAACTAATTCCTCTATCCTTCATATAATCCACACCAACTATACAATGCACTGTTAATCCATCTAACACACAAAACTCCCAACATGTCTTAACCGAACGAATTTCAACTTCCAATTCTACTGAACCTTTATTATCGCAAGCTACTCCCTGTGCCGACTGAACCACCAGACTTGACCTCTTCAACTTCTTATACGAAAAATATTTCCGATAACAATCAAAAGAAATGAACGACTTATCTGCCCCTGTATCGAAGACACTTTTAACGACAATACCATCTAACACAATTAACACTTCAGGTAACTCAACCGGATTAATAGTAATTTTATTCAAACTCACCGAAGACATTTCCGACCTCTGAACACATTTGTTTTGCATTGACCTATTTTCAACATTCTCATCCGAAGTTAATCTCCTTACTTGCGAAGAAACATTCCTGTCCCGTCCTCCCCCACTACGATTATAACCACTATTCTGTCTATTTCCATACATATTTCTCTCACCACTTCTAAAACTATTAGCACCACCACAATTCCTATTATCATTATTCGTATTCGACATACTACGACCAAATCCATCATTTCTATTACGCAAATTATTTTTCGGAAATCGCTGTCCCCCTCTCACAAAATTACGTTCCCCCTCATTTCTCAAATTACTATCCGCGACAGGTCTCTGACGAAGGCTAAGCAAATCCCGTTGATCCGAGCTATGCCGAGTCTCATACTTCGATAATATCTGATGCATTTCTGCAAAATTCTTCGGTGCTCTAACTTCAATAAAGTCCTGTATATTTGGATTAAAAAGAGGAAAAACAATGTCCAACAATTCCTCAAATGTGATATCTAAATCTAATTTATTTTTTAGTTCCAACTTACGAAGATAAAATTTTGACGCCGACTCATAAATATTCTGCTTATTACAATAGAACTCTTTTCTCAAAATACTTTTATCTTTAATGGGAGGAAATGCCTTCTTTAACTCAATCACAGTTTGTTCAAATCTTTTCGCTTCATCAGTAATCAAAAACTTTCCTATATTTTCCAACCACAAAAGTGCTTCGCCCTTCAATGAGCATTTAAGCACTACGTATCTACTTTTCTCAGGTATATTATTGAACAAAATATAATCATCTAATTTAACTAAAAATTCACTAATATCACCTTCACCGGTGAAATACACACGTGGCACAATCTCACAGTGTCCGATGTTTCGTTGGGCGCCATTTGTAACGTTACATGCATACTGAGTGTCTTTTGTAACGTTAGGTTGGTCGTGGTGCAGGTTAAATGTAGACATACTCAGTGATTAAGATAAAACAACAACGTTTATTGAAACGATAAAGGCTGAAGGGAAGTGGAGCAAGTCTTAATTTTACACAACTGAGAAGACTATGAAAAAACTAAACACATACTCACAAGCTTCGGCCTAGCTCAGTCGGGGCACCTTCTAATACTTTCCGCTATCTCTTGGCTGATCTGCTAGATAAAGCTTAATTAAACAGCCCGTGGCTGTGGGTAATCCTTTATTCACAAACAAACCAAATGAAACTAAGAGGTTTCTTACCCCGGCCAACTCTCAAGTCAACTGTCGGAACTCCTTTCCACTCACTGGAGGCTTCGTTGCTACTTTTCAATCGGCTAGCACTTCGCTGAACAATCCTTCACTTCGCTATTTAATACCAGAGATCCTCACACACTGGCTAGACACCACAGATGCTCACTCACTGGTTAGTGCCAGAGACGCTCGCTGGCCAATGCCAGAGACACTCGCTGGCCAATGCCAGAGACACTCGCTGGCCAATGCCAGAGACACACTCTCGCTGGCTAGTGCCAGAGACACTCCCCATTCACTCAAACCCAAGCTTTTATATGCTGCAAACTGAGATACTTCACATTAACATATTACTAATAACCGCGAGTAAACTGTAAAATCCGAAAGAGCACACACACTCTAGAAAGTTAAAGTAAAAGAGAGGATAGATGTCGCTTTTACGCTTACACATGTTAACTTATTGACGTCACGATCTCAGAAACACTAGAGTGCCTTTATGGAAAGGTCACTCCCTCACAAAGTAACCACCATATTTCAAGTTTTTACATTCTGATGTACCACAAACTCGAAATTTTAGAACACATTTAACGACTATATCCCTTTGGAGGGGGGTGGGAGGCACCGTCATGCAATGTATCCCAAGTTGGATCGGGACTGTTACAATCAATTTGCCATTATTACTTTTGAAATCAGTACTGTTGTTCCAGAGAATACACCAAACAAAGGAAAAATAACCATCATTTCTTTATAAAATTAGTTTGCATATAGGGAACTATTTCAAATATTATTAACAAAATAATCAATGCCCCATGTCTGAGAATGATACGGACAATATTCATAAATGAGGCAACTTTACACTCTTAAAACGAAAGAGTGGATTTGGCTTTTCAGGAAAGAGCTGGAATTTATTGAATCGCGAATGAGTTGTTTTTAAATGCCTTACTCATCTTTATTTAGATTGCTTATTAAAATAACTCGTCTTGATTTAAATTGCTTAAAAACAACTCACTCACTTGAGTTGTTTCAACACTTTATGAGAAGCTGCCTTTCAAAACACGAGATGGGCTAATTTCGCTCAACATGAGCTATTTTTTGGCTGACATTTTAAAAGAGTACATCTCTTAAAATAGTGATGCACAACCTTTTTGCCAGAAAATCGTTTGCCACCAGAATATTTGAAAAGTGGCGTTTTTTTTCTTTCATAGTAAAGTTTCTGTCATTATTATAGGGAAAGTTAATCTGCATAAAATTACTGACATCAGTTTGGCCCGCGGGCCACAGGTTGTGCACCCCTATCTTAAAATATATTCTGTTATAACATTATACTGAATATTTTTTAATTTAAATAAAACTTAGCTCACGCGAATTATAAAAATTGTGAACTAAGGATATGTAATCAATTGAATAACCATAATTTATTCAAAACATTTTCAACAATTCACAGTGAATACAGAAATTAAATATATAAATCATGTTTTGCATAAGTAAAAGTCTGTGAATTTTCAATGCATTTAGATAGGTTTTTTATTTTTATTTTCTTTTGGGGGGGGGAGGGGGTATTTGATCAGAATGCATATTTTTAATCTTATTTCTATTAATATAGCATGAATCGTTTCTGTCATCTTAGAATTTCGTGAGGAAAAAATGCTTTGAATAATTTCTATTCGATTTCGCTTTCGAACATTTTTAGATGTTAGCAATTTCTTGCTTCACTTTGATCGTTTATTAACTCCAAACATTTTTCTCTCTCGTCTATAATAAAAAAGAATAACTTTTAGAATAACTTCTTCAAGAAATCAATTTTAACGGCTGAAAATGCATAGCTCCATGTTATAATTAAATATTTGGAAAAGCAAGTGAAGCAACATAAAAATGCAATATCCACAAATATATATATATATATATGTTAAAAGTTCTGATACATTTTTCTACCATCAATAACAGTTTCAATCGCCTGTTCTATGAAAAAGTATTTATTTGATTGAACTATGCATAAGCTTTTCCTTTACAATATGGATAAAATTTGTAATAAAACTTTAAAATTTCATCCGAGCGGGAGGATGCAATATTCTACAAAGCTATTTATTAGGTGCGTTTGTAATTATAGAATTACGTAGCACTTATAGTGATCGTTCGGTCCGTCCGCCCGTCGACTTATAACAGAACAAATTTTACCCAGCCAAATCGTTTGAAATTTAAAATATATAATAGCGGCATAATTTTGTCGAGTAATTTTAAATTTTATGAAAATCGGGTGTACAGTTTAATTACTGAGATAATCAAAAGCATTCCGTTACATTACGCGCAATGGGAAAAAATAGTTTCATTTGACTTTTAATGATGTTATACTCTTTTGAAGATAATAGAATTGATATTCCTATATGAATTATATACTAAAAAATACATTCTGCACAATACGTGATGCAAAGAGTATTTGTTATTCATTTACAGGGCCTCACAAAAGTATTCTATTGCACAATGATATAGGGGGAAACACTAATTGGAGCGCGTTTTAATTATATTGAACTATTTCACATTTTATGAAATTGTTATACGTTGCTGAGGTTTACTACAAATTACTCTCTATATAATAGAAAGCAGACAGTATTTACAGGGACACACAAAAGATTTCGGATGCAATATTGTATCCGATGTACTGTATACTATTACACCATAATCAGAATATTTTCAAAACTTTGTCATAGTACGAACGCACCTCATTTGCTATTTTTGACGTGTAATTTCCAACTTTTTATCAATATTACTATAATTATTTAAAAAGGAAAAACTGTTCCATGCTATCAGATATTCTTTTTAATACCTTTCAGCAAAAACGAAGCGTGTTTATGAATTCAATTTGTCTGTCTGTACATTCACGCTGTAACTAGCGAAAATATAGAGCATGTAATTCATAGATATTATTGGGTATCATTATGGTGTGCAGATATTCGGTGTTGCAGATCAAGTGTATAGCATTTATAGCTCAGAGAGCCTCAATAAGGCTTAGAGAGCATCAATTCACAGAGATGCTAAAAAAAATTCCTTTACATTACGGCCTATGCGGAAAAATCGATTGTGGTGTATTTTAATAATATTGAGGCATTTTAAATACTGTAATCTTATACTGAAATTTATATATATCACTGAACTACACTGAACTACACGGCACTTTAGAATATGGTATGCTTAGAATATATCATTCGTTTACAGGAATATACAAAAGTGATTGGCTAGAAAAGAAGTGTTATTGAAGCTTATGAACAATAATTTTGCGAAAGGCGTTTTCAGTTCACTCTCAAAAAAAATTTCTTCATTTCGTGGAAAATCTGCTGGCAGCAATGATCCTAGTGTATTTCTTTCAATTGACGAATATCCGTTTTTTCCGTTTCAATAAGCAAAATATCTATCAATTGAAGAAAAATGAAAAATAGCAAAAGGGCAGACGTTGGATTCGAATCAGCCACTCCATCGTTACGAGACGAATACACTAGGATGGGGCTGCTGTTTCACAGCAGAGAAATGCTTTGAAGTAAATGTTTACGCTTAAGACGGGTATGGCTTGATCGATTTCTTTAAAAGGTTTTTAATTCTGAAGTTAATTTCGGAAACATTTCAACTTTAATGAAATTGTGGCTGGGTTTTTATACTCTAGTATTAATATAGGATAAAAATGTGAATTTTAAATATATTTATGTAGATTAGTAGAGATAAAATAGGGATGTTATATTTTTATTGATAACATTTTTTTTTTTTTTTTTTTTGAGTGTAATCGATTTTTTTCGATTTAATTTTTTAATTAAAATATCTTTTAAATGTGTTGCATTTTAGATGACACGTATATTGTGAATTCGAATGTTTAAATAATTATAAATTTTATATAATAGTTATAAACTTTATAAATACAATTTTATATAACTAATTCAACTTTAAAATATAAATTGTAAGTATTTTTGAATGAAAGTAAAAAGTAACTGGTATTCATTTTAAAATTTGAAAACATTTTTCTCCTTTTTTAACTAAATTAGACATTTTAAATTACAGAATTTTGGTTTTTCATTTTAAAAATAAATGATTTTTAAAGTGATTTATTTAGACGCATTTATTTAGACCCATGCTTGCTGGGAATGAATGGAATCTCTTCCTATTTTTTAGACGTTCGGGGAGAATTCACGAATCAAACATGTTTTTTAGGAGTACCGAAATTATCTGTTGAAAAATGAGGGACAATTTATACTGATAGTAGATAGAGGGATAGTTTATACTGATGAATTTTTGTGACAGTGTTGCATTCGCGATTTTAAATTGAATTAGTTTTATTTAAAATATTTTTTTGGTGCAGATAAGTTCTATACAGTCTCATCAAAAAAAAATCTTGAGACTTATCTTAAGGAATTATTCTGAAACTCAAGGTGTCTAAACAAAATAATACACGTCATATATTTTCGTGAAGAGTTTTCTCCGAAAACCAACAGGGACTGCCAACAAATTGAAAAAGAACAAAGATCTTTTGGATAACCCTGTCAAAACTAATAAAGCAAAAGAGTTCAAACTGCAGATTATGATTAAGTGGCTTATTGTTATAAACTGTGTTTGTTTTTTATGAATATAGCATGTAAACTCGTAGAGAAATTAAAGTTTTTATAAAAACGGTCCCGAATTTTTCCAAGTTTTTTACTTTTATTTTGCATAATTCTTCATAAAACACAATGTTCTTTTCAGAAAATATTATAATCGACATTGTACATAGTACCCTTTAATTAGAATTAAAAAATAATAAAATTTGTATGACAAATGAGCAGGTTTACTAAATAATGTTTTACTGCGCATGCATCAACGATATTATAATTTCATTTGCATATTATATTAGTTATATCCATAGAGCAACTTTTGCGAAAGTCACAAAAACATAGCTTGAAAACTCTGCATGTTATCGTTGAGAGAATAAGATCAAAATCCGTTATTCCCAAAATGAAGCAAAAAGATGGGGAGCTGTATCCATATTCCATTGATTAGTGCCTACACAATATTTGGAGTTTTTTTGCTTCATTAGTTTTAACAGTGTTATCCAAAAGATCTTCGTTATTTTTCAATTTGTTGACGGTCCCCTGTTGGATTTCGGGGAAATCTCTTCGCGGAAATATATGAAGTGTACTATTTTGTTTACACTCCTGGGGTTGCAGAAAAATTCCTTATGGTATATTTCTAGATATTTAACAAAACGTCTAAAATCACAAGTGTCAAGATTTTTTTGCTGAGACTGTAGAGCACATGCAAGGCTGCACAAAATTTCTCAAGTACAATTCTGTTTATTCACGAAAATTGCTGCATGAAAATTTTCAACTGCTCTATTTATTTCAATGAACTACTTTCATCATCATATTACACTATAAACACCACAGTATACTTAAAATTCATATATAGGTCAGTACAAAAAAATATCGATATTGATAAATATATTGATTGTAAATTCGAATATTGATTGTAATTAGAGAAAATCAGGTTTCAAATGTGTTATGATATTTCAAATTGTTTATTTACACATCATATTTCTAATTAATAAACACGACTGTATTCCGATTTTGTTTTGAAAAGTATTACATAGTCAAAGCTAAACGCATGTTTTTCGTTTTATATATATATATATATGTAGACGTATAAAGGGGGAATTTTAATAGTAAAAATATTTTTATCGATGAAAAAAAAAACCCATAAATTTCGTCAATTAAATATTGTAATGTAATTAGTAATCGGGTAAATCTATTTTAAGTGGTCCAGCAGTGGTCACTCAACCGTTTAAAAAAATCTTAGCTTTTTTTGTAGAACAACCCTAACATGATAGATCCTCGAAATGACTATTATTTTAGTTTCATTATTTTTTGTTTGTGCATGGCAGCCATCATTGTTTCATCGTGTGAAGCGATTTTCTCACATAGTAGGATATACAAAATTATAACTATGGCGTCTTTTATTTTTCCAATTCAAATGGGATTTGCAGCAATTTGTTCCGAATAAAATAAGCTAAAAGTTTGTTTGTAGATTAGCTTTTAAAAATAAATTCTTACTGGTGAAATTTTAGCATAAATTTTATATTTTTTTCTAAAATCCGTCCGTTTGCAAGAGAAAATTTTTCATGCAAGAAAAATTGTCAACATGTAACAATTTTTTTTTACGAATAAGTCAAAAGCACTTGTATTCCTACACCAAGTTCCAGACCTGATAGCTAATTTCTGTTTTAGAAAAAAATTCCAAGAATTTTAAAGATCGCACTTTTTAGGATTTGATATCTCTGGTGGTGCACAAGATAAAAAAATTTGAAATTCTAGTCTTTATGATATTTTAGGATAGTTTTATGTACAAAAAATTTCAAGAAGAGCATTTGACTACAAGCTGAGTTATGACATGGACAATATGTGAAAACAATACTGCAAAACTTGTAACCTACTATGTGTGTATGTTTATACCACCAAAATGTTAAATTAATGATTGATGGTAAAAAATTAAATATTCATTACAAAGATCTTCTTCAAATGCTTTTGTGTGATTTAAACAATTCAGAATGTATGCTAAGCCAATGCATTATTTGTCCAGATGAACAAAACCTACTTGAAACGCTATTGCAATTATTTGACTCTAAAAAATTTCAGAAAATACAAATTACAAATGGATTACAACTGATCGTGTCAACATGTTTTCAATTACTAAGCCCAGAAATGAATTTTGTGAAATTTTAGTTGAAAAACTATGTGGTTTGAAGAAACATTACTATTTGTATAAAATACAATCAATATTTCTTAAGCACAAGAAAGAAAGTTCACTAAATTCAGAATGCACTGTAGTAGGTGACAAGGAATTTAACTTGCGTGAACAAGGATGATAACTGAGAAGCACAAGTGTCGAGAATGCTTTTATTGTAACAACAGAGGCGAAACTTTTAATTTTTTACTTCACTTTAATAACTTACTCTCTCATGAGCTTTTCTGGAACTTATTTTGAATTACCCTGTATTGAAAATTCCAATTGACTCTACTTTCATAGATCATTTTTTATCTTTGGAAAAAATATATAATAATTTCTCATATTTAAAATATCATCACTCGTCTTAATTTTTGTAGAGAAAATACAGTGAATATTTTCTATTCACTTTCAGAAATTTTCAAATTTTGCAGTATGGTGTTTTACTTTTATCGTTTATTTCTCTTGAATACATTCAGTTGCTTGGCTATAATAATTTTTTTTTCTATATTTAGTAAAAACAAGAGAAAAGGTGACTTTTTTAAGAAATATTTTATAAAGATGAAAATACATAGCTAGATTTCTTAGTTTAAATTTTAGAAAAGTGTAACAGCGTAAAAGTGCTATAAGTTATTCCTAAAAAACCTTTACATTTTAATAAATTTATCGAACATCGATAATAGTTTCAAAATACTTCTGTTGAAACTTGCTTAAAAAATATACATTAAATTTTCCTTTACGGCTGAAATTGAATTTGAAATGAAGTTTCAAACTTGTATCCTAGCTGGTAAATGCAATTTTTATCGTACATTTATTAAGGAATATCAGTAAACTAAAAGGCAAACTAAGCTGTTTTTTATGATCAAAAATTAGTGTTTCTAATTTGTCAAGGAAATTAAAAAGAAATATTAGCGTGGAAAGTTGTTTTTTAGGATATAATTAATTTATATATTATGTAGAAAATATAGTCTAGTTAAAATTTGTTTTATTTAGTTTTGAATTGTTACAGTCAGACATGGCAATACGACTATTATTGAAAGCATTTCTTACAATCCACCTAATCAACAACTTGATAACCTAATACTTGTTCAAAATACAAACTGCGTAATATATTAGTTACACAGTTTTACAAACGTTCTGATAATTCAATATAAGACATTTCTCTGGCCTTAAGAAAATAATTTTATAGGAATTTATCTAAGAAAGAAAGAAATAGCCATTCGATTTCACTTTCAGATATTTTTAAATTTTCAATTTTTGCTGTTTCACTACTATAATATAACTACTTTAAAATATGAATCATGTATTATCAAACAATTTTTAAACTCAATATATTTTGACTGAATTTTTAAAAACAAGAATTTACAAGATGAAAATTGCTAGATTTTTTTTTTCAATCTGACAATGTTCGAAAACAAATGAAAAACTGCAAGTTGTCATATTTTATTTATCGAAAAAAAACTTGATAATTTAATAAATTCATCGAACATCAATATTTTTAAATGCCCTTTCATGGAAAGGCTTGTTTTTATAGCTTGTTTTCATATCAAATTTTTCTTTGCCAGCTGAAATGATACCTGTGCCTATAGGATATGGTAGTTTCCGTATTCCATCTTTTTAACATGAAATTAATTTAACTTTACTCGCACACACAAAGTTAAAATGATTGAAACCCGATTATAGAAGTTTCACAGTTTTCTCTGTAGGGCTTTCAAAAAAATTGTCAGATATCATCAAATTGCGGCGTCCTATTTTCACTGATAATAACCTTCAAACACCAAAAACCACTGTCCGTCACAGAGTCCGTGCGTAAAAATTATATTAATCAGAGACTTCAAATTTTGCGTGCTTACAGCTGAATACTTCATGTCACACGATAAATCATAAAATTTTGAAAAAGTCTATTTTTTTAATTAAAGTAATTTTTTCAACGTCTTCCGTTCATTTTTGGAATTTAAGTTTCAAAAGAGAACTTTCCAACATTTTTCGTGTAGACCTCATAGCTTGAAAGGTAAAGCATATCGCTAGTAAATAGAAGGTTCATAGTTCAAACTTCGATTCTGTAATTTGAAATTTTCATATTAAGATGGAATAAATTAAAAGAAAATTTGTATTTTTTACCAATTTAAGGTTTTATATTGTTTTTATTATTATTTAAACTGTTTTCACCTTTATACTTTTTACGTATCATAATTTTATGACCATTGTTCAATTTTATTAGGATGAGCGAAGCGAATTCTCTACTAGGCCACTCAAATTACAATTTGTCGTACACTTTACAAAAAAACTATTCAATATTTTGACTTCAAATTAAACACAAAAATAAAATATGATCTGTAGATTTGCAGAATATAATTTTTTTTACAGTAAAACGTTAAAAAAATATTATTTTAATTAATTTATTTTACATGCATTTCCAATACGGACGCATTTTAGCAAATAAATAAAAAATGAAACGCGTATATTTTCAGAAAAAAAAATATAAATCATGGAGTAAGTGATTATAGATAGAATCACGATTAATTTAATAAATAAAATATGTTTTCATTACTCAGCAAAATCGTTTGCACAAATGACACTTAAACATTTTAAAAAAATTGTATTATGGATTTTTTTTTTTGTTTTTTTTGTAAAGTGGCAACAAAAGAATTGTAAACAAATAAAATGAATTGTTAAATTTGTTATATAAATGAAAAATTAAAAGAATTGCGTGAACTTGTTGCCTCGATTCAAGCTCTTTATAAATGTACTAAAGGAAAAGTTGGCCGATTCAGAAATGACAAGTGGACTTCAACCATTTCTTACTTTATCATTGGTATCGAAAGTAATGTTACGTTCTTATTTGTGGACCGAAAAAGGTTTAGTGAACGGGACTTTAGACTTTGTTGCACGTATTAAAGAAAATCACAAGCCACCAGACTAGATACCGCGAATAATCATGGATAAATTTGAATACCACGATAATTTAACTTAAAAGAATTGGTGCGTACCAATTCCCCCAATTCAGTAGACTCCCTCAAATCCGCACAGCTTGGGACCAGAGATTTTGCGGATTTTAGAATTTTGCGGATTTCTGGTCATTGCTTTGTTTACATTTTTTAAACAGTAATTTGAATGCAATTAATAATCCAATTGAAATTATAATGTATGCTTACAATATAATAAAATATTAAAGTAAGTAATAAACTAAAATAATAAAAAATTAGATCATTTTTAAAATGATTAAAATATTAAAAACAAAGGTCTAATTAATAATGTATGATTAAGTGTTCATTATAAAGATGAAATGTATTTTGAATAAATTATTCAATGAAACTTGCCTCATAAATAATGTACAATACTAATTCAGATCAAAATAATAAAGTAAGGAGGTTTTATTCCAGGTTTAGCCGCACTTAGTGACAAAAAAAAAAAAAAAAAAAAAAAAAAAAAAAAAAAAAAAAAGCCTTGATTTAGACATATATATTTGGTAAGGTTATGATTATCATTGATAACAGGAATATCTTGAATTTTTTCAGAAATAAATTTATTTTTCCTTCAAGAGAAAACATTAAGACAGTAATAGTAACAAAAATTACAAATTAAAATATATTTGGAATTGATATAAAACAAAAAAAGTAAAATTTTGTCCTTATATCTGAACTGAATGCTTCATTGTTTACATCCGTAAATTATGTGCGCATTTTAGAGAGTTGCGGATTTTAGGTTTGCGGATATGAGGGAGTCTACTGTAATAGAATTCTGGAAATATGGAAGCATAAATTGCTCAAGGAAAGAATTTCTTCTCCAGTTAGCTTTTGCTGTTACAATTCATAAATCCCAAGGTTTAACATTAGATGAAGCAGTTGTAGATATTGAGGATATATAGGCACCAATTGGCTTAAAAACGTACGTAACGTTGTCAAGAGTGAAAATCCTTCAAAATTAAGCATTCAATAGAAATCTTCCTTGCGAAAAATTCTTTAATATCAAAAATTCTCATGCACTAACATGTATAAAAAAGAAGAAATTAGACTAAAAAGTTTTACAGTTAAAAATTCATAGTATCGACGAGAGCAGATTTCAAATGTTTTTCCAGAAAGTAGGATTTTGAAGAAGTAACTTTCTTCAAGCTTTCTTCAAATATATTATTCTAAAATACCTATCAAAGATTATTTGATGTTAATTACAAAGATTGGAAACATGCATATTTCAAACAACTTTAAAAAACACCAGTGGCTACTAGAAATTGTAAAAAAAGAAATCTTTAAAAGAATTTTTAGTTGAAAATTTAAAAATATTTTGTAAAAGTTTGCTTCGAAAATATTTTTTTATGCCAGTCTTACATCATAAATAGAAAATTCCTAGGAAATTGATAGTTGTTTGGCTGAACTTACATTTGTAGAATTAAAATGCGCCAAAACATAAAATAACGTTTTTGTTTAATAAAGATGCAAAAATAATATTAAAAAATATTGTTACTTTCAAATATATGCTTTATAAAAAAAATTCTTCGCGAATCCAAACAAAGCATGGCTTTTGCTAGTAAATATTTAATTTAATTTATTGTACAAAAATTATAAATTAATAAATTAATCTGGATTTTAAATTAGTAAAAGAAATTTTAAGAAATATATTAAGAAAATACATTTTATATCTTAAAATAAATTATTGGTATATTAAATGTGTTTACATTTTTATCTTACACTATTTTTTCATTTATACTTTTTATTTTTTTTTTAATAGTTTTAATAATTGAAAGAGAACTGAAAATATATTTAATTATTTATAAAAAAATTTCTTTAAAATGTAATTTTGGAGTAAATACAGGTATATTTCAAAATAAAATACTTTGACATTTTTTTGGTACTGCCATCTATTGGAAAAACATATATCGTGTATTGCACACCGAGAGACGTCATTAGTTAAATATAAGAATGTTAACATTTATGTAAGATTTTATTAATTATGTATAAGTTAGTAATTTTGATTTCATAATTTGAGGATAAAGTTGTTTTAAAAGATATTAAACGAAAACCTCTGTGAGATTAGCAATACCTCTTATACTATAAAGATATAAGTAAATAATAATTTGAGGATAAAGTTGTTTTAAAAGATATTAAACGAAAACCTCTGTGAGATTAGCAATACCTCTTATACTATAAAGCTATAAGTTATAAAGATACTAGAACTCATAGATTAGTAATGTGACATTCATCAAGACATCAACTTAATTTTTAAAAACAACAAATGCCGCAAAAAAACTATAAGATGCTCGTTAATGTTTCACGGTTTATATCGGTCGAGAGGTAGGAATCTTTTCGCTAATGCAGAATTAAATTAATCAATGAGTAGCCGGCAGAGCTAGCGGACTCTGCATTGTAACGGCATAAAATTGAGGAGAAATAACCAAGTTGAAACCGCGCGGGAAATCGAGTTATGGAATAAAAAAGACGAAAAGAAAAGAAATGGTGTAAATCAGATAACTTTAATAGAATAAATATCAGCAATTCAAGATAGAAAAAGAAAATGGTCTTTAAAAAATATTAGTAAGGGGAAGTGAAATTAATGCCCTCTATTAAACATTAGATAAGAGGACATTAATGCGTAATAACTAATTGATAGAATTTTCTGGCACGAATTAATTTTCTCAAACGGAAACAACTTTTCGAATGACGTTAGTAGAAGCAACAGTTTTAATGGGTAAGAGATTCACATGGTTTATTTATCTGGACTTCAATAGTGATTACAAGCAGGGAACTATACTCCAAAACCTAAATGTGTAAATTAGTCAAATTTACATAAACATTTGTGTAAATTTCTAAAATTACACACTTCTCATGAAAATTACACATTTTTCTGCAAAGTTTTGCCTGGTTTTGTGTGTATTTTAGCTTACAAAACTAAGTTTGTATTTTGTTATATCTTGAAAAACACAGATAAATGTGTAAATGGTGAAAAAAGCCTAAATTTGCAAGAACTGGTGTGTTATTGTAATTTACACATAATTATATATACTCAGGTAAGTGTGTAAATCTCTAAAATCAGCCATTTGTCGTAAAAATTACAGTTGTTATCTGTTCATAAACTCAGACAAGTGTGTAAATGTAGATAATACCCGGATTTATATGATTTGGTGTGTTACGTAAGTGTGTGAAGTAGTAATAAGTAATAAGTGTGTAAATCTTAAAGTGGGCGTTAAGAAAAGGATAAAGATCTTATAGATAATTCAGGGCTGTACTTTTTATTTTAGAAAACCGGTGACATTTCAGAGGTACTCGATTCATCTGAATAATCTCTTAAACTTGTAATTTATTTCTTTTTTCCCTTCGCTAGACATTCTTAAACTTGATCGGTTGGTACTTCATCTCCTATTGGCTATTAAAACCTTTCTGTAAAATCCATGCCTCCTCCCTGCCGCCTCTAGTATAGGTATGGCTATGAACTGTTAATTTTCGACGATCTGTTTTCGGAGTGGTTCGAACTGATTAGATAGATGGAATGCTCTTATTCAAAAAGCTACGTAAGGAAAATGACCGCATCCGCATGATTGTTAAATGTTCAATTTTATATTATAAACTAAATAAAATTGAACACACTTTCTTGTCAGAAATACTTGAAAACAAAACAAGTTGCTAAAAATATGTATTAAAATAAATACAGATTATTAAATGGTACACTTATAAAAAAGAATATATTTAAAATACATTTAAAAATTATGAACGATTCATTCGCTTCTGCGAACGTCGTCAGGATATAATAGAAAGATGTTAAATGTAATTTAAAGTTTCAAAATATAAACGTATACGTCCAGAGTCCATGAGCATAGTTGAGTTGAGTGTGTGTAAACCTGCTGTTTAATTAATTCTAGCATATTATGCCAGATTTTATGAATGGAATATGATAAATGGTCGTTATAAACTCGTGGCCCAAGCTTAATAATCGTAATGGACTCATGAAAATTTTATTAAGATATGGATTTTTACATTGAATTAAAATTTTAGCTTTATAATATGCTGTAATTAATTAAAAAGCAGGTTTACGCTCTCTCAACTCAACTATGCTCGTGGACTCTTGGACGTATATGTTTATATTTTGAAACTTTAAATTACATTTAACATCTTTCCATTGTATCCTGAAGACGTTCACAGAAGCGAATGAAACGTTTATAATTTTTAAATGTATTTTAAATATATTTTTTTAATAAGTGTACCATTTAGTAATGTGTATTTAATTTTAGTACATATTTTTTGTATAAATTTATAGTGCAATTATCCCATTGATAATTACCTAACAAGTTGTTTTGATTATTTTATAGACTTTTAGATATTTTTATTGGTGGGGATTGTATTTATAAACAAAATAATTTAATAAGCACAAATCAAAAATAGTAATAAAAGCTTTTACATCTTTTTTGAAAAAATGCTTTTATTTTCTTCTTAAGAAATATGGTGTCTCACACACAACCCTAAGGAACCTAAGCAAATATTTTATGCACTATATTGCCACTGATTATTGGACACTTGCGATTTTAGACATTTTACTAAATATCTAGAAAAATACATGAGGAATCATCTCGAAACTCTTAGTGTATAAATATAATAGTACACGTCATACATCTCCGTGAAGATTTTTTACCGAAACGCCATAGGGGACCGTCAACAAATTAAAAAAGAATGAATATTTTTTGAATAACCCTGTCAAAACTAATGTAGCAAAAGCGCTCAAACTCTAGATTATGATTGAATGCCTTATTGTAATACACTGTGTTCATTTTTATGCAAATAGCGTGCATACTCGCAGAGTAATTAAGGTTTTTATAAAAATGTCCCCAAATTTTTCTAAGTTTTTCCCTTATAATTTTCAGAGTTCTTAATATAAAATAATATTTTTTTCAGAAAATATGACAAACAACATTGCACACAGTACCCTGTAATCAGAATTAAAAAATAATAAAAATTGAATGAAAAATGAGTAGGTTTACTAAATAATTTTTTACTGCGCATGCGTCAAAGATATCAAAAATTTCATTTGCATATTATGTTAGCTAAATGTATAGAGCAACTTTTGTAAAAGTCTCAAATTTATAGCTTGAAAATTCTGAAAGTAATCGTCTATAGAAAAAGGACAAAATCCGTTGTTTCCAAAATAAAGCAAAAAAATGAGGGATTTTATCCAAAAGTAGTCGTAACATCCCGTATTGTGTATTCTATATTGACACTAATCAATGAATATATGGATACAACCCCTCTTGTTTTTGCTTCATTTTGAGAATAACGGATTTTCAACTTATTCAATTGACGATTATTTTCAGAATTTTCAAGTTATGATTTTGTGACTTTCACAAAAGTTGCTCTATACATTTAGCTAACATAATATGCAAATGAAATTTTGATATCGTTGACGCATGCGCAGTAAAAAATTATTTAGTAAACCAACTCATTTTGTATACAATTTTCATTATTTTTTAATTCTGATTACAGGGTACTGTGTGCAATGTTGTTTGTCATATTTTCTGAAAAAATTATTATTTTATATTAAGAACTCTGTAAATTATAAGGAAAAAACTTGGAAAAATTTGGGACCATTTTTATAAAAACCTTAATTACTCTGCGAGTATACATGCTATTTGCATAAAAATGAACACAGTGTATTACAATAAGGCATTCAATCATAATCTAGAGTTTGGGCGCTTTTGCTACATTAGTTTTGACAGGGTTATTCAAAAGATATTCATTCTTTTTTAATTTGTTGACGGTCCCCTATGGAGTTTCGGTAAAAAAGCTTCACGGAGATGTATGACGTATACTATTATATTTATACACTAAGAGTTTCGAGATGATTCCTCATGTATTTTTCTAGATATTTTCGTAAAGTGTCTAAAATCGCAAGTGTCCAATAATCAATGGTAATATAGTGTATAGTGTGATGCATTAAAAGCTACTTGACAAAAATTTCAGTTTTTCCAGTTGCACTAGATATTTTTAATTATTACATTTTTTATCAAGGTTCAGAATAACAGGAAACCTTTTTTTTACAATTTTTAAAAAATTAAAGCTGTAATGGAATGTTTAATAAACAATTCATTTGTGAAGCCCAGCACATTTCGATTTACTTTTACTTAAAACCATATTTTACATCATATTTACGAAAAACTACTATATGAAACCATTTTGCTACTTTATTACACATCATTAATTTATGATTCAATTTATTTTTGATTGAAACATTTTTAGTTCTACTTTCCCACGAATACAAATTCAATCAACATGGAAAGTTTTTTATCCTAAAATTAAAGATCTATTTTTTATTATTTTTTAACTGGATATTTATACGAAAATATTTTAACTGTAATTTTTACTTTTCTTTATGACGCCAACTTAGTCATTTTATTTATTACTTTTGAGTTGCCAAAGAAAGAAATTTAAACAGATTTAAGGGGTTTTTTTTATTATATTTCGCTATATATGTATTTAAATAATTGATTGTAATTTAAAAGCATTTTCATAGTGATTTGGCAAACATTTTTCATGGGAAAAAATAAGAAAAACTCCGAATTTTAAATTCAAAAATCCAATTTTATAACAGGAGTTAGTTGAACGGTTGGTAAAGTAATTCACCCCTTGCATTCTTCATATGAATAATCTTAGATTGAATTTCTATATAGTAATGTGTTTATAAAAAGGAAATATTTTTTTTTTCTGATTAGATGCAGTACAAAAAATAATTTTATTATTAATTGCATTACCATATCTAATTGAAGCGGTTGATGATTTTATGTTCTTTATTCAGTAACAATACTTAAAATGTTCAACTTCCTCTCCAAAGACTTTATCGTAGGAAGAGAGGGAATTTTTATTGTATGAAACAGCTTTTATATTGTTTTATTTTACTTGGGTTTTTTAAAGAAAACATGGTAAAATATTACATTTTTCCACTCGGATACATCTATGAAATTTTATCTTCAATTTTATTTATTCAGACGAAAATAAATGTTTTATCAATAAAGTGAAAAAATTTTCAACCTAACATACTTTAAAAAATGGCATTGATGTTAGAGAAATTTATTATAATTTACGTATTACTTTATGAATTAGTTATTGCCGTTCACTTACTTTTCTGACAATCAAATTAAGAGATGTAGTTAGATGCGCGATCTAAGGAATTTTTATCCTAACAAGAGACTTTGGTGACTCTTGGGCAATAGACGATAAGGGGATTGTGCCTTATTGTTCACTCTTCTATCACATTTTTTATTAAAGTATTATTGATGCATGTTAATAGGTGTAATGTGGAATCCCATATATATATATATATGTGGGATTCCACAGCTTATTAAGCAATTTTGAAAGTATTTAGCCAAATAATACTTCAGATGTATTTAAATAAGTTATTAATTAGAATAAAATATGTGACGTATTGCAATGATTTTTATTGCGTCGTGTGAACCTAAGTTTTTTGACTTAAAGTTGGAGTAAGTAATATCCTTAAATTTGTTTGTCTTATTCTAGTAATTTAAATTTTTTTATTTAACTCTTTCGGGTCTGATTTTTTTCTTTTTTTTCATTTTATGAATAAAATTACTTTTAATTTAATGACGTTAATCATACCTATTTAAATAAACTTGGTGAAGTTTAAAGATTATCCTCATTGTCTGAAATATAACGAATGTACATATTTTTTTGTATTATTCAATTCATATTTATATGATAATAAGCTAAGGAAAATTTTTTGAAAACATTTGCAAAAAAAAGTATTACAACAGGATTTGAAAGGGTATTACAACTTTCTAGTTTTTTTTCTTTTATTACAAGTAATTCGTTCAGAAAAGTAACTTACATTTTTAATTTAAAGAGTGAAATACAGTCGAGTCTCTATATAACGAAATCCACCGTTCCAGTAAAAAATTCGTTATATAGAGAAATTCGATATATAGAGAATGATGTTAAAAATCGTATTTGATGTGTGAAATTTGAACAAATATTATTTTTGATGTTTTGAAATGTTTATAATCTTTTATTAAATTTATTTTATTAACCTAACATTTTATTTCTTATTTATTTAAGCTCTTTCAAAAAAGAGTGATGGAAAATTGATTCCATATGATTTTGAAGCCTTTTAAAACTAAATAAATTAAGACCAATTTATGAAAAAATTCGTTATATGGAGATCGATATTTCGCTATATAGAGACTGTTTTTAATGTAATCATGCGAAAAGGGGACCGTTCTTACTTTAAATCCGTTATATAGAGAAATTCGATGTATAGAGTTTCGTTATAGAGGGACTCGACTGTACATGTATAAAATAAAGGAATTGCCAACGGTTCAAAGAGAGTAAAGTAAAGTTTTATTATTACAATTATTATTACTAAATGTCAAATCATAATGGAAGACATAATGAGAAAGACATGGCCATATAGTTTTATTTCTATGTATAGAAAATAACTAAGTAATTGTTAAGACAAAATAATACCCAATAAAAATACATGTACTTTTAATGAAACATAAACCCGGAAGGATTAAGTATTGAATGAAACCTGTTGAGTTTCCATTCTTTCTTTCCTATTCACATTTTATTCGAAAACTTAAATTCATTTTGTGCTAAAATATTCTCTAAATTCTTAAATCTTTCAATCCACTGAATATTTTTGAAATGGAAGGGCTAGATACATATTCGAAATAAAAGCACTGCTTTCAAGAACTTTCCAATAAAATGAATTGCTATGTTATGAAAAAAAATTTCTCTCTCGTTTGCAAAGAATTTAATCTAAATGTTAAATTACTTATTAGGTGTCAAGAGCTTTCATACCATAAAAATATTGATGTAGCTGGGCACAAATAGCGTTTTTGCATTAAATAGAATGCGCTTCTTTGGAACAAGACTTTTTTTTCTGTTAATTTTTCGTCTTAATATAAATCATTGAGATGTTTTTCCACCTTCTTAACTTTGTAATGTTGAAATTCATTATTAGTTTGTTTTTAAAAGCACAAAGCCTTTGAAGTTTCAGACAACAATTATCGAAATCTTCCATGGATTTTCGAAAAACACTCTTTTGTAAATTATATGCAAATAAATCTAAAGTAAAGGATTGCACAAAAATTAATACACTGTAATGGGGACAGTGGACCTTTATTTGCGAAAAATCGTCACAAAAAAGTTCTATTTCTGTGATATAATAGTGCGTAATTTTTTTTCCGAGCACCTTCGTCGTTCCAAGCCCAAACTCTCACTCTGATTGGTTGTTGTTCTCGACACTGTTTTCACGTAACTTGGCGATAACCATACTTGGCGAAAAATATTTCGCTCGTACGTGAACGAGTAAACCTAAAACCTAACCTACTCATTCTTATTCTTCGTTCATTATTATCCTCGTGGTCTTGTGCTCTTGTGAGTAAAAACTTTTAAAGAGTACAGCTTTCGGTAAGACACGTTCCATCCAATCCAATGCTGCAAGAGAAAAGTTACTTTGTACTCGGTTCGGAAGGAAATCAAACTCGACGGAAGCACCTATCGCTACGCCAAGTATGATTATCGCCAAGTTACATGAAAACAGTGCCCAGAGCAACAACCAATCAGAGTGCGAGCTTGGGCTTGGAACGACGAAGGTGCTCGGAAAAAAAATTTCGCTATAATAGTACCAAAACAGTTTTTTTCTTATTAAAATATCATTTATGAAGGTTTTAAGAAGTAAATAATAAATGTAAGTGTATTTAAATACTTTAAATCTGTTTTTTTTAACTAATTATTCAGTGTTTTTAGATTTCTGAAATGTTTCTTGCGACGAATTTTTGATCAATATTTATGAAAGTGATAAGGAAGTATCCTGATGTTGTTTAGAAAGAAGTTGTGTAAGCTTTTTAAAATTTGTCTTCAATAAAATAGTCAAATTTGATTTTTTTTTCTTGTTAAAGGCAAAATTTTGATGAAAATCGATAAGGAATTTAGAAAAAAATCTGTAAAATATTAACTATTCAAGAGATTAAAAAAAACTTACACAAATTTGTTTATAATAGAGTTTTAAGTGATAAAAATGCAAAAGTAAGAAAATATCTCAAAAATTAAAATACGAGAATCATTTTAAAATTAAGTTTAAAAATTTAAAGATTTAATAGGATTGGAGATTTTTTTAAGGTGTTCAGTATGCTTTTGTTGAAATGTATATATGCACAAAATTTCACATTGCTATGATTAAAAAAAAAAAAAAAAAAGTCTACCTTCCCCTTAATAACTCTAAATTTTTATTTTATATAATTTACTTTACAAAGTATGATAAACTTAAGTATTCTAATTTTTCTTTGGTTGAATGGTTTGTTTCCTTGTTTCTTTTGTTTTGCTAGTAAAAGTTATGCAACTGTGACATTTCATTACATCAAAACAATGCTTCTGGACGTAAATTGAAACCTTGGAGAGATGAAATGATTATTTTTAAGGACTACATGAAAATTTATTCTTTTTTTTTTTTTTTTTTTTTACTTAAGTTTTGATATCAAGCATTATAATGTTACATTTTTCTAATTTAATGTAACTATGAAATATTATTTAAAATTTTGTTTTTTATCTGTAACGGAAAATATCGGTGTATTTTTTAAACAACTCGAATACATTTCTACAAACAAGTGTTTTAAAATGTTATTGATATTCCATAAATTTATTAAAATTTAGAGGGTTTTTTTATGAATAAGTTCTGCATATAAGTCCGAATATAAGTTATTACTTTTCTAACATTTAAAATGAGAAGTACATTTTTTATCTATGTAAGTTATTTTTTGAAAGAATGTGATATCGATTTTTTGAAGATTTTGATTATAGCTGAGAAAATAAAGGTTTTCAGAGTAAATAAATGGTACACGGTTTTAAGATACTTGAATATTAAATCGAATGAAAATTTATAGGAAATTCTTTTTTTTAAAGCAGAATTAAGAAGAGAAATATGTATTATGCTATATTAACACAGGAAGTAGTAACACTAAATAACTAATACATTAATTATCAAAGGTACATATACATTAAGACAGACATAAACACAACTGAATACAATAACCCAACCGGGATTGAAAAATCAGCCGGGGCCAGGAATCGAACCTGCGTCGACAGCATACCGTGCTGTTGCTCTTCCATCTAAGCAACCCCGGTCGATATCCTAGCCCGGTAATTTCTCACTAATAAACCATGTTGGGGAACGTCATCGGCCGGCAACCGCTCTGTACGCGATGACAGGAAACACGATAAATAATTTATCCATCGATCCGCTATATACACTACTGGCCATTAAAATTGCTACACCATGAAAGCGACATGCTACAGACGTGAAATTTGAACGACAGGAAGAAGATGCTGTGATATGCAAATGATTAGCTTTTCAGCGCATTCTCTCAAAGCAGGTGCCGGTAGCGACACCTACAGTGTGTTTAAATGAGGAAATTGTTCAGCCGGTTTCTCACGCAGAAATTGCATTTGAGCGTTGTTGCCTGGTGAAAAATTGTTGTGATGCCTCGTGTAAGAAGGAGAAATATGTACAAGCATCCCCAGTAGCCAAACAATATTGGGACAATATTGGCTATATCTGGGAGCAATATTGGCACATTGGCGTATTATTGGCGTGAAATATTGCTCCAATATTGGGGTGTTTACATTTTGACCTTATTTAGCCAACATTTGCTGCCAATATTATACCAATATTGGGGTTTCATTGGAAATATTGCCTATAAAGCGCCAATATTGGTTAAATATTGGGGTTATATCGGAAATATTTCCAATGTAACGCCAACATTTGTACAATATTGGGAATTCATTGGAAATATTTCCAATGTAACACCAATATTTGTACAATATTCGGAATTTATTTGAAATATTTCCAATGAAATGCCAATATTTAACCAATATTGGTGTTTTATTTGCAATATTTCCAATAAATGAAATACTGGTGCAACGTTGGACCAATATTGGTTTGCTACTAGGGATGTTTCCGACTTTGTTAACGGCTGAATTGTAGCCTATTTAGATTGCGGTTTATCGCATCGCAGTATTGCGGCTCGCGTTGGTCGAGATCCAATGACTGTTCGCAGAATAGGGAATCGATGGATTTAGGATAGTAATACGGAACAACATACGGGATCTCAACGGCTCCATATCACTAGTAGCCGAGAAGACAGGCATGTTATCACTAAGACCGTAATGGATCGTGCAACCACGTCACAAGCCTTGAGTCAAGAAATGGGGTCATTTTCAAGAATGTTTTCACAATGTTTGCAGCAGCATGAACTTTCAGATCCGATACTATGGCTGCGGCTTTCCTTGACGCTGCGTCATAGCCAGGAACACCATCAATGGTGTGATCAACGACGAACATAGGTGCACGAATGGCGAGGCGTCATTTTTTAAAGATGAATCCAGGTTCTGTTTACAACATCGTGATGGTCGCATCCGTGTTTGGCAGCACCGTGGTGAACGCACATTGGCAGCGTACATTCGTCAGCGTCATACTGGCCCATAACCTGGCGTGATGGTATGAGGTGCATTGGATACACTCTCAGTCATATCTTGTTCGCACTGACGGCCTTTTGAACTGTGCGCGTTGCATTTATGATATTTTACGAACCGTGGCTCTACTCTTTATTCGAGACCTACCAAACTCTACGTTTCACCAGGATAATGCCCGACCGCATGTTTCCGGGATTGTAAGGACATTCCTTGATACGGAAAATATTAGTCTGTTGCCCTCGCCAGCACTTTCCCCAGATCTCTCACAAATAGAAAAAGTCTGGTCAATGGCTGCCGAGCGACTGGCTCATAACCATATGCCAGTCACTACGGTTGAAGAACTGTGGCATCGTGTTGAAGCTACATGGGCATCTGTACCTGCACATGCCATCCAATCTCTGTTTGACACAATGCCCAGACGTTTAAGTGCTGTTATTACTGCTCGAGATGGTTGCTCTGGGTGCTGATTTCTCAAGATCTATGCACCCAAATTTCTCGAAATTTTAATCACTTGTTATTTTTATCGTAATATATTTGTCCAATAAGTATTATTGTGTTATCTGCATTTCTTCCTGGTGTAGCAATTTTAATGGTCAGCAGTGTATATTTACAAACACAGAAATTAACGTCTGAATTTAATTAATTAATTATCAAAGGTACATATACATTAAGACAGACATAAACACAATTACATACAATAACCCAACAGGGAGTGAAAAATCACTCCCTGTTCTTCTGTGTTCTTAAATATATATTGCGGATCGATGGATAAATTATTCATCGTGTTTCCTGTCATCGCGTGCAAAGCGGTTGCCGGCCAATGGCGTTCCCCAACATGGTTTATTAGTGAGAAATTACCAGGCTAGGATATCGACCGGGGTAGCTTAGATGAAAGAGCAACAGCATGGTATGCTGTCGACCCAGGTTCGATTCCTGGCCCCGGTTGATTTTTTACTCCCTGTTAGGTTATTGTATTTAATTGTGTTTATGTCTGTCTTAATGTATATGTACCTTTGATAATTAATTAATTAAATGCAGACGTTAATTTCGGTGTTCTTAAACTAATACATTATGTAGTATTAGTGAGTTACTCGTATTATATAAAATGTTACTAATTTCATGTCTCAAAATTCAATGATTCAAAATTAAGTGATTACTGTTTTTTTTTTTTTTTTTTTTTTTTTTTTTTTTTTTTTTTTTTTTGTTGTTTTTGTTTTTTTTTTTTTAACGAACAAAAATTCTACATTAAGAATGTTTCTTAACGCTTTAATCAAAACGCAATAATTTACTTTTGATTGCATAAGAAAAATTCACGATGGAATATTGAATTTTCCCAATCGGATGAAACTAGGAAATTTTTATTTAAATGTTATCATTTAATCCGTATAGAAAAGTTTAATATATTTTCAAACAAGAATAACATTTTTCAACAGCATAGACTTTCGAAATTTTTGTTGATGATCGATAAATTTATTAAATATAATTATAGTTTTTTTATTAATAAGTTATTGCACTCTTTCGCTATTCTACTCGCTGTTCTAGCATTTAAAGTAAGAAATCTAAAAAAGGAGATTTATTAATGGAAATTGTTATCGTGATAAAGACCGCCCACTCTTTAAGTATAAGTTAAAGTTAATTGAAGATATTTTTCATTGTTGAGAAAGTAAGAGTTTTCATAGCAAATAAAAGATGGGGCAAAAAAATGCTTTACACTTTTTATAATGAATATTTTTTAAATGAAGCACTTTTTCTAATATTTTTAACTGTACAAAAGCATATTTCAGCAATTTGACATATTTTTAAAATATTTTTATAACTAACTGCATTATTATATCTGATTGAAGAAATTCAAGGTTTATTGTTTTTGTTAAAAAAGATAAAAAAGCTTTCAACGTAAAATTCAGTCGTCGACGACTTTTTCCAGTTAAATGCAACTAAGAAATTTTATTTCAATTTTTTGAAGCTTTCGTTACATAAAGTAAGAAACAACCTGTTGCAGACGACCAAGATAAAAAATTCTAGAAACAATTCCATAAAATTTCCCTTATCATGATCTCCAGTACACAAAAACATCCCCGTTCAAATGTTTAGCTATGCACAGCACAGGCCCCAATAAGGGAATAGTTTCTGTCCCTTGGGCTCTATGCTACATTTTATCAGTTCTATAATTTTCATTAGCATCAAATGTGTTCTGCAATACCTTTCTATAATTTCGAAATGAATTTATAAGGAAGTAGTTGTAAATTTTACTCCAATAATATTTTAAATATTCAAATTATCAATACTGTCGCTTGTCCCTCATTTTAGCATTGATCTTTTAAAACAATTATAAGTAATAATTACACTATTTTTAAAAATTTTATCATACGAAATAAAAATTTATAGTCTAAAGTAATAAAGAATTTTTATAATAATTATAAAAAAAATTATGTTTATTTTAGAAATGTTGTTTCCTAATTTTTTTATTGTTACCATTGTTTTCTTTTTATGTAAAACCAAGTGGTCAGATAAAATTTTGAAGATAGTTATTTGACCGTTCGGAAAGTAATTTCGATTCAAGAAAATCAATTTGTATTGGAAAATCCAACTTGTTAATTATTACACTTGAACTTGTACGAAAACTTTTATGTAGTACCTGGGGCCAAAGGCCCCACACTTACAGTAGAAGAAGTCTGTGTAGAAAAAGCCCGAATACAGTACAGTTCGCATCGTTGAAATATCAGAAACGTGCGGTAATAGTCCGGGAGCCGACCGTCGATTTACCTATGTATCGAGTACAAGGACCGGACATACATCAAAATGTAGGTCTCAATGTGCACATTAAGAATATCACTAGCTGCCAGGTCCTATCTTGCCGAAACCCGGTGGCAGCCGCGCATTTATGACGTCAACTTTGAGTGTTTGCCTATGTATCGAGTACAAGGACCGGACATACATCAAAATGTAGGTCTCAATGTGCACATTAAGAATATCACTGGCTGCCAGGTCCTATTCTGCCGGAACCCGGTGGCAGCCGCACATTTATGCGGCTGTCACCGGGTCCCTACATGGATCTGACAGCCAGTGATATTCTTAATGTGCGCATTGAGACCTACATTTTGATGTATGTCCGGTCGTTGTACTCGATACATAGGTAAATCGACGGTCGGCTCCCGGAATATAAGGCTCAGAAAAAAAAAGTCCTTCCGGCAATGCCGGGAGGAAGAGGTAGCTTTCATATACTTATAAATTTATTTATTTATTTTAAGGTAAGTTACATTGTTCAAAAATACTAAGCTCAAATTAGCGGAAATAATCTTATAAAATTAGTGATTTTATAAGATTGAAACTAGTTTTTGTCAAGACTGAATATTAATAGGAATTTTTAGAAAATAGTCATCTTTTATTCAACCTGGTTTTATTTTAAGCGATTTAGAGAGTCACCAAATTCCATGATATCATAAAGTGTATGCCATTTTAAAGCAACATTGTGGATCGTTCAGATCAGGCCGTTTCAAAATGTCAGCCATAAGCAAAATTCAAAGTGCTATAACTCAGTCATTTTTTAAGATATAAACAAAATAAAAAATGTTCTGGAATCGTTGTTTTAAGTTCTAACACGTAAAAGAAAAATATTTTTCAATTTTTAATTTTTTTGCATTTAATTTTAAATTTAATTTTTTTTTTTTAATTTAAAATGACCACCATTTTGAAACAAAATGGTGGATGATGCTGGCCAACGAACTCGGTTGAGACATTTGTATGTACTATGTACATACCAAGTTTCATTGAAATCGGTTCATAAATACGCGTGTTATCACGTGACAAAAATCAGATCGTTTCAAAATGTCAGCCATAAGAAAAATTCAAAGTGCTATAACTCAGTCATTTTTTAAGATATAGACAAAATAAAAAGTGTTCTGGAATCTTTGTTTTAAGTTCTAACACGTAAAAGGAAAATATTTTTCAACTTTTAATTTTTTCGCATTTAATTTTAAATTTTAAATTTTTTTAAAAATTTAAAATGGCCGCCATTTTGAAACAAAATGGAGGATGATGCTGACCAACGAACTCGGTCGAGACATTTGTATGTACTATGTACATACCAAGTTTCATTCAAATCGGTTCATAAATACGTTAGTTATCGCATGACAAAAATCAGATATATATATATATATATGGTTATATATATATATATATATATATATGTCAACATATAAACGGAGGGTGGTTTTGGGGTCTGGGGGTCATGATCGGTGAAAATATACCAAAATTTTCCGGAAGTGCTTTCCCCCGGACGGCTGCAATAGGTAGCTTTCTACTTTTTGTAATGAAAGCTACCTAAAACAGACTTACTCCCCACATTAAACCCTTGTGGACGAGCGGCACGTATACGTGCCGCAATAAGGAATAAAAATCCTTGTCTATCCCCACCAGTATAATTATACTGCAAAATGTGCCTTTTTTAATCGAAGCATTTTTTCGATTTGATAAAATTCAAATTTCTGTTTTTGAAAACCGGTGGCAAAACATTAAAAAATTCGTAAAAGACTTCCGTCGCGAAGGTGTTAAATAAAAGGTCCATATCAGACACCATATAATATAAAAATGTAAAAGTACAAAGTTCTGAAAATTTCATCAGATGAAAATGTGATTAGAACATAAAATCTTCAGAAATCAGTCCGAAACCACTATTCCATCTAAGTTAACTTATGAGTGGAAAAGCAACATGTATCCTTCATTTAACTTGGATTTTCCGATGTGTAAACACTGTCAGGGTTGTGTGTAAACTGTCAGGCACAGAGTAGTAATAGAGAATCAACTTTCATACACTGTAATGGCAACTTGTTTGACATGGGATTACGCATAGACAGTAACGAGACCAGCGGATAACTCTGAAACTACGATCATAACATAAGAGAGGTTGCTAATTCGGCGAAACTTCGCTTCCTTGGCAACAAATGATAAAAGAAAAAAGAAAAAAAATACAGCGACGGCTTGCTGCTTCTTGTTTTGAAATTTATGAAAGAATTATTTTAATATGAAATAACTTTGACGTATTCGTCTTGCAAACAATACATGTGTCTCTTCGTAACATAACGACCTAATAATTTAAACTTGAAAATTCAAGAATAATAACAGTAATAATTACAAATCAATATAAGCGCGGAAATCTAAGATCAAATAGCATAAGCACGTGTGGAAAGATAATCAAATCAGCATTCAGCAAGAAGCGCCAAACCAGAATAGGGTTACAGTTAAACAGAAATCACGAGGATAAAAATCGCCAACGCGATGGTTTAGTTTTTAAGTGATCCACTGAGGGCGTTCTTTTCAAGTCGAGTTGAGGCTCTGTTACGTACTCTGTGCTTTCAGGGTTGTGTGGTTAGTCGCTTTTGCTGTAGTTTTATGTAATTACGCTGGTATCGGCAGATTTTGGATCAAGACGTACCTTCTACAGGCTTGTGATACAGTCAATTGCTATTGAAGTAAAATAGCGCTCTTATTCTAATGTACCTGAAAATGTAAAATTTTAGCTGAGCGCAAATTAAGAGTTTTTACAACAACAAAATTTGATTTTTATTCAATAAAGTTAATAGGCATACACGGTTGTTAGATTAGTGACATTGGTACAGTGAGTGAAGGTGTTAGCTGCTTTCTTTTTTTTTTTCCATCGATAGCAATGCTTAATCTCAAAGATTTGTGGTTCTCATCTCAGCCGTAGGTTCCAATTGCAATAAGAAAGTGATTAATCTTCCGTTTAATTTATTCTCGAACATTGATCTAAAGACTAGATTATAGCAAAGTTCAGCGTAGTATAGGCAACAATAAAAAAGCTCAATCGCAGTCCTTCCCAACTGTATTTAAATAAATAAAGTTGTGTATGAAATTTCAAGGGGTGAATATTTCAATATGGTGGCCTATCCGGGGACTCTACAGTGTTAATGCAGAAATACATTACTTATTTTTATTTTTCACTAATTTTGTTCCTTTTTCATCATAAATTATAACTAGCTTGTAGTATAAGGTGCGTTGCTGAAACAATGGGAAAACAATAGATAAGCTGAAAACAATAGTAATCAAGTTTCTTTCAAACTACTACCAAATTTAAAACCATGATTATTAAATATTCCCTTTCTTTAGATACATATAAGCGAAAGATATTCCTCTTGGTTAATCAAAAGCTGTTTTGATTACTTTTTTTTTCAGATTCTTTTTCTTTTCGAAATATCGTAATCATATTAATTCGGCCATGTACTACTTTGTTAGAAAATTTTACTTCCTTTTTAGTGTTTTAATCAAAATGATGTAATGTTGTTACCTCAAAATAATCAAGATTAAAAGAATTACATACTTGGATTTGTACAAAAGAAAGCCTAAAATATAATCAATAGATCTGCCAAGATTTGTTTAACTTGATTGCATAAAAAGAGTGTAGGGGAATATTCGTAGAAAACTCCATGTTTGAATCATTAAAAAAAAAGTTTTAGAAATATTGATTGTATTTCTTTATTAGTAATATGTGTTGTTGTGTATCCAGCATTACCGAAATTGAAAATGCACTTCCATAAATTATTGTGCAAAGAAGATACTGCAACCAACTTAATTTTGTTTTGTTTATAAATGAACACTAAATGCTATGACCAGGAGTGTAGTCGAAAAAAATAACAGAGCTTATACGCACAAAATAGAGAGTATACCCCAGAGTATGTATATACTCTAGCTTTCTAAAGAAACAGAGGGTACACGGTGTTCCTTTAAAAAATCCAGAAGGTATACCCTCTGTTTCTCCAGAAATCTATAGTATATACATACTCTGGGGTATACTCTCTACCTTGAGCATATACCCTCTGCTTAGAGCGTATAACCCTGGCTGCGAATGCCCTATTTTATAGTAATATAACAGTGATGAAATTCAATAGTTTATATGAACTTCAATGTAGTTGAAATAGCATAATGTCAATAAAATACATTGTAAACAATTTTAACATTTTAAACATACACTGGTGTCCAAAAGTTAAGCATAATTGGTAATTAAGTAATTATTTTTAAGTAATGAAAGAAATATAAATCGAAATGTGGTGAAATTCCAGGTGTGTAAACAAAATAGTACGCGTCATATATTTTCACGAAGAATTTTCCCCGAAATCAAACAGGGGACCGTCAACAAATTGAAAAAGAACGAAGATCTTTTGGATAACCCTGTCGAAACTAATATAGCAAAAGTGTTCAAACTGCACATTATGATTAATCGGCTTATTGTAATGTACTGTGTTTATTTTTATAAGGATAGCATGTACACTCGTAGAGAAATTAAGGTTTTTATAAAAACAGTCCTAAATTTTTCCAAGTTTTTTGCTTATAATTTGCAGAGTTCTTATTATAAAATAATGTTCTTTTCTGAAAATATGACAAACATCATTGTACACAATACCCTGTCATCAGAATTTAAAAATAATAAAAATTGTATGAAAAATGAGTATGTTTAGTAAATAATTTTTCATTGCGCATGCGTCAACGATATCAAAATGTCATTTGCATATTGTGTTAGCTAAATGTATAGAGCAACTTCTGTAAAAGTTTCAAAAACATAGCTTGAAAATTCTGAAAATAGTCGCCTATAGAATCAACTCAAAATCCGTTATTCCTAAAGGAAGCAAAAAAATCAGGGGTTTTACCTAAATATAGTTGTACGTGCAATATTGTGTAGGCACTAAACAATGGAATATGGATACAGCCCCTCATCTTTTTGCTTCATTTAAGGAATAAAGGATTTTGATCTCATACTATCAACGATAATTTTCAGAATTTTTAAGCTATGTTTTTGAGACTTTCACAAAAGTTGCTCTATACATTTAACTAACATAATATGCAAATGAAATTTTAATAGCGTTCACGCATGCGCAGTAAAAAATTATTTAGTAAACCTGCTCATTTGTCATACAATTTTTATTATTTTTTAATTCTGATGACAGGGTATTGTGTACAATGATGTTTGACATTTTTTCAAAAAAGAACATTATTTTATATTAAGAACTCTGCAAATTATAAGCAAAAAACTTAGGACTATTTTTATAAAAACCTTAATTTCTCTACGAGTATACATGCTATCCTTGTAAAAATTAACACAGTACATTACAATAAGCCAATTAATCATAATGTGCAGTTTGAACGCTTTTGCTACATTAGTTTTGACAGGGTTATCCAAAAGATCTTCGTTCTTTTTCAATTTGTTGACGGTCCCCTGTTCGATTTCGGGGAAAACTCTTCGCGAAAATATGTGACGCGTACTATTTTGTTTAAACACCTGGAGTTTCAGCACATTCCGATTCATATTTCTTTCATTACTTAAAAATAATTACTTAATTACCAATTATGCTTAACTTTTGGACACCAGTGTAATGTAACGGAATTCTTTTGATAGCGCCAAAACAAATACTACGAGGGACCACAGAAACCAATTTAAAATTACTATATTACATCCACAAACATGTACCATTCTATATATCGATGCTTGTATTATGCACGCATTTATTAAAAATGTCTAGAAGTAATAGAAACAAGTATAAAAGCATTTAAATTCATTTAAAGGGTGTTCTTTAGTGTCGCCTACAGGTGACTGAGGGAGGTTAATGCTACACGCTTCATAACCATTACCAAACATATCATAGTAAGCATCATTGACGTATATTGATTGTTTTAAAATATGAGCATATTTCCACCAATTAGAACGTGAGCACACAGACGATCAGATGGACAAATAGACAAGAAAACTAAATTTATAAATACGCTTCAAGTATTTTGGAAAATTTTTAAAAAGTCACATTTTTTTAATCAACAAAAATATAGCCACACGGAAAGAGCTATTTTGTTGAAACAGCCAAATTTTGATTATTATTGCCCCCACAAAAATTTTTTGTTGAAATGATCAAATTATAAACAATATTTTGTTGAATTAATAAAATTATTTAGTTTGTCAAACCACAATTTAGTCATTCCAACCAAAATATTTTGTAGGGATAATAGTAATCAAAATTTAGTTCTTTCTGTGCACGAACGAAAATACACAATAACTTCTTCAGAGTTACTATTGTTTTTGAAAATCAATTTTTATCTTTAGAACTCAGAAATAGAAATATCTTTAGAAATCTCAGAAACTAACATCGTTTTGAGATTTAAGCGAGATTTACAAAATCAAAGTCTCTTTATGCCCCTCATTTTCGGAAACATTGAAGTTTTTTTTTTTTTTTTTTTTTTTTTTTTTTTTTTTTTTTTTGGTAGTGTATTATTCAGTTTTCTCTAACCGCAATATTGATAATCTGAATTTTAGGAATTTTCACTTAAAGATTTTCAGCTGCGTACTTTATTTTGTTCGTTCAAAAGTAACAAAAAAAATTAATCAAGTTAATTTATCATGTTTGCCTGTAAAACATGTTTGTAGAACATACAAATGTTTTTACATTTAGTATCCTATTATCTCAAAATCGATATTCTGGTTTCAGAAAACCGGTCAATTCATTGCAAAAACTACTCAGAACCATTTACAGAAATCTGTGGCAGCAAAGGAAATTTTTTGTTTACATATGTATTTAAAACTCAAAAACATATTATTTTCAACGGTTTTTAAAGAAAAAGAAATGTCTTCAGTATTGTGGATAACTAAAAGACGTCATTGCATATTCTCTTTTTGGGTATATAATATTTTTGACTTTAAAAAAAAATTATTTCTTTACAGTACATCCATGTCATGTTTTAAATAAAGAAAACTATGTTTATCCTTTGAGACAAAAAAAATCACAGTAAAAATTTCTTTTCACTGTTTTAAACAGATCAACGACTAATGGAATATTCTTGATTTGTTGCGTACGTGTGTGCATGAAAAAATCTAATTTTACTTACCCATTATACGTAGTATAGGGTAAGTCTTGCAATCGTTTTGAAAATCGAAAAAAAAAATTGACGGATTTACACGTATTAGATAGTGGAGATTCCGAAAAACATATTTTTAGAAAAAAAATTTTGCCGTCCGTCTGTCTGTCTGTAAACGCTCTATCTCCCAAAAAAACTCAGATAGAGACTTGAAATTTTGTATGTAGTTAGTATGCAAGAATGGGACGAAGCCTATTTAATATCATCAACTTCGATTACCCGGAACTATTTTTTTCGGACTCTCGAAAAATTCGTTCTGATGAAAGGTACATAAAAATTTTCGAATTTTTTGTTCTAAGGCATGGACGTAAAAGGCAATAAAATAACACACATTTTGCATATAAAATGAAGTCGATCGGATTATTAGTTGCCGAGATATTTGTAATCCTGTTTTCCACATTCTTCAATTTTTCATGACCCTGTATTTCATTCAAATTTCAATTCAGAGGTATATTTTAATTGGAAATGAGACGTTTAATCCGACGCAGTTAATTGTTAGTTAATAGAATTATTATTTTTGGAGTTATAAGGATGTTTCTTTTACGCAGTTCGGTACTACTTGAGTAGTTTGCCGTTTTATATAATTTGTCAAAATTGGTACATCAGCAGTTCTTTAATATAGCATTACTATGTATATTAACAATATTTAAATTTTGTTTTGGAATTGCAATGCATTGTATAAACAGTTTTCACATGTTTTATTTTCATATACATGTCCATGATGAGTAAGTATTACGGTGGCCCTCAACGACTAGTTTTCATCCGGAACAATTTTTATACATAGAGAGAAATGCACCAGAATTCTTTTGTATATCTCTGCAAAATAACTCAAATTCATGGCTCGAAAGATCCGCTGCTTGACAAGCCTCGGGGTGTATTGAATTTGCTATCGGATGTGTGTTATTTTTGTGAACATGTCACCCAAGCGTGCATGCATTTTAGGTAGCATTTGAGATGCAATCAATGGATTGCAATGCTATCTGTGATCAGTGAAAATTAGAAAAGACACCTAATATAGTTATACTTGGCTATAACTCGAACAATATTCGACAATACAGACAAACTATAAGAAGAGGCGGAAGAGCGAAAATGATCAATATCATGCCACACTTATAAGAGTTCACTCTTAAAACGAAAGAGCGGATTTGGCTTCTCAGGAAAAAGCTGTAATTTATTGGACCGTGAATGAGTTGTTTTATAAACATTTTACTCATCTTGATTTAAGGTGCTTAAAAACAACTCATTCACTCGAATTGTTTTAAGTCTTTACGAGAAGCTGATTTTCGAATCACAAGATGAATAGATTTCGACTCAACTTGACTTATTTTTTGGCTGATGTTTTAAGAGAGTTATTTTGATGAATTTACAAAAACATTCCATTCTCTAAAATAAAGTAGCTGGATGTGACAATCACAAAATTTTCTTCTATCTCATACGTACATTTTAAAACTTTAAGAAGTAGTTACACATCTTAATACTTTAATATTATTATTTCAATACTAGACCAACTTTGATTTTCATCTTAAATTTCTGCATCAGTCAGTAATTCAGAGTAAAAACAAGTTAATGTGGATCATGATACTAATTAAAATCAATAGTTTTCCCCATATTCTTTTATCATCAGCTGTTTGAGTAGGTCGCGAGTTGCCGTCTGTGCACGAGCCGATGAAAAATAGAACAACTAGGAATCGAGAAAATCGTACAAAAAGCGCTATCGCAATGCTCTGTTTCCACGAAATATTTCTAAATTCAAAGAAGATTATAGCGCCCCCTTCCGGCAGATTTTTTTTTACATTCAGGGATGGCCCGCTGACAATTGCCAAATACTTACACAAAAAATGTGGTTCAATTCTATGCATATCTTCATCCACCTTTTGATAATACAATGGCGGCATACGGACACAAGGAAAGAAACATGTTTTCTGGAATCTCTGTTCCCCCAAACGTGTAAATCCGTCGAAAACTGGAAGTCGAAAAGAATTTAGATTACAATACTTTCTTCTATTCAAGATAGAAGAAAGTAAAAATGTATTTGAGACGCCATTGGCTGTCGGCTTATAACATGGCTGCAACTGTCGTGATTGCCAACTAAGCAGTGATTCCTAATTTGCAATTCTCAAAAGTTACGGAGTAAATATATTTACCCCACTCCGCTTCTAATAATTAAGCTCGCTGATCGCTTTCCTCAGCAACTGAATTTAGAAGTGCAAAAAGTCGGGCATTTATTTATTTTTATTTATTTATTTTTCGACGAAATACCCGACCTGACATGTATTTTTTCCCACATTTTTTTCTAACCTTAATTTGTATCGCTAAATAAACATAACTCGTCGACCTGGAGTAAAAATATGTTTTATTTTATACCGCTGTCATACGTATTGTCTAAAATTTCCGGCTAGATAAAGCGATTTAAAGCACAAATAATGTGTATCCTAACAATAACGGAAAACATATAGCCTGAAGGTATGGTAAAGAAAGCATATATATTTTTGGAAACTAAATAGGTAACAGATTTTTCATAATACTTTTGAAAAATTCTCTTTTCACTGTAATTGAGTTAAAATGAAACACTGCCGAGGAAATGTAAAGATTAAAGTTAACGTATTGTATTTAAATGTTAGATAATATTAGTTTAGCGAATTTTTCTTTCTAAAATTTTCAGTTAGCTTCCGTGAAAAATATCAGATATAAAAGAGGGCACTCTTCAAAATTTAATACCTTGTATTTTCATACAACAGCGAGAAATATTGTGCGTGAGTTAATTGTTTTACAGAATATGCATCAACTAGAAAAATAATTTCGCTTAATTTCTAAATCTAAATAATTCTTAAATAACGAGTTTGTTTATTTATACTGTAGAGAAAAATAAGGTTATTAACAGTTAACAATTTTCTTTGTATGTATATATTTTTTTTATGTCAGTAATATGCCTTCATTTATGAAACAGTTAAACATTTCATAATGTAAATTTATATAAGGATTTTTTTCTTTTACTAAGAGGCTCTGCCAGGAGGCTCGGAAGAACGTCTTTTAAATTAACTTGAATCTGTTTGCGAGAAAAAAAAAAAGGTAATTCAAGAAACATATATATTTAGACTTATGACGTTGCCTTGTATTTCAAATTATATATTCTAAATTCTCATCTTTTTTCCCAAATATAAAGTAATAATATCTCTGAAAGAAAAGCATTTTAAGTTAATTAGTTCTCTTCTATTCTATGACAATTAACTGCTAATAACATCCGTCATCAACAAACTACGAATTAATAAATAAATAAATAAATGATTAAATAATATTGTTTAACGCTTTAAAAAATATCTTTCTTTTTTCTTCACACCTTAATGACTCGTGAGATAAAACGCATGCGTTAAGTTTTAATCAGCTAACTTCTGCTGTCGACTGCAGTTTAGATAAATAAATTGTATGAAAATATATGAAGTTATCATAAGACTCATCTACCAGTAACAGTTATAAAAGTGCCAGTAAAAATATCCATAGATATCTGATTTGAAACCACTTCTAATATTGATTTTTTGATTATTTTTAGTAAAAAATGAATTTGAAATTTAAAATTTAAAATGGGAAAAAGTAAAAAGCTATAACTAGATTTTGTACTTTAAATTGTGGTTTTTATAACTTTATGTATATGCACTTATATGAAAAATACAAAAATGACAATTAGATGTTATGACATTTAGGAGATTTATGTGGATCGGAGTGTCTAGGGGATGAATAATCAGTCTTAGTTATCTTAAAGGACGATTACAATATTTAGTATAAAAAACGCACACAATTAAAATACACAAGGTCGCATATTTCCCATTTGCCCCATTCTTGCCCGCTGCTCAGAACAGACTTCATTCCCGCTTCATTACTATTACGTCACGTGACCTTTTTTTCCCCCTTCGATCGTTGCCAGATATAAAATAAGAATGTAAATTGAAACAATGCGAATAATGAGTAAGTGATTACAATGACATGGATGAATAATATAAAACAGAAAGAAATGAACAATATCAAAGTAACGATTAATATTTCCTACATACATTTAAGAAAAAAAAAAGTTTAGAATCTATAAGTAATTTTTTTTCGTCCTGTAATTGATATAGAATATTATTATTTTTTTTAATTGACCGTTAAATAACTTTTGTGATTGTCCTCTGATCTATAAGAAATCTTACCTATTTGGTAATATAAATTTTCTAATTTTTAAAATTCTAAAATGTCTAATTTTAAAATTCTAATTTTTAAATAATACGAATTTTAATTTTTTTTTTTTTCGGGGAAAGGAGGGGGGATTTGTGTGCAATTTTCGTTCAGCTGATGTCATAAATCTTTTACGACATCGCACTTATAATAATGATAGTTTTGAACTGCACATGAAAATAAAATTAAACAGTAGTTTCAATTCTGAGTTTGTTCTAGATTGTCAAAATGAATTTTTTTTTTTTTTTTTTTGCATTCGAAGCCTAGTTATACAGTTTTCTTGCGTCCAATTTAGTATAGTAGACAAGTGACAAGCGCAGCCTTCGAGATCATTCTGTATAGTGTTTAAAATCGAAGATTGGTGATAATTCCAACGTGTGTGTTTCTAGCATTCGAATAAAACTTATTTTATGATAATCGTTGGAAGCGTTTTCAGTTCAACGCTTACTTTTCAGAACAGAGTTTGCTTTATCCTATCAAAACAAATTTTTCATCATTCTAGATATTGTTACATTGTTTTTTATATTTAAATTAATATAGAAGACAGGTGTCATAAAAATCATTTGATTATTTTTTATTTATAGCAAGCAGCATTTGTGCTGAGTTTGTTTTAACTTGTCAATACAAACTTTTTTTTAAATTTGAGAACTATCTACAAAGTTTGCTCGTATTTGATTTAGGCAAGTTTTGTAAAAATCGTTCCATCCTTTTTTTTTTTTTTTTTTTTTTTTTTTTTTTTAATCATCCATAATCACTCAAAACTGCTATTAATGTATTAAACCTGATACTTAATTTATTCATTTTTTTTAACCTCCTTAACTTTGTGTGAAACTTACGTGATTTATTAAAAAATTCCCTAAAAGTATCTGACAACTATCAATGTCTAATTCATTTCACTGTAATTCGTATTGCAATTTTCTCTATACTTACTTAATATGATCTGGTATCAAATAAGAAGAAATACAATTAATCTTTATATTCTGAAAGAATAATCTCACTGTGGAAAAAAATTGATTAAAATTTTTCTTTCTCGTTTTTTGTTTTAGTTTAATTACATCTAGGCAAACTATACTCAGATTTCAAAAAGTTTTTCCTATTCGGAGAAAAAACACACCGAGAAGTTAAATCAAATGAAATGTAAAAACAATACAAACTATTCAGTTAAAGGAAAGTTTTCTTAAATAGCCTAACAGTATTTTTTTTTGTAAATTGTATTTGATATACTTTAAAAAATATACATTCTTAATGATTACTTCAGAAAAGAACACGCCTCTCGGAATATAATATTTAAGTTGATGTTGTTTAATGTTTTATTTAATAATAAAAAATAAAATATTTACTTCATGAAAAGTGTATTGAATTTACACTATACAATTTATAAAGTACGATTTATTGAAATTCATATACAACTCTTATCCTGTTTTTGTTTTTACCAAGGAGGAAAAATCATTCATTATGTATTTAATATCTATTACTTTCCAAACACATCCTGAGAAATGGTTGCAATTAATATGGTGAAAAAACATTTATAAAGAACTAATATTATTAAGGTATCTGTATCATTCTGCATATGTTCGACAAGCACGGTAATAGATAATTTTTAAAACAATCATGCAATCTGCAAGGATTTTGTATTAAAAATTTCAAATTTAAAAATTTAAAAAAACACAAAATTTGTTTACCATCTCAAAGAACAACAAGAGTACAGAAAAACAAGAAATCCCAGTCCTCCATATTTTCATACTTTTGGAAGCAAGAAAACACAAAAGTAAATCTAAGAGTCAACTGTTAAAATCAGATTTTTCTAGTGTTTTCTACCAAAGTATGACCTATCAGATCGATTGCGTTTTAATTTGCGAATCAAGTATTAACTAAAACTGCTATTTCAGCCATGAACTCTATCAGGTGATTGAGCTGCGGAAAATTATATTCCATACATAGATTATAAAAAACTTTCCGACACTTCCGAAATACTTTGTCAAAAGTTCTTCGTTTATCTGAAACCAGCATTTCGATTAACCTATTTGAATAAAACCGTAACACCATTTTAAAACCAAATATCAGAAATTGCAGTGGACAAATATTTAATTATTTTTTGTAAACCCTGTATAATACCTATAGCTTAACATATGTACATACTAAATAATATGATAAAATTTATTTCACTTAGGAAACGCCTAGCATCGTTGAAAATTCCTTTTTCCTTGTAAATGAATCATAAATGTTACGCATTGCAGTTTCAAAATCTAAGATTCGAAAATAAACCACAATCCTATGTAACAATTGCGAATTTATGTAAATTAAAGCACTTTAAAAAAAACAGACAGAAAAACAGGATTTTTAAACATTTTTCAATTATTGAATTAATTTTTCTATCGTGTTTAGATTATTATTTCAACATTAGAAAAAAAATTATTTTTGTTCCTTAATATAGCACACATCTTGCGTTATACATTAAATCTATGTATAATTCAGCAAGTTGTTCCGAGAGATATACCCTCCCAGAGCAATGAGATGTTTCGCTTGAGATTTTGTTTTTAACGTTTGAAAAGTGCAATCCCCACCCCCCGTAATTTTATAATGTCCCCACACCAGAAAGCCAAGGAAATTTCTGCCTTAAAAAAATATCTGAATTCAACACTGATTATAACATAAGTCTTATAAGAGTATTAATACAGTTTATTGCATTTTACTAATCTTAATTTTTTATGTGATAAAAATATTTTGAAGAATTTATCTCCTGTTTCATTTTCAGATATCTTTAAATTTTCAAAATGTGTTGTTTCACTTTCATCGTTTATTTATTCTGAAAATCTTTACTGACAAAGTTAAAATCCAAATGTTTAAAAAACTGATATTTTGTAGAATCTCTTTTTCAAGTAATCTGTTTCCATAGATGAAATTACATAACTAAGACTTTTTAATTTAAATGTTAGAAAAGCAAGTTATATAGGAGAAGAGAGCAACGACTTATTCTTTTTTTAAAATATTCGAAATTTATTAAATTTATTGTACATCAGTAGAATTTTTAAAAATCCATTAATCAGAAAATTGTTTTACTGGCTTGAAAAATACATAAATTCTTATATTATGATTGAAAGGGTAGAATTTAAAACAAAATGTCATAGTTGCATCCAATGGAAGAATCATATATTCTACCAAGCTTTCTTTAAAAAAATTAAAGTAAAATAAAAGACGAATGAAAATTCTTCAAGCAACCCGGAATTTCTTTTTCCCGTTTCACTAAAAACGTGGAAGAAGGAGTACTGTGTTAAAAGTTTTACACGAATAAATAAATTGGCTTGAAAAATACATAAATTTTTATATTATGATTGAAAGAGTAGAATTTGAAATAAACTGTCATAGTTGCATCCAATGGAAGAATCATATATTCTACCAAGCTTTCTTTTAAAAAATTAAAGTAAAATAAAAGACGAATGAAAATTCTTCAAGCAACCCGGAATTTCTTTTTCCCGTTCCACTAAAAACGTGGAAGAAGGAGTACTGTGTTAAAAGTTTTACACAAATAAATAAATAAATATTTAAATAAAAAGAAGAACGAAAAATCATGTATCAAGTATAGATTATCAAACATTCATAATATTATAACAAAATTTTATCCTCTAATCGGATAAAAGCTACGAACTTCAGTTTCAAAAACCAAGATTTAAAAGTAAATCTCAATCCTATGTATCAATAGTGAATATATTTACTAGAATACACTGACAACAAAATAGACAGACAAACTAAATTTATAAACACTTTTCACTATTGAATTATTTTTTTCTATCGTATTTAGATTAGTATTTCAGTGTATTTGAGAAATATGAACTTTAATTTTAGTGCTTATTATTTTATACATCTTGCATTATACATCAGAACCAATGTCGAATTATTGGAAGGAGGGGACATACCTTCCCGGGGCAATGAGGTGCCCTCCCTTCCCCGGAAGATTTGATATTTTGGATTTTCTATGTTTAAAATGTGCTTCCGAAACTTTATAATGTCCCCACACTCCCGGAACGACACAAATCTTTCTCTTAGAAAAGCGTCTGAATTCAACGCTCGTTATAACATAGTAAGAGTATTAATGTAGTGCATTACATTTTACTTGCCTTAATATTTTATAGAAAAAAATTCTTTGAAGAATTTCTATCCTATTTCATTTTCAGATATCTTTAAATTTTCAAAATGTATTATTTCACTTTTATCATTTATTTATTTTGAAAATATTTATTGTCACAGTTAAAATCAAAATGTTTAAAAAATCGATGGTTTATTTTTGTCGTCCGATTATCTACACTAATGGGATATAGGACCAGGGGGAGTGCCCTTCGTGAGGGTCTTTCTAAGGGAACCTAACCCGTATTTACGCAAGGTCCGAAGAAAACCACGAAAACTCCGAACGGTTAGGCCGACAGCCGCGATTGGGTTCGAACCCAGCACCTGCCGTCTACCAGTTGAAAGGTCTGAACCTCTTGGCCACTGGTGGGGCGTTTAAAAAATCGATATTTTGTAGAGTCACTTTTTCAAGAAAGCTGTTTTCATAGATGAAAATGCATAGCTAGACTTTTTAATTTAAAGGTTAGAAAAGCAAGATGTATGAGAGAGAAGACAGACACAATGAATTCTTAAGAAAACAAATTCTAAGTTTGTCGGACGTTCCTCTCAGTCAACACAACTTTGAAGAATGTCCGTGGTAGATATAGCTGCCACCACCGATATTACTAGGTGATATCGGTCACCCACTGTGAGGTTTGTGCAAATGAAGACTTACGCTGTCAAGTAACTGAATTATTAGTTTATTAAGAATATATGTACACACAAAATACGCTATTTACAAATATATACAATTACAACTCGGATATAGGTGATCCGGTTCAACATTAAATTAGATACAGTAAAGATTAGCTGTGTACTATTCCAATTACACTTTCCACCTCACACTCAATACACGTTAAATTCACTTTATCGGAGCTCAACCTTGAGTCTCCCAACACAAGTACACTAGGCCTGCACTTCTTAGCCCAGAGCACTAAACACTAGGACGTCTGTGTCCTTCGCTCACCAGAAAACGCACTGCTTACGCTCTTCCACACAGAGCAACCTCTACCAGAACCTCTGGCATACACCTTCTAGGTACGAGACCCAGGAACGGACTGACTTCTCTGAGAGAAACTTGCTCTTCTCAACTCACGGGGTCACACAAGTGCCAACCCCCTTTGGAGCTCCCTCATTGGGCACATTCCCCCACTCCTTTCTTGTTTAGTGACATGCTGCTAATCTGCTCATCATCCGCATACCTCACTGACAGATGGACATGCCTGTCAGCAATCTTCTCTTCCTCTAACACACCACCTGCATAGGATTATCTGGCAATTCCCCTTTCCACAAAGAAGGAATGTCACCTTGGAAATTCTGTACACAACCATACAATACGAAATATTCAAATAGAGAAATAGTAGAAATTCCATTCTTTAGCACAGGTGCTATCTGGACCTGACAAAGTTTATTAAATTTATTGAACAGCAATAGCATTTTTAAAAATCCATTCATCAGAAAAGTGTTTTACTTGCTTGAAAAATGCATAAATTTTTATTTTTTTGGTTGAAAGGATAGAATTTGAAATAAAATATCCTAGTTCCATCCGATCGAAAATTGCTATATTATAACAAGATTTCTTTTAAAATAAAAACTTCAGTAAAATAAAAGGTGAATGAAAATTCTTCAAGCAATTCGGAATTTCTTTTTTCGGTTTTGTTAAATTTGTGGAAGAGGAGTTGTGTGTAAAAAGTGGTACATTAATAAATAAATAATTAAATAAATAAAAACAAGAATGAAAAATCTAGATTATCAAGCAATTTTAACACATTCAGAGTACTGTAACAAAAATTAATCCCAAAAGATAATGTCTGAGTTAATAATTTGGAAGAGAATAATACATTTCAAAAACTAATTTAGCAATTATAATAGATAATCAAGGAACTATCCTCTTTTGTGTAGCCTTGTGTGTATCCTATAATTTCGTATACTCCGTTGTATACTAAAATTTAGAGGCAAAGCATAGACAGTGTGGTCTTTTTCAAGTCTTATTCAAAAAAAAGAAAAAAAATCAGACTTCGTTATCGGCTCGATTAATCAAATCTCGGTTAATGGAGATTCTACTGTATTTTGAAAAATTTCTACCCTATTTCATTTCAGATATCTTTAAATATTCAAAATATGTTATTTCACTTTTATTGTTTATTTATTCTAAAAATCTTTACAGTCACAGTTAACATGAAAATGTTTGAAAAATCGATATCGATCACTTTTTCAAGAAAGCTGTTTTTGTAGATGAAAATGTATTGCTAAACTTTTTAATTTAGGTATTCGAAAAGAAAGATATATGAGAGAAGAGAACAACAACGTCTTCTTGAAAAAAAATCTTCAAAATTTATTGAATTTATTGAACATCGATAGCATTTTTAAACGACTTCAAAGAGAAAGTTATGATTTCGGCCTCTATGTATTTGTTTTTCACGCATAACTTTCGTAAATATGAACCGATTTTGATAATTCTTTTTTTGTTTGAAAGCATATGATGCCCATGTGGTCCCATTCGAATTTAAAAAATCTGTTGATTAGAACTTTTAAAAAAATTAAAACATTAAAATTCAATATCTTTTTGAAGCAATCGACCAATTAGAAACATTCATTTTTCATGCTTTTATATAATACTTGCATAGACACACGATCTTTTCATGGTGTGAAATCCTAACTTGACAAGGGCCGGGATTCACATAAATTTGGGGAAGCGATATTGATTAATAATAAAATTTACTTAAAACAGTGAAAATTTTGCAAAAATCCAGGCTTCTGATCGGTTAATATGGTTTCGCGAACAGCTCAAATTCTACCTGGCCAAATCGGCCAGGCAGTCACCGGCCAAATTCTCTTATCTAACAAACCGAAAATTAAAATCAAACATGTTTAAAAAAAAAGATATTTTGATGAATCAATTTTTTAAGAAAGCTGTTTCCATAGATTAAAATGCATAATTAGACTTTTTAGCTCACAGGCTATCATAGCCTGAGAGCTTATGTGCCCGTCCGTTCTGTATGTATGTTCGTATGTACGTAACGCGATAACTCATGATAAAAATATCCGATCCACTTGAAATTTTATATGTAGGTATATCCTGACAAGGCGCTTCCCTGATTAGTTTTAGGAGTTCATTCGATATGTATAAGAGGGGTAACGGGGGGCTCATGCCCCCCGTTAGTTGATATAGATGGGATTTTCATGCAGAATTAAGTTTTCAAAATTTAGATTAGGATCATTCTGATGAGGCGATTCCGTGACTGTTATTAGGTGTTCATTGATTAAGTATAAATAGGGGGAACAGGGGTTCTAATGCCCCCCCCGTTAGTTGATATAAATGGGATTTTAATGCAGAATTAAGTTTTCGTTCAAAATTTAGATTAGGATCATTCTGATGAGGCGATTCCGTGACTGTTATTAGGTGTTCATTGAATAAGTATAAATAGGGGGAACAGGGGTTCTAATGCCCCCCCCCCCGTTAGTTGATATAAATGGGATTTTCATGCAGAATTAAGTTTTCGTTCAAAATTTAGATTAGGATCATTCTGATGAGGCGATTCCGTGACTGTTATTAGGTGTTCATTGAATAAGTATAAATAGGGGGAACAGGGGCTCTAATGCCCCCCCCCCGTTAGTTGATATAAATGGGATTTTCATGCAGAATTAATTTTCGTTCAAAATTTAGATTAGGATCATTCTGATGAGGCGATTCCGTGACTGTTATTAGGTGTTCATTGAATAAGTATAAATAAGGGGAACAGGGGTTCTAATGTCCCCCCCCCTTAATTTATACAAATGGGTTTTTCAAGCAGAATTTTCAGATTTCGTTCAAATCTCTGAATAGTTTTGGAAGTTTAATGGTTAAGTATAAAAGAGGGGGATAACTCTTTTTAAATTATATAAATGCTAAATGGGTTTTTATTAAGAATTATCTAATTTGCTCTGAATTTTGGATATAGATTTTTTATATGATAAAGCATGTCTTTGATAGTATAGGAGGTTCAATGATTAAGTATAAAAAAAGAGAAAAGGGGAGAGCTGTTTCCCCTTCTTATTTTTTTTTTCGAACGGAATTAACCCTTGAAAATATAAAGCTTTAATGTGCAATTAGTATTTGTAGCCTGTGAGCTCAATGCCTTCAGTTTAACTGGGCAGTATTCTTTTTTATTAATTTAAAGGTTAGAAAGTCAAGATATATGAAAAAGAGTACAACAACTTATACATAAAAAAAATCTCAGAATTTATTACATTTATTCAACATTGATAGCAAAAAAATCCATATACCCGAAAAGTGTTTTACTTTCTTGAAAAATATATAAATTCTTATATTATGATTGAACGGGTAGGATTTGAAATAAAATATCATAGTTGCATCCAATGGAAGAATCATACATTTTATCAAGCTTTCTTTAAAAAAATTAAAGTAAAATAAAAGACGAATGAAAATTCTTCAATCCACCCGGAATTTCTTTTTCCCGTTCTACTGAAAACGTGGAAGAGAGAGTTTTGTGTTAAAATTGCTACACTAATAAATATATAAATAAATAAATAAATAACCAGAATGAAAATTCATGCCTCCAGTATAGTTTATCAAACAGTTTCAACACATATTACATTCGTTAATTATAACCTGCTTAATTTTTTCCGTTCTGTGAAATAAATAATTAAATTGAGTTATATTTCAGGTCTGCCAACTAATATAATGTCGAACTTTAATTTTAAAACTGTTGTTAGCTTTCGTTTTTTCCAAAACTAAAAACTAAAACAAAATCACTTCACCTTTTAAATTTACGTATAAAAAACATTTCATATTTATTTACTTAGAACAGGTGTCACAAATAAAAAAATTTTGTGTTTTGGGTTTTTAAATTACATTTATATCCATTGTCATTTGGTTTTCTACTTTTATTAATATTAATTTTATACATATTAAATTTAATATATGATCAAAATTTATTATATTTATATGCCCCGGTGGCAATGGCTATTCACGATCATAGGGGGCGCAATGTTTTGGTTTTTGGGTTTTTTAATTTATATTTATATCCAGTGTCATTTAGTTTTCTACTGATTTTATGTGTTATGAATACGGTTCTTATGAATGAACCGAAACATGTCAACTTTTTATAATTTTTTATTTGTGACACCTGTTCTAAGTAAATAAATATGAAATGTTTTTTATACGTGAACTTTAATTTGCCAATATTTACTTCCGGTGAATAGCTTTAATAAAATTTATTCTATCGGTTTAATGTCGATCTTATTTAGTTTCTGTGGCTGTTTTGTTTTTCAACTGTTCATTTGCATATTTTTTCTCTTTTCAAAACAACTTAATCATATTATTTTGACCATGTGTTCCATTTGAACATTTTATTTTAGTTACTTTCATTAAGCAAACTGATAAAAATATGCTGTGATGGTACAGCAAAAAAATATAGATTGAAAGAAGTATTTAATTTGATAAGTACAAAAGAGACTATAAAACATAATTAATAAAATGAATCTGTTAAGATTTGTCGAAGTTGATTGTACAAAAAATACGTGGCACAAAAATAACTAAGATTATTTTCATAAAAAGAAGACATATTTTAGTCTTCAAAAAACTCTGTTTCAATAATGTTAATTAAATTTACGTAGTACTATTTTTTGTTAATCAGTTTTTGTCATAAACAAAATCTGTAATTATTTCTAATTTAATTACAAACTCGTATTATTAGTGTAAGTTATAATTTTATACTGTTATGGCATGTTTAACACTAAAAAAATATTAATTCATATATTATAAATTTCACAACACTTCGGTTCTATGAGAAAAAATATTCGAGCTTGGTAGAGTGAAAAACAGATAAAGTGTGCCAAAATTTTAACATAAGTTTTTAACATGGGAGGAAATAAAATACGTTTCGTTAACAATTATGACAAAAAAAATATAAATTAATAAAAAAGATATGGCAAAATAACTGGTTAATTAAACTGGTTCTTAAACGCACTTATAAAATATAGAAATTACTAGAGAGTTAGAAAATTACATATTCAATTTTTTCTGTTCAACTTAACAAAATAAATGCATGAAACATCACGAAAACTTGTGGATTATTGTCTAACTTAATTATATAAATGGCATACACTGTAAAAAAAAAGGGGTCGATCTACTAAAAAAACTTTAGTGATCCTTGTAATTACTAAAAAATTTTTAGTAATCTTAGTCGGTTACAAAAAAATCTGTAAGAATTACTAGAAAAAAGTTAGCAACGAATAGAGTTAATAGTTTTCTATTTTTAATAGCTCTTACTAAAACTCTGTTGGTGTGGCCTTGATAGCATAGTGGTTATAGTAACGGATTCCAGGCTGAAAGGTCCCGGGTTCGAAACTTGCCACTGCCAAATGCGTCCCGACTGTATGTAGTGTCTCGTTAATAAAGGAATTATGAAAATCCTTTCGGAGCAGGTAGCAATGTTTGGTGCTGCCATCTATTGCGGTATTGCCGAAAATCTTCCGCTTCAGGATGCAGCTCGAAGGACGCTCCTGCCCTTAATGGTTATTAAAAACCACTTAATGGTTATTAAAAATATTTTGGAGCTATAACTAAAATTTGCGTGGTGGCTCATACTAAAAATTTTTAAGTCAGTTCTACAAAAAATTCTTTTGTTCAGTTTACAAAAGAAATGCTTGTTTCACTTGCAAAAAAAAAGTTTGTATTGGTTACTAAAAAATTCTGTGGAATACAAATTTACTAAGAAATTTTTAGTAACCTCTTGAATTTTTTTTTACAGTGTATCAAGCAGATATTTGTCTAAACAAAAACACCATATGTCAGTACACATAATTGAGTATTACACTATGAATAACAAAAAAGTAGGAAATAAAATAAGCTTTTTAAAAAATATATCAACAGACTTCAAAAAAAGCGCTAAAAAGAATTAAATAGTTCTTTAAACTTTCTAATGAGAAAACGTTATCGAAAACGCACACATCGGATATCAGGTACCGGCACAAAAACCATCAAATTTAATATATATAATTTAATATCCACCAAACATAGATTTTAGAGAGTTTATTTTTTACAAGAGATGAATTTACATATTTGTAAATTAATTTATGAATATATACATATAAAAAGTAATAAATTACTTTTTGAAGTTGGAGCCAAACTGTCTTAAATATAATACGAATTGTGAATATATTGTTCCTAATACCATAACGAAAATGGTGAGGATCATTATCAATTGTGGCTATTTGGCACCGACTTTTATATATATATAATTATATATATTCATAAATTAAATCAAAAATATGTAAATTAATTTCTTGTAAAAAATATTCTCTGAAAAATCTATGTTTGGTAAATATTAAATTTATATATTAAATTTAACCGTTTTTATGCCGGTACCTGATATCCGATGTGTGGTTATTGGATAACGTTTTATCATTAGAAATTTTTAAAAATTATTTAATTCTTTTTAGCGCTTTGTTTGAATTCGGTTGGTATTTCTATTTAAAAAAAAAAGCTTATTTTATCATGCAATTCGCGCGACAAGTTTCCGCGAAATTAATTTTAGGTAGATTTCGTAAGAAATACTACCTATTGCAATCGCACCAGTTTATATATATATATATATATATATATATATATATATATATATATATATATCACTTTTTTATGGACACGATAACTTCTATAATGCTTCACCAATCTCCACCAAACTGGTACATAAAATCTAAGGGGATAAAATCTTGGCTAAGTTCGTTAATGGGCAAAATCGGACCAAGGGGGTCGGAATAGGGGGCGTTTTTGAGAAAACCGAAAAAACGCCATAACTTCTTAATTAAAGTAGATATCGAATCGGTTTAAAGTTTATATTACTTCTTTAAAATGGGCCAAAAGTATATGCATGACAGATTTTTGATAAATTTAGAAGTGGGCTCAAGGGGCGAAAAAAACAGGGATTTTGAGAGAAAAAAAAATCATAACTTCGTCAATTTTCAAGATATCAAGTCCAACTAAATTTTTTGTAAATGTTCTTAAAATTATCTAAAACTTTTGTATTTACAAGTTTTTAATAGAACCAACTTTTACCAATGAAAAAAATTAAAAACGAAAAGAAAAAGGGCGCTGAAAAAAGAGAAAAATCCATAACTCCGTCAATTTTTAAGATATCAAATCTGATTAAATTTATTTTACATTTTCTCAAAAATATCTACAACTTTTATATTGACAAGTTTTTCATAGGACCAATTCGTATAGCGAAAATAAATTAAACAAAAATAGGAGTTGGAGAAAAACCTCAAATCCAAACTGCTTAATTAAAGTTAAAAACAAAAACAGTGCAAAATTCACCTTGTTTACAATTTGAAAACGTAAAAAATACACTTAACTGTACATAAATTACTTAAAAAGTGCACTAGAATACTTATAAAAACTTTAAAAATACATTTAAAGTCCTTTAAAATGTTTAAAAGTTCAGAACGTTTTCAACCGTCACTTACTCGGTCTTCGTCAGTGAGAGAAACTACAAAATGACAGCTCTTATTGCTGGCGTTCTCAGGCTCATCCGGAACAGTCGATTTTTACATCGAGGGAGGAAAAACGGGGAGTTTCCAAACTGCTTATATTCTGACTCATTTTTAAATTCATTTTTGATTTTAAACGCATCCAAATGGTAGATCCTCTTATTTAGAAACTGTATGAAGTGACGCATTGGTCAATTTTCTGATAAAGACAGAATATATTTCAAAAAAGGCTACCAAAAAAAGTATTTTGTACAAAATTTCCGAAAGACATCGGGACTGAAAATTCAAGGAAGTATTCAAATAAGAAATTGCGTTTTTTCTGACTCGTTTTTAAATCTATTTTTGTTCTCAAACGCATCCAATTTACAGATCCTGTTATTTAGGAACTATATAATGTGATGCATTGGTCAGTTTTTTGATAAAGACGGAATATATTTCAAAAAAGGTTACCAAAAAAGGTATTTTGAACAGAATTTTCAGAAATCATCGTGACTGAAAATTTAAAGAAGTGTTCAAATAAGAAATTGCGTTTTTTTCTGACTGGTTTTTAAATCCATTTTTGCTCTCAAATGCATCCAATTTACAGATCCTCTTATTTAGGAACTATATAATGTGATGCATTGATCGGTTTTTTGATAAAGGCAGAATATATTTTGAAAAAGGCTACCAAAAAAGGTATTTTGAACAGAATTTCCCGAAGTCTTCGTGATTTGAAAATTTAAGGAAGTTTTCACATAGCAAATTGCGTTTTTTATGACTCGTTTTAAAATCTATTTTCACTCTCAAACGCATCCAATTTACAGATCCTCTTATTTAGGAACTATGTACTGTGAAGCATTGGCCAGTTTTTTGATAAAGATAGAATATATTTTTAAAAATGCTGTCAAAGTGAGTATTTCGCACAAAACTTTCCTAAGCAATCATGATTAAAGAATTAAGGATGTATTCAAACAACAAATCGGTTATTTTATGACTCATTTTTAAATTCAATTTTTTTTTTCAAATGCATTTAACTGACAGTTTTTTGTTATTTAGGAACTGTATTGTTGTGTTTGGTTTGTGGGTGAGAAGAAGAGATGGGAGGAGAAACACTTTTTATTTGTTTCTACCCACAACTAGGCCAAAAAAAAATGATCGTGATAGTGACTGGTACATTACGAAGAATGGAGGCCAGCAAACGACCCAAAAGTGACCATCCTTACTTCACTTAAAATAATAAAAATATTCTTTTAATCTTGAAGATGATAAACTAAATACAAAATTATAAAATATAAATTTGAAGAAAAGGTAAAGTTACCTGTGAAGTCCTTGGCAGATGATGAGTAGTAAATCCAGACACATATACAGGAATTAATACACAAATTGGTCGAAGATTAATATTTATTTATTTATGAAATACTTGTATTTCTTTCATGAAAAAAAATCGAATATCTTCTTTATAGAAAACATTTTTGTTTCTCATAAAAATTAAACATTTGTTTTATAGTAAAAACTTTACAAATGAAGATATATTTTTAAATTGATATATTCCAAACACAACCAACATTCTTCATCATAACACATTTTTTTTGATATATCTTGACAGTATGAACTTGAAAAATTTCTCATAACACACAAAAGGAAAATAACATCATTTTCTTCAAAAAGAAACATCACTTAAATATATGTATGTTTTAAATATGTATATATTATCAGACGAGAATTTTATATAGATATGCACCAATATTTTCGATGGAACGCCCCGTGAATATTCAAATTTATTTGTATGAAGATGGGCCAAATAGCAAATTAAAATGACGAAAGAAATTATAAAGTCAATACGTTACGTAAATATGTAAGATCACTTCTTGAAAGAACATTCTTCAACTCACGAAAGAAAATCTTCACCTCTGCATCCTTTTCAGAGTACGGAGATCACATGAAAAGATAATTGAAGAAACTTGAGCACAAAAAGCAGTTGAAGAAAATTATTAATGATGAGATGATAAAAATAAAATAAATATTTAGAAGACACATGACGACATTCTTCTTTAGTTATAAAGCTAACACGAGATCAACGAACAGAAGATCCATGGTGTGCCCTTATTTACACAATAATTTCGGGATGCCTTTGAAGGGGCCTTGCTCCTGGCGGCCTTAAAAAATCAACCTTTCCTGAAACCATGGCGTGATCATAGCAGCCTGAAATGTTGCCCGTATACAACGGTCTGGAGGGGCGCACGCACACATGCCCCGAAAAATTCCACCCAAAACTTCCAATCATCCGACCGCATCCATTACGGCAGGTGTCTAACAGCGCAACTGACGCAGGTGGCCGAGAGCCCAGGGGAAAAAGAGAAAAGGTTACTGGAATCCCAAAATACGCCAATTTGGCAGCGAGCGAAAGAGGGGGAGGTGACAAAATAAGCCAAGTTACGATGCAAAGTATGGAGAAATATGAATTTATTAAAAAGAGAATTGATAAACACCTAAAGAGGGGAGGCCAAAGCAGGTGGCCCTGTGCTGAATGACTTAAAATACGTCACCTGTGGAAACGAATTTGATAGGCTAGGGGTGTGTCCGAATAAACGGAAGTTCCACCCAAAGAACAAGCGAGAATGTTCTCGAACGATCTCCAAAACCGGAAGGAATGATTTCGAACAGGATTTTACCGGCTTGGAACATTCGAAAGCTAAGTAAGAAAGAAAACATTACAGGCGACGAAATGAAAATACACGAAACCGAAATAAAATTTAAATTGAGAACATTAATAAAAAGGAAGGTGATATGAAATAAAATGGCTAATAAAATTGAATTATACTAAACATATGGGGGGTTATCGAGTAACCACCACATATTACCCAGGGTCCCCCAAAAGAAAATATTGGTGAGATGACAAAAATGACAATTTTCATCGAGACAATATTTTCTAACACATGTACAAATATACTAAATAATTACACAAAATAAATGTATCAGAAATAGTTATAGGAATATAAATAACTGTTTTACATGATGTTCAAATACTAAAAGAAAAATACTTATTGTTATGATAGTAATCCTTATATGTTAAAGTGGAAGGTATACAAAATTTCTTCCAGAAGTATCTATCATATATTAAAAAAAAAATTTAAAGTCTATGTGCAAAACAACAGTCCTTAACTTTGACGAGTCTCTTGTTAGGCTGTGCAAAATGCACTATAACAGTAGAATGCTTTAGCATATGTCAAAATATTTGATTATACAATAATATGTATATCTATATTCTTAGTTGTCAACAAAATGAAACATATTGTAACTGTATATGAATCATACAATAACTATATATAAAATATATGGTTTCAAATAACACATGATAACTTGAATGAATTTGTAAGTTGAAAATTGAACAATAAAAAATATATATATAAATGGTGCAGAGAGATTAGTTAGGCTCTCATAAAAAAATATTTACTTATATCACCACATAGCCTTTTAAGCTTTCAATAAATCTTAAATGAATAACTTTAGTATTATTCAATAACACATTTTCGCAAAAAAATAAAATAATAAGTTGCAAAAAGAATGGCAACAAAAGCATGATATTATTTTTCAATAAAAATATCTTCAAAATGAATATAATAACTTTCAAAGAGAGAATCTTTACACTCTCATAAAGGAATATTCTTGAACATTTTCAATATAAATTGACAATAATTGCATAAATACCTTTAATACTATACTTCATTCAAAATAAACATAAAACATAAGATGTTTAATATTCTGAAAAAGGAAGGAACTTATATGAACATGTCAATCTTATATATGACTTGATAATGTCAACTTACAAAGAAAAATCAATTATGTCAAAATTTTATATAGAAGATATCTAGAACATATTTACTTGTAATTTTCAAACATTTTTTTAAAAAAAATTAAGTAAGTGATCACTTTTGCATTTGTCATAAATCAAGAATTTGCTTTATATAAATATATATAATGACTCATTCAACAACTTTGGATCCAAAGTATAAACACACAAAAGTATACAAAAAAAAAAATATATACTACTTATGGTGAGTCATACACTTTCTATACTTCAACAAGAAGAGAAGAAATATTAGTATGAATAAGTTTATCATGCATTTTCTTTTCTTTTTTTTTAAACGAGGTTAAATGTTAAAGCATGCATGCATTGTAAAGAGAAGTCACAATAGAGAAAATAATTTGATGAGTACTCATCTTTATGTTTACCTTATATCAATTACAATTTCACCTTTCTTATTAGAATAAAACATTTGTCAAAAATCACTTTAAATGATGACATAATATTATAACAAGAATATAAAAAAACAAATTCTTTCTCCATTTTTTGCATCAACTATTGTAATTAAAGACTTTATAAGATTTAACAGTAGTAGAGTATAGCATACATGAGATTATATGTATGTATTGTAATAATTATGACTTATAGATAGATACAGTAAATAATAAAACTATTGAAAATCATACATACATCAAGAGGATGACTGCTGAATTGTATCAGGGAGAAGAAGACTTAAATAATGAAGAAAAAAAATAACAACAGCTGCCTGCAGCTTGGAGAAAAGAAAAAAAAATTACATAGTGATTCTTCTTACTGGAGTATCAGTCTGGCTAGCTTAGACTGATTATACTACAAAGCAATAGTCATCCTGAAAAAGGAAAAAGAAAGTTAGTCTATTTCTTATACAGTTTATGATTGCGAGGGCGAAGATCATAATTTTTATATTGAGTGGACTTGTTTTTAACACCAGTATGAGTGCAATCAGGAGGAGCTTGTGACAGTACTGATTTACTTGAACAAGAAGATGTTTGTTGACACTTAGAAGAAGAAAGAATTGTAGGAGATGTGCTACATGCAGCATCATGATTTGAAACTTGAATAGAAGAGTGTTTTCTGACAGGAGTGGAGGATGCATTATCAACAGCTGATTGATCATGTGATGCATTTTCAGAAGAAACTGAAGGATGTTGCAGTGCTTCATTTCTCTTTTGAAGCTTCAAGATTCGATTAGTGTGAATCAACATAGGGGAAGCATGACTATTATTGGAATCTTGAATTTGAATGAGCACAGGAGAAATTATTTTCTTCACCACATATGGGCCTTGTATTTTCTTGTTAAACACATTGGGAAATTTTACGTAAACAATGTCATTAACATTGATGTTGGAAAACTTTAATTTTTCTCTGGATTTTTGGTACACCTTTTGTCTAGATGATTCGTTATTCTTGTAAGCTTGATAGTATATTTTTTCAATAACATCCATCAATTTATGAATTTCATATGCAGTATTGAGAATTTTCCATGAAACTTGAGTTTTATAATTGGAATAAATGTCGTTTATCTCTCTTCCAAAATGAAGAAGATTTGGAGAGAATTTTGTAGCTGGATGAGGTGTAGCATTATATATGGATTGGTGAATTTTTAGAGCAGTTGGTATATCACATCCTTGTGAAGCCATTGTGTTCACAGACGATTTTATTTGAGAATTGACTCGTTCGCTTAAACCGTTAGCTTGGGGATGGGCTACAGAACTATGCTCCAATTTAATGCCAAGCTTTTTGTTAAAATATGAAAACATATCACTCGTAAATTGAGAGCCATGATCAGTGAGAGTTAATTCGGGTTTTCCATGAGTTGAAATATAATGCAATAAGGCTTTTGTAACTGACTCAGCACTGATATTATTCAAGGCATATAATTCTAAATGACGAGAGAAATGGTCTATCATGGTCAACACATATTGACGATTTCTCAATGGGCCGAGTAAATCCATAGAGACCTTTTGATTGGGAGCAGTTGGGAGTGGTGCAGGTAGGTATGGAGCAGTGTTTTTTTTATGATTCTTATTTACTAAACAAATTTCACAAGAGTTGACATAATTAATGGTATCAGAAACAAGGGTTTTCCAGGTAAATCTTTTCTTTAAATTAACAATGGTTTTATGAATTCCAGTATGAGTAATATGAGCAATTCTTAAGGCTTTTGCTCTAAGTGACACAGGTAAAACAGCACCGTCGAAAGGTTGGATTGCAATATTTAGTTTGGCTTTTGGAGGCATGATGAAAAATTTAATATAAGAGCTCAATATATGACATGATAAATTTGGTTATTGACTGGTCTTGTGATGAATAATATATATATAAATTGACCCGTTATTTAAAATATTGATGACTTTCATATACGTCATAAACCATTTTTATATATTAAAAAAAAAGAAGAAAAATATATACTAACATATTAGTATCATATGAAGAATATAAGACCTAAATATTTTATGTAAATATTTATATATAATATGGCTCAAAACATAAATTATTATATGTATGACAAGAAGAATAATTTATCTTAGCATGAACAATAATTTTTACCAGTACCTCCGTTAAATAATGCATATATATATTAGTTGCAAAATATAGCAAGACAAGAAAAAAATATATATGGAAAAATTATGCTATATATATATCATGCACTGCTCCAGAAAACAAAAATATTATTTCAGTATAGAATCAATATATATTACAATTAATTACTGCACCACTCTCAATAACATATAATTATAAAATACTAATCATTGCATGAAAAAATAATTTGATAATGAAGATATAACTGAAGATAATGACGTCAATATATATATATATAAGGAAAATACGATGGTAGCAAAGGAAAAACGGATGGTCATGGAATGTTGGACACGCTTTGGTCAGTGCACCAAAGAAAATAAGAAATGATGTTGTGTTTGGTTTGTGGGTGAGAAGAAGAGATGGGAGGAGAAACACTTTTTATTTGTTTCTACCCACAACTAGGCCAAAAAAAATGATCGTGATAGTGACTGGTACATTACGAAGAATGGAGGCCAGCAAACGACCCAAAAGTGACCATCCTTACTTCACTTAAAATAATAAAAATATTCTTTTAATCTTGAAGATGATAAACTAAATACAAAATTATAAAATATAAATTTGAAGAAAAGGTAAAGTTACCTGTGAAGTCCTTGGCAGATGATGAGTAGTAAATCCAGACACATATACAGGAATTAATACACAAATTGGTTGAAGATTAATATTTATTTATTTATGAAATACTTGTATTTCTTTCATGAAAAAAAATCGAATATCTTCTTTATAGAAAACATTTTTGTTTCTCATAAAAATTAAACATTTGTTTTATAGTAAAAACTTTACAAATGAAGATATATTTTTAAATTGATATATTCCAAACACAACCAACATTCTTCATCATAACACATTTTTTTTTTATATATCTTGACAGTATGAACTTGAAAAATTTCTCATAACACACAAAAGGAAAATAACATCATTTTCTTCAAAAAGAAACATCACTTAAATATATGTATGTTTTAAATATGTATATATTATCAGACGAGAATTTTATATAGATATGCACCAATATTTTCGATGGAACGCCCCGTGAATATTCAAATTTATTTGTATGAAGATGGGCCAAATAGCAAATTAAAATGACGAAAGAAATTATAAAGTCAATACGTTACGTAAATATGTAAGATCACTTCTTGAAAGAACATTCTTCAACTCACGAAAGAAAATCTTCACCTCTGCATCCTTTTCAGAGTACGGAGATCACATGAAAAGATAATTGAAGAAACTTGAGCACAAAAAGCAGTTGAAGAAAATTATTAATGATGAGATGATAAAAATAAAATAAATATTTAGAAGACACATGACGACATTCTTCTTTAGTTATAAAGCTAACACGAGATCAACGAACAGAAGATCCATGGTGTGCCCTTATTTACACAATAATTTCGGGATGCCTTTGAAGGGGCCTTGCTCCTGGCGGCCTTAAAAAATCAACCTTTCCTGAAACCATGGCGTGATCATAGCAGCCTGAAATGTTGCCCGTATACAACGGTCTGGAGGGGCGCACGCACACATGCCCCGAAAAATTCCACCCAAAACTTCCAATCATCCGACCGCATCCATTACGGCAGGTGTCTAACAGCGCAACTGACGCAGGTGGCCGAGAGCCCAGGGGAAAAAGAGAAAAGGTTACTGGAATCCCAAAATACGCCAATTTGGCAGCGAGCGAAAGAGGGGGAGGTGACAAAATAAGCCAAGTTACGATGCAAAGTATGGAGAAATATGAATTTATTAAAAAGAGAATTGATAAACACCTAAAGAGGGGAGGCCAAAGCAGGTGGCCCTGTGCTGAATGACTTAAAATACGTCACCTGTGGAAACGAATTTGATAGGCTAGGGGTGTGTCCGAATAAACGGAAGTTCCACCCAAAGAACAAGCGAGAATGTTCTCGAACGATCTCCAAAACCGGAAGGAATGATTTCGAACAGGATTTTACCGGCTTGGAACATTCGAAAGCTAAGTAAGAAAGAAAACATTACAGGCGACGAAATGAAAATACACGAAACCGAAATAAAATTTAAATTGAGAACATTAATAAAAAGGAAGGTGATATGAAATAAAATGGCTAATAAAATTGAATTATACTAAACATATGGGGGGTTATCGAGTAACCAGCACATATTACCCAGGGTCCCCCAAAAGAAAATATTGGTGAGATGACAAAAATGACAATTTTCATCGAGACAATATTTTCTAACACATGTACAAATATACTAAATAATTACACAAAATAAATGTATCAGAAATAGTTATAGGAATATAAATAACTGTTTTACATGATGTTCAAATACTAAAAGAAAAATACTTATTGTTATGATAGTAATCCTTATATGTTAAAGTGGAAGGTATACAAAATTTCTTCCAGAAGTATCTATCATATATTAAAAAAAAAATTTAAAGTCTATGTGCAAAACAACAGTCCTTAACTTTGACGAGTCTCTTGTTAGGCTGTGCAAAATGCACTATAACAGTAGAATGCTTTAGCATATGTCAAAATATTTGATTATACAATAATATGTATATCTATATTCTTAGTTGTCAACAAAATGAAACATATTGTAACTGTATATGAATCATACAATAACTATATATAAAATATATGGTTTCAAATAACACATGATAACTTGAATGAATTTGTAAGTTGAAAATTGAACAATAAAAAATATATATATAAATGGTGCAGAGAGATTAGTTAGGCTCTCATAAAAAAATATTTACTTATATCACCACATAGCCTTTTAAGCTTTCAATAAATCTTAAATGAATAACTTTAGTATTATTCAATAACACATTTTCGCAAAAAAATAAAATAATAAGTTGCAAAAAGAATGGCAACAAAAGCATGATATTATTTTTCAATAAAAATATCTTCAAAATGAATATAATAACTTTCAAAGAGAGAATCTTTACACTCTCATAAAGGAATATTCTTGAACATTTTCAATATAAATTGACAATAATTGCATAAATACCTTTAATACTATACTTCATTCAAAATAAACATAAAACATAAGATGTTTAATATTCTGAAAAAGGAAGGAACTTATATGAACATGTCAATCTTATATATGACTTGATAATGTCAACTTACAAAGAAAAATCAATTATGTCAAAATTTTATATAGAAGATATCTAGAACATATTTACTTGTAATTTTCAAACATTTTTTTAAAAAAAATTAAGTAAGTGATCACTTTTGCATTTGTCATAAATCAAGAATTTGCTTTATATAAATATATATAATGACTCATTCAACAACTTTGGATCCAAAGTATAAACACACAAAAGTATACAAAAAAAAAATATATACTACTTATGGTGAGTCATACACTTTCTATACTTCAACAAGAAGAGAAGAAATATTAGTATGAATAAGTTTATCATGCATTTTCTTTTCTTTTTTTTTTAAACGAGGTTAAATGTTAAAGCATGCATGCATTGTAAAGAGAAGTCACAATAGAGAAAATAATTTGATGAGTACTCATCTTTATGTTTACCTTATATCAATTACAATTTCACCTTTCTTATTAGAATAAAACATTTGTCAAAAATCACTTTAAATGATGACATAATATTATAACAAGAATATAAAAAAACAAATTATTTCTCCATTTTTTGCATCAACTATTGTAATTAAAGACTTTATAAGATTTAACAGTAGTAGAGTATAGCATACATGAGATTATATGTATGTATTGTAATAATTATGACTTATAGATAGATACAGTAAATAATAAAACTATTGAAAATCATACATACATCAAGAGGATGACTGCTGAATTGTATCAGGGAGAAGAAGACTTAAATAATGAAGAAAAAAAATAACAACAGCTGCCTGCAGCTTGGAGAAAAGAAAAAAAAAATTACATAGTGATTCTTTTTACTGGAGTATCAGTCTGGCTAGCTTAGACTGATTATACTACAAAGCAATAGTCATCCTGAAAAAGGAAAAAGAAAGTTAGTCTATTTCTTATACAGTTTATGATTGCGAGATCGAAGATCATAATTTTTATATTGAGTGGACTTGTTTTTAACACCAGTATGAGTGCAATCAGGAGGAGCTTGTGACAGTACTGATTTACTTGAACAAGAAGATGTTTGTTGACACTTAGAAGAAGAAAGAATTGTAGGAGATGTGCTACATGCAGCATCATGATTTGAAACTTGAATAGAAGAGTGTTTTCTGACAGGAGTGGAGGATGCATTATCAACAGCTGATTGATCATGTGATGCATTTTCAGAAGAAACTGAAGGATGTTGCAGTGCTTCATTTCTCTTTTGAAGTTTCAAGATTCGATTAGTGTGAATCAACATAGGGGAAGCATGACTATTATTGGAATCTTGAATTTGAATGAGCACAGGAGAAATTATTTTCTTCACCACATATGGGCCTTGTATTTTCTTGTTAAACACATTGGGAAATTTTACGTAAACAATGTCATTAACATTGATGTTGGAAAACTTTAATTTTTCTCTGGATTTTTGGTACACCTTTTGTCTAGATGATTCGTTATTCTTGTAAGCTTGATAGTATATTTTTTCAATAACATCCATCAATTTATGAATTTCATATGCAGTATTGAGAATTCTCCATGAAACTTGAGTTTTATAATTGGAATAAATGTCGTTTATCTCTCTTCCAAAATGAAGAAGATTTGGAGAGAATTTTGTAGCTGGATGAGGTGTAGCATTATATATGGATTGGTGAATTTTTAGAGCAGTTGGTATATCACATCCTTGTGAAGCCATTGTGTTCACAGACGATTTTATTTGAGAATTGACTCGTTCGCTTAAACCGTTAGCTTGGGGATGGGCTACAGAACTATGCTCCAATTTAATGCCAAGCTTTTTGTTAAAATATGAAAACATATCACTCGTAAATTGAGAGCCATGATCAGTGAGAGTTAATTCGGGTTTTCCATGAGTTGAAATATAATGCAATAAGGCTTTTGTAACTGACTCAGCACTGATATTATTCAAGGCATATAATTCTAAATGACGAGAGAAATGGTCTATCATGGTCAACACATATTGACGATTTCTCAATGGGCCGAGTAAATCCATAGAGACCTTTTGATTGGGAGCAGTTGGGAGTGGTGCAGGTAGGTATGGAGCAGTGTTTTTTTTATGATTCTTATTTACTAAACAAATTTCACAAGAGTTGACATAATTAATGGTATCAGAAACAAGGGTTTTCCAGGTAAATCTTTTCTTTAAATTAACAATGGTTTTATGAATTCCAGTATGAGTAATATGAGCAATTCTTAAGGCTTTTGCTCTAAGTGACACAGGTAAAACAGCACCGTCGAAAGGTTGGATTGCAATATTTAGTTTGGCTTTTGGAGGCATGATGAAAAATTTAATATAAGAGCTCAATATATGACATGATAAATTTGGTTATTGACTGGTCTTGTGATGAATAATATATATATAAATTGACCCGTTATTTAAAATATTGATGACTTTCATATACGTCATAAACCATTTTTATATATTAAAAAAAAGAAGAAAAATATATACTAACATATTAGTATCATATGAAGAATATAAGACCTAAATATTTTATGTAAATATTTATATATAATATGGCTCAAAACATAAATTATTATATGTATGACAAGAAGAATAATTTATCTTAGCATGAACAATAATTTTTACCAGTACCTCCGTTAAATAATGCATATATATATTAGTTGCAAAATATAGCAAGACAAGAAAAAAATATATATGGAAAAATTATGCTATATATATATCATGCACTGCTCCAGAAAACAAAAATATTATTTCAGTATAGAATCAATATATATTACAATTAATTACTGCACCACTCTCAATAACATATAATTATAAAATACTAATCATTGCATGAAAAAATAATTTGATAATGAAGATATAACTGAAGATAATGACGTCAATATATATATATATAAGGAAAATACGATGGTAGCAAAGGAAAAACGGATGGTCATGGAATGTTGGACACGCTTTGGTCAGTGCACCAAAGAAAATAAGAAATGATGTTGTGTTTGGTTTGTGGGTGAGAAGAAGAGATGGGAGGAGAAACACTTTTTATTTGTTTCTACCCACAACTAGGCCAAAAAAAATGATCGTGATAGTGACTGGTACATTACGAAGAATGGAGGCCAGCAAACGACCCAAAAGTGACCATCCTTACTTCACTTAAAATAATAAAAATATTCTTTTAATCTTGAAGATGATAAACTAAATACAAAATTATAAAATATAAATTTGAAGAAAAGGTAAAGTTACCTGTGAAGTCCTTGGCAGATGATGAGTAGTAAATCCAGACACATATACAGGAATTAATACACAAATTGGTTGAAGATTAATATTTATTTATTTATGAAATACTTGTATTTCTTTCATGAAAAAAAATCGAATATCTTCTTTATAGAAAACATTTTTGTTTCTCATAAAAATTAAACATTTGTTTTATAGTAAAAACTTTACAAATGAAGATATATTTTTAAATTGATATATTCCAAACACAACCAACATTCTTCATCATAACACATTTTTTTTTATATATCTTGACAGTATGAACTTGAAAAATTTCTCATAACACACAAAAGGAAAATAACATCATTTTCTTCAAAAAGAAACATCACTTAAATATATGTATGTTTTAAATATGTATATATTATCAGACGAGAATTTTATATAGATATGCACCAATATTTTCGATGGAACGCCCCGTGAATATTCAAATTTATTTGTATGAAGATGGGCCAAATAGCAAATTAAAATGACGAAAGAAATTATAAAGTCAATACGTTACGTAAATATGTAAGATCACTTCTTGAAAGAACATTCTTCAACTCACGAAAGAAAATCTTCACCTCTGCATCCTTTTCAGAGTACGGAGATCACATGAAAAGATAATTGAAGAAACTTGAGCACAAAAAGCAGTTGAAGAAAATTATTAATGATGAGATGATAAAAATAAAATAAATATTTAGAAGACACATGACGACATTCTTCTTTAGTTATAAAGCTAACACGAGATCAACGAACAGAAGATCCATGGTGTGCCCTTATTTACACAATAATTTCGGGATGCCTTTGAAGGGGCCTTGCTCCTGGCGGCCTTAAAAAATCAACCTTTCCTGAAACCATGGCGTGATCATAGCAGCCTGAAATGTTGCCCGTATACAACGGTCTGGAGGGGCGCACGCACACATGCCCCGAAAAATTCCACCCAAAACTTCCAATCATCCGACCGCATCCATTACGGCAGGTGTCTAACAGCGCAACTGACGCAGGTGGCCGAGAGCCCAGGGGAAAAAGAGAAAAGGTTACTGGAATCCCAAAATACGCCAATTTGGCAGCGAGCGAAAGAGGGGGAGGTGACAAAATAAGCCAAGTTACGATGCAAAGTATGGAGAAATATGAATTTATTAAAAAGAGAATTGATAAACACCTAAAGAGGGGAGGCCAAAGCAGGTGGCCCTGTGCTGAATGACTTAAAATACGTCACCTGTGGAAACGAATTTGATAGGCTAGGGGTGTGTCCGAATAAACGGAAGTTCCACCCAAAGAACAAGCGAGAATGTTCTCGAACGATCTCCAAAACCGGAAGGAATGATTTCGAACAGGATTTTACCGGCTTGGAACATTCGAAAGCTAAGTAAGAAAGAAAACATTACAGGCGACGAAATGAAAATACACGAAACCGAAATAAAATTTAAATTGAGAACATTAATAAAAAGGAAGGTGATATGAAATAAAATGGCTAATAAAATTGAATTATACTAAACATATGGGGGGTTATCGAGTAACCACCACATATTACCCAGAGTCCCCCAAAAGAAAATATTGGTGAGATGACAAAAATGACAATTTTCATCGAGACAATATTTTCTAACACATGTACAAATATACTAAATAATTACACAAAATAAATGTATCAGAAATAGTTATAGGAATATAAATAACTGTTTTACATGATGTTCAAATACTAAAAGAAAAATACTTATTGTTATGATAGTAATCCTTATATGTTAAAGTGGAAGGTATACAAAATTTCTTCCAGAAGTATCTATCATATATTAAAAAAAAAATTTAAAGTCTATGTGCAAAACAACAGTCCTTAACTTTGACGAGTCTCTTGTTAGGCTGTGCAAAATGCACTATAACAGTAGAATGCTTTAGCATATGTCAAAATATTTGATTATACAATAATATGTATATCTATATTCTTAGTTGTCAACAAAATGAAACATATTGTAACTGTATATGAATCATACAATAACTATATATAAAATATATGGTTTCAAATAACACATGATAACTTGAATGAATTTGTAAGTTGAAAATTGAACAATAAAATATATATATATAAATGGTGCAGAGAGATTAGTTAGGCTCTCATAAAAAAATATTTACTTATATCACCACATAGCCTTTTAAGCTTTCAATAAATCTTAAATGAATAACTTTAGTATTATTCAATAACACATTTTCGCAAAAAAATAAAATAATAAGTTGCAAAAAGAATGGCAACAAAAGCATGATATTATTTTTCAATAAAAATATCTTCAAAATGAATATAATAACTTTCAAAGAGAAAATCTTTACACTCTCATAAAGGAATATTCTTGAACATTTTCAATATAAATTGACAATAATTGCATAAATACCTTTAATACTATACTTCATTCAAAATAAACATAAAACATAAGATGTTTAATATTCTGAAAAAGGAAGGAACTTATATGAACATGTCAATCTTATATATGACTTGATAATGTCAACTTACAAAGAAAAATCAATTATGTCAAAATTTTATATAGAAGATATCTAGAACATATTTACTTGTAATTTTCAAACATTTTTTTAAAAAAAATTAAGTAAGTGATCACTTTTGCATTTGTCATAAATCAAGAATTTGCTTTATATAAATATATATAATGACTCATTCAACAACTTTGGATCCAAAGTATAAACACACAAAAGTATACAAAAAAAAATATATACTACTTATGGTGAGTCATACACTTTCTATACTTCAACAAGAAGAGAAGAAATATTAGTATGAATAAGTTTATCATGCATTTTCTTTTCTTTTTTTTTTTAAACGAGGTTAAATGTTAAAGCATGCATGCATTGTAAAGAGAAGTCACAATAGAGAAAATAATTTGATGAGTACTCATCTTTATGTTTACCTTATATCAATTACAATTTCACCTTTCTTATTAGAATAAAACATTTGTCAAAAATCACTTTAAATGATGACATAATATTATAACAAGAATATAAAAAAACAAATTCTTTCTCCATTTTTTGCATCAACTATTGTAATTAAAGACTTTATAAGATTTAACAGTAGTAGAGTATAGCATACATGAGATTATATGTATGTATTGTAATAATTATGACTTATAGATAGATACAGTAAATAATAAAACTATTGAAAATCATACATACATCAAGAGGATGACTGCTGAATTGTATCAGGGAGAAGAAGACTTAAATAATGAAGAAAAAAAATAACAACAGCTGCCTGCAGCTTGGAGAAAAGAAAAAAAAAATTACATAGTGATTCTTCTTACTGGAGTATCAGTCTGGCTAGCTTAGACTGATTATACTACAAAGCAATAGTCATCCTGAAAAAGGAAAAAGAAAGTTAGTCTATTTCTTATACAGTTTATGATTGCGAGGGCGAAGATCATAATTTTTATATTGAGTGGACTTGTTTTTAACACCAGTATGAGTGCAATCAGGAGGAGCTTGTGACAGTACTGATTTACTTGAACAAGAAGATGTTTGTTGACACTTAGAAGAAGAAAGAATTGTAGGAGATGTGCTACATGCAGCATCATGATTTGAAACTTGAATAGAAGAGTGTTTTCTGACAGGAGTGGAGGATGCATTATCAACAGCTGATTGATCATGTGATGCATTTTCAGAAGAAACTGAAGGATGTTGCAGTGCTTCATTTCTCTTTTGAAGCTTCAAGATTCGATTAGTGTGAATCAACATAGGGGAAGCATGACTATTATTGGAATCTTGAATTTGAATGAGCACAGGAGAAATTATTTTCTTCACCACATATGGGCCTTGTATTTTCTTGTTAAACACATTGGGAAATTTTACGTAAACAATGTCATTAACATTGATGTTGGAAAACTTTAATTTTTCTCTGGATTTTTGGTACACCTTTTGTCTAGATGATTCGTTATTCTTGTAAGCTTGATAGTATATTTTTTCAATAACATCCATCAATTTATGAATTTCATATGCAGTATTGAGAATTTTCCATGAAACTTGAGTTTTATAATTGGAATAAATGTCGTTTATCTCTCTTCCAAAATGAAGAAGATTTGGAGAGAATTTTGTAGCTGGATGAGGTGTAGCATTATATATGGATTGGTGAATTTTTAGAGCAGTTGGTATATCACATCCTTGTGAAGCCATTGTGTTCACAGACGATTTTATTTGAGAATTGACTCGTTCGCTTAAACCGTTAGCTTGGGGATGGGCTACAGAACTATGCTCCAATTTAATGCCAAGCTTTTTGTTAAAATATGAAAACATATCACTCGTAAATTGAGAGCCATGATCAGTGAGAGTTAATTCGGGTTTTCCATGAGTTGAAATATAATGCAATAAGGCTTTTGTAACTGACTCAGCACTGATATTATTCAAGGCATATAATTCTAAATGACGAGAGAAATGGTCTATCATGGTCAACACATATTGACGATTTCTCAATGGGCCGAGTAAATCCATAGAGACCTTTTGATTGGGAGCAGTTGGGAGTGGTGCAGGTAGGTATGGAGCAGTGTTTTTTTTATGATTCTTATTTACTAAACAAATTTCACAAGAGTTGACATAATTAATGGTATCAGAAACAAGGGTTTTCCAGGTAAATCTTTTCTTTAAATTAACAATGGTTTTATGAATTCCAGTATGAGTAATATGAGCAATTCTTAAGGCTTTTGCTCTAAGTGACACAGGTAAAACAGCACCGTCGAAAGGTTGGATTGCAATATTTAGTTTGGCTTTTGGAGGCATGATGAAAAATTTAATATAAGAGCTCAATATATGACATGATAAATTTGGTTATTGACTGGTCTTGTGATGAATAATATATATATAAATTGACCCGTTATTTAAAATATTGATGACTTTCATATACGTCATAAACCATTTTTATATATTAAAAAAAAAGAAGAAAAATATATACTAACATATTAGTATCATATGAAGAATATAAGACCTAAATATTTTATGTAAATATTTATATATAATATGGCTCAAAACATAAATTATTATATGTATGACAAGAAGAATAATTTATCTTAGCATGAACAATAATTTTTACCAGTACCTCCGTTAAATAATGCATATATATATTAGTTGCAAAATATAGCAAGACAAGAAAAAAATATATATGGAAAAATTATGCTATATATATATCATGCACTGCTCCAGAAAACAAAAATATTATTTCAGTATAGAATCAATATATATTACAATTAATTACTGCACCACTCTCAATAACATATAATTATAAAATACTAATCATTGCATGAAAAAATAATTTGATAATGAAGATATAACTGAAGATAATGACGTCAATATATATATATATAAGGAAAATACGATGGTAGCAAAGGAAAAACGGATGGTCATGGAATGTTGGACACGCTTTGGTCAGTGCACCAAAGAAAATAAGAAATGATGTTGTGTTTGGTTTGTGGGTGAGAAGAAGAGATGGGAGGAGAAACACTTTTTATTTGTTTCTACCCACAACTAGGCCAAAAAAAATGATCGTGATAGTGACTGGTACATTACGAAGAATGGAGGCCAGCAAACGACCCAAAAGTGACCATCCTTACTTCACTTAAAATAATAAAAATATTCTTTTAATCTTGAAGATGATAAACTAAATACAAAATTATAAAATATAAATTTGAAGAAAAGGTAAAGTTACCTGTGAAGTCCTTGGCAGATGATGAGTAGTAAATCCAGACACATATACAGGAATTAATACACAAATTGGTTGAAGATTAATATTTATTTATTTATGAAATACTTGTATTTCTTTCATGAAAAAAAATCGAATATCTTCTTTATAGAAAACATTTTTGTTTCTCATAAAAATTAAACATTTGTTTTATAGTAAAAACTTTACAAATGAAGATATATTTTTAAATTGATATATTCCAAACACAACCAACATTCTTCATCATAACACATTTTTTTTTTGATATATCTTGACAGTATGAACTTGAAAAATTTCTCATAACACACAAAAGGAAAATAACATCATTTTCTTCAAAAAGAAACATCACTTAAATATATGTATGTTTTAAATATGTATATATTATCAGACGAGAATTTTATATAGATATGCACCAATATTTTCGATGGAACGCCCCGTGAATATTCAAATTTATTTGTATGAAGATGGGCCAAATAGCAAATTAAAATGACGAAAGAAATTATAAAGTCAATACGTTACGTAAATATGTAAGATCACTTCTTGAAAGAACATTCTTCAACTCACGAAAGAAAATCTTCACCTCTGCATCCTTTTCAGAGTACGGAGATCACATGAAAAGATAATTGAAGAAACTTGAGCACAAAAAGCAGTTGAAGAAAATTATTAATGATGAGATGATAAAAATAAAATAAATATTTAGAAGACACATGACGACATTCTTCTTTAGTTATAAAGCTAACACGAGATCAACGAACAGAAGATCCATGGTGTGCCCTTATTTACACAATAATTTCGGGATGCCTTTGAAGGGGCCTTGCTCCTGGCGGCCTTAAAAAATCAACCTTTCCTGAAACCATGGCGTGATCATAGCAGCCTGAAATGTTGCCCGTATACAACGGTCTGGAGGGGCGCACGCACACATGCCCCGAAAAATTCCACCCAAAACTTCCAATCATCCGACCGCATCCATTACGGCAGGTGTCTAACAGCGCAACTGACGCAGGTGGCCGAGAGCCCAGGGGAAAAAGAGAAAAGGTTACTGGAATCCCAAAATACGCCAATTTGGCAGCGAGCGAAAGAGGGGGAGGTGACAAAATAAGCCAAGTTACGATGCAAAGTATGGAGAAATATGAATTTATTAAAAAGAGAATTGATAAACACCTAAAGAGGGGAGGCCAAAGCAGGTGGCCCTGTGCTGAATGACTTAAAATACGTCACCTGTGGAAACGAATTTGATAGGCTAGGGGTGTGTCCGAATAAACGGAAGTTCCACCCAAAGAACAAGCGAGAATGTTCTCGAACGATCTCCAAAACCGGAAGGAATGATTTCGAACAGGATTTTACCGGCTTGGAACATTCGAAAGCTAAGTAAGAAAGAAAACATTACAGGCGACGAAATGAAAATACACGAAACCGAAATAAAATTTAAATTGAGAACATTAATAAAAAGGAAGGTGATATGAAATAAAATGGCTAATAAAATTGAATTATACTAAACATATGGGGGGTTATCGAGTAACCACCACATGTATAATGTACTGTTTTGGTCTATTTTTTAATAAATTCAGGATCTATTTCAAAGTATGTTATCAAAATGGGCATTTGAGCTGAATTTTTCTTAAGATGATTCTGATAAAACCAGTTTTTGCAGAAAAATGAAATTAAAAATTTTTCATAAACGGCCAAATGAAGTTATTAAACTGGGTTTATCTCTAATCATATATATATATATATATGTGTGTGTTTTTTGTTGTTGTTGTTGTTGTTGTTGTTGAAATGAGCACTCTTCGAAATCTACCTCCTCCTATAGGCCCAGCCGACAGGGATTTTATTTTTAAACGAGCATATTTTAGGATCTGTATCCAAATGGATGTTCCCTAGTCGATTACTGATCAAGGGATTCTCCTTCTTAATCAAGGCATTACTCAATCAATCATTGAAGATAGGAAAACATAAAAAGTTACAAAATATCTATCCCTTTTATCATAGACAGTCCATTAAACCATCATTTTGCCATTTTTAACACTTTCCAACAATGCTGAAAAGTGTTTATGCATTCGGTTTGTCTGGCCGGATGACCGTCTGTCCGCGCCCTAACTCCTATAAATATACTCGGATTGCTATGAAATTTTTATATTTTATTGATGTTTACCCAAGCACGAACCCTATTCAAAATGAAGTTTCTACCATGATTAGTTTATTTACAGGAATAGTCAAAAGTTTGAAGAACTTTAAGCCAAATGAAATTTAAAGGTATTACACTAGGTCAAACACATTCAAATTTATATGAATTCGACAATTTATATTGTAAAATTATGAAAATTGCAAATTCAACGTATTTATGCTTGGGCATTTTAATATTATTGCTATATAAAAAATTAATACAGTAGGAATATAGTAACTTAAGAAGATATTAATAAAAACATGATAATGTAATTTGACATTAGAAGCACCAAATTTCGAAAGCTTATAATTAAAAAACTAACGTTTCAAATGACTTAAAATTATATGTCTAAGTATAGTTTGAACCCGAGATTTGAAACATCTTGTTAAAATTGAATATTGCCATTGTAAAAAAAAAAAAAAAAAAAAAAAAGAGTTTGTTTAATATGTAGATGGCCCACTAAGCAAATTTTATATGAAACTCTTATAAGTAGACTTTATTTCCAATCATTTGGTAACAGTAACTTTCTTCTGATATAATTTGTTGTGGCGTGTTTTGTATTTTTTCCACGGCTGTATATGGAACAATTCCAGGGCAGCAATCTGCCGGAACTCCAAACGTTTGAGCATCTTCATCGGGTGTATGTTTCTCGAAATCTATATTCAAAAGGACGATTGAAGTTAATGAACAGCATTCATCCGTCATGCTCAACAGTGCCCTCTACAACTTCAACATTCAACAATGCATTTCCAGACCTATAATAATATACAAAATCAGCTAATTTAGGCATCCTCTACCTATCTTTACATTTTTTGACAAATAATTTTTAAGCATCTTGTACAATGCTTTACAATAGGATGGAGCGGAAAAAAATTTATTAATCAAAAATGGGTAGGTGCAAAAAGTTGCCTTTGTAATAGTAAATCAACGGTGTGAAATATTAACGCTGAAAAAAAATGTCTTGAATCGGCGCTTTTGGCCCAAAAGTAAAAATTTTGGATAAAATTTGGTAATTTTACAAAAAAAAAAAAAAAAAAAAAAAAAAAAAAAAAAAAAAAAGAAAAAAAAAACGCTACGGAATTGGTTATGATTTAAAAGTGTCATTTAAACTTTATTTTTAAAGATTTAAAATACTGAAACGATATAATGATAAATTCAATGTGTTTAACTTCAGTGAAGTTGAATATTTTCAGTAAAAAAAGATTTGTTTTCACTGTATACGTGTATACTCCACTACATAGAGCTACTTTTTACTTTCTTCTATCTTTACAAGAAGAAAGTATTGGATTCATGAAAATTTTCGACTTCCGGTTTTCGACGGATTTATACGTTTTAGAAGGTCCTGAACACGTTTTGACTGTTTTTAGAAAATGTCTGTCTGTGAGTCTGTCTGTCTGTCTGTATGTGACAAGAAATTTGTGGGCGCTCTATCTCAAGAACTAAGGCTCGAAATTTCATAAAATTTTATATTCAATTAGACCTTGATATGAATTAGTGCCTATTGGTTTTTGGTGAAAATTGGCCTGCAGGTGGCGCTGCTATACTACGTTTTTCATGATTTTCAAGATTGCTATATCTCAAGAACTAATGCACAGAATTTCACCAAACTTCAGATTCTGTGACCCCTTGATATACATAGACGCTGATTAAGTTTTGGTGTAAATTGGCCAGCAGGTGGCGCTGCTATGCCACGTTTTTCATGATTTTCACGATAGCTATATCTCAAGAACTAATGCACAGAATTTCACCAAACTTCAGATTCCGCGATACCTTGAGATACATAGCCACTGATAAGGTTTTGGTGTGAACTTCCCTATAGGTGGCGCTGCTATGCTACATTTTGCACGATTTTTGCGATAGCTATATCTCAAGAACTAATGCAGAGAACTTCATCAAATTTTATATTCTGTTACACTAGAATATATAACATAATTAGACGCTGATTACATTTTGGTATTAACCTTGCAACAGGTGGTGCAGCTATGCTGCATTTTGCACGATTTTTCCGATAGCTATATCTCAACAACCAACGCACAGAATTTAATCAAACTTCAGATTTTGTTACAAAATGACATATAACATAATTACACGATGATTACGTTTCGTTATAAATCCTTCGACTGATGGTGCTTTTGTGCTATATTTTACACGTTTTTTTTAAACTAGCTATATCTCAAGAACTAATGCACAGAATTTCATCAAACTTCAGATTCTTTTATACCATAACATAATCAGACGCTTTTTTACGTTTTTACATAAATTGTCCAAGATATGGTGTTGATGTGCTACGTTTTGCAAGTTTTTTGTTATAACTATATCTCAAGAACTAATTGACGAAATTCCATCAAATTTCAGATTCTGTTCAAATTTTCTGTTCAGAATCAATTCTGATTCAGATTAAATTTTGCGTTTTAGGCTTTTCGGATACCAGAATCTCATTAGGCTAGGTCAAATGTTCGAGGAGATTCGATAGTGGGTAACTTTGGGGTCACCACGTTTTTTTTTAAATATTAAAATGTACTTATGAGATAGAAGAAAGTTTTGGGATTGACACATCCAACTAGTTTAAAATTCGGATTTGTTGATTGGCACCACTTTTTTGAAACGGTAAATTACTTATTGTTTTTGCGTCTTAATTATCATGACATTGAAGAAGGCGTATTTTATCATTTGTAAAAAGTGATGCCAATCAAGAATCTGAATTTTAAAAAAATAGCCCATCTGGCAACACTTTACGTCGGTGTTTGCTCCTTTTTTCAGTCATCTATCCGCTCGGGGAAAATGTAGTAATGGGAGGAAAATATGCTCGCCCATAAACTATAAAAAAGGGAGGGAGTATAGCTAATCCATGATCTTCTACTGTCCAGTGGTGTTACGTGTCAGAAAATATCTGTCGCTTCGCTATTGACTTCTAATTTCAAATTCCGTGTCTTAGTTACTCTGAAGAGAGTGAGTTGTAAAAGTGTCTCACACAAGGAGAAAAAATGACCCTATTGTCGGAAGTAATCAGTAGTTGAATTTGAATGAATCAGTGTTACCCTCGGTTGTGATGTTGTTAGATATTATAACTTTTTGTGTTATAAAGTAAAGACTGGGAAGAAAGATAAAATTCGGTTTTTCAAAACTGTAAATAATTATGTTTTAGAAAGAGTTGAAAGAATTTGGAAAAAAACATCCATTCCTATAAATTCTCGAAGTACAATAGCAATCAAGTTACGAAAAGTACTGAATTCAATCAAAAAAAAGGGGAAAAAATCTCGTTCTAAAGATAATTTTGTTGCGCTTAAAACAGCATACTTAGATGAATTAAATAAAGTGTTTGATGTTGCAGCATGTAAGTGTGCTTAATTTGAACTATGTTGGTGTTTGACAGAAGAAAGGGTTCCGAAACTCGAGCGAGATTATTCTTTGTAGATTAACGTATACACCGTCTCATGATGAATAGTAGTGTTGACACCAAAACTGCATTAAAATATAAAAGAATAGATGATAGAAAGAAATTATAGAAAGAAAAATACTATAAAAAGAAAAAAATTGCTGAAAGAAAAAAATAGTAGAAAGAAAGAAAAATAGTAGAAAGAAGATTAAATCAAGAAGTAGCGCAGTTAGAAGAGGCTGCAAGTGAAATTGAAGAAAATGAATCTGTACGCAGTGATTCAAGCATAGAGATAATTGAATTCCCATCTTCATCATCCAATACCCAAACTAGAATGCTTGACACGTACTCTAAGACATGTGTATGGAATTTCCGATTTGTCTACTGCAGCCATTGTTTCGGCGGTTCTCCAGGATTATGCACGCATATCAAAGGACACTGGGAAACATAATGTACCTGTACCATTGATAGATAGAAACAAAGTAAGGCGTGAACGCCAATCAGCTCGTTCGTCTCAACGTAAAGAACAGCACCCTAAAGAAGTACTAAGAGCCTTATATTTTGACTCCCGAAAAGATGATACAATGTATGTAGAAAAAAGTAGTGATAAACATGCGTATTGCAGAGTTAAGAAAGAAAAGCATGTTACTATCTTAAAGGAGCCTGGCTCCAAATATTTGGGGCATGCAACTTTCTCATCTCGAACATCAAAAGATGTTTTTAAGTGCACCTGGAAGTTTTTAGGAGATGAAGGTATTCATTTATCAAGCCTTTCAGGCTTAGGTTGTGATGGATGTCCTGTGAATACGGGGAAGTAAACTGGAGTGATCCTTCGAATGGAAGAAAAACTTGTAAGACCATTACAATGGATCATATGCCAGCTACACTCCAATGAATTGCTTCTTCGGCATTTATTAAACAAGATCGATGGGAAAACTTCTGGCCCACATGGATTCACTGGACCAGTAGGAAAATTTTTATCCACATGCCATTCACTGCTTATTGCAGTTTTTGAAACCATAGTGAGTAATTTGGGGATTATTATTTCCTGAAATCGAGGAAAAGGTACTCAGCACAGATCAGAAGTACCTGCCAAACATTTGCAAAACTATTTCATCAGGATATTGAAGAATTAGAAAATAGGAGCATAGGAAAATTGTCCAATGTAAGATGGCTCACAACGGCGAATAGACGGCAGAATGAAACTTGCGATACATGAAATTTCGTGCAGTCACGTTATCAAATCGTAAATTGTATAATTTTACTTCTTAATCAAAGAAACTATGTTAGCATTAACCTATTTTAATAATAAAGAGAGTGAGATTAATAAACTGATGGTTTAAAGTTACCTGATATTACAAACAGGGCTATACTACACAAGACGCCAATGAATGAGAGACGCCACATGAATGAATCACTCATTTTACAACAAATCTCCTTGAAAATGATTCAATCACTCATTTATAAAGGCCTTGTATTGATAATGATTCCATCCTGCCATTCCATTCTTTGCCTTTATGTAAGTACTGACTGCCCATCAGAACCTCTACGTTTACTGACAAACTATGTAACTCAAGTTTATGCCCCAGGATGGTTTACTATCAAATGTGTACCATACCTAAAAAATGGATCAAAAAACTTATGGGAAATAACTCGGCTAGTGAATAAAACAGAAAAATGCATAAAAGAAGTAGCAAAAAGAGTTATTCAGGACAATGCTTACTTTGCACACCCAGAGCAAATTTTAATTACAATGCTCTCCGATGACTGCAATCACATTAAAATGCTAGTTGCTCAACACATAATAAATACAAGGGGCACAGTAAATGATGATATACGCAAATTTGAAATCCCGACAATCAACTTTGAAGTAGATGATTATGTAAATTTAACAGATTGGAATGCTGTTGCGATAACAGAACCCCCATCACTATGCATTTATCGGATGCAATTTTGGTAAAGATAATGAATGGCTGCATAGATTCGATCAACAGCATTCCTACTACGTTACTTTGTATGCCTTCTCATACGCAAACAGTAGAAAGATACGTAAAAGAGGTCACAGAAGCATCATCGAAAATCTTTGGGTACGACAGAAGAGATGGATATATCAAGAACAGGTTGGTACATAAAAAAGTATGCCAGCCTTTGATAAAAATTCGCAATTTAATGTATAAATAAAACATTGTGCACAGATGGTAGGGTGGTTGAGCTGTGCCCGTGTAGGACATGATATGCAGCCACCTCCAAGTGGTATGTCCTGTGTAGTTGTAAAAGGAACTAGCAAAGAGCTGCACTCAAAGCAATGATTCGTTATGTGTTGTAACACCCATTTTTTACCGAAAGTTGTCAATTTTGCTTCACCTATACAGAATAAAGACGTCACCTTATTGTATCAATATTTTAAATCTTTAAAAATAAAGGTTGGAATGATATTTTTAAATCATAAACTGTTATTATTATTATTTTTTGTTTTTTAATTATTATTATTATTATTATTACTATTATTATTATTATTATTATTATTTGTAAAGTTGCTAAATTTTACCCAAAATTTCGACATTTCTTCCAAAAGCGCAGACTCAATACATTTTTTTTTTTTCAGCGTTAATATTTCACACCGTTGATGTTATATTATAAAAGCAACTTTTGGCACCTACCCGTTTTTGATTTAAGAAAAAAAATCGCTCCACCCTACTATACAATATGTGCACAAATTAAATATAATACAATATATTGCACTGTTTAAAATTAATCGTTTACATTTCTAATTTATCTTCCAGAAAAACAGAGCCAAAACTAATTTTATACTTTGGAACTGCCTGTGCAATCAATCATAAATTATTAATTAGTTTTATTTATCTATGTTATGAAAGCGGATTATTAGTTAATCCATAGGAAACTTGAGATAACTGATTCATAGTCTTCAGTAAAGATCTTTTTTCATTAATAAAAATAGATCTGAAGGCAATGATGTAGTTCATTTTCCTCATAAAATATTTTCCTCAACGATTTAATATCTATCAAAGTTTCAGTGAAAGTAGTTAAAGGTCAGAAAAAATAAAACAGAAAGTACGACATCTTGCTTGTAAATATTTAAGGTGATTCTATTTTAGCCTCCTTAATTTTAACTGAGAGTTTACTTTAAAATGAATTTAACTTTTTCCGTTAACCATCAATTTCTAATTAAGTCATTTCAAGGGAATTAATATTGCTCTTTCCTTTCCGTTTACATAATATGAATTAGCATAAGAAAAAAGGGACAGTCGCAAAAAATCAGAATAATCATATTGTAGAAAAAAATGCTCCTTTTTCCCCCACCTAATTACCTTTAGGTAAAAGATCCATTTCAGATTTCAAAAGGTTTTATTGATTTTGTAAAAAAGATCCACTGTTAAGACAAATAAAACGAAGTGATACAAACTATTGAATTAAAAATGAGTTTTTTTTAATTGTTTGGAAGTTTATAAAAGTTTTATAAGACATTTTTTATGTAAAAAGAAACGTTCTTTTAATGGCAAATTTCAGAAAAAAAGAAAATTTCTTTTAAAATCCATTACTTACGCTGATATATTTTTCATTTTTGATAAAGTTTGATATTTCAACCAAGTTATAGTTTTATGTTTCGAAAAAATATGTTACATATATTAAGCAGAGTTACTGCCCGTGGCAATAAAAAAATTGGTGCGCCCCATTAGAACTTCATCGGATCGGGTAAACTGATTTTACTTGAAGGCGACTCGAGCGGCGAGCCAGGCTTGAATATTTGGTGAATTTAAATGCTTCTGGTTGGGTTTTGATACTTTCATGTTGAGTTCGCGCTAACTCAATAAAAAAAATCCTTTTTATATGTATAAAAAAGATAAAATTGATAATAGAAATACAGGATGTATCTAAAGTTTTGGACAAAACTTTAAGGGGTGATAGTACACATCAAGACAAACAATATTAAATAGGAAACTAAGGGTGCCAAACGTCTTCCGAAGGAGATATGCGCCATTAAAATTTAGGGTCTAAAATTTCATATAAACATAAAAAACGGATAAATTGCTCAATTGATTTGCGGTTTTCAATAAAACTATTCTTTATGTTAGTATTTTCATGAAAATAAATTATAAAGATGAATTTCAAAAAATGTCGATAGAGGGCGACTAGACTTTGGGGGTCGATTTAGACTTTGGGGTAACGAACAACTATTTTTTGCCATTATTTTTTGCATCTCATTAAATGTTTTTGGAAGCTTAGACTTAAACTGAAATTTTGAGCTAAAAAATAGGAATACGTCGGCATGGTTAAGTAGCGCAAACTAAACTGTGTTCAAATGTTCAATTTTCAAATTATTATAAAAAACGAAAAGATTGGACGATTCGTTTGTGGTTTTTGCTAAAACTATTCTTTAAATTAGTATTTTCTTGAAAATAAATTTTAAAAATAAATTTCAAAAAATGCCGATATAGAGGGCACCTTAGACTTTGGAGTAAGGAGCAACTATTTTTTACGGTTATTTTTGGCATCGCATTAAATTTTTTTGGAAGCTTAGACATAAATTTTGTGTTCAAATATGAATCGTTGAGAGTGGTTAAGTAGCGCAAACTAAACTGTGTTCAAGGAAGGGAGAAGGGCAAATTTCAAATGATTATAAAAAACGGAAAAATTAATCGATTCGTTTGCCGTTTTCGCTAAAACTATTCTTTATGTCAGTATTTTCTTGAAAATAAATTTTAAATATAACTTTCAAAAAATTTCTTTAGAGGGCACTTTAAACTTAAGAGTAACCAACAACTATTTTTAACCGTTTTTTTTTTTTTTTTTTTTTTTTTTTTTTTTTTTTTTTTGCATCTAATTAAATGCTTGCAAAAGCTTAGACTTAAATTTTGAACTCAAATTCTGAATCGTTGGAAGGGGTTAAGAAGTGCAAATTGAACTGTATTCAGGAGTTAAAATTTAACCCTCACCCACCACCTCGAACACAGTTCAATTTTGCGCTACTTAATTACTCCCAACGATTCAGATTTTAAGCTCAAAATTTAAGTCTAAGCTTTTGCAAGCATTTAATGAGATTAAAAAAATAACGGTTAAAAATAGTTGTACGTTACTCCAAAGTCTATTGGCATTTTTTGAAATTTATCTTTAAAATTTATTTTCAAGAAAATACCGATTTAAAGAATAGTTTTAGCTAAAACCGCAAATGAATCGACTAATTTTTCCGTTTTTTATAATCATTTGAAATTCTAACCTTTGAACACGGTTCAGTTTGCAATACTTAACCACTCCCAACTATTCAGATGTTGAGCTCAAAAATTAAGTTTAATTTTAAGTTTCCGAAAAATTTTAATGAGATGCAAAAAATAGTTGTTTTCGTTACACCAAAGTCTTGCGCCCTCTATCGGCATTTTTTGAAATTTATCTTTATAATTTATTTTCAAGAAAATATTGAAATAAAGAATAGTTTTACTGAAAACCGCAAATCAATTGACCAATTTTTCCGTTTTTTATGTTTGTTTGAAATTTTAGACCCTAAACTTTAATGGCGCATATCTCCTTCGGAAGACATTTGGGACGCTTAGTTTCCCATTTAATATTGTTTATCTTGATGTGTACTATCACCCCTTAAAGTTTTGCCCAAGAGTTTAGATACACCCTGTATTTGTGAAGATTATATTCCCCTAATTGTATTAAATGATTGATTCATTTTCTCTCACTTCTGATTTGGGTATGATTATTTAATGTTAGGATTAAATTATATTGTGTTCAGATCTTGTTTCAAGTAGAATAAATTTTGTGTTTTATTTTGGGTTTGATTGAAGCTGAATTTTCGGGTTCGGATCGGCTTGTACCAGAACCCGAATAACTCAATTTCCCATACATTGAAATTGCCAAATTGTTCGAAGTGAAAATTAAGCTATCAATTTAACTTTTGGTTCTTTCAAATTATGTTGAAAATTAAACTTAGGATGATATATTTATATTGAAGCTATGACAAAGTTTGCGACAAACAAGTTTTTTAATACAAATGCAAAGTTTTGACAGTTTATTTGGATTTTTTAATCTGTTTATCTTCGTTTAAGAAACAAGAAGTCAATTGTAACTTAGGAACTATGCAAATGTAATATTTGGATTTCCTAATGTTAAAGGCCACCTTTATAATAATAGCTAAATTAACTGCAATGGAAGTAATTTTTTAATCATTAATCAAAAACTACTGGATGGAATGTGGTGTGATTTTTTATCGCATTTTTCAAGCTTCTAGAAAATTAATGGTTACGATTCATAATTATTTTCGAAAATATATGTTTTGAAATAAAATTTGATTTTAGGTGCTTAAAATATGCGAATGCAAATCTACAGCTCATTCCATGAAGTGGTATTTAAGTTATGGTTAAAAACTATCCCTATTTTAGGGGGTTATCATCTATTAAAACTGAGCTTAACATTAGGAAATAGACTCTTTAAATTCCCATGCTTCTTAAACTACTTTACAGAATTACTTATGGTTCGATATTTTAAAATAAGAACAAAAAAAATCATAAAAATGTATGATGCTAAATTTTTGTGTTTTTATTAAAAATTTCAAAACCAATTCCCATATGAATTAGGTACCCAAAGTTTATTTGTTTGAAATATATTGGATAAAAATTAATACAGTTTTTTAAAGTTACATTTTATTTACTATCTTTATGTGTGGATAAAGTATTTCATTGGTACAGTTTCACAACCAACTGACATATTTCGACGACAATATATTGGAGCACGATTAATAGCATTATTGTTTTAACTTGTAAACAGATATAACCATGTAGATTATTTGGTGATTTATCCCCTAACGTTGTAAAAAGGGCTCAAAATAATTTATTAATTTATAATTAAGTTCTAAAAACATCAAAAAGCGGTATTGTGATTGGAGAAAATACATTTTTACACATTTTTTATTGCTATTGTATATTAGGAAATTAATAAAAACTCTATTGCATATGTATATACCTGATGTATATTTTAAAAAAAGAGCATAAAAAATGTATTTTTTTTAAATGGAAGTGTTATTTTTTACACTGCAAATCTTTATACATTTTTCATAAAACTTTTTAGAATGCTTTTTTGTCACCTTTTTTGAACACTCCTGTTGGAACAGTTTTTTGACTATTTCTAAAAACAATCTTTTTTTTTTTTAACAATCTTTTTTTTTTAACAATCTTTTTTTTTTACAATCTTTTTTTTTTTTTTTTTTTTTTTTTTTGGATACACTTTCTAGAGCATTTTTTAGCACTTTTGGTGGGAACCGGTGATTTCACTACTGAGCCCAAATGTATTCCCAATCTGTTCTCGAATATGCTTACAAATTTTGATTTTACAAATATCTTAAGCGGAACACTTTCGGTACACTTTCTTTATAGCGAAACATATTCGGGATGCGTTTCAGCATACATTAACGACTGGCCTACTTTTCTTTACATCAAAGTTTTATCAGTATGTACTGGGAATTTGCAGTGTACGTCGATCCCCGCACGAACTTGGGGCAACATGCATCGTTACACCAATGTGGAGCTTACCGACATGCATTTTCTGCATGTGGCTGTGCAATGACATGGTCCACACCCAGTGCACATCCAACAGTTCCGGAGCTTTTCGTCAATGACCTAAGATACATAGACACCACATTGGCAACTTTTTCTTAAGCCGACATCTTTGCCTTCCGTCACGTGACGGAGGGCAGATTTAGCGCGCCAAACCGGTTTCTCTCCCGCCGAAACTCATTTTGTTAGGTTAGTCTTGAGACGACCGCTCTTGTGCTTTTCTCTTTGTGAAATCTGAAAGATGCCAATAAAGCGATCACCGCCAAAAAACGACATCTTTTCGTCAAAGATGTTGGATTCAAAACCATGCCGAGAGAACAATGGGATGTGGCGTCTACGTATATTAGAAAGTCAATGCTTTTCGTAGAGTATTCACCTTACTGTGCATAACATTGCTTTTTCCAGTACAGGAGTTCTGAGATGCCTCCCAGTGTCCCTAACCTTATTACGCTTTGAGGAATACAATGATCTGTCCGAGCACAATTCTGGAAGAAGATACCCAAGTGTTGGGGAGAGGGGGGGGGGGAAGGGTCTGGCAAATTCACACTTAGAAATCGTTCCATTTACTTCTTTTTAACAGCCGCTCCAATTTCTTGTGCAGTTTCACACGTGAAACGCATGCCGGCAAGCATGTTGCTCGAAATCCGAGGGAGAATGACGATTCAAGCTTGTGAAATGTTTTTATCTACTTAACATAAAAGCACCCTCTACGTCTCAACACTGCATTTCTGAACCCACATTCCTATGCGAAATCTGCTTAGTAAGATCCCCTCTATCTGTATTTACATTTCTGCTATGCATAATTTTGAAACACCTTATATTAAAATAAAAGAAAAACATGGTTTTATATATATATTTTTTAAATTATCAAGTACATATTTATTTTTGCTTCATTTGCTTTAATACTAATTACTTAATTTTATTAAAAAATCATTTAACCATCTTTGTTGAAACCACCAACGTGTTATTAAGTCATTTCAGTGTAATTAATGTTTTTGAACTGACAAGAAATAAAGACAGTCATTATAAATCTTCATTTTCTGGAAGAATAAACGCATTGTAATAAAAAAATATTTCTTTTAAACAAAAAAAATCTTTTTACTGAATTTAATTACTTTTATGTAAAATATCATTTACAAATTTACAACATTCTTTCCTCATTTAGTAAAAAAATATTATTTAAAGTTAAATAAAAGAGAATCTAAAAGTGATACAAACTATCAAAATAAAAAATACAGAGGTTTTTATGTAACCTGGTAATTTTTATAAAAAAAAATTGCAAAGTATTTTTTACACTCAAAGAAAAATATCCTTAATAGAACAGTCTATAAAAAGGAAATGATTCAATTTTTAAAATCTATTTTCTATCCTGATGTTGATTTTGTGCTTCAGTTAACAAAAGGAAAAGCTTAAATATTAAATTCTTGATTCTTTTTTTCTTTTGAACTAACGTATTTACAAGTGCCAAGAGTTGCGAATTTTGAATGTCAATTTTTACTTATAGGAATATTCGCGTTATTTTATCGTAATATATAGGATAAAATGATGTGAATAATTCAATACAAATGATACATTCAAAATCCGTAACTCATGGTGATTATGAATATTACAGGTAATTTAAATTACAAGCGTTAGAAATAATATTTGACGCCACTCAAAAAATTAAAAATTAATTAAAAATTCATAAAAACAATAATTTAATTATCCGTTTTGAAAAAAAAAAAGCGAAATCGAGGATGATTTGCTTCATTATTTTTTATTTATTTTATTTTATTTTATTTATTTATTTATTTATTTATTTTGTAAAATTTAGTAAAAGTAATTTTTTATTGGAACGAATATGATGCGTTTACATAGTTGATATATCCATATGTAAGGCGCCAATAATCGAACTAATGTTATGTTGATTAATCAAATTATGAAAGCATTTTTAAAAATTATATCACCACTTGAACCCTTGATCTATCGACGGTACTTATAGGTACCATTAAAATAACTTATTATAAAATTCTTTTAATACGTCAGTTAGTTATAATACTGTTTAGAATGAGTTGCAGATACATCACTTTTTTTTCCCCAAAAGCAATATTGGTTACATAAAGCAAAAATATTTTTAAAAGGATGATTTCTTTCGCTTTTGCATCTTATCAGCTTTCTTAGCGCTGAGGGAGGACGATGGGGATTTTTCAATGCGGAAATATTTCTATATTTATATTGTAAGAATATCATATTTGTACATTTTATAATTCATTAAATAATTAAAAATAAAAGGTTTGAGTGGGGTTATAAAAATTGTACAAAATCCCTGTAAATTCAAATTTAATTAATCCTTCTAAATCTTCCAATCCTTCTAAAATCCTTCAAATATTTATTAAATGATTGTGTCAATCTTTTAATTTAGTTTAAACAATTGACGTAAAATGCTTTAGAATATAAAATTTTCATGAATTCATAATGCAGTGGATAAATTGTTAAAGAACGTCGTGGTAAAGTTTTTTTTTTCTTATAAGCTATACTGTTTTCAAAAGTTTTTATGAAAACAGATAAGGATTTGAGAAAGAAAATTCTTATTTTTCTATAAATTCTGGTTAGATGACTTATTTTAATATTTTAAAAATCATTATACCATCTATCATCAATATCATATCAAGTTATTTCCAATTATAGAATAATCTTAAGAATAATCTTATTGTTGAATAAGATTATTTCGATGTAGCATATATATGGGAGCAACCTTCTTACTCCCACTAGCCAGTCTATAGGTCTCGGATAATTGCTTAGCTGTATCGTTACTCTGAGGAAAAGGTTCTCTAGCAATGCAGGCGAATAAAGTATTAGATCAAATTCAAACGAGCCGCCGAAGTGAACGGAAGAAAGCGGTTTTGGAACGTATTAGTCGTTCGTTCGGCGGGCATAATTTTTTTTCCCAAGCACCTTCGTCGTTCCAAGCCCAAACTCGCACTCTGATTGGTTATTGCTCTCGGCACTGTTTTCGTGTAACTTGGTGATAATCATACTGGGCGTAGCGATAGATGCTTCCGTCGAGTTTGATTTCCTTCCGAACCGAGTACAAAGTAACTTTTCTCTTGCAGCATTGGATTGGATGGAACGTGTCTTACTGAAAGCTGTACTCTTTAAAAGTTTTTACACACAAGAGCACAAGACCACGAGGATAAGAATGAGTAGGTTATGTTTTATGTTTACTCGTTCACTTACAAGCGAAGTATTTTTCGACAAGTATGGTTATCGCCAAGTTACGTGAAAACAGTGCCGAGAGCAACAACGAATCGGAGTGCGAGCTTGGGCTTGGAACGACGAAGGTGCTTGGGAAAAAAATTTCGCGTTCGGCGGCGACAAAAGTAGACGCTAACTGATGTAAAGATTGATATTATGTTTTTTCAATCGTGTAAATAGCTGTATATATTTTGAGTTTGTAAATATAATTTACTTTAAAAGTTATCGGTGTCATGCTCAACTCTTTTAAAATGTGTCAGTCTCATTTAATATGATATTTCAAGAACTGCACTTCTACAAGTAAGTGTGTAAAGCTGGACATCTAATTATGAAGTGAGTTTATTATTTTCTTTTTCTTTTCAAGTATGACGATGTCGAAACTGATTGATTTTAAGGAATTGGAACTTTTGTTGAAAGCGGAAAAGTCATCTAGTATTAAAACATTGCATAAATTAATTTTTGGAGAAGTCGGGGATAGGAATAATAGACGTATAATTCGGAATTTTACTGAGTTTGCTTTTAAAGTAGATTCTTATGAATATCAATCAAAAATGCGAGATATTAAAGATAATTTTTCTGTAAACGATTTAATAACTATTTGTAATTTCTTGTGCATAAATAATTCGGGAACTTTTGATGAAATTGCTGCCAGTTTAATTTCTAGTTTATGTGACTTTAGTGAATTGAAAAGTTGGATAATTGCTTCCCCGTATCGTTACTCTGAGGAAAAGGTACTCCAGCCAAAGACCTTAGAGGGTAAGACATGAAGGCTTTGGAAACCGTAACTAACTGAAACAGTGCAAACAGCACTGCTATGAAACCCGCTCAAAGGGGGAGATCCAATCGTAGGCTGGTTCATTGCATCCACCGATTCGCCAAATATTTTTCTAGTAAACCTCCTTGCGCCAACTCCCCCGCGAGAATTCAAAACGCCATTTCTTTTAACAGTTCGTCTTGAGACTTAAAGATTGTGGGAGATTTTTTAATGTGATTTGTTTGTTGTGATATATTTTTTATATTGCAAATAGATAGCCAATTAACAAGTACAACTGAAAAGTCTTCAGTAATGCTGAACTTAATAAATAATAAATTTTATGTATCGAAAGTTCCACTTTCACTCGAAAACTAACATAACAACGAACAGATTCATATATAAGTAGTATTCTGTAACGTATTGTATGAACTTTGACCTAACTTATCTCCCTCCACGAAAAGGGATGGAGAGGGAGGGGAGCTCGCACTGCTTTCGCGGGGACCGAGGCGGGCAGCGATGACCACATCATTACTCCACATTTTGATAATTATCGCTACTGGTGATAATGCCAAAGCGCGCCAAGTGAACTCTTCTTATCTTCCGCCCCTGTATGCGACTTCTATTGCCTAGCTATTTGCACTGTTTCACTGACAGCTGTGGATTTACGTTTCGCGTATGGAGCCTTCACATCTTTTCCTCTAAGATCTTTGCTCCAGCAACGCAGGCGAATAAAGAATTGGATCAAATTCAAGCGAGCGGTTTTGGATCGTTTTAGTCGTTCGTTCGTTCGGCGAGAAAGAGGAGTAAACGCTAACTGATGTAAAAATTTATATTATGTTTTTTCAACCGTGTGAATAGCAGCATATATTTTGAATTTGTAAATATAATTTACTTTAAAAGTTATCGGTGTCAGGATCAAGTTTTTTTTAAATGTGTCAGTCTCATTTAATATGATATTTCAAGAACTGCACTTCTACATACATATTCATATGTACATATATACGTATATATATATATATATATATATTCCCTCTTTATTTTAATTTAACTATAGCTCAGCAAAAGATCCATTTAATATTTCAAACAAGTTAGAAAAATCATCTGTTACGCATGGATTATGAAACACTTTTCAACATTTAATAAAATCTTTAACTAATCTTCTTAATTAACTAATCCTAATATAATCTTTAAACTATTTCCTAAATCTTTGTTATTTAGAAAATAAGATAAACGAGAAAACCGAGTTAACATTGCAGCAAACAGATAACACATCAGAAAATCTAATTTCGGAAGTTACCTTCAGGGTCCTTCCATGTCAAATCATCCAGATTTTTCCAAAAATGACACCCACCATCACCAATTTCGATAAAATTGAGTAAATTTGTAGAATTTCTAATGCTGATTCCAAAAATATGAATTATATGGAAAATGATCAAACAGTTTGTGAGTTATGAGCTTTTAAATAGCTCCCAAGATGGCCTATTTTCCGCCATTTTGAATAGCACATGTGACAACAAAAAAGTCCATAACTTCTTTCAGGTTTAAGCTAGAATTTTCAAATTTTGTTTGTTTTGTTCAGAATAAAGTAAACATTTGTTTAAACAGATTTTTGCGAACCTCATTCTATAAAAATGATGTTAGAAAATGACTTTTTGTCATTTTTTAAAGTAAAATAATGTGCAACTTCAATGGCTGATTTCCCCCAATGAACCCCCTTCGATTTTCATTTAATTGCATAAATCGAGAATTCAAAGTGTGTTTTCATGACGGATAAAAAAAATTTAAGGTTGATTCACAGGTTTTTATTTAAAAAAATAAATTTAGTTTTACTGACTTTCCACAATAACGTAAAACATAAGATAATGTTGATATTTCTTTTATTACCAGAAATATCATACATATTTACATCCAAAAGTTTGCTAAGGTTTTATGTTACATAAATACATATATTTAATGTGGCTAAAAAAAGAGGAATCCCGTAGGAATAAACAGGAATGCCAACAATGGATTGTTGCAAGACGCAGAAATACTTTCCTGACAAGTTGAAATTTATTGCAGTCTCAGTAAATTATGATAAAAAAGAAATGATGGGAAAAGTTCTACAAATAGTTACATTTTATGGCGAAATCATACTTTTATTTTATACAAAATACAATAAAATTGCAACTCTTAAATAAAAATTATGGTATTTTAAAATAATACAAAATAACATATCACATACACAATAAACATGCTATTAAAATTATATCTACATCAATAATAATTTAAAGTAAAAATAATTAATGTTTTCAAAAATCCCTGCCAACAAGCAGATGTAAATTTTGAAGTTAAATACAGAAGACACCCTCAAATCCACACAGCTTGGGACCAGAAGTTATGTGGATTTTAGAATTTTGCGGATTCCTGGTCATTACTTTGTTTGCATTTTTTTTAAAGAGGAATTTGAATGCAATTAATAATGCAAATCAAAACTAAAATGGATGCTTTAGAATATAATAAAATATTAAAATAAGTAATAAATTAAAATACTAAAAATTTAGATAATTTTCAAAGTGATTAAAATTTTAAAAGCAAAGTTATTAATCAATAATATATGATAAAGTATTCATTATAAACATGAAATATATTTTTCTTAAATTATTCAATGTAGCTTGCCTCATAAAGGTACATTAATAATTCACAGCAAAATTATAAAATAAAGAAGTTTTATTTCAGGTGTAGCTAGATTTAGATTTAAAACCAAAAAAGCTTGATTAATGCATAAATGTATTTCATAAGAAGATTGTGATTACCAATGATATTAGAAAATTTTCGAATTTTTTCAGAATAAATTTATATATCCTTCATGGAAAAAAAACATGAATTCAGTAGTAGTAACAAAAATTACAAATTAAAATAAAATGGAATTGACATAAAATTACAAAAGTCAAATTTTGTCCCTATATCTGTAACGAATGTTTCATTATTTACATCCATAAATTAAGTGCGGATTTTTGAGAGCTATGGATTTTACGGTTCTGGATTTGAGGAAGTCTACTGTACTTGTTCCATTAACAAAAACTAAATCAAATTTAGATATAAATGTAGTTTAACAATTTTATCTGGCTGTTTTTAAAATTTAATTTTTCTGTAAGAACTGGTTTTATCAGAATCATATTAAGGCAAAGTATACAAAAAAATATTTTTGTATCCTCAACAACTCAAAATTTTCTGACACATTTTCAGATTCATTTTTAAAAATAAAAACATGATTCTTGTTGATGTGACTTTTTGCAGAGATTTATAAGCGATCTCAGGGCTGCTACAAGCAACTATTTTTATATTCTGTGTGCACCAGTATTTTTCTGATATAAAGTTTGAAGTATATTTTTCATGCAAATGGTATCAAAGCATCTATTAAGGATTTCAGTTTTAAGAAAGTGGTGCCAGTCTGAATTAAAAAATAGTCGCCTGTGTGCAGCCTTGCAATCTGTGTTTTAATTTTTTGTTCAATGAATTAGGTCTTAATTTACAACAATTATTTTCTCAGTATGACCATTTTTTCCATTTCCAATATTATCGTTTGGAAAATTCAATTCAAAATGCCCACTTTGACAACTTTTTTTTAATATATTATACCTTATATACAGGGTGGTCATTAAAAAACTTTGCTGATATATGGAGCTCTAGCGACCAGTCCGCTCAACCGATCGAGGTGAAATTTCAGATATAGCTATTCAGAGGTATGAGCTCGAGATTCTGTGAACGGCAAACAAAATGGCGCTCACAGTTACGGTTATAGTTACAGAAACTCGAAATTTTCCAATGGCGACACCCGTTTTTTTTCATCGCAAAATGCTCAGCGCAAGCGAAAACCCTAAAGAGCGTTGGAACCGTACGTGTATCGCAAGAAACGGACATGTTATGCACGCATAAAAAACTGTTCTGCGAATCCTCCCCCACATAGAAAAAACTCGATTGGGGCGCAAGGAAGAAATTTGCATATGACACAGAGTCAGTACACTAATCTGTGATTACAAGACAGATCAGACAAATTAAAACTTTTATTTTGATTACACATTTTCCACATGGGTGCCATCACCATTAATTGCTTGTGATGACACCCATGTGAAAAATGTGTAATCAAAATAAAAGTTTTAGTTTCTCCGATCTGTATTGTAATCAGAAATTAGTGTACTGACTCTGTGTCACATGCAAATTTCTTCCTTGCGCCCCAATCGAGTTTTTTTATGGGGGGGGGGGGGAGGATTCGCAGACAGGTTTTTTGTGCATGGTTAACATGTCCGTTTCTTGCGATACACGTACGGTTCCAACGCTCTTTAGGGTTTTCGCATGCGCTGAGCATTTTGCGATGAAAAAAATGGGTGTTGCTATTGGAAACTTTCGAGTTTCTGTAACTATAACCGTAACCGTGAGCCCCATTTTGTTGTCGCTCACAGAATTTCGAGCTCATACCTCTGAATAGCTATATCTGAAATTTCATTTCGATCGGTTGAGCGGACTGGCCGCTAGAGCTCCGTATATCGGCAAAGTTTTTTTATGACCACTCTGTATATATTTATATATATATAGAACTTGACAATTGAATGCGTTTGTGAGCAAAAATGGATTTAAAAATTAATCAAAAAATCCAATGCTTTTGCTTTATTGGTCTGTTCCATTCACATAGAAAGCAAGGCATTTTTGTGTACCCAGCTTTTTGTGCCAATAATATCTATATTATAAAGGCCAAACGTATCTGTCCGTAACGCATACGTCATTTTGCGAATGGCAACACTTTCCCCTGCAATTTCGGCTTTGCAATTTTCGCTACTGCAAATTTTACACTTCTGAACATCGCACATTCTCAATTTTTACATCGGCGCATACAGAAAAAATGTACTTTTAAATGCAATTTGTTTGAAAGCTGTATCTCAATTTATTTTTGAGATATTAATTTTTTTATAGTTTTTGTGCGAATTTTGTAATCGTGGCAACAAAAATGCGCTACTTTCTCTTAAAATTGAAAAAAAAAATAATTAAAATTTCGTACGTAAATTTTGAGAAGATGAAAATGATGACGGGTTTAGATTTCACATGAAATTTTATGATCGTGTCAATTTGATTTTTTTTTTTCATTTTTACCAATTGTAAGAGCTTAAATTGATAACTTCATCATAATAACTTATCTTTACCATGTTTTACTAATTACATATGCGATTAAAGATTAATTTTAATAATTTGGACAACTGACTTTTATAGAAATGGTATTTCTTTTTAATTTTAGCTTAAAATAATATTTCTTTTAGAGTTAAACTGACCAATATAAGATGCATTTTTCACTGTAGCTAATTTTGTACGTTGTTATAAGTCAATGAAATAATTCCCTCTAAAACATATTTTCTTTCGTCGAAGTTCGACGGGTTCCACCTCGTTAATATAAATTTGAAGTCACTGCAGATAAACCATTTCTATGCATCATGCTAAATACAATCATATTGTATTCTAAAAGTCATTAGATAAGTTTGCACTCATCCACAAGTATATATTTACATCATATGTGGCTATTATATTATGCTTGTTCTCGACAATGAATCTTCGAAATCAACTCTGGTTGATTGCAAACAAACGATACATGATAGAAGAAAATTAAGAACAGTTGTGTAATTAGCATAAAAAATGCATTAAGGGAGTGCATTGGTTCTTAATCATCCAATATCATGCAGACTAGTGCAACTTTTACTTACTGTTACTTTTTTATTTAAGAGTTTTAATTTTATCACATTTTGTATTGTATACAAGTATGATTTTGTTATATAATGTACCTATTTGTATAACTTTTTTTTATCATTTCTTTTTTACTTATAATTTATTGAAACTCTGCAATAGATTTCAATTTGTCAGGAAATTACTTCTGTCTTGCAAGAATCCATTATTGGCATTCCTATTAATTCCTTGGGGATTCCCCTTTTTTTAGCTACATTAAATATATATATTTATGTAACATAAAACATTATCAAACTTTTCAATGTAAATATGTATGATATTTCTGGTAATAAAAGAAATATCAACATTATCTTGTGTTTTATGTTACTGTGGAAAGTCAGTAAAATTGAATTTATTTTTTTAAATAAAAATCTGCGAACCACCCATTAAATTTTTTTATCAGTCATGAAAACACACTTTGAGTTGCCTATTTATGCAATTAAATGAAAATTGAAGGGGGTTCATTAGAAGAAATCAGACACTTGCACTTTTTTTTACTTAAAAAATGACAAAAAGTCATTTTCTGACAGCATTTTTATAGAATGAGATTCACGAAAATTTGTTTAAATGAAAGTTTACGTTATTCTGAACAAAACAAAAAAAATTGAAAGCTCTAGCTTAAACCTGAAAGAAGCTATGGGCTTTTTTGTTGTCACATGTGCTATTCAAAATGGCGGCAAATCGGCCATCTTGGGAGCTATTTAAAAGCTCATAACTCACAAACCGTTTGATCAATTTCAATATAATTGATATTTTTGGAATCAGCATTAGAAATTCTACAAATTCACTGAATTTTATCAAAATTCGGGAGGGTGGGTGCCATGGTCTGGGTGATCTGACATGGAACGACCCTTCCATAATAAAATGTGTATTTCAATTCTTTTGAACAGCCCTATATTCGTTATGTAATTTTATACACATAATATATACTATGTAATGGAAAATTTAATTTAACAAGAAAACGCATATCAGGTTGAAATTTCTCTATCAGTAATTTATACTAATAGTAAACCTATTTGAATACTTTTTTCAACCCTGTAGATCCCATAATAACTTTATTATATGGCACTATTTAGCTAAAACTTAATTCAAACAAAAAACTCTTGAATTTACTGAAATTACGTTTACAGAAATTATCATCCATAGACGGTCGTGTTTCAAATTCTTTGCATGGCCTTATATATCATTTTATCTATATTCTTGAAACATTTCTTAGTAAACTAAATGCCGTTCAACGTAAAAATGTATAACAAGTTTAAAAACAACCATTAAGCAATTTACATTCATACTCAATAGCCCTTACGAATTCTTTTGTGTAGCCCTGTATATCAACTATAGCATTTGTATACACCATATTATATGCATAAAAATAGTGAAATTTAAAAACGCATATCATAATTAAAAATGCATTTCCTGCCATCATGGCTAATTCAGCGGAAGCTCGTTAATTCGAATTCGTTAATTTGAGCATCAAAAGGTCCCCAGAAAATTCTATTGGAATTGCTGTTAAAAATCTCATTAATTCGAACTAATTTTTACGATTAAGGTTAGTCTTGTTGAAAATTTTAGAACAAAATTACTTTTTTTTTCTCACTTAACGGAGAATGTATTCGCTGTATTTATTATTTTGGGAGGCAAAATGATCTATATTTCTTTTCTCTCTAAAGAGACATCCGCTTGCATTTTTTCTAGGAATTATATTTGGGCTGGGATTGCAGGGTCCGCTGCAATGAAACTCCCCTGTCTCGAAATCCCATGTTAGCCTGTGGGATAATTTTGAAGCGCGATGACTCATTATCTAATATAATTATTAAAATACCGGTTTCACCGTTAGAAGATAGTCATCAAATACCGAATATGTACGTTTTTAAACATTGCCTACGCAAATTTTCAGTGTTGTTAAAAAGATTTAAATTTAATCAAATGAAAATTTCAAAATTTATAAGGAATTTTTATGTATTTAAAATTTACGTAGACGGTTTATAAAATCGCGTATCATCGTCATCTGACACCCTCTTTCGAATAGTGAAAAGGGTATTTTAAAAACCTAATATATATTAGGTAATGAATCATTGCACTTTAAAGTTTTCACGTAGGCTAACACAGGATTTTGTGATTGGGCAGTTTCACTGCAGTGGAGCCTTAAGATCAACTTAGAGCATAAGTCTGTAACTGTTGGAGAAATAGCGCCTTCACGGATTTATGGATATGTGGTGCTCCATCCTGCATGAAAATGATCGATGTAAAGACCCGCCTTTGCTGAAATTGCAGCACAAAAAAACGTCTGCAGCATGGCATGGTAACAACGGTCCGTAGCTGAACATGTGACAGGATCATGCCATACTAAAAATAATCTTAAGGTTATCCGTAGAAATCTACACTTTCTTCAGAAAATTTACAGAAATCTGAAGACATTTCGGAGATTTAGTTTTACCTTAAAAATACCTGCAGAATTTTTGAGATATTCCATAAAATATCTGCAGAATGGGCCAATTACCTACGGATTTCCCACAGAACTTTTGTGGCAATTGACTACAGATTTTCTATAGAATTTTTTTAGTGGGGTGTGTAGTTATTTCCTCAAAGAAGAATGGCTCAAGGATGAATGTCACCGTGAATCCACATCAAACACCTTAAAAGAATGAAGGGGGATTTTATTGCAAATCCGTGGATTATTGCTGAGCCCAAATGCGGCAATTGTGTATGTTGACTCTTCAGTGGGGTAGAAATTAGCCTTGTTACTCCACACATTATTCCAAGGCCATCACTGGTCAACAGTCATTATTTTGAGCAAACTATCAGTAAATGAAAGACATTGTAACTTGACCCTATCCAACAGCTTTTGGGTGTAGTGGATCATGTATATGGGAAGTAGTGCGTTATATTTTTCAGCATTACTTTTCGAACGATTCAGTTCGAATAGCCTGTCTGTCGAGAAACTGCATGTGCACTACTATCTCCAAACTCTGATATCTGTGACTGTGCGATAATAGCTATCATGATGGGTTCAACAAGTACCGGTGTGACAGGTTTTGTTCTTCGCAGGCATGCAAATCTCGACAATTTCTTTCCTACAACTGACAGCTTTTTCCAGTTTTACATTGTATTACTCATAATTCTTGTTCTGAATTTTTAATATTGTTTCTGTATTTCTTTTCGGTTGTTTATTGTATTAAATTTAATGTTTTTTTTTTTGGAAAAAGCATTCTTTGGTGAACATTTTGAAACTGTTTTCTTTTCCTTTCGAAATTCCGTGAACGCATCTCGTGTATAGTCTATATACCAAATTTCATTGCATTCCCTTGATGTACAATGATGCACAAATCCTACCCATTTGCGCTGTAGGATGGTGTTTATAAAGTAAGTTTAATTATAACCCCACTGTATGTGTGTAAATTTGACTAATTTACACATTTAGTTTTTAGAGTGCAGTTTGCTACCAAGAGAAATCAATACGTGACAGAAATACTATAACTCTTCACCAGTTGCATTCGTATGGGTAGTTGTATACATTTTTTTTAACTCCACGATAAAAAAGCTCCAACAACATCACTCTCGATAAAATACCGACCTGCCAGTTGGTGACCTTCCTTAGTAATTACGTAAGAAAAAGACCATACTATTATATCTTATTGTTACAAACAATCAAGTTAATTTTTGTCTTCTTTATATTTTCATAGAGTTATATGATTTATATAAAAAATTATTGAACTTTTTCAGGAAAATTATCAAGGTCTTATTCAAATATTTCACATTGATTTTCCATTTTATGTAACATGAACTAACTTCAAATAAAGACAGTCAGCATAAATATATTTGTCTGGAAGATTAATCCCCTTTTAAAAAAATATTTTATTTTATAAAACATATTTATTTAAACTTATTTACTTTTTGGTTAAAATACAAATCCGTTTCAGATTTCAAAAAGGCTTTCTTATTTCTTGACAAAAATATTCTGTGAAATTAAGTATCACAAAATGTAAAATCGATAGAAAATATTGAATTAAAAAAGGTATTTTTAAATTACTTTGGAGTTTTTATAAAAATTTGTTAAGATACTTTCTACATATAAAAAAAAAATTTTTTTTTAATGGTACAATATAGTTTGGAAAAAATGTCTACAAAATGTCTATGAAAAATTATTCTAATTTTGTGTTTTAATAAATAAAAAAAATGAAGTTTTATCGTTTTGGAAAATATATTATTTAAGTAAGTTACCGGGTGTCCCAAAAATTACTGATGGATTTTAAAATTCAATAACTTACAAACGGTGACAGCTATTTGAAAATTTTTTGCAGGAGGGTTAAATATAATGTCAGGGTTTTTTTTTTTTTACCGTAATTTTTTTTATTTTAGTTCGCATATCAAACAATAGGTGGCGCTGACAGCGATTGAAGGCCAGGTCGACACTTCACTCAGCACTGATCACCTGGCCTTCAATCGCCGTCCGCGCCACTTATTGTTTGATATGCGAACTAAAATAAAAAAAAATTACGGTAAAAAAAACTCCTGACATTATACATGACTCTCCTGCAAAAATATTTAAATAGCTGTCACCGTTTGCAAGTTATTAAATTTTAAAATCCATCAGTCATTTTTGAGACACCCGGTATGTACACTAATATTAAAAACATTAGAAATAGTACGAACATTTAGTGCTGAAAAATGGAATAGTAAATTTTAAAAATGTCGCATAAATCAAATTTAATCATAGTTTTTTAAAGAGGATCCGGAACACAAAAATCCTAGAATTTTCTTAAAAAAAATTAATTGCATTAAAACGTTTTATATTTTTTTTATGCCTAAAATGACTTTTAAATCATGTTTCTATCGTAACTGGAAAAAAAAAATATTAATTTTTTCGTTTTATTTTATTTTTAAAATATAGAATTCAACTAATGGTTGGCATGGAAATGCCTTCCTGTGAAAATGTGTTTTTCTTCATGATGAGGTTTTTTCACCACATCTTGCATTTAAATTCTTATAACTCAGGAACCGTTAAAGATAGCTTATTCAAACTTGGAGCGTGTCTTTTTTTAATTGTTTTACTTTACTTTTGATTCAGCATATTAAAAAATAACATTTACTTATGATGACTTAAAGATGTGATTTTAAAAAATATATTTACATTATTTTTTCTCAATTTTTTACTTTAGATATTTTTAATTTTTATTCGGATTAATATTTTTTAAAATTTTGAATCAGAATTAAAGCTTATATATTTATGTTTATTCAAACGAAAACAAATTTAAGTTCTATAAATAATGATTCAAATTATAACCATTTTAAATTACCCCACTTTTTAAACAAATTTTAAATTAAAATTTTAAGAAATTATGGGAAGTTTTATCATGTGATTGTTTACAATTAATATGGTTAAGCATCACAAAAAAATTCAAAATTTTAACTCAATAAATAAAAATTATTTTTAAATATTTCCCCGTCCCCCTGAATAACCAATAGTTTTCAGATAAATTTTACTTTCTGACAAACAGTTGGTAGTACAGGTATCTTTAAGATCTATACATACAAAGTAGAAGAGAAGGGGGCACATATAAATAATTTTTACATTTTTTACTATTTCTCAAAATTGTTATGAACTATTGAAACAAAAATATATTTATATGAATATTTACACTTCTTTGTTCTTTTGATGAAATTTTTGAAAGTATTTATCAGCAATTTCCAGCTTATATCATCATTTTAAAAATTGTCCAAATTTGTATACATGTGCCCCGGTGGAGAGGTTGTGAACATACCTAGGGCACATGTAAACGCATGCATAAATAAGAAGAATTTTTTTAAAGAAAAAATGTGATAAAAACTAATTAGATGCCCTCTTTCTAATTGTGGGAATAAATCAATAAAAATTTAAAATAGATACAAGTAATCAGTCGTAAAATCATACACTCATACACCTACTCCCTTTTAATGAAGCATAAAAAAACTATGTTACTTTTATGCAAGTTATTTAATAATTCTGTAATTGTGTTTTTACTTTTTTTTTTCTAAGTGTTATGCGATGTGTATCGTAAAATTGCTTATCATGATTTTAAAAATTGAAAAAAAAAAGATCATTATCACAGTACAACTTAGCATTCTTTTTTGGCCAGTTTAATTTTGCTTTCATAAAAGAAAATATCTTAGAAATATATTTTTGATATTAATTAATTTCTCAATTAATTTTCAGCAGTGACATTACGCTTCAAATTCTAGATACGTGAACATTCATACTTCTACTAAGCGTAATACCAACTTACTGGGGAACTGCAAGAAGTGTAAGTCACCGATTTTAAGGAAAGTGGTATCGTTGAAAAGATCTCATCGAGAGCAGTAAAAAACTCAATGGAACTACTCATCGCAAATCAGCCGTTTTTGAGATATCCGACAATTTATGTCATGTAACTAGTGCCTACTTAACGGGGGACCGCAAAAAATTTTAGTCTCGATTTTAACAAAAGTGATATCGTTAAAAAGATATCATCATGAAGGAGAAAAAACTCAATAGAACTACCCGTCGGAAATGAGCCATTTTCAAAATATCCTATAATCTATGTCACGTAGCTAATGCATACTGTTCTAGTGCACACTTATGGAGGACTGCAAAAAATCGTTTTCTCGATTTTGATGAAAATGGTGTCGTTGCAAAGGTATCATTGTGAGAAGTAAAAAACTCAATGGAACTACCCATCTGAAATGAGACGTTTTCGAGATATCCGACAATTTATGTCACTTAATGCAGTTTCCCAGCAGTGTGCATTAGCAATGTGACACAAATTGTCGGATATCTCGAAAACGTCTCATTTCCGACGGGTGATTCCATTGAGTTTTTTAGTCCTCATGGTGATATCTTTTCAACGATACCACGTTCGTTAAAATCGAGATTAAAATTTTTTGCTGTCCTCCATTAAGTGTGCACTAGCTACGTGACATAAATTGAAGGATATCACGAAAACGGCTGATTTGCGACGGGTAGTTCCATTAAGTTTTTTACTGCTCACGATGAGATCTTTCCAACGATACCATTTTCGTCAAAATCGGTGACTTACACCTCTTGCAGTTCTCTAGTTAGTGAAAAATGTCCAAACCTGTGTCTCATGACGCTGCAAAATTGTATGCTCATGAAGACGGATCTTGTGCTGCAATTTGCAGCTTAACCAACATGTGAAGTGAAAAATGCTAAGAAGAGAATCGTCTTCATAGCTTAAATGGTAGAGCACTTGGAGGGCTATTCCAATGCTTCCGGGTTCGATCCCCGGCTTGGACATTTTTCAGTAAGTTGGTATTACGCTTAGTAGAAGTATGAATATTCACGTATCTATCTTCCAAATATTTTAATATGGGGTAAGAAAAAATAAATGAATTTAAAACTGTAAACCATTAAATAATAACAAACACATATTGGTTTTTTCAAAAAGTAATGTTTTTTTTAATGCATTTGTGATCTGTTCTTTTTTTGCCCCCTATTGTTCTGTTCACAAAAGGCCCATCTGTCAACTTAAGCCCAACTTATATATATATAAAAAAGGTATTTTTAATTGAAATAAGGAAACAAAACTTTTTATAGACTTACCTAATTAAAGCCACTGTTGAATGTAATAATTTTACTTTAAAAAATGGCTTGCTTCTTTAGTTCCATATGTTTCGAAGACTTTCTACTGAACATCTTCGAAAACAAACAAATAACAACAACCAGAAATCAAAATGGCTCACTGTTCTCAAAACTTCTGCTAAAACATTGTATATTACCATCTATATAGTTTTTTTTTTTTTTTTTTTTTTTTTTTTTTTTTTTTTTTTTTTACTTTAGATCAACTGGGGGAAATGACACTTCATATTTACCCCCTCTCCCCGATCATTTCATACTATTGTTAAATTACTATATCTGTATAAGTTATTGATAATCGAGTTCTTATAAATAAACAAATTAATTTTTATTTTTGCTTATTCTTTACTGCCAGTTAATTTATATATTTTAGCTTAACTCTTTTTAAAAACTATCTATGTCTATTTTTGTCCATCCGCTGTAATTTATCTTATTCAATTCTTTCCTTTTACGTAATATGATCTGACATACATTAAAGACAGTCGGCTGAAATTTTATTTTCTGCAATATAATACCATTGTATATTTAGCAAAAAATATACTTAAAAAGAAAGTTAATTACTTTTATGTAAATGATACATTTCAAGTGTAAAAAATCTGTTTAATTTAATGATTAAAAAAAATGCACCTCGAAGCCAAATGAAGCAAAATATAAAAAACTATTCAAACTTCTGAGTAAAAAGATATTGTTTTAAATTCACTGACAAAATTTTTTATAAGGATTCTTTAATGCAAAACTAGTTGGGTGTGCCAATCCCAAAAATTTCTTCTATCTCATATGTACATTTTAATATTTTGAAAAAACAGTTACTCATTTTAATGCTTTAATAATTTTAATTCAATACCATACCAACTTTAATTCTCATCTTAAATTTCTGCTTCAATCAATTAATCGGTGTAAAAATGAATTTCCGTCTCTGCACGAGCCGATGGACAATAGGATGATAGGCAGAATATTTTTTTTTTTAATTCAGGGAGGACCTACTTGCCTTACCAAAATATAATCATATACAAAAAATTTAGTTCAGTTCTAGAACTAACTTCATACACTTTTAGGTGGTGCAATATTGAAAATGGCACAAAATTCGCTATTGCAGCGCTCCCTTCCGGCGGATTTTTTTCAGAGGCAGGGGGGTCCAACTAGCCATAGCCATACACTTACACAAAAAATTTAGTTCAATTCAAAGCATAACTTCATATACTTTTGGTCGGTACAATATTTTAAATGGCACAAAAATCGCGATTGCAGCGGCCCCTGCCAGCGGATTTTTTTTTTTTTTTTTTTTTTTTTTTTTTTTTTTTTTTCAAACTCAGGGAGGACCAACTAGCCATAGTACACACTTACACAAAAAGTGAAGGAAAAAATTATTCAATTCGATGCATAACTTCATATACTTTTGGTCAGTACAATATTGAAAATGGCACAAAAATCGCGATTGCAGCGCCCCCTTCCGGTGGTATATTTCAAAACTGAAGGAGGACCTGCTTGCCACAGCCAAAAATATTCACAAAAAATTTGGTTCAATTCTATGCATAACTTTATACACGTTTTGGTGGTAGAATGGCGACATACGGACACACAGAGAGACACACGGACAGACATTTCATAAAAACATATTTTTTGGAATCTCTGACTCTTAAAACGTGTAAATCTGTCGAAAACCGGAAGTCGAAAAAAAATTCAATTACAATACTTTCTTCTATTGAAGATAGAAGAAAGCATGTTTTAAAATAAAAATAAATTCTCGTAAAATCCACCATTAACGTAATGTTGATTATGTAAAATGTTTTATAATTCTTTTTTAGGTGCGTTCGTAATTATGTAAATACGTAGCACCTATTGTTGTCGCTCAGTCCGTCCGTCCGTCTGTCTGTCCGTCTGTCTGTCCGTCTGTCCGTCTGTCCGCATATAACAACGCAAAAACTACCCAACCGAATCGTTTGAAATTTAAAATACATAATTATTACATAATTTTGTCGAGTCATTTCAAATTTTATGAAAATCGAATGCATAGATCAATTACAGGGACAGTCAAAAGGATTCCGTTACATTACGGTCAATGGGGAAAAAAGTTTCAAATGCATTTTAATCGTTTGAAATTTAAAACGTATATTTATTACATAATTTTGTCGAGTCATTTCAAATTTTATGAAAATCGAATGCATAGATCAATTACAGGGACAGTCAAAAGGATTCCGTTACATTACGGTCAATGGGGAAAAAAGTTTCAAATGCATTTTAATCGTTTGAAATTTAAAACGTATATTTATTACATATTTTTGTCGAGTCATTTCAAATTTTATGAAAATCGGATGAATTGATCAATTACAGGGACAATCAAAAGTATCTCGTTACATTACGGTCAAGGCGGAAAAAAGTTTCAAATGCATTTTAATGGTGTTACACTCATTTGAATGTAACAGAATTGACATGAATCTATGAAATATGTACTAAAAATACATTTTGTACAATCTGTGATGCAAAGAATATTTATTATTAAATTACAGGGCCACACAAATGTATTCTACTAAATAATGTTATACGGGGAAACATTTTTTTTTGGGGGGGGGGGGTTGAATTTTATTAAACTACTTCACATTTTATGAATAAGATATACGTTAATGAAGTATAATAAAAATTACTCCCTGCATATTTACAGGAACACAAAGATTTCGACCACTATACTGTATTCAAAATACGCTCTACTATATCAGCAAGATCTGAATATTTTAAAACTTCGTTATCAACGAACGCACCTTATTTGCTACGCTTTACGTGCAATTTCCAACTTGTTAAAATTAAGATGTTAAAGTGATGACTATTTTAATAGTAATTTTAAGTACTGTTCAATAACTTACATGAACTTTCATTACATGCGTTAAAAATAAGGTCAAGCTTCAAAAATCCTAGTAACTTGGATTGATAGCGCTTCGAATTACTCGGAAATATAAATAATGCTTAATAATTATAATTTTACACTATTACACTGTAAAAAAAAAAAAAAAAAAAAAAAAAAAAAAAAATCTGTAAAGGTACTACACTTTATCTAGGAAACTGGGATTCCAAGAACTTTTCCTGTAACGGGTAACAACAAAAACTCAAGTTTTAGAATCGGTTACATGGATTTTTCCTGTTATCGTTACATGAAAAGTTCTTGGAATCCCAGTTTCCTAGAAAATGTTTAGTACCTTTACAGATTTTTTTTACAGTGTACGAATTCACTTATATTACACAATTTAGCTTCATCTTGTCTTACATATCCTAACATTCCGTCAGGCAAACTTCTTCACTGTAAAAAAAAAAAAAAAAAAAAAAAAAAAAAGTTAAAGTTAAGAAAAATATGTTTGTTTACTAAAATTTCATCTGTGCACTGTACGAAACTAGGTTTCTAAAGCTACAGTAATTTTTAGCATTATTAAAGGATCTACTAAATTTACAGTTTTCATACTAAGCTTTTCTCTGTAACCCGAGTTACAATTACATAAAAAGTTCTAGGCATCTCAGTTATCCGAAAATTTCTTCGTATTTTTTTTTTTTTCTTCACTTTGATGAACTTTTTTTATAGAAATTACTATATATTATTGTCAGTAATTTTGACTGAATATTTTAGACTTAGTTGATCAATCTGAAGTGAATTTTTATTATTAACATGTGGAAAAGAAAATACAGTGAAATCTGTCTAAGGCGGAATCGCTTGGGACTGGAATAAAATTCCGCCTTAGACAGAAAAACTTTATAAATACCCCGTTTGCAGAGTATTAAGTATTATTTTGGCTAAAAGTTAAAAACAACGTATCTTCAATTGTTTTAAAAATTAAATAGACATGAAATCTTTACATATTTTTATATATTTATACTAATAATAATTTACATTACAAATTGATACACACACTCAATCAAAAATTATCAATCAGAATTACAGATTTTGGTGGTGAAAATAAAATTATATTTACCTTAATAAATGCCTTAAAATGATGTTTTGAACTTATTTAGAAAAAAAATCGAATACAGTCGACGCTCGTTTTTGCGAACTCGTAGGGAACACTCAAATAGTTCGTAAAATAGAAAGTTCGTAAAATAGAAAATCTTCAAAAATGACATGAATATGTGCATTATTTATGTCTGTTTTTATCAATCTCTCCCTCTTCATAAATGATGCAACATTTTAAGATTATTTATTCTGAAATAAAGTGATACATGTATTTTTTTAAATATATAAGAAAATGCAAAATACAAATTTATGCACAGAAAAAAGTTTTAGCACTCAGAAAAATATGTTATTACGCTTTGAAAACATTACATGTGAAAACATAGACTGTATTAGTACTTAATGGATGAAAATATATAGATAAAAAAATTAGGAATGTAAATAATCACTTATCTTTTGTTATTTTAAAATCACATTTTGGAAAATACATGTTTCCATTTTATCTATGCTTGAAATCAATTCACAATTATTGTTCTCATCAAAAAAGTGCCTTATCCCTGACAACCACTGAGCTGCTTATTTGACAGACGGGCGTTGGATTATTTCATTTTCTTCTTGTTCCAAATCTGAAAATTCTTCTTCCTTTTCATTTATTGTGTTAGCAATAATTTGTTCATCTGACATTTCTTCCGTACAAATCACGTCTGAATCTACACTCAAAAAGTCCTGGAATGAAATTTCATGCAACAGTGGATTTCTTTTGCGGAGTTCATTTATGAGTAACTCATCTCCACTGATATCGTCGGCTACATTTTCTTGGTTTTCTTCAGTTAAGGTACTAAAGCCTGCATGTTGAAATGCTTTAGATATTGTAGTCGCTTGAACATCATTCCAAGTACGTATTAACAAATGCATTGAAACTAAAACATCAATTTCATATGGCTGATTCAGCTCCAATCCCATGACTACTCTTTGCAGAAGCACTCTTCGATATATCCGCTTGAAACTGTTAATAACACCCTGATCCATAGGCTATAAAATTGAAGTTACATTGGGTGGATGATACTCCACACGAATAGATTTAAGATCTGAGACTTCAACGTGAGCCGAACAGTCATCCACAATTAGCAGAATTTTACGTTTTTCCAAAAAAATTTGACGATCCAAGTCTCTTAAACATTTTTCATAAATGTGCCCAGTCATCCATGCATTTTGATTAGCATGGTATGCAGCTGGTAATTTGTTAACATTTCTGAAGCATCTAGGCTTCAAATTTTTTCCAATGAAAAGCAAGGGCAGTTTTTGTGTTCCATTCATGTTGGCTGCCAACAAGATTGAGATTCTCTGCTTAGCCTTGTTGCCTCCGCTACATTTTTCACCTTCGAAGGTAAGTGTTTCTTCCGGCAGCATTTTAAAAAACAAACCTGTTTCGTCCGCGTTAAAGACATCTACTGGAGCATATTCAGTTAGCAATACTTTTAAATCGCGTTCTTTCCATTCATTTGCCAAAGTCGTATTTGCTATTCCACTTTTACCGCACAATTTTCTGAAGCTCAAACCGTGCCTGGACTTAAATTTTTGTAACCAACCATCTGTGGCCTTGAAGTCTTTGATGTTCAGCTTCAAAGCAAAAGAGTTCTATTGTTCTTTAAGGAGATTACCATCTATAAGAATGTTCAGTCCTCTCATTTTCCTCATCCAAGAAGTCAAAGCTTTCTTCAGTTGGGGGTGTTTTGCTTCTCTCAAATATTTACGAGAGGGATTTTTACTGGTGCTTCTATTTCCGACGATTTTCTCTCGAGATTTTAAAATTGTGGAGAGACTATTCTTTGGAATTCCATATTTTTTCGAAATTTCTGTCTTACTTAAGATTTTCTCATCTACTTCTTTTAAAATTTTCTTCTTTATCTCAATGGATAAGCAAGTGCGTTTCTTCAATTGCGACATACTGAAATTCTGTAATGTTCTGGCTCTGGCTCTATCTCCCTCTCGACTAACGAGACTTCATAGATTGAGTAGTCCAGAAGGAATGAGAAAACAGACGATTACAGAATGCAATCCTTCAAAAGATTTCGTTTCCCCTTTCAACAATGACACCTGCTTGTACATTTAAGTTTTACTCGCCAATCAGAGGCTTTCTAGACATGTGCCTTTAAAATCAGTCATAATAAACTACGTGGCGCTAAATAAACTTATTGCTACCGAAAGCGGGTGGGGTGCACCCGCTTTCTTGAAATGCACCTGCTGTCTTTTGCACCTGTTGAGAATATAATTGACGTTGGCACTTTTTTTCAGTAATTAAATAAATAAATAAATAAATAAAATAAAATAAAAATTGTAGAATTATAAAAGTTCGCAAAAAAGAGATTTTCATAATTTGTAGTTCGTAAATGGGAGCGAAAATTTACATAGCGTCTATGGGAATGTATTCGGGACCACGCTCTAGTTCGTAAAATCGCAAGTATTCGCAAAAAAGAGGTTCGTAAAAAATAGCGTCTACTGTATTGTTGTTTGTTTATTTTTTTTTCTTAATGGCTTCTTTTTCCGTAGCACATTGTATTTCAGTCAACATTGGTATCATTTCATAATTGTTTCGTTCTATGTAAAAATTCTGTAAAAGCTTTATATTCTTAAGAGCTTTTTGATATGACTTAATGCTTGTCACTTCATCTTCGACTTCATATTCATCAGTGCTACTCCCACTGTTGTACTCTAGCTTTTGCGCAATGAGAAAATCTACTGAATCATTATAATCACTTGTAGTAAGATTTTCCTGATATGGAAAAAATTTTTCCTCTGGCATTGCAAAACCATTCCCATGCTAGTTTATCAATATCTTCGTTTTCAACTTGCCTTTTACGTTTGCGAGTGGAATCTCCCCCTTTTTCAAATTCTTTACGAAGTTCATCTTTCTTTTTGATAGCATCATAGACTTGAGTGTTTCCACATTTGATTTTTTCACATAAGCTTTTAACTGAGATATTTTTTTCTTTGAGTTTAGTAATATCAATTTTGTCTTAGGAATAATGATTTACACTATACAACAAATCTGCGAGTTTACACGACAACGATAAAAATTACTGACTTAAACACAAACTAAAATAACTTACACCTCCTAAAATACATTCTATTCTCGTATTGAAAGATCTTGTAGATATTTCTGGAAGTTGTGACAAAATTCTTTTTGTCTGAAATTCTAGAAAGAAATCAACTTTCGTTGTATTATAGGACAAATAAAAATTAGCAGCTGACCAGGAAAAAAGCTATTTAGGAAGACCATGAAAGGGTGCTGAAATTTTCCATAAATTGTCGATGTTGCAACCCTCCCTTTTTAAACAGATTCTCTTGTCTTTTGGTAACCTAAGATTATACTTGTCAAAAATCCCGTGACCCATTTGTTCAACAGTTCCGAGTCATATACAATAATAATATATTCCCCAAATAACTGTCAGCAATCAGTGACGCCTTTTCTTAACATTTGGGAATGCGACTGGACAATATATTTCATTATAAAAAGAAAAGATTTCTTTCCATTTATATTTTCCAGGAAAATTTTCTCCGTCTTAAGGAGTAAATTTTCTACCTGGGATCCAAAATGAATGTCCGGTTCCGCGTTACACAGATTATTTCCGCCTTAGACAGATTGTTCGGAAATCTCTATGTTAAAAAATGAGGGACTCTGAAATGTTTCCGCCTTAGACAGATTCCGGCTGACACAGATTTCACTGCATATAAGTTTTTTGTTATTTAAAAAAAAATTTTCTCTAGATTTTTTTAAAAATAAGTAATGAATCTTATCACTTTTGCACTTTATGAATTATGCGCTCTAAAATAAAAATCGGTAAAGTTAATAAAGTTCTAGAAAACTGGAATTCCTAGAGCTTTTTATGTAACGGCAAAAACAAGAAATAATGTAAGAGATACATGTTTGCGCTGTAAATCAAAAAAATCTGTAAGAATTTTTTTTTATTTTTACTTACCCATCATACGTAGTATAGGGTAAGTCTTGCAATCGTTTTGAAAATCGAAAAAAAATTTTGACGGATTTACACGTTTTAGATAGTGGAGATTCCGAAAAATATATTTTTTGAAAAAAATTTCTGCCGTCCGTCTGTCTGTCTGTCTGTAAACGCTCTATCTCCCGAACAAATTGAGATAGAGACTTGAAATTTTGTATGTAGTTAGTATGTAAGAATGGGACGAACCCTATTTAATATCAGCAACCTCGATTATCCAGAACTATTTTTTTCGGACTCTCAAAAAATTCGTTCTGATGAAAGGTATACAAAAATTTTCGAATTTTTTCGTTCTAAGGAATGGACGTAAAAGGCAATAAAATAACACAAATTTTGCATATAAAACGAAGTCGATCGGATTATTAGTTGCCGAGATATTTGTAATCTTGTTTTCCACATTCTTCGATTTTTCATGACCCTGTATTTCATTCAAATTTCAATTCAGAAGTATATTTTAATTGGAAATGAGACGCTTAATCCGACGCAGTTAATTGTTAGTTAATAGAATTATTATTTTTTGAGTTATAAGGAAGTTTCTTTTACGCAGTTCGGTACTAATTGAGTAGTTTGGCGTTTTATATAATTTGTCGAAATTGGTACATCAGCAGTTCTTTAATATAGCATTACTATGTATATTAACAATATTTAAATTTTGTTTATGAATTGCAATACATTGTGTAAATAGTTTCACATGTTTTATTTTCATATACATATCCATGATGGGTAAGTATTACGGTGGTCCCCAACGACTAGTTTTTTAAGTTGGGATGCCTAGAGCTTTTTATGTAACTGCAACCCAGATTATAGAAGTAGTTTTAGTAAGATAACTGCAATTGTAGTGGTTCCTGTTGTAAAGTTACAGAAAGCTGTAGTTTTACAAAAACTAATTTTAAAGATTTACATTTTTTTTTTTTTTTTTTTTTGTGGGTGTATGTGTGTGTGTGTGTAGTGTACAGATAAAAACTTAAGTATGCATACATATTTCTGTAATTTTACATTCGTATAAGTTTGCAATTTTTTTTATAAGTATATTGCAATTTTTTTACAGTGTATTTATTGACATTCCAATTATAAATATAAATTTTTGTGTGAGAAAAAACATATGAATTGCACGTCTTGTAACATTTGCAGGTGCGAGCCGTGAACGTCAAATCGGGTGACCGTTTTCCTTTGGTCACAAGCATCTAGAACAAATTTGTCCATCAAATTATAAAATGGCATCAATATTTGCTAATTCTTCTGCAATTTTATGTTTAAAAAGTAGATTTTTGACAAAATGGAGATCATTTGAATAAAAAAGGTCTTTCTGCCACCGATCTTTACACGGTAAAAAAATTGTGCAAATTTATTCACCTTTTTTTAGGAAACTGGATATTTCTAGAACTTTTTATGTAACGGAAGCAGCAAAAATTCATGCATCAGTATCGGTTAGATTAATGGTTGCTCTTAACGTTACAAAAAAATTGTACAAAGCCTTGTTTTCTAGAAAAAGTTTAATAATTTTGCACATTTTTTTTAATACTGTGTACCTTTTGCTCGAAAAAATAATTATTTAATAAAAATTGTTCTTTTTGGGTGTATAAACTGCAATGAAGACGATTACTTTTCTTTTACAAAAACTAGAACGAAAAAATATGTATACATAATAGATTATAAAACACTTCCCAACACATTCAGAATGCTATAACAAAATTTCACTGTTTACTAACAAGGAAGGTCTCCATTGGGGGCATACTCGGAATTTTTTGAAAAAAATACGAATTAAACTACTCATGTAGGTAATAAAGGATCAGTGAAAATTAGCGGCGGAATTACATTATTAGATATGTAAAAAAAATAAAATAGTTTGGAATAATTGGCGTGAAAAGCTGAAAGCGACGCGGGATTTGGCGAACAGTGCATTTCCTCGCCAAAAACAGACGATTTTAACGAATCTGAAAATTGATTTTAATTGACTTCACTGTTAAAAATCTGCAGCATTTACTGCAACGTCACTCCACTACTTTTATAGAATATCTCTCTTCTGACCAATGAGAATGCTCCATAGCACGGTGAATTGACAGTTTTCTATAAAAGCGGTGGAGTTACGCTGCAGAAAATGGTGCGATTTTTAGCGGTGTTCTAGCTTGTGCAACACTGTTAAAAATCTGCTGCATTTTGCTGCAACGCACTCCACCGCTTGTATATAATATCTCTATTCCAACCAATGAGGAAGCTCCATTTCACGGCCAAGTAACCGTTTTCTATACAAGCAAGGGAGTGCGTTGCAACAAAATGCAGCAGATTTTTAACAGTGTATTTTTCAATTTGGAACAATTTTAATCAATTTAAATTGTGTTTTAAATGATAAAATAGATTAATTTCATTTTGTTATAAGTACATATAAACGTATATGACAAAATTACACTTAAAGTAAAATAAAAATGCAAAACTAAAATTACTTAATCTAAACTTATTTAAATAAATTGAACATAGAAAGTTTTTTCTTTAAAAAGTATTCGAAGTGTAAAAACGTATTTTTCAAAATTTCGATTTTTCGCCAACCTGAGATAAATCGCCAAATAAACGAAATTTGTATTATTTTTTTACGGATATTATAAGGAGGTTCCGCCGAAATTTTTTTTATAAACATAAATAACTATATGAGAAGAACATTCTGTAATTTTTTCAGATTTTTCTGAATATGCCCGTATGGAGACCTTCCTTGTAAGATGAAAGATGATGCTGAAATTAACACTTTGGAAAATGCTTAATGCATTTGTAAGCCCGAATTTTGTTATTACTATAAATAGTCGTTAAAATATATACGATGTTTTTATAGACCAGTATATAATCTACAGATATGTCTGCAGTCACATAGTTTTTTTTAAAGCTAGTTTAACTAAACACATAGCACAGCTCAAAATTTCTATTCAGCAATTTCCTCCAATAAAATAATGTTGTTAAGAACATTTATGCAACCCTGTATATGATTTATAGAAATTATAAACACTAAGAAAATTTCTTAAGTTAAATTTAAAAATCTCTTACCACAACTAAAAACGCAGTCCCAACAGTTAATGTTCATAAACTGCAGTATTTCATTTATTGCTCTTTTTTTCTATATCCATACTATTTTGTCGGTTTCTGTAAATAAATGATAAGGTCTATGCATACCACATTCTACAATAACAAATTTGTAATTTACTTCATTAAAGTATATCAATTTCGAACTGTTTAAAATACTGTAATATCATTAAAATACATGGCAAAAGTTTATTCCCCATGGACCGTAATGTAACGGAATTCTTTGAATGATCCTGTTAAATGAACCAAAAATGCTACACACTTCGTTTACAATACCCAGCATTCCATCGTAAACTCCAATAACATTTATCCATTTCATGGCAAATGGACTATATTTGCGCGAATTAGAGCACGGACACACGGACAGACAAACCGAATTCATAAACACTTTTCAACTAAGTGAGAAGGAATAAGAAATGAAAGAAATCGGCTGTAAGGTTTTCGATAGGAATGGTCAAGAACTTTAAAAAACATTATTCTGCGAAAAACAAGTTTAAAGTACTACAACAATACTATACAAGAGAGCCATAATTAAATGGACAGTACTCAGAGTGTTCTGCAACGCGATCTAATTGAGAAAATGGCGACAAATTTTGTAAAGAAGATTAAACAAAAAGGTTGACGAAGTATTTCACGAAAAAAAAAAAAACCTTGTTCCAAAAGTCACCGCTGGGGGATATGTGATGCTGTGTAACAAAAATGAGAGCTTTAAAAAATGCAGAACCAAGAATGAAATTGTTAAAAGTGCTGCTTTTTTTTAACACTTTTATTTCTGTTACATAGCGCAACATATACGCCTAACGGAAACTTTTGAAATTCATTTTTTTTTTTTTTTTTTTTTTTTTTTTGTTAGAATTCTTTGTCCTCCGTCTTTTTTAACCTTCTTGCAAAATTTTGCGTCATTTTCTCTTTTAGATTGCAATACGCAACATTCTAAGTACTGTCACCCTTTAACCGGTTGGCCCGTATTTTTCGGTTTCTCGAAATCATGTTAAAATGGCTGTAGATAAAAATATTTTAAACAGAATTCTATTTTGTACCACAAATATAAAGAAGTGATATTAAAGGTATTATAGCATCAAATTGTGATTAAAAATACATATATTCTAGAGTATACAAGCATTCTTTTATAAATATGCGAAAACACCCTCGGACGCTGAAAGGGGTAATTATAGCAACATTGTATTCAAAGAGTGTCATTAAATTCAGCAAGTAAAAAATACTGTAAAACATTGGAATATCATGAAATTACCTTATCACAATAATCTGCATATTTGAAAAATGTAATAAACCAAAAATTTTGACAAAAATTGGATTTCTTAAATTTCCTGATTGTTTTTATAAAGTTTCATAAACTATTTTTTATATATAAAAGAAAAAATATTCTTATTGGCGTACTACATAAATTAAAAATTAATAACTCGTCTTTACTCTGCACTGAATGACTTAGTGTTAATAGATGCCCTTCTAAATCACGGCTACAAATGCTCTGCACACCAGTATTTTAAATAATTTCCTTCGTCTTAAAGTAATGGAAAAATTATCTTTAAGTAACCCATTAGCACACGCGCTGGGATAAAATCTACGCCAATCACAATTTCTCTTCGATAATTTTTTAAGAACGCTTCTGACCTACTTGTATCTTTCAAGCTATAAGTCGAGAATGGGTGGTTGAAGGAATGTCTTTTCTTTGTTCACTACAAAGAGAGAAATATAATTCTTGGGATAAAATAATCCCGCGCGTAGACAAATGTTTCATTTTGTACGCGCGCATTTGATACGTTTATTTCTTAAGGGATAACACGCATTAAAATAATTTTAATGAAAGAGTAAGATAAAAGCTACTTGTATGCACTGTGAAACATAAAGTTGGTGGCAGCCTTGCTGCCTCCAATTTTGTGGAGTGCTTTAACATATCGGTTGATTTCATTACTGCAATTAGTAAATGAAAAATGGAGCTAAAGCTGAATATTTTATTTAGCATTAAATTCTATACATTTCTAAACATTGATAAACATTATATTATCATAGGAAATACTACGGTGTATACCATTTTCTATAACTTAGCTCATCAAGAATTAGTAAAATGTGACACTACTTCAAAATTCTGCATTTATATAATAACTACTTATTAAACTTAATGAGTCATCTTTCATTACATTAGAAACATAATTAAAATCGAACACATTTTAATCAGCGATATTTGTATCGCATAGTTAAATGATATTTCATCTTAGTATATTTTATGCTAATATTTAGTCGTGCTACACTTATTTATTCTATATTTATTTACAATATTTCAAACCTAAAACTTATTCTACGCAATATTTTAAAGTAACATTTTATAGAAATAAAAAAGTTTTGTTGCCATTCACACAAATGTAACTGCAATCTACTAAATAATCCTCTTGTTCTGCACTCCTGCCGCTAGGTGGCGTATACCTTGGCCCCGCCTTTAATCTCGCGGGCACCTCTTCCATAGGTCTCGGAACGCTTGATATATATGCAGTTTTGTATGTAACATTGCGAAGTTACACCAGTAATATATGTTTAAGTTACAGCATTATATAAGTGAAAAATTACTCTGTAAAATGGAAGTCGTAGCTGCTACCAATTTTATGGAGTAACGTTACACAGGGACCATTCAAGTATTACGTAAGCATATTTTTAGTCATTTTGTACCCCTCCCCCCCCCCTTGTAAGAAAATATAAGCAAATGCTAGACCCCCCCTCCTTTGCTTACGTAAGATTTTATGACAGTTTATACATCAATACTCCTTGACTTATAAAAAGTTACCAATCAATTACATTATTAATCCTATAAATTTATATAGGCATATAAGGATTGTGATATCAAAATATATAAAATGTTTTTAATATATTGTTGCTTAATGCATGAAATAAACCAAAGAATACAAAATGGTTTAAATATATTGTTATTTATCCATGTATTATATATCCATGACCGATTGAATAGGAGAAAAGAAAATACCGGACTTATACCTAAAATGACTGACTAGTGACCCTGGCAACTGACTAGTTACCCTGGCAACAGAACCCAGCCACACCGGTTCCTGTGTTTTTCTAGTTTTGCAATGTACTTAACTTTCTTTCTTTCTAACCGATGACCAGGCCCCTACCTGACGAGTTATCTCAGGTTAACGGGTTAGATACCTGTTATCGGGGCGGACGACCGCCTAATTGCCACGTAGCGGCAATAAACTTTGCTTCGCATGCCATTATTTCTGCAGTACTTGCTTGTCGTTGAGCATACTTTGTTTCTCCTGTTAATTAATGGTACATCCTGTTGTTTGAACTGCAAATGGCTTCGCAAGATGGTCTCGTAATTTAGAGTCTTGATCAGATGACGAGACCTTCACCTGGCAAGGCAGCTCCAGAGGTATAATTCACAGGTAACTTGGAGGACTTTGCACCCACGACGGATTATACATGCACCAGGCGCCATTAGAGTACATGATGGAATTTTAGTCAGCAAAGTGGGGGCGATCTACGCAGACAAGTGCGGAGGTCGGCTGATTGTGGCTAACGGTTGCTGGACTGAATAGTTTATTGTCTTTGTGAAAGTACTTAGTTTGGCGCCGCACATCACTCCCACTCGCCGTACCAGGTGAAATGGGGCTGGAGCTAGGATTTTTTGAGCCGAAACAGTGGCATGTCCTTAGCAGACAACAGGGGGGGGGGACAGTTTTGAGGGAGATTTACAAAAATAAATAACCAAAACTAAAAAGGTCGAAATGCTAAGTAGTGATAGAGAAGGGAGAATTTTTGGACCGAAATGCAAGGCAGTCGAAGCGCTGCTGGTGGTGACGAGATCCCGCCTCTCTACCGTACCCAAGAAAGAAAAAAAATGTACTTGACTTGGCACACAACTTAACAGACAACAATGAAGACAAAGGCGGAGTGGGTGATGTGGGTCACGTGACTGCCAATGGATAAGCAAAGGATAAAATCGAAAATAAACAGCGAATTTCGAACGGACTGTAGAACGCTCTTTTCCCATTATACTTTGTTTGTTTGTTGAATTTGAACTGCAGTTGCTTCGTTGTTTAATGCTTACATAAGAATTGTCGTGACCCCCCCTCCCCTCTTGTCAGAAAAAATAAGCAGACTCTGGACCCCCCCCCTCCCCCTTTAGTGCTTACGTAATACTTGAACGGTCCCACAAATGTTTTACAGTGATGTATTGATGAAGGGTCGTTAGATATAATAAACAGCCATTTTGTGAAAATATAGCATGTTTTAAGGAATAAAACAAATCTTTTCCATATTTTCTAGGGAAAAAATTATTTTTACAGAAACTACTATAAAATCTCAAAATAAATATGAAAGAATGATTTTTCCCCCTAGAAACAGTAGTACTGATGCATTTTACAAAACAGAATAGTAGAGTTGGCTTTAAAACTTATTTAGCCAAAAATGTAACGCGAGAAAAAATGGGGTGATATTTATTCCACGCGTGTGCGACTGCGAACGCTACAAATGCAGGCGCTTGTGCTGACGAATTAAATTCGGTTACATGAATTTTTGCTGTTATTGTTGCATTAAAATCCCAGTTTCCTAGAAAACTTTTACTAACTTTATAGTTTTTTTTTACAGTGTAAACGCAATTCTTGCACAATAATTTTATTTTTTGAGTGTATGTGGAAATAGCAATCGGCTCACAATTATATAATCGCTAATCTGGGATCATTAAAACTAAAAATATTTCCCTTCTGAGACTACAATTCTTTAAAAAAAAAATGGAGCTTTTAAAAAATATAGCTCAGAATGATTGCATTGAAAAGTTTGAAAACTTGATTTGTTCGTGCTATGAGTAGGAAATATTTCAACCTTTTCAGTTCATGATAATCAATATTTCGAGTTAAACGTGTTTTCGCTAAAAAAGACTAAAATCACAGTAAATTCTATAGGTGCATATTCCCAAAAATTTCAAAAAGCCAATGCATAGAAATAAAAAATAAAAAAATCTATAAAGTTACACAAAAAAATAAAAAATCTATAAAGTTATTGAACTTTTTCCAGGAATTTCTAGGAAACTGGGATTCCTAGAACTTTTCATGTAACGATAACAGCAAAAATTTGTAAACGATTCTGTTACATAAATTTTTTACTGTTACCGTTACACAAAAAATTCTAGAAATCCCAGTTTCCTAGAAAAAAGTTTATTAACGTTATAGGTTTGCTTTTACAGTGTAAGTCTTAAACTCAAATAATCCATTCTCCACATTGTGGAAGAAATGCAAAAAATCGATAGAATTAATATGGGCAAAAAATTCCTAACTTCAAAGTGAAAAATAATCTGCATATGTAAAAAAAAAGAAAAAAAAATCCTGCTGGCTCGGCCTGCAGGTAGAGCCAGATTTCAAAATTAGGTAAAAATTTCACCGACAAAAATTAAATCAAAATCACGATAAACCCAGTTTCATCACTAAAAATGAGCTCTTGGAACCAAAATATTTTGTGAAAATCCTAATATACGGGCATTCACACTGGCATATATATATATATATATAGGAATAGATTTAAAAATGGCGAAAACAAAATCAGATAACTTCAAAATGTTAAAATATGCCAATATTAAAATAATCTGGTTTTTATTATGTTTCAATACGTTCTTACAAACTCACATAACGTTATATATTCACCTACTTTTCGTCCATTACTTTTCCAATAGGACGTAATATTTCGTTTTTTAAAGTCCGGCTATTTATTTCTTTTTCCATTTTCACAGGGAAATATTGCTATTAAAAAGTTGTTATGCAAAATTAAATTTTCCTTAAATTCATCAAACTCTTTTGCAAATATTGCACTAGTAAAGTAATTGTTGTAGTAAGAATTTTATTGTATTCCTTTGGTCAATTACACTGTAAAAAAAAATTCTGTAAAATTACTAAACTTTTTCTAGAAAACTAGGATTCCTAGAAAATTTTATGTAACAGCAAAAACTCGTGTAACAGAATCGATTACGTGAATTTTTTCTGTTATCATTATATGGAAGGTTCAACACTGTAAAAAAAAAAATCTGTAAAGTTACTAAACTTTTTCTAGAAAACTAGGATTCCTAGAAAATTTTATGTAACAGCAAAAACTCGTGTAACAGAATCGATTACGTGAATTTTTTCTGTTATCATTATATGGAAGGTTCTACACTGTAAAAAAAAATTCTGTAAAGTTACTAAACTTTTTCTAGAAAACTAGGATTCCTAGAAAATTTTATGTAACAGCAAAAACTCGTGTAACAGAATCGATTACGTGAATTTTTTCTGTTATCATTATATGGAAGGTTCTACACTGTAAAAAAAAAAATTCTGTAAAGTTACTAAACTTTTTCTAGAAAACTAGGATTCCTAGAAAATTTTATGTAACAGCAAAAACTCATGTAACAGAATCGATTACGTGAATTTTTTCTGTTATCATTATATGGAAGGTTCTACATTGTAAAAAAAAAATCTGTAAAGTTACTAAACTTTTTCTAGGAAACTGGGATTCCTAGAAAATTTTATGTAACAGCAAAAACTCGTGTAACAGAATCCATTACGTGAATTTTTTCTGTTATCATTATATGGAAGGTTCTACACTGTAAAAAAAAAAAATCTGTAAAGTTACTAAACTTTTTCTAGAAAACTAGGATTCCTAGAAAATTTTATGTAACAGCAAAAACTCGTGTAACAGAATCGATTACGTGAATTTTTTCTGTTATCATTATATGGAAGGTTCTACACTGTAAAAAAAAATCTGTAAAGTTACTAAACTTTTTCTAGAAAACTAGGATTCCTAGAAAATTTTATGTAACAGCAAAAACTCGTGTAACAGAATCGATTACGTGAATTTTTTCTGTTATCATTATATGGAAGGTTCTACACTGTAAAAAAAAAATCTGTAAAGTTACTAAACTTTTTCTAGAAAACTAGGATTCCTAGAAAATTTTATGTAACAGCAAAAACTCGTGTAACAGAATCGATTACGTGAATTTTTTCTGTTATCATTATATGGAAGGTTCTACACTGTAAAAAAAAAAAAAAATCTGTAAAGTTACTAAACTTTTTCTAGAAAACTAGGATTCCTAGAAAATTTTATGTAACAGCAAAAACTCGTGTAACAGAATCGATTACGTGAATTTTTCTGTTATCATTATATGGAAGGTTCTACACAGTAAAAAAAAATCTGTAAAGTTACTAAACTTTTTCTAGAAAACTAGGATTCCTAGAAAATTTTATGTAACAGCAAAAACTCGTGTAACAGAATCCATTACGTGAATTTTTTCTGTTATCATTATATGGAAGGTTCTACACTGTAAAAAAAAAATCTGTAAAGTTACTAAACTTTTTCTAGAAAACTAGGATTCCTAGAAAATTTTATGTAACAGCAAAAACTCGTGTAACAGAATCCATTACGTGAATTTTTTCTGTTATCATTATATGGAAGGTTCTACACTGTAAAAAAAAATCTGTAAAGTTACTAAACTTTTTCTAGAAAACTAGGATTCCTAGAAAATTTTATGTAACAGCAAAAACTCGTGTAACAGAATCGATTACGTGAATTTTTTCTGTTATCATTATATGGAAGGTTCTACACTGTAAAAAAAAAAATCTGTAAAGTTACTAAACTTTTTCTAGAAAACTAGGATTCCTAGAAAATTTTATGTAACAGCAAAAACTCGTGTAACAGAATCGATTACGTGAATTTTTCTGTTATCATTATATGGAAGGTTCTACACAGTAAAAAAAAATCTGTAAAGTTACTAAACTTTTTCTAGAAAACTAGGATTCCTAGAAAATTTTATGTAACAGCAAAAACTCGTGTAACAGAATCCATTACGTGAATTTTTTCTGTTATCATTATATGGAAGGTTCTACACTGTAAAAAAAAAATCTGTAAAGTTACTAAACTTTTTCTAGAAAACTAGGATTCCTAGAAAATTTTATGTAACAGCAAAAACTCGTGTAACAGAATCCATTACGTGAATTTTTTCTGTTATCATTATATGGAAGGTTCTACACTGTAAAAAAAAAATCTGTAAAGTTACTAAACTTTTTCTAGAAAACTAGGATTCCTAGAAAATTTTATGTAACAGCAAAAACTCGTGTAACAGAATCGATTACGTGAATTTTTTCTGTTATCATTATATGGAAGGTTCTACACTGTAAAAAAAAAAAAATCTGTAAAGTTACTAAACTTTTTCTAGGAAACTATGATTCCTGGAAAATTTTATGTAACAGCAAAAACTCGTGTAACAGAATCGATTACGTGAATTTTTTCTGTTATCATTATATGGAAGGTTCTACACTGTAAAAAAAAAAAAAAATCTGTAAAGTTACTAAACTTTTTCTAGGAAACTGGGATTCCAAGAACTTTTCATGCTACGGTAACATGAAAATTTCATGTAATCGACTCTGAAACTTGAATTTTTGCTGTTACCGTTACAGAAAAAGTTCTAGGAATCCCAGTTTCCGAGAAAAAGTTTAGTAACGTTACAGAATTTTTTTACATTTTAGGAATCCCAGTTTCCTAGAAAAAGTTTAGTAACTTTACAGATTGTTTAACAGTGTAATGAAAAGTTATGAAGAATTTTTTTTTTTAATCGTACCATGTTGACGGCTGCAATAGGTAGTATTCCTTACGAAATTTACCTAAAATAAACACAGACTCAGTACATCAAACGTGTATATTTCATGTGATCACACAATTTTCTTTTTAATTTGGTTATAAATTAAGTGTTATATAACTCTTAAACTATGTATTGTAAGAAGATAAGATTGGGTAAGATAAAGATAAAAAAAAAAAAAAACATATATAGCTAAAGATAAAAAAAAAAAAAAAAAAAAAAAAAAAAAAAAAAAAAAAGTTTATATTTCCAAAGGATTGGATAGGAACGAGATTTTTGTCAAAAGATACCAGAAGAAACGCGAATTTTAACAAAGGATTGTAAAAAACCCTCATTCTTTCAAAGAATAATAATAATAATAATAAAGAAACACGGCTTTCGTCAAAGCGTCGCGAAAAGGACGCGAATTTCATAAAAAGATCTCTGTAAAACCCTGAATTTTGTTAAGAATCGCAGATAATAAATTTGATTTTGTCAAAGAATCGTGAAAAAAAATCTCTATTTTCGTTAGATGAGCGAGAAAAAACACGCGATTTTCGTCAGAAGATCGCAAAAATAGTGTGTTTCTCGTTATAGGATTGCGAAAAGCATGCTATTTTCATTAAACGACCGAGAAAAATATGAAATTCGTCAAAGGATGGCAACTAAGACGTCAAAATTTAGTTCGCGAATCAAAAAATTTAGTCTCCGCGTGGCAACTGGCGACCGTGAATCTGCACCTTAGTAAATGCCCATACAACTTAGCGAAACAACTGAGAACAGTTCGTGGTAAAAGCAATTCGCGCTCAGCGTGTTCATGTTAACGAGGTCTGACTGTATTTTGTAATAATAACTAGTAAATTTGCAGATCAAGAGCCTCAACGTCAGCTTTGCACATCATTTCTTTTTTAAAACACACTTTGGGTAATATTCAATTTCCTAGAAACTGTAATTTAAAATTTTCAAATTACGTAATTATTTATAAGAATAAAATAAGAATAAGAAGTTTTCAGCCAACAAAAGCGTTAAATTAAAGTTTTATTTATATTAGGATATTCTGAATATAACATAGTAGATTTCTTCAGGGGGGCTCCACTCCCCCTGAACCCCTCGTAGTCTCATTAAACTTAAATTTGTAACTTTCTATCAATTTGCTAATGGTTATCGTATATCTTGTATTTCTTTATACATTTTGATTTATAAGGATAAGTAATAGTTTTAATAAGCATTTTTCATTATCCTCATACTTCTAAATACCTGTTCACACCTAAATCTGATGTATCAGGAACTTTTGAAAGTGTAAACTCAGTAATCTAGGATTTTACTATTTTGTTTCCGAAAAAAAGAAGCTTTGTTTGCATTTTGTGACAGATATCGCGGCCAGACAGACAGACAGACAGAACAGACTGACAGGCGGAAAACAATAAATTTTGTGTCGCCAAAATAAGCCCTCACTGAAGTTTCGGCAATGACGTCATTATTCATGAGTTATTGCTATCCATGTTTCTTATATTTTTAACGACTACTATAAAATGCCTGTTTTATTTCAATTATGACGTCAAATTTTATCAGGTGAAACATTTGTTAAAAATATAATTATTTTTTATTTCTTTTACTTCTAATTATGTCCCCATTTTTGTCAGAAAAATTCTTATTAACGAAACAAATTTCCGTGTTTAATATTTAACAAAGTACTATATTTATTAGCCTCCGATGCTATTTCTTTCAGACAAGCTAAAAAATGTCGTGTCGTCAGCCCTGAATTTTCAACTCAACCGATTTTGATAATTATTTTTTTAAATGAAAGCTATTTATTTGTAGTTGTGCCCATTTTAGCTATTTTTTAATTTATTGCCATTTTTATATTTTATTTTTAATTTTAAATGGTTTTTACGATATTTCTTAAATATGGTGGCAACTCAGTTTAGCTTTTCTCTCGATAATAAAAATTTATTTTCCATTATCACTGTACACGAGTCAGAAGCTTTATTTCATCAGTGAACATGTCCTTGCATTTAAAAGAAAAAAGTCAATTGTTTTCGTAAAATTTAACCACAATAAAATGATTGCGTATAATTATGCACTAATTGAGGTAAAAAATATATTTACTGAGAAATAATAATAATAATGTAAATAAAATAACAGAAAATAATTTATGATAAAAATTAATGTCTAAAGAAAATTTTCAAATGAGGAAAATGATGTCATTCAGCAACCAGATAAATAAGAATTACAATATTGTTACGGATGCCTTTTTCATATTACTAATAACAGTAACTTTTAAAAAACATTTGAAGAGAAAATGACGTCACTATTTAAAACATCGCATTTTTAATCATAACGATATTACATTTCAATATTTCTTTTCATTATGGACACTGAGATTGAGATTTTACTTTCAAATGACTTCAGTTAGTGGAAATAATGTCACAGTAAAAATAAAATTAGTTTTTTTTTTTTTTTTTTTTTTTTTTTTTTTTTTTTAATAAAACTAATTTTCTGTGAGTGCATATAAAATAAAATTTCTGGATTTCACCGGCACTCAGATTACAATTTTAACTGAAGATGTGCGAATATTTGCATGCAAAATTGTAACAGGCAAACTTGACATTAAATTTGGAAATATATTTATTATGTATTGATTCAATAATGTAACTACTTTTGCTTTTTTTAAAACCAAATCGATCGGGTCTTTTAAATATTTCATTCCTCGAATCCGATGGGATTCCACTCCTTTTATTGTTAAAATGCATTTCCTTTTTCTCAGCGTCTATAAAAAAGCGTTTAAACTAAAGAAAAAATCCGTTTCTGATGAATCTAGTCAATGAAGAAGTAGAACGTCAAATTGTATCTCTTTATTATTCCGCAATTCCAATGACTCAGACAGAAATTGCTAATCAAATGGGTATTTCACGTCTTCCTGTTCACTATTATATTGATAAACACAAAAAAAATGAAGTTAGTTTATTGCATTCTAAACGGAGTCGCCCTTCTAAAAGACCCTATCGATTTTTTTTTTCTAATAGGAGGCGAAACTGAATTCTGCAATGGCAGAATCTACATTCAATTTGTTTTTATTTTAATTCTGACGTCATATTTATTTTTTCTTAGTTTAATTTTTCGAATGGAACTTGCTCAATTGAAACTTATTGCCGTTAACAAATTATTCCATATATATATTTTTTTTTTGGGGGGGGGGGGGGCAACGATAAAGGAAATTGGTTAAATTTTATTTAAAAGATCGTATTGATTCTGCATGAAAAAGAAGGAAATTTTGAATTATTAGGGAAAATATGTGAATAAAATCAATAAAACATAGCTATGTTCTTTTCTGGGCTATGTTATAGTTATACACAAAAATACAAAGACATTAATTCATAAGTTTTGACGTTGAGTTCATTTAAATTTTCGCTTTCAATAATTACACGCATTCAAAATTACACGCATTCAAATTTATAACATTATAAAAATAAGGATTAGGATGAATGGTTGCTTGGCAACCATTAAGAGAAAATAAAGAAAATGAAATAAAAGCTTTTGAAATAAGTAAGTCTCTAAAACAAATTAGTTTATATTATTGGAATACATTTATAAAAAATCTCCAAAATTTACAGTAATAATTTTAAAAATCTGACAAATGAATAGACAAAATTTCAAAACAATACGAATAATTTAACCGGTAAATTTCAGCATCCATTTATCATAATGTGACATTTTCTCTCAAGAAAAAAAAATGGAAATCATTGGATTTGCCATAGAAAAGCATTATTGCGCAAAATAAAATATTCTATATTTTTCGAACGAATGAACCAAATCTTACAAAAAACTATACAGCTTAATCCCAGTGCCTCACTAACATACCCACTTAATTTCAAGCCAATCGGATGCTTTTTACGGAAATTATCGCGGAACAGACAGACTGACAGACTGACTGACAGACAAACAAAAAAATTTCGTGTCTCCAAAGTAAGCCTTCACTGACGTTTCGGCAATAATATTAAAAGTTAAATTAAGGGTATGGATTAGTACGATTTTTTCAGCTTTCAGGTGTGTATCTTTTTGATTGAGACTAAAATGCTGAAATTTAATGAATCTAATAATTACCTTAAAACAAATATATTCCTAATAACATACTGTATATTTAGTCTTTATTTACATGTTTTAAAAAAATTAACATAACTTTAGCAATCATATATAAATTTTATTTGATTTGCATCCGAATTTTATTTTTTTTAATTCTTCAGAACAACGAATTTAATCGGTAATGGAACAATATCAGGTTTCTCAAAGGTTAAGAGTCTCAGACATTAAGGATCCATATTAAAAAAAAATAGTTTAAACATTGTTTGTGTTTAAAAATTACTAAAATTAAAAGGAAAATTTAAATTTAAATTAAATTAAACAAGAAAAAAAATCATGCGTCAAGCATAGATCATGAATAACTTTCCAATACATTCAGAAAAATATAACAAAACTGTATTGATTAATAAGTTAAAATATTATGTCTAATTCATTCATATGTAAACGCATTAAAGATTTGAAAACCCAATTTTAGCTCTGTACATGATATATAGATTTGTATCTATTAACTGCATGCATGCAAAAATTTAGTTCAGTTACGAAATATATAAATGCTTTATTAAAAAGTTCCCCTGTAGCAATTTCCGTTAATAAAGAGAATGGTACGTGAATTATTTTGGGCATCCCTGTATTTGAGGTATAGATTTTATTAATAACGAGCAAAATGTGAAAAAAAAAAGTTGAATTTAAAATCGCATGCTTAAATTGAAAACACACTTCTGGGAATTAATACTCAAAGACAGTACTGTAATTCATTTCTTTTGCATATTAAAGTAAATGAACGACAAATGCTATGCCCTATTCTATCGTAATCATCTTGTAATGAAATTCAATGATTTATATCTGTTTCAATACATTTGAAATAGCATAATGCTATTAAAATACTTTGCAAACGACTTTTCCTAATATAACATAAAGAATTGGAATTTTTGGGGGTACTTATGTAAATGAACTATTAATCGCAAGTACTTCATATACAATTCCAAACATGCCTATGTGATCATAAAACAGGTTTATAAATTGTATGCAAATCCAAACATCCATGGTGTAGGTGTAATAAAAACAGAGGGTACACGATCTAAGCAGAGGATATGTGCTCAAGGCAAAAAATATACCTAGAGTGCATATATATACTATAGCTTTCTTGAGAAATAGGGCATATATGGAGTTCCTTGAAAAAATACAGAAGGTGTACTGCGTATACTTCCATTTACCCTCCATTACATCCCTACCGAGTATATTTCCGGAAATTAGACCATGGAGACACGAACAAACAAACCAAGTTTATAAACACTTTTTAACTTTGTTGGGAAAGCTGAAATTAAAAATTAGTTGTAATACGATTTTACTATATAATAATAGAAGAAGCAAAGTGATTCAGATTTCTCTATTCAACACCACTGATAAATACACATATCCACAAATATATATATTTGTGTGTTAAAAGTAAAGTCTTCAAAAAAATCAATACCTTCTGAAATCATTTTCTTAAATTTATAATTCCCGATGCAGAAAAAAATACATGACTTACAAGAAAAGTTATTTGAGAAAATATTGAACCGAATAAAGATAGCAATTTGCTATTCATATACTAAAACGCCTTATGAAAACAAAATAACTTTATTGAATATAACACTCAATAAATCTATTCAATAAAAATGTTCGTTACTGTATATATTTCTGCGAGAAAACTTTATTTTCACTACTGAAATGATCATGTTATAATTTAAATTTCACACTTGGGTCGAAATTAAAGAATGGGATATTGAATTTATAATACATTTCTGCTTAAAAGATTTTAATGAAGTAAGATATGAAAAAATTCCATCCCGACGCTAACAGAGTTTTACTTTGAATAAAAGGCAGCGAGGCTGAACTGTGAGTGTTTTATTATTCATTATCAGCATTTGAATGGTACCTGCAATTACTCTGTAAAGTCTGAAATTTTAATAAACAGAAGACAGTTCTCAAACCTTTTATTAAATCTTTATTTAAAAAACACTTTTATACATTTAACTTTATGAAATATGTGTATTTTAAACAGATTAATTACAGACAGTTGTTAAACAGACGTTAATATTAGAGAAAATTTTATATTAAAAGTGACAACATTACATTTTTCTTTTAGAGCAATCTTAAATAAAACATATAATTTGTTAATTTTGTCAGTTTAAAAAAATAATAAAAAAATAAGTAATATACAATAATAAACAATATTTTTTCCCCAAAAACACACTATCGTTTGAATAAATTATTTATGTTGGAGTCTATTCTAGAAATATAACCGATTTCTTTTGCGTATCTCTGTAAATTAAGAAAAATTGCTATGAATGCTCTACTTCAATGTGATTGTAGCAAAATTCTGTGATTTATATCAGTTTAAATACATTTGAAATAGCATAATGCCATTAAAATACTCATCAAACGATTTTTTCTCATATACAATAATGTAATTGAATTCTATGTACGTATGCAGGTGTCGTTATAAATGAACCATTAATTGTACATACTTCATATGCAATACCAAACATGTTTTGGTAATCCTAAATAAGCTTTATCAATTGTATGAAAATCTAACTTAATTTATGGAAGTTAGAGAGTAGAGAGATAGAGTGGATAAACCAAATGCATTAGCATTTTTCAACTATATTGGAAAATGTTAAAAATGAAAATTCGCTGTAATAAGATTTTACTGTATAATAATACTGGTAGCAAAATGATTCATATTCCTCTATGAACTGCCACTGATAAATACGGAAATCAACATATACAGGGTGTTTCGCTACCAGACCGACAAACTATCAGGGGTTATAGTAGACATGAAGACAAACATTATTAAATAGGAAACCATGGGGCGCAAACGTCTTCAGTAGGACCCAGGGGCCATTAAAGTTTTAAGTCCAAAACTTCAAACGATTATAAAAAACGGAAAAAAGGGTGTATTCGTTTGCGGTTTTCACTAAAATCATTCTTTATATCACGTTTTGTTTGTAAAAAATTTTTAAAGGTTACGTTCAAAAATTGTCGATAGGGGGCGCTTTAGACTTTAGAGTAACAAACAACTACTTTTTACCCTTATTTTGTGCACGGGGTTAAAATTATTCTAAAGTTTAGACTTTAACTTAAATTTTAAGCCCAAAATCGGAAACATTGTTATCGGGTAACTAGCGAAAATTGAACTGAGGAGGGGATTTTGAAAGCTCATAAACATTTGACAAACTAATCGATTTTATTGCGGTTTGCGTGTAGGTTATTCCCATGGTAATTATTTTATTCAAAATGACATACAGCATTGGTGTCCCCATTTTTTGTTAGAGGGCGCTTCCGAAACATCTCCGAAATTTCAATGGCATTACTCCTGGGTGTTTTACTACCAGATTAACATACTTCTAGGAAGTGTTAGGGATGCAAAGACGACTCGGAATCATAACATAATGTAATGTCAAAAATATCTTTTTTACGAGTTAGGGTTAAAAGAAGCCGAGAAAAAAGCTACCTGATATTTCTACAACGCGTACTGTTGGAACTTCTGGTAAAAGCACATGTTCCGCTTTCGTTGCGCCACTCTATAGCATGATGGGGTTCCTCCACATTTTACCAATGATGTTCGCAGACACCTCAACGTAACATGTAGACAGCGGTGGATAGGTAGTGGTGGCCCGGTTCGTTGGTCTGCCAGATCGTCGCACCTACTTCATTATATCAATTACTTTTTGTTCCCTACCTTTATTTTATTACTGTATAATTGTTCTGTATTTTTTTAAATAAACATTGCTGGATGGGGCTAGTTGAGCTCAAACCAATTAGTAGCCTCACCCTCTCACCACCACTACCTGGCTCAATCTGAATCTGAATCTGTATGGACTTCTGCTGGGATCAAATGAAAAGTTGAATGTATGAGACTCCTGTACCGTCAGTAGAAGATCTGTCTGCTCGAATTTCTGTAGCTGCCAGAAAGTTATTAGAGATGCCAGGAATCTTTCAAAGCGTAAGGAATTGCATGCGACGCTGCTGTCAAGTATGCCCGACTACTTCTGGTTGTAATTTCGGATACCTTTTGTAGTAAAACCTTTAACTAAATTGCTTTCTGCCACATTAAAGTGTTGCTGTGTCGCTACCTGTTTCTGTTGCTTTTTTCTCTGCTTCTTTTAACCAGAGCTCGCTAAAAACGCATTTTCAATGTTACATTCCTATGCTATTCCGAGTCGCTTTGCATCTCTAACACTTCCTGGAAGTATGTTGGTCTGGTAGTAAAACACACAGGAGTAATGCCATTGAAATGTCGGAGATGTGTCGGAAGCGCCCTCTATCAAAAAATGGATACACAAGAGCTGTAAGTCATTTGGAATAAAATAATTACCAAGGGAATGAACTACACGCAAACCGCAACAAAATCGTTCGGTTTGTATAATGTTTATGAAAGTTTAAAATCCGCCCCTCTGTTCTCAGTTAAAATTTCGCCAGTTACCCGATCCCAATGTTTCCGATTTAGGGATTAAAATTTAAGTTAAAGTCTAAACTTTAAAATAATTTCAATCCCATGCATAAAATAACGGTAAAAAGTAGTTGTTCGTTACTCTAAAGTCTAAAGCGCCCTCTATCGACAATTTTTGAATGTAACATTTTATAATTTGTTTTTTTTTTTTAAATCGTGTTATAAAGAATGATTTTAGTGAAAATCGCAAACGAATCGACACTTTTTTCCGTTTTTTATCATCGTTTGAATTTTTGGACCTTAAACTTTAATGGCTCCTAGCTTCTACAGAAGACGTTTGCGCCCCATGATTTTCTATTTAATAATGTTTGTCTTCATGTCTACTATCACCCCTCAAAGTTTGTCGGTCTGGTAGCGAAACACCCTGTATATGTATAAATGTGTGTTAAATGTAAAGCTTTCAAAAAAATCAATACCATCTGAAATCATTCTCTTAAATTTATAATTCCTGACAAAAAAAAAAAAAAAAAAAAAAAAAGAAAAAAAAAACATGAATTACAAGAAAAATTTTTTGTGAAAATATTGAACCAAATAAGATAGGAATTTTCTACTCATATACTAAAAAGCTTTATGAAAACAAAACAACACTATTGAATATCAAACTCAATAAATCTATTCAATAAAAATGTTCATTACTGTACATAATCTGCGAGAAAACTTTATTTTCACCGATGAAATGATCATGTTATGAATGAAATTTCACACTTGCGTCGAATTGAAAGAATGGGATATTGAATTTATAATACATTTCTGCTTAAAATATTTTAATGAAGTAAGCGATTTAAAAAAATTCCATCCCAACGAAAGGAGAACATAGAGAAGATACTTTACTCTTTCGAATTTTTAAAAAGCATTTAAACATTTTATTAGAAAACAAACTTTTCTTGAAACTTTAAATACGTTTATCTGCATGATGAGTTTTTTTCCTCACTGTTTTTCTCATCTTTAAATTATTAAAAACCAACAATCGTTAAAGAAAATATGTACAAACTTGAAAAATGTCTTTTTTGATGATTTTGCATTAGCTTTGTTTCGGCAAATATGAAAAAACATTTATTTTTGAAAATAAGATTTTTAAAAAAGTAAGTTTCATCAAAAGTAATCCTCATTTAAAAAAAAAAAAAAAATTTTTTAAATTAATACTGAAAAGAAAAACCCTGCAACAAAACTAAAATCAGGCTTTCCTATTTAACTAAATGGAAAAAAATAAAAATCGATAAATAATGTTTCGTGTTATGATGATTTTAAATTATCCCATTTGAAACAATATTAATCATTTCAATTTTTTGTAAATTTTATGAGAAATTTTAGGATGTGATTTTGTTAGCAAATTCTATGACTTTCACAAATGAATATGTAATTTTTTGTGTCTAAAACAGGACTGGATAAGGGAAGTTTTACTAAATGGGATTTTTATCCTACGGGGACCGTATAAAAATTTATTTATTTATTTTTTCAAATAGATCTTCATGGAGTTTAGCTTATCTTATCAAAATTTTCATCTATTTTTATGAAACTTCTCAATTGGAGGTATGTATAAGTAAGAATATTTAAGGAGATAGCTTATTCGTTCGATAATTATGACTCACCCTGTATATGCATGTATGTGTAGTAAATGTAAAGCCTTCAAAAAAATCAATACCATCTGAAATCATTCTATTCAAAATATAATTCCTGACGCAGATAAAAATACATGTCATACAAGAACAGTTATTTAAGAAAATATTGAACCAAATAAGGTAGCGATTCGCTATTCATATAATGAATCTGTTTAAGAAAACAAAAGAACTCTATTGAATATCAAACTCAATAAATTTATTAAATAAAAATTTTCATTACTGAACGTATCGAACGTAAAGTATTCTGCGAGAAAGCTTTATTTCCACCGCTGAAATGGTGTTATGAATGAAATTTCACACTTGTGTCGAAATGAAAGAATGGGATATTGAATTTATAAATACATTTCTGCTTAAAAGATTTTAATGAAGTAAGAAATGAAAAAATTCCATCCCGACGCTAACAGAGTTTTTCTTTGAATGAAAGGCAGCGAGGCTGAACTTAAGGTATTTTATTATTCAATATCAGCATTTGAATGATACCTACAATTACTCTGTGAAGTCTGAAATTTTAATAAGCAGAAGAGAGTTCTCAAAACTTTTTAAAAATCTTTATATTAAAAAAAACTTTTGATTAGTTACTTTATCAAAAATGTGTATTTTAAACTGTTAGATGTAATAAAAAATATTGTAGAAAATATAAATAAATGAAAATATAAATATACAAAAATAAATCTAGTCATTTGACTAGTTGCAGAACTCAACTTTTATTATTATTTTTTTTTATTAGATTGAAGGGAAAATATACAATAAAGCTTTCGATGATCACAAACATATGTAAGAAAAAAAGAAAGACCGAAATCTGACCCATGGAAAAATCATCTTATTTGAACCAATGCGATTTGTTTCACGAAATTTACGATTTTTTTCCCCAATGGTTTGACAGAATTTGTGTTGTTTTCCAGGGCAGATTGACAAAATTCGCCATATTTTTCCGTAAGGAACTGACAAAATTTGCGACTTGTTTACGTGAAAATTAATCACGCATACTTAATCATATACAATTCCAAACACGTCTAGGGGCCATAAATAAGGTTTATCTATTGAAGGAACATTGGAGTATATTTCCAGAAGTTAGAGTGTAAACAGACGAACAAAAAAACCAAGTGCACAAACACTATTTAACTGTATTGGAAAATGTTAAAATGAAAATTTTATTTAATAACATCTTATTGTATAATAATAACGATAGCAGAGTAATTCGTCACTGACAAATACACTTATCCACATGTATATGTATACACGTACACTGTTAAAAATAAAGGTGACAAACCGGTGCCATTTGGGACCCGGAGGTGAAAAGGCGGTGCCATTTGGATACCTAGGGTGTCATAGAAGCTTGAATATGCGGTTGGGGTGACGACAGATCTGTTGCTGGATGATGGGAGCTAAATAAGGTGCCATGCACTTCGTAACCACCTCATCGGGTGACTGGCAACTTGCGCATGCGCTATGACGCGTGTCTTTCTGCTTTCGGTGTCGGCAAGTAAAGTTTACGAGTGTGAGCAAATCAAAACATGGCAGTGTGTGAATTGGCGATATTAATTGAGGACTAACCACTGAGCTACAATGAAACAACAATGAGGACTTAACGATCCGATTTGCGCGACCAGTGAACCGGGCAAAGTCTGATTAAAGGTAAGATTTTATTTTATTTTATTTTATTTTATTGTTACGTTAATTTATCTTACATCCCTATAAGTAATGTCATAAAAAAACAGTAAATTAGATTTTTTTGTTAGTATGATTGATTATTAAGTTTATTATGTGAAGCTACATGCTACACTCTTACCAAAATACCCGCTTACTAATGTTAAACCTATGAGGTAGTTATTTTATAATTTCTCGTTTACATGTCAGTATTTTTAAATGATTTATCGAGGCCTTAGCTACCGAGGAGCAATTGGAGCAAACTGCTCTAGGCACGGGAATCCTAACGGCGCACAATTAGAAAGAGCGAAATGAAAGATTGTAAAAATATTTACATATTTTTTCATTCCAAATCAGTTATTATAGACGAATCTTGTTGCAATCGGAATATTCTATGACCATTTTACCTTGTGTTTGAAATCAACTGTTTAGATTTAACCCTTAACTGCTGTTAGTGGTCTCAGACACCGTGAGTTTTTCAAGTTTCACAGTTTAACTTGTAATTTTTAGTTTAACTATAGATACTGGTCAATTTTTTTTAGTTTGGAGTCTTATTACTACCTCTAAATACTTTTGAATAGTTGAATTTGATTTATAATATTCTTGTACATAAAGTTTAATACATTAATAGTATTCTGAGAATTAATGTAGCATTTTATTCATCTTCAGATTAAATGGTCTGACAGACAGCTCACAGTAGTTATGTAACAATTTTTGTCAGAGCAGTTAAGGTTAAAATATGTTTTTCCGTCTATATACAGTTAAAAGCAATTAATTTTATTCGCGAAGTTTTAATTTTAACCTTTACACGGGATCTCGGACAGCATCTGGCCGGCTTTGCATATATTGTCGGATAGATGCTATCCGAACCCCTCCTGTAAAGGCTAATTCACACCATATTGCAGCCTCGCGTAACTTCTCTAATATTGTTTCAGTATACCTGATTTGTCTTTATTTGAGAGGGGGGGGTAACTTTTTCATTTAAGACAATTGAATACTTGCAAATCTTAAAGTAATCAAAACTTATTTACAGGGTTTTCATTATTAATATTTTCCTTATTAACCACCATTATTTCCAAAATAATCTTCATAATAAGATTAGATCGGGAGGCGGTAGCACGGACAATCATTTAATCTCATTTAAGGACAAAAATCACGGATAAAACCTCGATTTGCATATTAAAACGTTATTAGTCAGCCAAGTCATACCTTGGTGGGAAATGCCTAAAAACCCGAATTTAGCGGTATCTTGGGTTTACCATTATGTTTTCTTGCTCCCAATTCTTCATATTTTCATACTTTTGGTTTAATTTTCTTTAAAAAAGGTGAGAAAATGTTAGGGTATTGAATTGAATAAACCTTATGATCTGATTATCGGCTATTCAGATTTATACCCATTTTTTTTTCGAAAGTATTCTTTCGCATTAAACCTTATTTAGTAGCAGAATTTAATGGTTAAATAAAATAAAATATTTTTTTTCAGTAATAGTTATTTAAGTTTGATTAGACCGTAATCAATCCCCCCCCCCTTTCTCAATCATCAACATCATCCGATATGACAAATTTGTAGTCATGAACATTCAAATTATAAAAGGAAAACAATCAGTATTTACTCCACTGAACTTTCAGAATAGTTTACAGAAATAGTGTGTGTTCAAAAAATATAACAATGAATAAAAAATTATATCGTAATTTTACACAAATGTGTAAATTTTCCACAGATGATGAAGATCTTGTGTTTTAAAGGCGATTTTTGCACTGTCATTAATAAATCTTAAAGATTTTTCTAATGACATAATTTTTAACAATCTTTCATTCCACCCGTTCTGAAACAAGACCAATAAACAGGGTTGGCTTTTTACCGGTAAAAACCTGGGGAGAAGGTGGTAAAAACCTAAGGATATACAATAAACTATTAGCCCTTAAACTGTATTTTAATACTATTGATAAAAATTCTATTTTCATGTAATTGGTGTATTAATATATAATATCTATATAGGGGAGAGTGGGGTGGTGTGGGACTTTTTTTACAAAAGTAATATTTTTTTTTTTTTTTTAATACAAAAAGAAAAAATTTAATTTATAGCATGCAAGGTAAAACACTTTTTCATCCCCCTGAACAATATAGAAACATAACGTGCAAATACTATTTTATTTTAAAGAGAACGTAAGTTTCAGTCTCATACCTCCTCATTAAGAGTTATGGGACAGCAATAATAAAAAAAAAAAGCTATAGGGCACAAAATAACCTATAGTGTCGGTAAGATAAACAATCAAACAAAGGTTGTAAGTTGATAATGTATATGCCACAATATAAAATTCCAGTATCTTCATGACTGGAATGAAAATTCAGGTTTTTCTGTCATAGGTGTCATTAAGGCCCCACACTAGGCTCAGAAAGAGACCCGGATGATAATGTAAAAATCTATAGGAGTGTTCTTTTGAAATACCTAACTCAAATTTTAATATTTTTACATGATTCTTTTGAACAAGACAGCTGAGGATGATCCATAATCGGCCTAGTTTTTATTTTTTCGATTTTGCTTTTATATTTTACGATAACGATAGTTTCAATTTCAGAACCGGTTTAAACCAATGTCGTAAGTTAAAGTAATTAAAAAAAAATCTGAAACCAAAACTGAAAAAGTAAAATCTACGCCGGTTGCGGATCGCCCTCAGCAATCTTGTGCAAAACAATCACGTAAAAATATTAAAATTTCGGCGAAATATTTGAAAAGAACGCCCCATAGACTTTGCATTATCATCCGGATCTTTTTCTGTGCCTAGCGTTGCGCCTTAAATGTCAATTTATTTACATTTTGAAGTATGAATGCATATATTATCAATGTTATAATTAATATATTATCCTCTAAAAAAATTGCATGTTAGCAATTCGCATTATTATTAATTAAAAAAAGAAACTGGGCGCGTCCCATTCATCCGTTTTCTGGCATGTCCCATTCCTCGCCACTTCCTTGTTCGTGTTAAACTTCTTGTTCAAACAAAAATGCTGCTTTAGGCTTAGTTTAAATTATGGAAAATATACAGTATAATGTTCCATAAATGGGGAAACTATTATATTTATAAATAAACAAGCCTTTAATATATTGAGAGCAAATAAATCAAATTTAAATTGGATTTTTGAAAAAAAAAATTTCTTTCATACATTTGCAAGTCTATGCATATCAATAATTTTTGTAAACTGAAGAATGGATTACCATTGCTTCATCTTGTATGCGATCGATGAAATGTTTTAAATAATGCACAAAGAGAAAAACCTACAGTCCCATTCCACCCGACTTTCTCCCATATAGCAAAAGGGGAAATAAAGAATTAGCCAGTTCCCTAAAGCTCCTGATATGCACTATATGGCCAGAGATGACCGTCCACTTGCGATTTTAGACATTTTGTTAAATATCTAGAAAAATGTATGAGGAATTATCCTGAAAATCTTAGTGTACAAATACAATACACTACCTGGCCATTGATTATCGTCCACTTGCGATTTTAGACATTTTGCAAAATATCTAGAAAAATACATGAGGAATTATCCTGAAACTCTCAGTGTATAAACAATATAGTACAGGTCATCTATTTCCGTGAAGATTTTTTCCAGAAACTTTATAGGGGGCCGCCAACAAATTAAAAAATGTATGAATATCTTTTGGATAACCCTATCAAAACTAATGCATCAAAAGCGCTCAAACTGTAGATTGTGATTAAGTGGCTTATTGTTATAAACTGTGTTTATTTTTATGTCGATAGCATGTGTACTCGTAGAGAAATGAAGGTTTTTATAAAAATACTCCCAAATTTTTCCAAGATTTTTGCTTATAATTTGCAGAGTTCTTAATAAAAAATAATTATAATTTCTGAAAATGTGACAAACAACATTGCACATAATACCCTGTAATCAGAATTAAAAAATAATAAAATTTGTATGAAAAATGAGTAAGTTTACTAAATAATTTTTCACTGCGCATGCGTCAACGATATCAAAATTTCATTTGCATATTATGCTAGCTAAATGTATAGAGCAACTTCTGTGAAAGTTGCAAAATCATAGCTTGAAAATTCTGAAAATAATCGTCAATAGAATCACTTAATAATCCGTTATTTCCAAAATGAAGCAAAAACAAGAAGGGTTGTATCCATATATTCATTGTTTAGTGTCAATATAGAATACACAATACGGAACTTACTAGTACATTTGGATACAATCCCTCATTTTTTTGCTTCATTTTGGGAACTTATGGATTTTCAACTTATTATATCGACGATTATTTTGAGAATTTTCAAGCTATGATTTTGCGACTTTCACAAAAGTTGTTCTATACATTTAGCTAACATAATATGCAAAAGAAATTTTGATATCGTTGACGCATGCACAGTGAAAAATTATTTAGTAAACCTACTCATTTTTCATACAATTTTTATTATTTTTTAATTCTGATTACAGGGTATTATGTGCAATGTTGTTTGTCACATTTTCAGAAAATATTATTATTTTATGTTAAGAACTCTGCAAATTATAAACAAAAATCTTGGAAAAATTTGGGAGTATTTTATAAAAACCTTAATTTCTCTACGAGTATACATGCTATCGACATAAAATGAACACAGTTTATAACATTAAGCCACTTAATCACAATTTACAGTTCGAGCGCTTCTGCTGCATTAGTTTTGACAGAGTTATCCAAACGATATTCATTATTTTTTAATTTGTTGACGGTCTCCTATAAGGTTTCTGGAAAAATCTTCACGGAAATATATGACCTGTACTATTATGTGTATACATTGAGAGTTTCAGGATAATTCCTCATGTATTTTTCTAGATATTTAACAAAATGTCTAAAATCGCAAGTGGACGATAATCAATGGCCAGATAGTGTAGTACAAGTCATATATTTCCCTGAAGGTTTTATTCCGAAACTCCAATAGGGGACCGTCAACAAATTAAAAAAGAATGAAAACCTTTTGGATATCTTTTGGATAACCCTGTCAAAACTAATGTAACAAAAGCGCTCAAAGTATAGATTATGATTAAGTGGCTTATTATAATAAACTGTGTTCATTTTTATGTCGATAGCATGTATACTCGTAGAAAATGTAAGGTTTTCTACGAATCCAAAAACAGGCTCAAATTTACCCAAGATTTTTGCTTGTAATTTGAAGAGTTCTTAATATAAAGTAACATTCTTTTCAGAAAATGTGACAAACAACATTGCACACAATACCCTGTAATCAGAATTAAAAAGTAATAAAAATTGTTCGAATATTGAGTAGCTTTACTAAATAATTTTTCACTGCGCATGCGTCAAAGATATCAAAATTTTATTTGCATATTGTGTTAGCCAAATGTATAGAGCAACTTTTGTGAACGTCGCAAAATCACATCTTGAAAATTTTGAAAATAATCGTCAATAGAATACGTTGAAAATTCGTTATTCCCAAAATGAAGGAAAAACACGAGGGGTTATATCCATATATTCATTGATTAGTGTCAATGTAGGATACATAATAGGGGCGTACTAATAAATTTGAATAAAATTCCTCACTTTTTTTTATTATTACTGGTATGGAATACCTGTACATGTTAGGGAAATTCGTTGCTAATCTGGAATAGACACTTTGTTGCAAGATATGTTTTGTAAATATGGTTAAAAATGTAAATAGTTTGTAACTCTTAATGATAATACAGGAAAAGAATATCTGAATGACAAGTATGAGTTGGTCATGTAATTTTCTCATGCTGTCCGAAAATAGGCAATAAAGAGGAAAGTGCCCAGTTAAACTGATGGCATTGAGCTCACAGGCTATACATACAACTGTATATTATACTCTTATTTCAAAGAATAATGCCCTCCCAAAAATAAAAGAAATCAACTGTAAGTTATTGGACAGTGGATTAACTGCCATCCCTCTTTATACTTAACCAATGAGCCCCTAAAACTAATCAGGGAAGTGCCTTATCAGAGTGAACCTATTAAGAAAATTTGAAGAAAATGTGATAATTCTGCATGATTTCCGCATATTTATATAAATTAAGGAGGGTAGCACTCTCTTCTCCCCCCCCCTTCATATTTAACCAATGAACCTCCAATGCTAATCAGTGAAGAACCTTATCAGAATGAACCTAAATATAAAATTTGAAGCAAATCTGATATTTATATAAAAAGTTATCACGTTACATACAGAACCTGTGGGCACATTAGCTGTCAGGCTTTGATAGCCTTGTGAGCTATAATTTAAAATTTATTTAAATTTTATTGTTTCTTTTTTTGTTTTTCTACCATTTTTGCTGTACTTTGATGATACATTTTAATTGGTCTGTCTTTTTGTATGTTTTCCTTAATGTGTTATTATTATTATTTCAGATAGTGAACTTACATTTATAGTACTTACATTACCATGCTTGATACAAGAAAAGTTTCCGACTCTTTATCATGAAGAAGGTGCAGAAATTTCTGTGTTTCAACCTGTTGCTGAATTCCGCAACTCAAGCAACTTGTTAAATTACTCATGCTATGTATTAATTTTATATAAACAGTTAATTCCAAAACTGATAATTTTATAAGCTTAGTTACTTTGTGGTATGCATTATTTTGGTTGTTTAACGTTAACTATAGCAAAAGCCAATTTAAATTTTTATCATTTTTATTAGATACTTATGTCTTCAAAATTTTCTCAGTGGCATCAGTTCCACATAGTGTTACGTCTTTGTTTAATAATATTTAATACATTCTTGGTGTTTACAATAAAAAGATTATTTGAACTAAAAGGTTGTTTTTTTAATTCAGTGTTTTATTCCTTTCATTATAATTACTCTTTGGATTAAAATTTCAGATGCAATAAGTCAAAACACAAAAAAAAATTTGGCAGAAAGTGTTTTGATGTGGATAAAGGACTAGAAATCAGCAGTCGTTAGTCGTCAAATGAAACTAAATTATAGAAAAATTATTCCTAGTCGTCAAATCTTGATAGCTAGCTTTCTTTAATTTTTGTTTAGCAAATGCCTTCATTTGTATTTTAGAATATATCCCCCCCCCCTCTGCATCATGACATCAGCACGTGTCTTAAGAATTTTGAACCTTTCAATAACCTCTAAGTTAACTTCACTTTCACCAATGACTGATAAAACTGGTCCTTGGATATTACACCCCTGTAAACAAGATTTTATTTTATTATGAGATACTTCTGCATCCTTATATGTTCCTAAAATTAGAAACTGTATTAAAATTGTTTAAAAATTTTTGTATTCTCTTCCTCAAACAAACAAAAAAAAATATGTGTGATTTGGAAATGTTTTAAATGCCACACCATAACTGGCAACCAAAGATTCATTTATTTGCTAACTTTTTATTTTCTGATGTACTGTTAGTCTCAGATTTTTTAAAATTAGCTTATCCCTAGTTATATCTAAAGCTCATATTTTCTCTCTGTGGACATATTTGCTTGATTATCTGTTTTGTATGCATATTAGCTTTATAAAAATAATAAGTTTTTCCAGAATCCAAATATTGTATTTTAATCAGATTTCATACTTATGGAAAGTCAGTTTTTATTTTGTTTAGTAAGAAAAAGTGTTTAATATATAAAGTTTCCTCCCCATTTCCCTTCAATACATTTAAATTAAATATACAATGCAATATTATTACTATTAACATGGTTGTGAAAAGAAATAAGAAAATATGAAATGCAGTTGGCACATCGAAAAAAAATTGTAGGCATTATTTTGACACCTTAAATAAAGTTCTTAATTTCTAATCCTGTGTGGATATATGCTATAAAATATGGATTTGCATAAGTTCACTATAAAGGTAAGTACTACATATATTGTAAAAATGATTTTTTTTACTCAATTTCATCTGTGATTTTACCACAACTATAAAATAAACTTATTTTCTATAATTCATTTCATAGCTTGATGGCTAACTTCCTGGAAGAATTTTACAGAGTATGAAGTATTCTTACTAATTTAAAAGTTACACAGCATTTATTACATATTCTTTTCTAATTTGTGTTTTACATTTTTTTAATTAGATACAGCAGGTTAGCTGAAAAAATATTGGTGCGTTATTTGACATTGATATTTCATAACTAAAATCTGAGAAATGCTTATTTTAAAATTTTGTAGCATTTCTTCTATTATATGAAAATCTTAATCCTCCGAAAAGTTCACAACCGTCAAAATGGTCAGCAACTAATATGTTCAACGAAGTGTTATCCTCATGGAAGCAAAATAATTTTAATGGAACTTCCAGCAGTATTGGGGCCTTCACATGAAGTAAAAACAACATTGACCTTCAACACCCATCTGTATGGATATTTAATAACAGGTGCATTGCCTTCGAACAATCAGATCTTAACTCACTTGACTTCTGTAGAAAAGCTAGAAATAGAAAATCCCCAGTTTGCATTGTATGTGATGCGAAATTATCAAGGCATAGAATGATTTAAATCAGAATTATCTGCAGCGGACTGTCAATTCTGTGATCTTCCGTTTTCAAACTTGTGTAAAAAATAAATATCAAGTCAGTGAACAATTTGTTAAAATATTGTTCTTTCTTTTTTTATCAAATTATGACATATATTTTACAGGATATAGTATTTTTCTGTGTCCCCATACTTTTCAGTTGCCCTGTATATAAAATAATGAAAATACATGTCAAGCAATATACTATATGTCAAAAAAGATGGTTACGGATTACTTCTGAAACTATAAGAAAATTATAAAAATATTCATATGAAGATAGATAATTCACTTTGTACTTTCTCTTATTTTGGAGTCAAAAAACATCAAATTTTTATAATGTTCCTGCATCTAAAAATCCCCAATCACAAAAATAGTTACTGGCCCTTTCTTAAACATACCCATAAAGTTTGATCCAAACATATGAGTTAGAGACAGTCAAAAATCATGATTTATTTCATTTTACAAGAACTTCAAAACATAAAATTGAAAATCAGGCTTCAAATTGCATGACAAAGTCACAATATTTGACTCTAACTCAGTGATTTTTAGAGGCAGAAAATAGGTGTAGAGGTTGCGTAAATTTTGCGATTTATTCTAACAAAACCTTTTGGGTATGACTAACAATGCAATAGTTATGACTTATGATTAGTGATTTTGAAATGCAAAGACAGTATAAAAGTTAAAATTTTGAATTTTTCTTAAAATACTCTCCATGTAAATGAAAGTACAATTTGAATTCTCTGCCTTTCTATGATTTTTTTTGTAGTTCATACTATCCCTCTCTGAGTTATAAAAATATGCTACAAATTTTCTTTGGACACCTGATAATGAGTTTAAAAATATAATATTCCATCAATCTAAAAGAAAAAAAAAGACTCAAAATGTTGACTGATCATGATAATTTTCTCTGCAGAATTCAATTTAAAAATGGGTAAACACTTTATATTTCATGATTCAACCAATACAATTTCTTGACAAGCAGGGTGGGGGGAGGGGGTTGCAACTGTGGGCCATAGATTGTGAGTGCTATTTCTTGTAGGATGCCACAGGGCACGCTAGATCATGTGTTTCATCCGTTCACCCTCTGGGGCACCCTGGATAAGTGGTATCATTTTTCTCCCCTGAGATGCCATTCTTTCACCCCTTGAGGTACCCTGGATGAGGGGTGTCATTACTCTCCCCTCAAATGCGATCCTTTCGCCCTCTGGGGCACCCTGGATAAGGAGTGCCATTACTCTTCCCTGAGGCGCCATCTTTTCACCCCCTGGGGCACCCTGGATAAGGGGTGAGATTATTCTCCCCTGTGGTGCCATCGTTTCACCCTATTGAACACTGTGGATAAGGGGTGCCATTATTCTTCCCTGAGGTGCCGTCCTTTCACCCCCTGAAACACCCTGGATTAGGGGTGCCATCCTTTCACCCTAGTTAAGGGTGCCATTTTAGCTCCTCTAGGGGTGTCACCAGTGAGACAAGCCTTTCACCCCTAAAAGGTGCAATGTGTCACCATTAGTTTTAACAGTGTATGTTACATGTAAAGCCTTGAGAAAAAAAAAGTCAATACCATCTAAAATCATCATATACATTAAAACGGTAGGCTAATTCTTTAAGATCAACTCAATGCGCAACTTGCGCATGAGTGAAGTTGTATTTATTGTCTGAGCGTAGCGAAGTCTTATACTCAGAGTACGTAACGATATTAAAAGTCAAAAAAATTCTTTCGTCAAGCAAATCTAAAAAAGTACTTGTCGGATTTCGATTCTGTTTGTACCAGAAGGTACTGTAGTGGCTCATCTCGAGCTCTGCTGTAATTTTCTCTCGCGTATGAGAACTTTTTACTTTCAACGAATGGCAACTCAATTAATGGAATTACTTTTTAACGAAGCGCTTTCTCATTCTCGCAGTGACATTTTCACGAATATTTATTGTTGTGTTTGCGAAGTTATTAAAGTTTATTTTTTATACAAAATCCTTCTGATGAATGAGTCAATATTATTCAGCCAGCACAACATATCACCATCACTAAATTGGTGACTATGGACACTTGAACTGATATTTTTTTTCATCGAACTTTCGACGAACGACTAATACTAAAATTTCTTCTCGCTAGAAAAATGGCAATTGAAGCATCTGCAGTGGTCATTCCACCGTATATTTCCGTCGATCCTAGCTTATGGTTTCACATGCTGGAATCTACTTTTGAATTAGCTACTCCTAAACCAATAACTGAATCGAAAACTAAGTACAATTACGTTGTAGCTAATTTACCGCCTGCTACAGCTACTATGGTTCGTGATATTATTATGACTCCGGATCCATCTAATCCATATGAAACTTTAAAATTTAAAGTTATTGAACGTTGTGGTGAAAGCTGTATTTTAGAAATCCGTAAACTTCTAGCTGGAGAAAGCCTAGGTGATAGAAAGCCGACTGAATTACTTCGATTAATGAAACGGCGAGCTGAAAGCCATAATATCAGTGATGAGCTTCTGTTAGAGCTTTTCACTCAGCAAATGCCAACAAGTGTTCAAACTATTCTAGCTTCCATTGACAATATTACTCCTGATAAAGCAGCTGAGATTTCAGATAGAATTCTGGACTTAACACCAGCTAACATCAGCTTAGTTTCAAGCCGACCAACTTCGCCTGATACGCCAACACCGCCAACGATAGAGATGCTTATGAAAGAAATCCAAGCTTTACGCCAAGAAGTAGCTCAACTTCGACGTTCAAGAAGTGTGTCAAGAGATGATCATAAGCAACGTCATCGGTCTCATTCCCGACACAGAGATTCTAAAATATGTTGGTATCACCAAAAATTTAGTGAAAAAGCAAAAAAGTGCCTCCCGCCTTGTTCTTACTCGGAAAACAGGGAGCGGGAAGAATAGCTGCGACGGAATTCTCCCCAGCACTTTCACGTCGCCTATTTGTTAGAGACAAAAATACAGGTATGTGTTTTCTCGTTGATAGTGGTTCAGATGCTTCCATCGTGGCCGCGAATAAAAATGATAAAACAAAACCTGTTCTCCAAATTTTTCGTGCTGCTAATGACACCAAAATTAATGTATATGGTCGAAAGACTATTAATATTAACTTAGGCTTGCGTAGAAATTTTACTTATTCATTTTATGTTTGTGATGTTTCATGTGCTATTTTAGGAGCTGATTTTTTGCATAATTTTAATTTAAAGCTTGATTTAAGGAATCGTCGTCTTTTTGATTCCACTACCAATTTAAAAGCTCCTGCTATATTTAATATTTGTAATATATTTTCTGTGAAATCAAATTCTTTGGATAATATTTATGGTAAATTATTACTTAAATTTCCTGAAATCACAAAATTACCCGATCCTAACCAACCGGTTAAGCATAATACTATGCATTATATAAACACTAAGGGGCCTCCAATGACTGCTAAGCCTAGACGGCTAGCTCCAGATCGACTAAAAATTGCCAAAGCTGAATTTCAGCACATGCTGCAGCTCGGTCATATTAGACCTTCTAAAAGTAATTACTCTTCACTTTGCACCTGGTGCCGAAGAAAGGATCTGTCGACTGGAGACCTGTTGGTGATTATCGTGCTCTAAATGCACAAACTGTTAAAGAGAAATATCCTATACCCTGTATCGCAGATTTCACTGCGGAATTACATGGTAAACAAATCTTCAGTCACATTGATCTAATAAAGGCCTACCATCAGATTCCCATCAATCCTGACGATGGACATAAAACTGCAATTTGCACTCCCTTCGGACTTTTTGAAAGCACACGAATGCAATTTGGCCTTTGCAATGCTTCCTCAACGTTTCAAAGATTTATTGATGGCATAATTCGTGACTTAGGATTTGTTTACGCATTTCTTGATGATTTGCTTATTGCTTCTGAAAATGAAACTCAACATTTAGAACATCTTGAATTGTTGTTTTCTAGATTTAAAGAATATGGCCTGTGTATCAATGTTGATAAATGTAAATTTGGTCAATCCACTCTAGAATTTTTAGGATTCAAACTTTCACCTGCAGGAATTGAGCCTTTATCTAATCGCGTTCAATGCATCTTAGATTTCCCACAGCCCTCTACCTTAACTCAACTAAGACGTTATTTAGGCCTTTTCAATTTTTATAGACGTTGCATTCCCAAAGCTGCCGATATTTTAGCTCCACTTGTTAAATTTTTAGAAGGACACAAAAATAAAAAAAACCACCCCCGTTCCAAGGCTTACAAAACTGAGCAATTAAAATGGAACGAAGAAGCCATTCTTTCCTTCACTACTTCAAAAGAAGCTATAGCTCGAGCTACCTTATTGAGACATCCAATTCCTGGCGCCCAGTTAAGTTTATGGGTCGATGCTAGCAATGTCGCAATTGGTGGTTCTTTAATGCAACTCTCCGAAAAACAGTGGGAACCCATCGCATTTTATTCCTGTAAATTAAATAAATCTCAGAGAAATTGGTCTACTTATGATCGTGAATTATTTGCTATTTATAGTTCTATAAAAAAGGTCGTAATTTCATTATTTATACAGACCAAAAACCCCTTATATACGCATTTCAACAAAATCCTAATAAATGTAGTCCTCGACAATTGAGACATTTAGACTATATTTCACAGTTTTCTACTGATATTCGATACACTAAAGGCTCTGATAACACCGTGGCCGACGCATTATCACGAATTGAAATTGATTCCATTTCTCCTAATGTGCTAGATTTTAAAGAGTTTGCCACTGCTCAGACAAATGATGAAGAGCTAAAACAAATTCTCGAACTCGGTACCACTTCTTTAAAATTAGAAAAACACTATTTTCCTTCTCAAAGATGTCCATTTATATTGCGATATATCACAAAAACATCCTCGACCATTCGTTCCTAAAAGCATGCGGCAATCTGTTTTTTCTACCTTACATTATTTCTCACATCCAGGTTTCTCAGCTTCATTAGATTTAATTTCCAAACGGTTTGTATGGCCTGGCATGCGTAAGGATATAAAATCTATGGTTCGCAGCTGTACGAAATGTCAAAAAGCTAAAGTCTTCCAACACACCAAATCGCCAATTGGGACATTCTCTGAACCTGATGCTCGTTTTGCCCATATTCATGTTGATTTTATCGGACCTTTACCATCCTCCGATGGCAATCAGTATTGCATGACCATTATTGATAGGTTTACGAGATGGCCCGAAGTTATACCCACACCAGATATGACTGCAGAAACAACCGCTCGTGCACTAATACACGGTTGGATATCCAGATTCGGTACCCCGGTTACTATTACTACTGATCAAGGTAGGAATTTTGAGTCTTCTCTTTTCAAGGAACTTACTAATAGATTAGGCTGTAGACGCATAAGAACAACGTCATATCATCCACAGTCTAACGGTCTTATTGAGAGATTTCATCGTCATCTTAAGAATTCGCTTACAGCGCACAATCAAACTCAATGGACTGAAACTCTCCCATTGTTTTACTTGGTTTGCGCACAGCTCTTAAAAACGACATCCAAGCTACCTGTGCTCAGCTTGTTTATGGAACAAATATCAGACTACCTTGTGATCTCATTAATAGCGAGACTGTAAATCAACCACTTACTCTCATCTATGTGACTGAGTTGATTGAAACAATGAGGGCATTAAATCCTGTTGCCACTACAAGGCACAGCAACCCTAAAATCTATGTAAATCCCTCATTGCAAACATGCTCTTATGTATTTTTAAGATCAGACAAAGTGAATCCTCCTTTATCACCCTCTTATTCAGGACCCCATAAAGTGATCGCCATATCTAATAAAACGTTTGACTTGGAAATAAACGGGAAACGCTGTACTGTATCAATTGATCGCATCAAACCAGCTTATCAGTTATCAGATTCTTTTCCATCTTCCCTACCTCAAAAACAACATGATCTTATAAATTCTCCTCCTGTCAAAGAGCCTACCACGAAATCTGGTCGCAAAGTTCGTTTTCCTCAACATCTCGTAACTGACTATATTGTATAAATATTTTGTATATACATTGTATTTTGTATTGTATAAATATTTTGTATGTGTGTACAATATTTATTTGTCGATTTATGTTTTCTTAATGTACTGCATATATATTTTATTATTGCATCATATGTATGTACTCAAGACCTATCTTATGTATCTGTATCAAGTACTCTTTTTTTGTAATCGTGACTACGTCACTGGGGGCATACTCTGTAGCGGCTCATCTCGAGCTCTGCTGTAATTTTCTCTCGCGTATGAGAACTTTTTACTTTCAACGAATGGCAACTCAATTAATGGAATTACTTTTTAACGAAGCGCTTTCTCATTCTCGCAGTGACATTTTCACGAATATTTATTGTTGTGTTTGCGAAGTTATTAAAGTTTATTTTTTATACAAAATCCTTCTGATGAATGAGTCAATATTATTCAGCCAGCACAACATATCACCATCACTAAAGTACCTATGAAGGTAATCTGGTTAATGCACCTACTTTTAAAAATTAATTCCAAATAGTTTAAAAGTTATATAAAAAAAACTGATAAAAAAGCACAATTTATTTGCATACGTCACAGAAATTTGGTGCGCGTGATTTTCACAGGCTGGATATTTTCGTAGATAACCGAATCAGTGCATGGAGTAAATAGTAATCATTTACGCACTCAGAAATATTGAATGCAATAAAACATTTTAAAATTTAATCATGCAGGAAAATAAAACTGTTATTTTTTTTACATTAAAAAAAATGTCATAAAAACTTTGATTTTGAGATTTTGTGATAATCTCTTAATAACATTTTTTGATCGCTAAAAGAATGTTTTATATATTTCGCGTGTGCAAATTAGAAACAATTACGTTTTTAAATAAAAAGTTTCTTTTATGACATCATTTTCCCTTTATATTAATTTTTATTGCATGTTTTCTTTTAACTTATATTTTTTGCGTGTGGAAGTCAATTCTGGTCACTAATTTTTCGGCACGGATACCACAAGCGCATCAGATTTGGCGCAATTTTTTTCAAAGCCCATTTGGCGAAAACTCCGTTTTCAAATAACGCTTACATACACATTTTTAAATTATTTTCTATTTTCAAAAAGAACTTACAGTAAATAAAATAATAATAATAATTAATAACTATAAAAAGAAATATTTTATATAATTAAAAAAAGGAAATGAAAGTAAATAAAAATTTTATGAGTAAATAAACAAATAATAAATAAAAACAGCCGGGTTACCATCTCAGGTAAAATAATGCCATTTTGACGCCAATTATGTACCCTGGTGCATATGTGACATCTTTTCCAATTTTTCATCCATTTCCTGTTGGCATACAACTTTGAAATTTGGAATATGTATGCATACCTGGGAGCAATACTGGAATTAGACATTGATTTTTTTAAATTCGATCAAAAAAGGGGCAACGGGGGCTATTTTTTAAAGATTTATACAATTTATACTGCAAAAGGAGCCACTTATCTATTTTTATATACAAGAAGAAATAAGTGGTATGCAACAACAATTATATTATACATAAATAAAATACTTGAGATAATATACTAAGAGATATAAGCACCGGGTTTGGCGAGATTTTTTATGCCAATTAGGCGAAAACATCGTTTTGATTACCAGATACATATAGCATGCTATAATAACACGTTATTTATTTATTTCAAAATGAAAAAAAAGGAATAAACGAAACATTTTCTGTTATTAAAAAAAAGAAATAACAATCAATAAATAATATTTTTCGAACAAACAATTTATTATAACATTTATATGATAACCAGCATGTTAGGCAAGTGAACGCCATTTTGGCACCAATTAGGTACCTCGGTGTGTATAGGGATATATGTGCCCTATTTATTTGTAAAACTGAGCATGAACGTTTACTAAGTGTGTTCTCATAGTCGCTTATATCTTTTTGCAACATAGCGCACCTTTCGAAGCCAAAACTGCACAAAAGAAAAAAAATCAATATTTGCAGTATTTTCTTTTAATGTACTGCACATTTCGTAATCAGTAGGCTCGATAATCAGACCTCGTTTTTTTTTTTTTTTTTTCTTTAAAAGATGATATTTCATACGACGTCTTTTTTGTATTCGTCGTTTTTCCATATTTGATAGTATGCGTCTACTCGTTTTGTTACTTTTTTTGTAACTTTCTTCTTTATTAACAGCGACATTTGGATTTCCTATTTAAATAAAAATTCTTCTAAATACAAAGAATTTTGTTAAAATAAATAAATAAATGAAATGCGGACATCTATTGCTCAAAGCACAAAATTTTTCCTATTGAGTTAATAAAAATCAGTAAAAACATAGTTTTTATGATAATAAAAAGGTGACTTATGTAATAACAAAGTCATATGTTATGTACGTTATGGATTAAGTATGAATATTTCTCCACCATTTATAAATAATAATAATAATAAAATAAAATGCGGACAGACCAAAGTCTATATTTGACTGAAAACAACACCCATTTTCTAAATGCTTTAAAAAAATGGCCAATGAAAAGTGATATTTCAAAAGTATTATGAAATTAGTTAAAAACCATTTATTTTAAACTAAATGAATAAAAGATTTATATTTTTAATGAAATAAATGGGATTTGAAAAATTATTGGAAATTTATCACCATAGATGTATCAATATTACAATCAGTACTTTGTAAGCAAAATGGAACAATTAGCAATACTTTTTGTACCCGAAAAATGGTCGCTGCTTTTTTTAAGGTTAAAAAGTAGATTACGAAATATTCCTATACAGAGATGCCAAGCCCCCGCTTATTGCTCAACAGAATTTTCTTATAGGAAAAGTTATTTTTTAAATCTGCAGAATGTTCCAATTTAATAAAACATTTTCTGTATTAAAATACCGGTATCTAAAATGCCGGAGGCTTGGCAGCTCTGCCTGTAACATTTTAATTAATCACGGTACTTTTTTTTAACCGGATTCAAATTTAGTGAAGACAACGTTTTTTGGCCAAAAGCAGCTTTTTTCCACATGTGTAACTACGATACAATTCCTTGATGCTGAAATAAAATGTTTTGACTTATACTATTATTGCTTCCTTTTATTTATTTATTTGAATTTTAAATAAGATGACTCAAAATCGTGTTTTTTTAAATGTACGGAAAAATTGCATTTCGAGAGAGGGCGAAAAAAACAATATTTGGCGATTTATTACCTGCGTTTGGTACTTACTACCTTGTATTTAATACTCTTCACAATACTTCGCTGTTATATGGACTTTGGCGCTTTTATAAAAAGTTTGATGTAATTCGGGCTTAAGAAAGTGAGTTTTTTACTGAATAATACAAATAAATGGAAAATGAATATTAAGAAATACTAATAAAAGAAAAATGAAGCATTATATTGATCTATGTACATTTAAAAATGCATCTGCTAGCACTAATTAGATAATTTATGTGTATATAATAGGAGATAAATAGCTTTTGATTCTGTATTTCTATGCTATAAAGCATTAACGTTTGTGTGTTTTTCGTTATCATTGGGAGTACCTAGCCGATTTAAAAAATAATGTGAGCAAAAAATGTTGGTAACCATCTTTGCTGCAAAATATACTATATTTTGCGTAGGAACAATAATCACCATCAATGCACGAGTAAAAAAAGTTCTAAAATTGAGAATTCTTTGATGTTGATATGACTAAAAATTTAAAATCTTTTTTTGGGGGGCAACTTTTAAGATATAATATGCTCGTTATGAACGATTTCTAAAACATTCGACAATTTAATTTCACAAATTAAACATTTTTTTTCTAGAAAAAGTTTTAAACCCAATTCATTGAGACTATTGCAATTTCTAGGATACTATTGGGGTCAAAAACTATAATTTTGGCATCACAGTAATTTATAAGATGCAGTAACTTATAAGTGCTCGTTTAGAACAAATTTTTTAAAAAAGATTCCTTAACTCTTATCGACAACCTCAATGCATTCGTGGAAAACAGATATTGAACATTATAAACTATTCGGGCGGATTTCACACCACATAAAATACACTCCATTCTCTTCAAACATAATAGTTTATGTTATTTATAATTTCTAAAATCGGTGCGAAGCTTCTGTTTATGCTCATGATATCATTTCAAAGAGTTATATTTCCAATATAGGAAAATTTGTTGTTTTATTTTCTGTATTACTTTTAACATTTTGCATATTTCCAATTTTATTTCCATGCATGGTTTGCTTTTCTTTTATAAAAGTAGTATATGCAAGTTTATATATAAGATTTTGTAATTCTATGATTCAATATGCTTATTTTCATCATATTTTATCACAATGAATGACCAGTTAAAGGTAACATCTCATTTTCTTTACTTATCGCAAGTTATTAAATGTGTATTCTCAGTAATGTCGCTCAGACTAATCCCTCTGAGGGAAGTCCTAGTTAGCCTTTCCAATTAGAGGAATTTCGAAGCAAGTCTGGTTAGCTCAGTGGTTTAAGGCACGAGTTAAAGCTCTGTGCTTTTGAAGAGGACTAGGGCTCGATCCCAACGCTCGGAAAAATGGAAAGTTATACGATTATTATTTCTTTTATTATCATCATTATTTTGATGCTTTATAATTAAATAAAATTTAACACTCAACATTTTTTAAATAACAATTTTATTTTTAAATTATTTCAAGTAATTAAAACATAGTAATTATTAGATATAAACAGCCAATTTCCATTAATTATAAATAGAAGTTGTCTTATACGTCTATTAAAAACATTTCAAAAATATGCATTAAAATATTTAATTGCTACAAAGGACGTCAAATAACCGTCGCGGTGACCGACCAATTTTCGTCGACGACCCCTACCTACGACCCAAGCAGACCTAGTCTCTTGCCCGACAGCGCTGTCGCCGGCAGGCGACCACGGACAGCATCAAAATACTTCAGTTACGACCCGAATAGACATGGACTCTTAATAGAAAAGAAAAAAAATAAATAAGAGAAATTGAAACCGGAAAAATTTAAAAGAAAATGTAGACAAATTAAAGATATTGGGAGACGGTTAGTGGGCGGGCGGGGCTCTGAAGCTATCGACTTTCTCTGCCTTCATCATATTTGACGTCCTTTATAGCAATTAAATATTTTAATGCATATTTTTGAGAAGCCAATTTCCAGTTAAGAGCTTTAGAGATATATTTGTACGAAAATCTTTACAAATCGCATTCTTAAAAAAATAAACAACAATAAATGCAACACACACAAATTAAAAAATTTTAAAATGTTGTAAAATTTAATTTAACATTTAGCAATATTTTTAAAAATATACATTCTAATTTTCTAAAAAGGTAAATGTTTAAACAATATTTTGTCAGTAGGTAGTAGCAACAATTTTCCACTTTCCTGTCGTGTGCGTGAAAGCTTAGAAAAAGTAATTGTCTGAGCGTAGCGAAGTCTCATACTCAGAGTACGTAACGATATTAAAAGTCAAAAAAATTCTTTCGTCAAGCAAATCTAAAAAAGTACTTGTCGGGTTTCGATTCTGTTTGTACCAGAAGGTACCTATGAAGGTAATCTGGTGAATGCACCTACTTTTAAAAATTAATTCCAAATAGTTTAAAAGTTATATAAAAAAACTGATAAAAAAGCACAATTTATTTGCATACGTCACAGAAATTTGGTGCGCGTGATTTTCACAGGCTGGATATTTTCGTAGATAACCGAATCAGTGCATGGAGTAAATAGTAATCATTTACGCACTCAGAAATATTGAATGCAATAAAACATTTTAAAATTTAATCATGCAGGAAAATAAAACTGTTATTTTTTTACATTTAAAAAAATGTCATAAAAACTTTGATTTTGAGATTTTGTGATAATCTCTTAATAACATTTTTTGAACGCTAAAAGAATGTTTTATATATTTCGCGTGTGCAAATTAGAAACAATTACGTTTTTAAGAAAAAAGTTTCTTTTATGACATCATTTTCCCTTTATATTAATTTTTATTGCATGTTTTCTTTTAACTTATATTTTTTGCGTGTGGAAGTCAATTCTGGTCACTAATTTTTCGGCACGGATACCACAAGCGCATCAGATTTGGCGCAATTTTTTTCAAAGCCCATTTGGCGAAAACTCCGTTTTCAAATAACGCTTACATACACATTTTTAAATTATTTTCTATTTTCAAAAAGAACTTACAGTAAATAAAATAATAATAATAATTAATAACTATAAAAAGAAATATTTTATATAATTAAAAAAAAGAAATGAAAGTAAATAAAAATTTTATGAGTAAATAAACAAATAATAAATAAAAACAGCCGGGTTACCATCTCAGGTAAAATAATGCCATTTTGACGCCAATTATGTACCCTGGTGCATATGTGACATCTTTTCCAATTTTTCATCCATTTCCTGTTGGCATACAACTTTGAAATTTGGAATATGTATGCATACCTGGGAACAATACTGGAATTAGACATTGATTTTTTTAAATTCGATCAAAAAAGGGGCAACGGGGGCTATTTTTTAAAGATTTATACAATTTATACTGCAAAAGGAGCCACTTATCTATTTTTATATACAAGAAGAAATAAGTGGTATGCAAAAACAATTATAGTATACATAAATAAAATACTTGAGATAATATACTAAGAGATATAAGCACCGGGTTTGGCGAGATTTTTTATGCCAATTAGGCGAAAACATCGTTTTGATTACCAGATACATATAGCATGCTATAATAACACGTTATTTATTTATTTCAAAATGAAAAAAAGGAATAAACGAAACATTTTCTGTTATTAAAAAAAAAGAAATAACAATCAATAAATAATATTTTTCGAACAAACAATTTATTATAACATTTATATGATAACCAGCATGTTAGGCAAGTGAACGCCATTTTGGCACCAATTAGGTACCTCGGTGTGTATAGGGATATATGTGCCCTATTTATTTGTAAAACTGAGCATGAACATTTACCAAGTGTGTTCTCATAGTCGCTTATATCTTTTTGCAACATACCGCACCTTTCGAAGCCAAAACTGCACAAAAGAAAAAAAATCAATATTTGCAGTATTTTTTTTAATGTAATGCACATTTTGTAATCAGTAGGCTCGATAATCAGACCTCGTTTTTTTTTTTTTTTTTTTTTTTTTTTTTTTTTTTTTTTCTTTAAAAGATGATATTTCATACGGCGTCTTTTTTGTATTCGTCGTTTTTCCATATTTGATAGTATGCGTCTACTCGTTTTGTAACTTTTTTTTTTGTAACTTTCTTCTTTATTAACAGCGACATTTGGATTTCCTATTTAAATAAAAATTCTTCTAAATACAAAGAATTTTGTTAAAATAAATAAATAAATGAAATGCGGACATCTATTGCTCAAAGCACAAAATTTTTCCTATTGAGTTAATAAAAATCAGTAAAAACATAATTTTTATGATAATAAAAAGGTGACTTATGTAATAACAAAGTCATATATTATGTACGTTATGGATTAAGTATGAATATTTCTCCACCATTTATAAATAATAATAATAATAAAATAAAATGCGGACAGACCAAAGTCTATATTTGACTGAAAACAACAACCATTTTCTAAATGCTTTAAAAAAAATGGCCAATGAAAAGTGATATTTCAAAAGTATTATGAAATTAGTTAAAAACCATTTATTTTAAACTAAATGAATAAAAGATTTATATTTTTAATGAAATAAATGGGATTTGAAAAATTATTGGAAATTTATCACCATAGATGTATCAATATTACAATCAGTACTTTGTATGCAAAATGGAACAATTAGCAATACTTTTTGTACTCGAAAAATGGTCGCTGCTTTTTTTAAGGTTAAAAAGTAGATTACGAAATATTCCTATACAGAGATGCCAAGCCCCCGCTTATTGCTCAACAGAATTTTCTTATAGGAAAAGTTATTTTTTAAATCTGCAGAATGTTCCAATTTAATAAATTATTTTCTGTATTAAAATACCGGTATCTAAAATGCCGGAGGCTTGGCAGCTCTGCCTATAACATTTTAATTAATCACGGTACTTTTTTTTTAACCGGATTCAAATTTAGTGAAGACAACGTTTTTTGGCCAAAAGCAGCTTTTTTCCACATGTGTAACTACGATACAATTCCTTGATGTGAAAATAAAATGTTTTGACTTATACTATTATTGCTTCCTCTTATTTATTTATTTGAATTTTAAATAAGATGACTCAAAATCGTGTTTTTTTAAATGTACGGAAAAATTGCATTTCGAGAGAGGGCGAAAAAAACAATATTTGGCGATTTATTACCTGCGTTTGGTACTTACTACCTTGTATTTAATACTCTTCACAATACTTCGCTGTTATATGGACTTTGGCGCTTTTATAAAAAGTTTGATGTAATTCGGGCTTAAGAAAGTGAGTTTTTTACTGAATAATACAAATAAATGGAAAATGAATATTAAGAAATACTAATAAAAGAAAAATGAAGCATTATATTGATCTATGTACATTTAAAAATGCATCTGCTAGCACTAATTAGATAATTTATGTGTATATAATAGGAGATAAACAGCTTTTGATTCTGTATTTCTATGCTATAAAGCATTAACGTTTGTGTGTTTTTCGTTATCATTGGGAGTACCTAGCCGATTTAAAAAATAATGTGAGCAAAAAATGTTGGTAACCATCTTTGCTGCAAAATATACTATATTTTGCGTAGGAACAATAATCACCATCAATGCACGAGTAAAAAAAGTTCTAAAATTGAGAATTCTTTGATGTTGATATGACTAAAAATTTAAAATCTTTTTTTGGGGGGCAACTTTTAAGATATAATATGCTCGTTATGAACGATTTCTAAAACATTCGACAATTTAATTTCACAAATTAAACATTTTTTTTTCTAGAAAAAGTTTTAAACCCAATTCATTGAGACTATTGCAATTTCTAGGATACTATTGGGGTCAAAAACTATAATTTTATCATCACAGCAACTTATAAGATGCAGTAACTTATAAGTGCTCGTTTGGAACAAATTTTTAAAAAAAGATTCCTTAACTCTTATCGACAACCTCAATGCATTCGTGGAAAACAGATATTGAACATTATAAACTATTCGGGCGGATTTCACACCACATAAAATACACTCCATTCTCTTCAAACATAATAGTTTATGTATTTATAATTTCTAAAATCGGTGCGAAGCTTCTCATTTCAAAGAGTTATATTTCCAATATAGGAAAATTTGGTGTTTTATTTTCTGTATTACTTTTAACATTTTGCATATTTCCAATTTTATATCCATGCATGGTTTGCTTTTCTTTTATAAAAGTAGTATATGCAAGTTTATATATAAGATTTTGTAATTCTATGATTCAATATGCTTATTTTCATCATATTTTATCACAATGAATGACCAGTTAAAGGTAACATCTCATTTTCTTTACTTATCGCAAGTTATGAAATGTGTATTCTCAGCAATATCGCTCAGACTAATCCCTCTGAGGGAAGTCCTAGTTAGCCTTTCCAATTAGAGGAATTTCGAAGCAAGTCTGGTTAGCTCAGTGGTTTAAGGCACGAGTTAAAGCTCTGTGCTTTTGAAGAGGACTAGGGCTCGATCCCAACGCTCGGAAAAATGGAAAGTTATACGATTATTATTTCTTTTATTATCATCATTATTTTGATGCTTTATAATTAAATAAAATTTAACACTCAACATTTTTTAAATAACAATTTTATTTTTAAATTATTTCAAGTAATTAAAACATAGTAATTATTAGATATAAACAGCCAATTTCTATTAATTATAAATAGAAGTTTTCTTATACGTCTATTAAAAACATTTCAAAAATATGCATTAAAATATTTAATTGCTACAAAGGACGTCAAATAACCGTCGCGGTGACCGACCAATTTTCGTCGACGACCCCTACCTACGACCCAAGCAGACCTAGTCTGTTGCCCGACAGCGCTGTCGCCGGCAGGCGACCACGGACAGCATCAAAATACTTCAGTTACGACCCGAATAGACATGGACTCTTAATAGAAAAGAAAAAAAATAAATAAGAGAAATTGAAACCGGAAAAATTTAAAAGATAATGTAGACAAATTAAAGATATTGGGAGACGGTTAGTGGGCGGGCGGGGCTCTGAAGCTATCGACTTTCTCTGCCTTCATCATATTTGACGTCCTTTATAGCAACGTCCTTTAATGCATATTTTTGAGAAGCCAATTACCAGTTAAGAGCTTTAGAAATATATTTGTACGAAAATCTTTACAAATCGCATTCTTAAAAAAATAAACAACAATAAATGCAACACACACAAATTAAAAAATTTTAAAATGTTGTAAAATTTAATTTAACATTTAGCAATATTTTTAAAAATATACATTCTAATTTTCTAAAAAGGTAAATGTTTAAACAATATTTTGTCAGTAGGTAGTAGCAACAATTTTCCACTTTCCTGTCGTGTGCGTGAAAGCTTAGAAAAAGTAATTCATTTGTAAGCTGTAATGTACATGAATTATATAAATAAATAAGTAGACCATATCATTTAGACCATATCATTTAGACCATCATTTAGACCATACATTTAATGATTTTTAACTAAATTCCCGAGTGCCGTTTTGAAGTAATGTCTGAATCTTTAAAATTGTCACGTCTGCTAAAATATTTTAGAAATAGTTTAACAATTTTAACTTAAAATATTTAAGCTAATGTATTTTTCATTTAATTTAAACTGATCTACAATTTTTGTTATATTTTGTATGAGCATTACAAGGAAGATTTATGTTTGTGTGGATATAAGGAAAAGTATTAATTATTTTCCGGCAGAAAAATAAAAGAAAGAATAGAAAACAGGGGAAAAGAGAAATAGTCATGTAAGAATTATAATTGAACTACTTTGTGATACTCATGGTTTAATAATTAAATAATATATGAAAACGTTATGGAAAATTCAAATAATAGAAATATATTATAAATAGTTACTTGGTAGCATGAAATTTTAAGATTAGGGATTTAAAATGAGACTGATAAAAATAAAATTAGTAAAAACTTTCCAATATAATAAAAAAAAAAATAGAAAATACTAAGCATTGTTATTTTTTCAAAACACTGAGAAAATTCACCAAAATAAATATCAGTTTAATTAATTTTAGTTATCCTTCTGCTAAAAAGCAAGCGCGGTTAAAATTCTTAAAATTTTGCTTTTAGCTGATTACTTGAGTAGGTTAGACTGACAGAACCATGAAACACTTTGAATCTGTTGGAATCACATAGATAACATACAAATAGATCAAGTTTTGAAATCTTTATTTACAGGTTGCTAATTAAGAAAATCAAACATTATTCTAAGTAATATTTTAACACGTTTATCGTCAAATCTTAACGGGTACCATCTAGTTCTCTTAAATTTATAATTCCTGACTCAGAATAAAATACATGACTTACAAATAAAGCTATTTGAGAAAAGATTGAACTGAATAAGATAGCAATTTGCTATTCATATACTAAAACTCCTTATGAAAACAAAATAATTCCATTGAATATGAAAACCAATAAATCTATTCAATAAAAATGTTCATTCTGTGCATACTTCTGCGAGAAAATTTTATTTCCACCGCTGAAATGAACATGTTATAAATGAAATTTCACACTTGCGTCGTGTTGAAAGAACGGGATATTGAATTTATAAATAAATTTCTGCTTAAAAGATTTTAATGAAGTAAGATATTAAAAAATTCCATCCCAACGTTAACAGAGTTTTACTTTGATTGAAAGTAAGCGAGGCTGAACTGTGGGTATTTTTTTATTTAACATCAGCATTTGAATGATGTCTGCAATTATTCTGCGAAGTCTGAAATTTTAATAAGCAGAAGAGAGTTCTCAAAACTTTTATTAAATCTATATGTTAAAAAAACTTTTATGCATTTAACTTTATAAAATATGTGTATTTTAAACAGTTAGAAATAATAAAAATAATATGACTTCATTGATTAGGAAAAAATTATAGTTAAAGTGACAACATTACAGTTTTCTTTTACAGCATTCTTAAATAAAAGATTTATTCCGTTTATTTTGGTAACCTAAACAATAATAAATAAATAAAGATTATTTTTTTGCCAAAAGCACACTATCTTTTTAGCATAAATAATTTAATCAAGTTTATCCAAGAAAAAATGTGCAGCACAGAGAGGGGGAGGATATGGAGGGGTGGGGAAATAATGGCCTGGTGAGAGAGGGAAATGGCACAGAAGAGAAAATAAAGCATTATGAGACATAGAAAAGACTACTGAAGAAAAACAACATAAAAGATACCAAAAATATGTTTGGTAAAAATTTTCATCTCAACAATAGCTTTAATACTTATACAATATTTCAAAAAACATACTTAACTGCGCTTCTCTCTCAAGAAAAAAAAGAGATTTTTTGTAAAATTTAGTTATTTGACTCGTTGCAAAATTTAACTTTTATATATTTATATTAGATTGAATTAAAATTATAAATTAAAGCTACGATAATCACAAATGCATGTAGGAAAAAAAGAAAGACAAAAATCCGGCCCGTGGAAAAATAATTCAATTTAAACCAATGCGATTGTTTCACGGAATTTCCGTTTTTTTTTCCCACAACCGTTTGACAATATTTGTCTATACACCTCCACTGATAAATACATATATCCACATACATATGTATAGATGTGTGTTAAATGTAAGGCTTTCAAAAAAACAAAAAAATATATATACCATCTGAAATCATTTTTTAAAAATATAATTCCTGACGCAGAAAAATATACATGACTTACAAGAAAAGTTATTTGAGGAAAAATTGAACCAAATAAGATAGCAATTTGCTATTCATATACTAAAACTCCTTATGAAAACAAAATAACTCTATTGGTTATCAAACGCTATAAATCCATTTAATAAAACTATCCCTTACTATACATATTTTGCAAGAAAACTTTATTTCCACCGCTGAAATGATCATGTTATGAATGAAATTTCACACTTGCGTCGAAATGAAAGAATAAGATATTGAATTCATAATACATTTCTGTTTAAAAAATTTTAATGAAGTAAGAAATGAAAAAAAATCCATCCGACGCTAACAGAGTTTTACTTTGAATAAAAGGCAGCGAGGCTGAACTGTGAGTTTGTTATTATTCAATATCAGCATTTGAATGATGCCTGCAATTACTCTGTGAAGTCTGAAATTTTAATAAGCAGAAGAGAGTTCTCAAAACTTTTATTAAATCTTTATGTTAAAAAAAGCTTTTATACACTTACTTTATGAAATATGTGTTTTTTAAACAGTTAGATGTAATAAAAAAACTATATCTTTACTGATAAAGAAGAAATTATATTTAAAATGACGATATTAGTTTTCTTTTACAGTAATCTTAAAACATATATTTTGTTATTTTTAGCAACCAAAAAAAATTAATAATATATTTCCATCAAACCACATTATCTTTTGATAAAATTATTTATGTTAAAATTTATTCTAAAAAAATGTGCAGCACAGCGAGAGAAAAAAAGTTGGAAATTGCACGTGAATGTAGCAAATGAGGTGCGTTCGTAGATAACGAAATTTTAAAAATATTCAGATCTTGCTGATATAGTAGAGCGTACTCCGGATACAGTATAGTAGTCGAAATCTTTACGTTTCTGTAAATATGCAGGAAGTAATTTTTATTACACCTCAGCAACGTATATCTTATTCATAAAATGTGAAATAGTTGAATATAATTAAAACACGTACCAAGTCATGTTTCCCCGTATAGCATTATATAGTGGAATATTTTTGTGTGGCCCTGTAATTTAATAATAAAAATTCTTTGCATCACAGATTGTACATAATACATATTTTAGTATATATTTCATAGATTCATGCCAATTCTATTATGTTCGAATGAGTGTAACATCATTAAAATGCATTTGAAACTTTTTCCCCATTGACCGTAATGTAACGGAATCCTTTTGATTGTCCCTGTAATTGATCTATGCATCCGATTTTCATAACATTTGAAATGACTCGACAAAATTACGCAATAATTATATGTTTTAAATTTCAAACGATTAAAATGCATTTAAAACTTTTTTCCCTATTGACCGTAATGTAACAGAATCCTTTTGATTGTCCCTGCAATTGATCTATGCATCCGATTTTCATAACATTTGAAATGACTCGACAAAATTACGCAATAATTATATGTTTTAAATTTCAAACGATTAAAATGCATTTAAAATTTTTTTCCCTATTGACCGTAATGTAACGGAATCCTTTTGAATGTCCCTGTAATTGATCTATCCATCCGATTTTCATAAAATTTGAAATGACTCGACAAAATTATGTTATAATTATGTATTTTAAATTTCAAACGATTTGGTTGGGTAGTTTTTGCGTTGTTATATGCGGACAGACGGACAGACGGACGGACGGACTGAGCGACAACAATAGGTGCTACGTATTTACATAATTACGAACGAACCTAAAAATGGCGTGGTGGGGAAAATAATAACCTGGTGAGAGGAAGAAATGGCACGGAGCGGAGAAAAAAAAGTTTCATAAGACATATAAAAAGATTACTGGATAAAATCAACTTTTAAAAATGGCAAAAAATAACCCTAGTAAAAAATTTCATCACAACAACATTCTAAACATTTATAGAATATTTCAAAAACGTACTTAACTGTGTTCCTCACTCAAAAAAAAAAAAAAAAAAAAAAAAAAAAAAAAAAAAAAAAAAAAATCCAATAGCATTTGAAGTTATTTTTTTAAATTTATAATTTCTGTCGCAGAAAAAAATACATGACTTACAAGAAAAGTTATTTGAGAAAATATTGAACCGAATAAAGATAGCAATTTGCTATTCATATACTAAAACGCCTTATGAAAACAAAATAACTTTATTGAATATAACACTCAATAAATCTATTCAATAAAAATGTTCGTTACTGTATATATTTCTGCGAGAAAACTTTATTTTCACTACTGAAATGATCATGTTATAATTTAAATTTCACACTTGGGTCGAAATTAAAGAATGGGATATTGAATTTATAATACATTTCTGCTTAAAAGATTTTAATGAAGTAAGATATGAAAAAATTCCATCCCGACGCTAACAGAGTTTTACTTTGAATAAAAGGCAGCGAGGCTGAACTGTGAGTGTTTTATTATTCATTATCAGCATTTGAATGGTACCTGCAATTACTCTGTAAAGTCTGAAATTTTAATAAACAGAAGACAGTTCTCAAACCTTTTATTAAATCTTTATTTAAAAAAAACTTTTATACATTTAACTTTATGAAATATGTGTATTTTAAACAGATTAATTACAGACAGTTGTTAAACAGACGTTAATATTAGAGAAAATTTTATATTAAAAGTGACAACATTACATTTTTCTTTTAGAGCAATCTTAAATAAAACATATAATTTGTTAATTTTGTCAGTTTAAAAAAATAATAAAAAAATAAGTAATATACAATAATAAACAATATTTTTTCCCCAAAAACACACTATCGTTTGAATAAATTATTTATGTTGGAGTCTATTCTAGAAATATAACCGATTTCTTTTGCGTATCTCTGTAAATTAAGAAAAATTGCTATGAATGCTCTACTTCAATGTGATTGTAGCAAAATTCTGTGATTTATATCAGTTTAAATACATTTGAAATAGCATAATGCCATTAAAATACTCATCAAACGATTTTTTCTCATATACAATAATGTAATTGAATTCTATGTACGTATGCAGGTGTCGTTATAAATGAACCATTAATTGTACATACTTCATATGCAATACCAAACATGTTTTGGTAATCCTAAATAAGCTTTATCAATTGTATGAAAATCTAACTTAATTTATGGAAGTTAGAGAGTAGAGAGATAGAGTGGATAAACCAAATGCATTAGCATTTTTCAACTATATTGGAAAATGTTAAAAATGAAAATTCGCTGTAATAAGATTTTACTGTATAATAATACTGGTAGCAAAATGATTCATATTCCTCTATGAACTGCCACTGATAAATACGGAAATCAACATATACAGGGTGTTTCGCTACCAGACCGACAAACTATCAGGGGTTATAGTAGACATGAAGACAAACATTATTAAATAGGAAACCATGGGGCGCAAACGTCTTCAGTAGGACCCAGGGGCCATTAAAGTTTTAAGTCCAAAACTTCAAACGATTATAAAAAACGGAAAAAAGGGTGTATTCGTTTGCGGTTTTCACTAAAATCATTCTTTATATCACGTTTTGTTTGTAAAAAATTTTTAAAGGTTACGTTCAAAAATTGTCGATAGGGGGCGCTTTAGACTTTAGAGTAACAAACAACTACTTTTTACCCTTATTTTGTGCACGGGGTTAAAATTATTCTAAAGTTTAGACTTTAACTTAAATTTTAAGCCCAAAATCGGAAACATTGTTATCGGGTAACTAGCGAAAATTGAACTGAGGAGGGGATTTTGAAAGCTCATAAACATTTGACAAACTAATCGATTTTATTGCGGTTTGCGTGTAGGTTATTCCCATGGTAATTATTTTATTCAAAATGACATACAGCATTGGTGTCCCCATTTTTTGTTAGAGGGCGCTTCCGAAACATCTCCGAAATTTCAATGGCATTACTCCTGGGTGTTTTACTACCAGATTAACATACTTCTAGGAAGTGTTAGGGATGCAAAGACGACTCGGAATCATAACATAATGTAATGTCAAAAATATCTTTTTTACGAGTTAGGGTTAAAAGAAGCCGAGAAAAAAGCTACCTGATATTTCTACAACGCGTACTGTTGGAACTTCTGGTAAAAGCACATGTTCCGCTTTCGTTGCGCCACTCTATAGCATGATGGGGTTCCTCCACATTTTACCAATGATGTTCGCAGACACCTCAACGTAACATGTAGACAGCGGTGGATAGGTAGTGGTGGCCCGGTTCGTTGGTCTGCCAGATCGTCGCACCTACTTCATTATATCAATTACTTTTTGTTCCCTACATTTATTTTATTACTGTATAATTGTTCTGTATTTTTTTAAATAAACATTGCTGGATGGGGCTAGTTGAGCTCAAACCAATTAGTAGCCTCACCCTCTCACCACCACTACCTGGCTCAATCTGAATCTGAATCTGTATGGACTTCTGCTGGGATCAAATGAAAAGTTGAATGTATGAGACTCCTGTACCGTCAGTAGAAGATCTGTCTGCTCGAATTTCTGTAGCTGCCAGAAAGTTATTAGAGATGCCAGGAATCTTTCAAAGCGTAAGGAATTGCATGCGACGCTGCTGTCAAGTATGCCCGACTACTTCTGGTTGTAATTTCGGATACCTTTTGTAGTAAAACCTTTAACTAAATTGCTTTCTGCCACATTAACCACTTAACCGGCGATGGGTATGGGGAAACAGTGCTTTTACCCCCGACTTATCTCGGGGCAGACGGTTAAGTGGTTAAAGTGTTGCTGTGTCGCTACCTGTTTCTGTTGCTTTTTTCTCTGCTTCTTTTAACCAGAGCTCGCTAAAAACGCATTTTCAATGTTACATTCCTATGCTATTCCGAGTCGCTTTGCATCTCTAACACTTCCTGGAAGTATGTTGGTCTGGTAGTAAAACACACAGGAGTAATGCCATTGAAATGTCGGAGATGTGTCGGAAGCGCCCTCTATCAAAAAATGGATACACAAGAGCTGTAAGTCATTTGGAATAAAATAATTACCAAGGGAATGAACTACACGCAAACCGCAACAAAATCGTTCGGTTTGTATAATGTTTATGAAAGTTTAAAATCCGCCCCTCTGTTCACAGTTAAAATTTCGCCAGTTACCCGATCCCAATGTTTCCGATTTAGGGATTAAAATTTAAGTTAAAGTCTAAACTTTAAAATAATTTCAATCCCATGCATAAAATAACGGTAAAAAGTAGTTGTTCGTTACTCTAAAGTCTAAAGCGCCCTCTATCGACAATTTTTGAATGTAACATTTTATAATTTGTTTTTTTTTTTTAAATCGTGTTATAAAGAATGATTTTAGTGAAAATCGCAAACGAATCGACACTTTTTTCCGTTTTTTATCATCGTTTGAATTTTTGGACCTTAAACTTTAATGGCTCCTAGCTTCTACAGAAGACGTTTGCGCCCCATGATTTTCTATTTAATAATGTTTGTCTTCATGTCTACTATCACCCCTCAAAGTTTGTCGGTCTGGTAGCGAAACACCCTGTATATGTATAAATGTGTGTTAAATGTAAAGCTTTCAAAAAAATCAATACCATCTGAAATCATTCTCTTAAATTTATAATTCCTGACAAAAAAAAAAAAAAAAAAAAAAAAAGAAAAAAAAAAAACATGAATTACAAGAAAAATTTTTTGTGAAAATATTGAACCAAATAAGATAGGAATTTTCTACTCATATACTAAAAAGCTTTATGAAAACAAAACAACACTATTGAATATCAAACTCAATAAATCTATTCAATAAAAATGTTCATTACTGTACATAATCTGCGAGAAAACTTTATTTTCACCGATGAAATGATCATGTTATGAATGAAATTTCACACTTGCGTCGAATTGAAAGAATGGGATATTGAATTTATAATACATTTCTGCTTAAAATATTTTAATGAAGTAAGCGATTTAAAAAAATTCCATCCCAACGAAAGGAGAACATAGAGAAGATACTTTACTCTTTCGAATTTTTAAAAAGCATTTAAACATTTTATTAGAAAACAAACTTTTCTTGAAACTTTAAATACGTTTATCTGCATGATGAGTTTTTTTCCTCACTGTTTTTCTCATCTTTAAATTATTAAAAACCAACAATCGTTAAAGAAAATATGTACAAACTTGAAAAATGTCTTTTTTGATGATTTTGCATTAGCTTTGTTTCGGCAAATATGAAAAAACATTTATTTTTGAAAATAAGATTTTTAAAAAAGTAAGTTTCATCAAAAGTAATCCTCATTTAAAAAAAAAAAAAAAATTTTTTTAAATTAATACTGAAAAGAAAAACCCTGCAACAAAACTAAAATCAGGCTTTCCTATTTAACTAAATGGAAAAAAATAAAAATCGATAAATAATGTTTCGTGTTATGATGATTTTAAATTATCCCATTTGAAACAATATTAATCATTTCAATTTTTTGTAAATTTTATGAGAAATTTTAGGATGTGATTTTGTTAGCAAATTCTATGACTTTCACAAATGAATATGTAATTTTTTGTGTCTAAAACAGGACTGGATAAGGGAAGTTTTACTAAATGGGATTTTTATCCTACGGGGACCGTATAAAAATTTATTTATTTATTTTTTCAAATAGATCTTCATGGAGTTTAGCTTATCTTATCAAAATTTTCATCTATTTTTATGAAACTTCTCAATTGGAGGTATGTATAAGTAAGAATATTTAAGGAGATAGCTTATTCGTTCGATAATTATGACTCACCCTGTATATGCATGTATGTGTAGTAAATGTAAAGCCTTCAAAAAAATCAATACCATCTGAAATCATTCTATTCAAAATATAATTCCTGACGCAGATAAAAATACATGTCATACAAGAACAGTTATTTAAGAAAATATTGAACCAAATAAGGTAGCGATTCGCTATTCATATAATGAATCTGTTTAAGAAAACAAAAGAACTCTATTGAATATCAAACTCAATAAATTTATTAAATAAAAATTTTCATTACTGAACGTATCGAACGTAAAGTATTCTGCGAGAAAGCTTTATTTCCACCGCTGAAATGGTGTTATGAATGAAATTTCACACTTGTGTCGAAATGAAAGAATGGGATATTGAATTTATAAATACATTTCTGCTTAAAAGATTTTAATGAAGTAAGAAATGAAAAAATTCCATCCCGACGCTAACAGAGTTTTTCTTTGAATGAAAGGCAGCGAGGCTGAACTTAAGGTATTTTATTATTCAATATCAGCATTTGAATGATACCTACAATTACTCTGTGAAGTCTGAAATTTTAATAAGCAGAAGAGAGTTCTCAAAACTTTTTAAAAATCTTTATATTAAAAAAAACTTTTGATTAGTTACTTTATCAAAAATGTGTATTTTAAACTGTTAGATGTAATAAAAAATATTGTAGAAAATATAAATAAATGAAAATATAAATATACAAAAATAAATCTAGTCATTTGACTAGTTGCAGAACTCAACTTTTATTATTATTTTTTTTTATTAGATTGAAGGGAAAATATACAATAAAGCTTTCGATGATCACAAACATATGTAAGAAAAAAAGAAAGACCGAAATCTGACCCATGGAAAAATCATCTTATTTGAACCAATGCGATTTGTTTCACGAAATTTACGATTTTTTTCCCCAATGGTTTGACAGAATTTGTGTTGTTTTCCAGGGCAGATTGACAAAATTCGCCATATTTTTCCGTAAGGAACTGACAAAATTTGCGACTTGTTTACGTGAAAATTAATCACGCATACTTAATCATATACAATTCCAAACACGTCTAGGGGCCATAAATAAGGTTTATCTATTGAAGGAACATTGGAGTATATTTCCAGAAGTTAGAGTGTAAACAGACGAACAAAAAAACCAAGTGCACAAACACTATTTAACTGTATTGGAAAATGTTAAAATGAAAATTTTATTTAATAACATCTTATTGTATAATAATAACGATAGCAGAGTAATTCGTCACTGACAAATACACTTATCCACATGTATATGTATACACGTATGTTACATGTAAAGCCTTGAGAAAAAAAAAGTCAATACCATCTAAAATCATCATATACATTAAAACGGTAGGCTAATTCTTTAAGATCAACTCAATGCGCAACTTGCGCATGAGTGAAGTTGTATTTATTGTCTGAGCGTAGCGAAGTCTTATACTCAGAGTACGTAACGATATTAAAAGTCAAAAAAATTCTTTCGTCAAGCAAATCTAAAAAAGTACTTGTCGGATTTCGATTCTGTTTGTACCAGAAGGTACTGTAGTGGCTCATCTCGAGCTCTGCTGTAATTTTCTCTCGCGTATGAGAACTTTTTACTTTCAACGAATGGCAACTCAATTAATGGAATTACTTTTTAACGAAGCGCTTTCTCATTCTCGCAGTGACATTTTCACGAATATTTATTGTTGTGTTTGCGAAGTTATTAAAGTTTATTTTTTATACAAAATCCTTCTGATGAATGAGTCAATATTATTCAGCCAGCACAACATATCACCATCACTAAATTGGTGACTATGGACACTTGAACTGATATTTTTTTTCATCGAACTTTCGACGAACGACTAATACTAAAATTTCTTCTCGCTAGAAAAATGGCAATTGAAGCATCTGCAGTGGTCATTCCACCGTATATTTCCGTCGATCCTAGCTTATGGTTTCACATGCTGGAATCTACTTTTGAATTAGCTACTCCTAAACCAATAACTGAATCGAAAACTAAGTACAATTACGTTGTAGCTAATTTACCGCCTGCTACAGCTACTATGGTTCGTGATATTATTATGACTCCGGATCCATCTAATCCATATGAAACTTTAAAATTTAAAGTTATTGAACGTTGTGGTGAAAGCTGTATTTTAGAAATCCGTAAACTTCTAGCTGGAGAAAGCCTAGGTGATAGAAAGCCGACTGAATTACTTCGATTAATGAAACGGCGAGCTGAAAGCCATAATATCAGTGATGAGCTTCTGTTAGAGCTTTTCACTCAGCAAATGCCAACAAGTGTTCAAACTATTCTAGCTTCCATTGACAATATTACTCCTGATAAAGCAGCTGAGATTTCAGATAGAATTCTGGACTTAACACCAGCTAACATCAGCTTAGTTTCAAGCCGACCAACTTCGCCTGATACGCCAACACCGCCAACGATAGAGATGCTTATGAAAGAAATCCAAGCTTTACGCCAAGAAGTAGCTCAACTTCGACGTTCAAGAAGTGTGTCAAGAGATGATCATAAGCAACGTCATCGGTCTCATTCCCGACACAGAGATTCTAAAATATGTTGGTATCACCAAAAATTTAGTGAAAAAGCAAAAAAGTGCCTCCCGCCTTGTTCTTACTCGGAAAACAGGGAGCGGGAAGAATAGCTGCGACGGAATTCTCCCCAGCACTTTCACGTCGCCTATTTGTTAGAGACAAAAATACAGGTATGTGTTTTCTCGTTGATAGTGGTTCAGATGCTTCCATCGTGGCCGCGAATAAAAATGATAAAACAAAACCTGTTCTCCAAATTTTTCGTGCTGCTAATGACACCAAAATTAATGTATATGGTCGAAAGACTATTAATATTAACTTAGGCTTGCGTAGAAATTTTACTTATTCATTTTATGTTTGTGATGTTTCATGTGCTATTTTAGGAGCTGATTTTTTGCATAATTTTAATTTAAAGCTTGATTTAAGGAATCGTCGTCTTTTTGATTCCACTACCAATTTAAAAGCTCCTGCTATATTTAATATTTGTAATATATTTTCTGTGAAATCAAATTCTTTGGATAATATTTATGGTAAATTATTACTTAAATTTCCTGAAATCACAAAATTACCCGATCCTAACCAACCGGTTAAGCATAATACTATGCATTATATAAACACTAAGGGGCCTCCAATGACTGCTAAGCCTAGACGGCTAGCTCCAGATCGACTAAAAATTGCCAAAGCTGAATTTCAGCACATGCTGCAGCTCGGTCATATTAGACCTTCTAAAAGTAATTACTCTTCACTTTGCACCTGGTGCCGAAGAAAGGATCTGTCGACTGGAGACCTGTTGGTGATTATCGTGCTCTAAATGCACAAACTGTTAAAGAGAAATATCCTATACCCTGTATCGCAGATTTCACTGCGGAATTACATGGTAAACAAATCTTCAGTCACATTGATCTAATAAAGGCCTACCATCAGATTCCCATCAATCCTGACGATGGACATAAAACTGCAATTTGCACTCCCTTCGGACTTTTTGAAAGCACACGAATGCAATTTGGCCTTTGCAATGCTTCCTCAACGTTTCAAAGATTTATTGATGGCATAATTCGTGACTTAGGATTTGTTTACGCATTTCTTGATGATTTGCTTATTGCTTCTGAAAATGAAACTCAACATTTAGAACATCTTGAATTGTTGTTTTCTAGATTTAAAGAATATGGCCTGTGTATCAATGTTGATAAATGTAAATTTGGTCAATCCACTCTAGAATTTTTAGGATTCAAACTTTCACCTGCAGGAATTGAGCCTTTATCTAATCGCGTTCAATGCATCTTAGATTTCCCACAGCCCTCTACCTTAACTCAACTAAGACGTTATTTAGGCCTTTTCAATTTTTATAGACGTTGCATTCCCAAAGCTGCCGATATTTTAGCTCCACTTGTTAAATTTTTAGAAGGACACAAAAATAAAAAAAACCACCCCCGTTCCAAGGCTTACAAAACTGAGCAATTAAAATGGAACGAAGAAGCCATTCTTTCCTTCACTACTTCAAAAGAAGCTATAGCTCGAGCTACCTTATTGAGACATCCAATTCCTGGCGCCCAGTTAAGTTTATGGGTCGATGCTAGCAATGTCGCAATTGGTGGTTCTTTAATGCAACTCTCCGAAAAACAGTGGGAACCCATCGCATTTTATTCCTGTAAATTAAATAAATCTCAGAGAAATTGGTCTACTTATGATCGTGAATTATTTGCTATTTATAGTTCTATAAAAAAGGTCGTAATTTCATTATTTATACAGACCAAAAACCCCTTATATACGCATTTCAACAAAATCCTAATAAATGTAGTCCTCGACAATTGAGACATTTAGACTATATTTCACAGTTTTCTACTGATATTCGATACACTAAAGGCTCTGATAACACCGTGGCCGACGCATTATCACGAATTGAAATTGATTCCATTTCTCCTAATGTGCTAGATTTTAAAGAGTTTGCCACTGCTCAGACAAATGATGAAGAGCTAAAACAAATTCTCGAACTCGGTACCACTTCTTTAAAATTAGAAAAACACTATTTTCCTTCTCAAAGATGTCCATTTATATTGCGATATATCACAAAAACATCCTCGACCATTCGTTCCTAAAAGCATGCGGCAATCTGTTTTTTCTACCTTACATTATTTCTCACATCCAGGTTTCTCAGCTTCATTAGATTTAATTTCCAAACGGTTTGTATGGCCTGGCATGCGTAAGGATATAAAATCTATGGTTCGCAGCTGTACGAAATGTCAAAAAGCTAAAGTCTTCCAACACACCAAATCGCCAATTGGGACATTCTCTGAACCTGATGCTCGTTTTGCCCATATTCATGTTGATTTTATCGGACCTTTACCATCCTCCGATGGCAATCAGTATTGCATGACCATTATTGATAGGTTTACGAGATGGCCCGAAGTTATACCCACACCAGATATGACTGCAGAAACAACCGCTCGTGCACTAATACACGGTTGGATATCCAGATTCGGTACCCCGGTTACTATTACTACTGATCAAGGTAGGAATTTTGAGTCTTCTCTTTTCAAGGAACTTACTAATAGATTAGGCTGTAGACGCATAAGAACAACGTCATATCATCCACAGTCTAACGGTCTTATTGAGAGATTTCATCGTCATCTTAAGAATTCGCTTACAGCGCACAATCAAACTCAATGGACTGAAACTCTCCCATTGTTTTACTTGGTTTGCGCACAGCTCTTAAAAACGACATCCAAGCTACCTGTGCTCAGCTTGTTTATGGAACAAATATCAGACTACCTTGTGATCTCATTAATAGCGAGACTGTAAATCAACCACTTACTCTCATCTATGTGACTGAGTTGATTGAAACAATGAGGGCATTAAATCCTGTTGCCACTACAAGGCACAGCAACCCTAAAATCTATGTAAATCCCTCATTGCAAACATGCTCTTATGTATTTTTAAGATCAGACAAAGTGAATCCTCCTTTATCACCCTCTTATTCAGGACCCCATAAAGTGATCGCCATATCTAATAAAACGTTTGACTTGGAAATAAACGGGAAACGCTGTACTGTATCAATTGATCGCATCAAACCAGCTTATCAGTTATCAGATTCTTTTCCATCTTCCCTACCTCAAAAACAACATGATCTTATAAATTCTCCTCCTGTCAAAGAGCCTACCACGAAATCTGGTCGCAAAGTTCGTTTTCCTCAACATCTCGTAACTGACTATATTGTATAAATATTTTGTATATACATTGTATTTTGTATTGTATAAATATTTTGTATGTGTGTACAATATTTATTTGTCGATTTATGTTTTCTTAATGTACTGCATATATATTTTATTATTGCATCATATGTATGTACTCAAGACCTATCTTATGTATCTGTATCAAGTACTCTTTTTTTGTAATCGTGACTACGTCACTGGGGGCATACTCTATAGCGGCTCATCTCGAGCTCTGCTGTAATTTTCTCTCGCGTATGAGAACTTTTTACTTTCAACGAATGGCAACTCAATTAATGGAATTACTTTTTAACGAAGCGCTTTCTCATTCTCGCAGTGACATTTTCACGAATATTTATTGTTGTGTTTGCGAAGTTATTAAAGTTTATTTTTTATACAAAATCCTTCTGATGAATGAGTCAATATTATTCAGCCAGCACAACATATCACCATCACTAAAGTACCTATGAAGGTAATCTGGTTAATGCACCTACTTTTAAAAATTAATTCCAAATAGTTTAAAAGTTATATAAAAAAAACTGATAAAAAAGCACAATTTATTTGCATACGTCACAGAAATTTGGTGCGCGTGATTTTCACAGGCTGGATATTTTCGTAGATAACCGAATCAGTGCATGGAGTAAATAGTAATCATTTACGCACTCAGAAATATTGAATGCAATAAAACATTTTAAAATTTAATCATGCAGGAAAATAAAACTGTTATTTTTTTTACATTAAAAAAAATGTCATAAAAACTTTGATTTTGAGATTTTGTGATAATCTCTTAATAACATTTTTTGATCGCTAAAAGAATGTTTTATATATTTCGCGTGTGCAAATTAGAAACAATTACGTTTTTAAATAAAAAGTTTCTTTTATGACATCATTTTCCCTTTATATTAATTTTTATTGCATGTTTTCTTTTAACTTATATTTTTTGCGTGTGGAAGTCAATTCTGGTCACTAATTTTTCGGCACGGATACCACAAGCGCATCAGATTTGGCGCAATTTTTTTCAAAGCCCATTTGGCGAAAACTCCGTTTTCAAATAACGCTTACATACACATTTTTAAATTATTTTCTATTTTCAAAAAGAACTTACAGTAAATAAAATAATAATAATAATTAATAACTATAAAAAGAAATATTTTATATAATTAAAAAAAGGAAATGAAAGTAAATAAAAATTTTATGAGTAAATAAACAAATAATAAATAAAAACAGCCGGGTTACCATCTCAGGTAAAATAATGCCATTTTGACGCCAATTATGTACCCTGGTGCATATGTGACATCTTTTCCAATTTTTCATCCATTTCCTGTTGGCATACAACTTTGAAATTTGGAATATGTATGCATACCTGGGAGCAATACTGGAATTAGACATTGATTTTTTTAAATTCGATCAAAAAAGGGGCAACGGGGGCTATTTTTTAAAGATTTATACAATTTATACTGCAAAAGGAGCCACTTATCTATTTTTATATACAAGAAGAAATAAGTGGTATGCAACAACAATTATATTATACATAAATAAAATACTTGAGATAATATACTAAGAGATATAAGCACCGGGTTTGGCGAGATTTTTTATGCCAATTAGGCGAAAACATCGTTTTGATTACCAGATACATATAGCATGCTATAATAACACGTTATTTATTTATTTCAAAATGAAAAAAAAGGAATAAACGAAACATTTTCTGTTATTAAAAAAAAGAAATAACAATCAATAAATAATATTTTTCGAACAAACAATTTATTATAACATTTATATGATAACCAGCATGTTAGGCAAGTGAACGCCATTTTGGCACCAATTAGGTACCTCGGTGTGTATAGGGATATATGTGCCCTATTTATTTGTAAAACTGAGCATGAACGTTTACTAAGTGTGTTCTCATAGTCGCTTATATCTTTTTGCAACATAGCGCACCTTTCGAAGCCAAAACTGCACAAAAGAAAAAAAATCAATATTTGCAGTATTTTCTTTTAATGTACTGCACATTTCGTAATCAGTAGGCTCGATAATCAGACCTCGTTTTTTTTTTTTTTTTTTTTTTCTTTAAAAGATGATATTTCATACGACGTCTTTTTTGTATTCGTCGTTTTTCCATATTTGATAGTATGCGTCTACTCGTTTTGTTACTTTTTTTTGTAACTTTCTTCTTTATTAACAGCGACATTTGGATTTCCTATTTAAATAAAAATTCTTCTAAATACAAAGAATTTTGTTAAAATAAATAAATAAATGAAATGCGGACATCTATTGCTCAAAGCACAAAATTTTTCCTATTGAGTTAATAAAAATCAGTAAAAACATAGTTTTTATGATAATAAAAAGGTGACTTATGTAATAACAAAGTCATATGTTATGTACGTTATGGATTAAGTATGAATATTTCTCCACCATTTATAAATAATAATAATAATAAAATAAAATGCGGACAGACCAAAGTCTATATTTGACTGAAAACAACACCCATTTTCTAAATGCTTTAAAAAAATGGCCAATGAAAAGTGATATTTCAAAAGTATTATGAAATTAGTTAAAAACCATTTATTTTAAACTAAATGAATAAAAGATTTATATTTTTAATGAAATAAATGGGATTTGAAAAATTATTGGAAATTTATCACCATAGATGTATCAATATTACAATCAGTACTTTGTAAGCAAAATGGAACAATTAGCAATACTTTTTGTACCCGAAAAATGGTCGCTGCTTTTTTTAAGGTTAAAAAGTAGATTACGAAATATTCCTATACAGAGATGCCAAGCCCCCGCTTATTGCTCAACAGAATTTTCTTATAGGAAAAGTTATTTTTTAAATCTGCAGAATGTTCCAATTTAATAAAACATTTTCTGTATTAAAATACCGGTATCTAAAATGCCGGAGGCTTGGCAGCTCTGCCTGTAACATTTTAATTAATCACGGTACTTTTTTTTAACCGGATTCAAATTTAGTGAAGACAACGTTTTTTGGCCAAAAGCAGCTTTTTTCCACATGTGTAACTACGATACAATTCCTTGATGCTGAAATAAAATGTTTTGACTTATACTATTATTGCTTCCTTTTATTTATTTATTTGAATTTTAAATAAGATGACTCAAAATCGTGTTTTTTTAAATGTACGGAAAAATTGCATTTCGAGAGAGGGCGAAAAAAACAATATTTGGCGATTTATTACCTGCGTTTGGTACTTACTACCTTGTATTTAATACTCTTCACAATACTTCGCTGTTATATGGACTTTGGCGCTTTTATAAAAAGTTTGATGTAATTCGGGCTTAAGAAAGTGAGTTTTTTACTGAATAATACAAATAAATGGAAAATGAATATTAAGAAATACTAATAAAAGAAAAATGAAGCATTATATTGATCTATGTACATTTAAAAATGCATCTGCTAGCACTAATTAGATAATTTATGTGTATATAATAGGAGATAAATAGCTTTTGATTCTGTATTTCTATGCTATAAAGCATTAACGTTTGTGTGTTTTTCGTTATCATTGGGAGTACCTAGCCGATTTAAAAAATAATGTGAGCAAAAAATGTTGGTAACCATCTTTGCTGCAAAATATACTATATTTTGCGTAGGAACAATAATCACCATCAATGCACGAGTAAAAAAAGTTCTAAAATTGAGAATTCTTTGATGTTGATATGACTAAAAATTTAAAATCTTTTTTTGGGGGGCAACTTTTAAGATATAATATGCTCGTTATGAACGATTTCTAAAACATTCGACAATTTAATTTCACAAATTAAACATTTTTTTTCTAGAAAAAGTTTTAAACCCAATTCATTGAGACTATTGCAATTTCTAGGATACTATTGGGGTCAAAAACTATAATTTTGGCATCACAGTAATTTATAAGATGCAGTAACTTATAAGTGCTCGTTTAGAACAAATTTTTTAAAAAAGATTCCTTAACTCTTATCGACAACCTCAATGCATTCGTGGAAAACAGATATTGAACATTATAAACTATTCGGGCGGATTTCACACCACATAAAATACACTCCATTCTCTTCAAACATAATAGTTTATGTTATTTATAATTTCTAAAATCGGTGCGAAGCTTCTGTTTATGCTCATGATATCATTTCAAAGAGTTATATTTCCAATATAGGAAAATTTGTTGTTTTATTTTCTGTATTACTTTTAACATTTTGCATATTTCCAATTTTATTTCCATGCATGGTTTGCTTTTCTTTTATAAAAGTAGTATATGCAAGTTTATATATAAGATTTTGTAATTCTATGATTCAATATGCTTATTTTCATCATATTTTATCACAATGAATGACCAGTTAAAGGTAACATCTCATTTTCTTTACTTATCGCAAGTTATTAAATGTGTATTCTCAGTAATGTCGCTCAGACTAATCCCTCTGAGGGAAGTCCTAGTTAGCCTTTCCAATTAGAGGAATTTCGAAGCAAGTCTGGTTAGCTCAGTGGTTTAAGGCACGAGTTAAAGCTCTGTGCTTTTGAAGAGGACTAGGGCTCGATCCCAACGCTCGGAAAAATGGAAAGTTATACGATTATTATTTCTTTTATTATCATCATTATTTTGATGCTTTATAATTAAATAAAATTTAACACTCAACATTTTTTAAATAACAATTTTATTTTTAAATTATTTCAAGTAATTAAAACATAGTAATTATTAGATATAAACAGCCAATTTCCATTAATTATAAATAGAAGTTGTCTTATACGTCTATTAAAAACATTTCAAAAATATGCATTAAAATATTTAATTGCTACAAAGGACGTCAAATAACCGTCGCGGTGACCGACCAATTTTCGTCGACGACCCCTACCTACGACCCAAGCAGACCTAGTCTCTTGCCCGACAGCGCTGTCGCCGGCAGGCGACCACGGACAGCATCAAAATACTTCAGTTACGACCCGAATAGACATGGACTCTTAATAGAAAAGAAAAAAAATAAATAAGAGAAATTGAAACCGGAAAAATTTAAAAGAAAATGTAGACAAATTAAAGATATTGGGAGACGGTTAGTGGGCGGGCGGGGCTCTGAAGCTATCGACTTTCTCTGCCTTCATCATATTTGACGTCCTTTATAGCAATTAAATATTTTAATGCATATTTTTGAGAAGCCAATTTCCAGTTAAGAGCTTTAGAGATATATTTGTACGAAAATCTTTACAAATCGCATTCTTAAAAAAATAAACAACAATAAATGCAACACACACAAATTAAAAAATTTTAAAATGTTGTAAAATTTAATTTAACATTTAGCAATATTTTTAAAAATATACATTCTAATTTTCTAAAAAGGTAAATGTTTAAACAATATTTTGTCAGTAGGTAGTAGCAACAATTTTCCACTTTCCTGTCGTGTGCGTGAAAGCTTAGAAAAAGTAATTGTCTGAGCGTAGCGAAGTCTCATACTCAGAGTACGTAACGATATTAAAAGTCAAAAAAATTCTTTCGTCAAGCAAATCTAAAAAAGTACTTGTCGGGTTTCGATTCTGTTTGTACCAGAAGGTACCTATGAAGGTAATCTGGTGAATGCACCTACTTTTAAAAATTAATTCCAAATAGTTTAAAAGTTATATAAAAAAACTGATAAAAAAGCACAATTTATTTGCATACGTCACAGAAATTTGGTGCGCGTGATTTTCACAGGCTGGATATTTTCGTAGATAACCGAATCAGTGCATGGAGTAAATAGTAATCATTTACGCACTCAGAAATATTGAATGCAATAAAACATTTTAAAATTTAATCATGCAGGAAAATAAAACTGTTATTTTTTTACATTTAAAAAAATGTCATAAAAACTTTGATTTTGAGATTTTGTGATAATCTCTTAATAACATTTTTTGAACGCTAAAAGAATGTTTTATATATTTCGCGTGTGCAAATTAGAAACAATTACGTTTTTAAGAAAAAAGTTTCTTTTATGACATCATTTTCCCTTTATATTAATTTTTATTGCATGTTTTCTTTTAACTTATATTTTTTGCGTGTGGAAGTCAATTCTGGTCACTAATTTTTCGGCACGGATACCACAAGCGCATCAGATTTGGCGCAATTTTTTTCAAAGCCCATTTGGCGAAAACTCCGTTTTCAAATAACGCTTACATACACATTTTTAAATTATTTTCTATTTTCAAAAAGAACTTACAGTAAATAAAATAATAATAATAATTAATAACTATAAAAAGAAATATTTTATATAATTAAAAAAAAGAAATGAAAGTAAATAAAAATTTTATGAGTAAATAAACAAATAATAAATAAAAACAGCCGGGTTACCATCTCAGGTAAAATAATGCCATTTTGACGCCAATTATGTACCCTGGTGCATATGTGACATCTTTTCCAATTTTTCATCCATTTCCTGTTGGCATACAACTTTGAAATTTGGAATATGTATGCATACCTGGGAACAATACTGGAATTAGACATTGATTTTTTTAAATTCGATCAAAAAAGGGGCAACGGGGGCTATTTTTTAAAGATTTATACAAATATTGAGACAAATAAGATAGCAATTCGCTATTCGTATATTAAGAACACCTTATGAAAACAAAATAACGCTACTGAATATCAAACTCAATAAATCTATTCAATAAAAATGTTCATTACGGTAAGAGAAAACGTTATTTTCACCGCTGAAATGATCGCGTTATGTATGAAATTTCATACTTGCGTCGAGATGAAAGAATGGAATATCGAATTTATAACACATTTCTGCTTAAAAGTTTTTAATGAAGCAAAAAATGAAAAAATTTCATTCGAACGCTAACAGAGTTTTACTTTGAATAAAAGGTAACGTGGCTGAATTGTGGGTGTTTTTTTATTCAATATCGGTATTTGAATGTGCCTTGCAATTAATTACTCTGTGAAGTCTGAATTTTTAATAAGCGGGAGAGAGTTCTCAAAACTTTTATTATATCTTTGTTAAAAAAAATCTTTCTACATTTATTTTATGAAATATGTGCATTTTAAACAGTTATATATAATAAAAATACTATAACTTTATTGATTAAGAAAAAATATAATTAAAGTGACACTACAGTTTTTTTTTTTTTTTTTTTTTTTTTTTTTTTACAGCAATCTTAAATAAAATATATATTTTACTAATTTTAGCAACCAAAATAAATAAATAATATTTTTTCCCAAAAGCACACTATCTTTTGATATCCCACTGTGCCCCGACTAAAAAAAAAAAGATTCTTCGTAAAATTTAGTTATTTGACTCGTTGCAAAACTCAACTTTTAAATATTTTTATTAGATTGATGAGAAAATACATATTAAAGCTTACGATGATCACAAACATATGTAAGAAAAAAAAGAAAGACCGAAATCCGATCCATGGAACAATCATCTTATGTGAACCGATGCGATTTCTTTCACGAAAGTTACGATTTTTTTCCACAATCGTTCAAAAGAATGTTTTTTTTTTTTTTTTTTTTTTTCGGGGCTGACAGGCAAAATCGGCATATTTTTCAGTAGGCAACTGACAAAATTTTCTACCTGTTTACTTGAAAATCATCACGCATACTTCATTTACAATTCCAAATGTGCCTCGGTGACCATGAATAAAGTTTATGTACTGTATGAAAATTGGAGTATATTTCCGGGAGTTAGTGTCAACAGACGAACTGGAAAAACCAAGGGCATTAACACTTTTTAACTTTGTTGGAAAATGTTATAATGAAAATTTGCTATAATACTAACGATAGCAGAGTAATTCGTCGCTGACAAATACACTTATCCACATGCATATGTATATATGTATGTTATATGTAAAGCCTTGAAAAAAAATCAATGCCATCTAAATTCCTTCTCTTAAATTTATAGTTCCTGACGCAGAATAAAATACATGACTTAAAAAAAAAAAAAAAGTTATTTGAGAAAAGGTTGAACTGAATAAGATAGCAATTTGCTATTCATATACTATAACTCTTTATGAAAACAAAATAACTCTATTCAATATAAAACTCGATAAATCTATTCAATAAAAATGTTCATTACTGTACATTCTTCTGCGAGAAAACTTTATTTTCAACGCTGAAATGATCATGTTATGAATGAAATTTCACATTTGCGTCGAAATGAAAGAATGGATATTGAATTTATAATACATTTCTGCTTAAAAGATTTTAATGAAGTAAGAGATGAAAAAAATGCCATCTCAACGCTAACAGAGTTTTTCTTTGAATGAAAGGCAGCGAGGCTGAACTGTGGTTGTTTTATTATTCAATATCAGCATCTGAATGATGCCAACAATTATTCTGTGAAGACTGAAATTTTAACAAGCCGAAAAGAATTTTCAAAACTTTTATTAAATATTTTTGTTAATTTTTTTTATACATTTACATAATGAAATATGTGTATTTTAAACAGTTAGATGCAATGAAAATAATACTCCCTCTGTCCCAAATTAGTTGCGACATTTCGGTTGAAAATTTTATCCCAAATTAGTTGCGACATTTCAAGTAGGCGGAGTCATAAATAGCTTCTGATGCAGTTTAGTAGATCGACACCAGTAAAATTATACTAGAATAAATATAAATATATATACTAGGTGTCAGAAACAATGTTAACTCAAATTTTAAAATAAAAGAAAAAGAAATAATAATTTAAAAAATAGTCTGAAGAAAGAAATTACTGATATTGAGCGCAACGCTGCGCTGGAATGTTTGAAATGATATTTGAAAAATTGTAAACTAAGTCTTAATGACATAAATGCTGCAGCTATTAAATTCAATGTGCATCATAATGTTTATAATCCTATCTAGTTTGCAGAAGCAGGCAAAGACATCAAAAATAAAAGATGACGAAATTAAACAATGTAAGTTTATAAAAAATTGTAAATGCGGACGAAAAAAAAAATCCACTGAGCAAAATCAAAGATGTCCCAATAAAACGAAGACAATCACTGCGAAGATTATCATATGCTGTTATAATTCGATATTATGAATTCAATATTATACAGGATTCTCAAGGCGGAAAAAAATTTGTAGTGTATTTCATCCATGATTAAACAAAGTTTAATAGAAAAAAAAATAAGCTCAACCGAATTCGATTTTGTTTGCAGCATGTTTATGATAAGACATTTCAGAAATGCTAGAATAAAATGTTCGTAAATGAATTCACATTTGATTAGCTTGAAGACAGTTTTATGTGATTACTTAAAAAAAAAAAAAAAAAAAATCTTTACAAAATGGGGCGTGGCTTAAGAGCGAGTGAACCGGGATTTTTTAAACTAATTAATTACCTGAATTATGAAGGGAATGTTAGGCGCGTGAATATTGCTGATTGATAGTATAGTTGTCTGAAAAATGTTCAAACAAAATCATAAAGTCATAAATACCAATAATCAGAACAAAAGTATTCAAATATCGCAACTAATTTGGGGCAGAGGGAGTATAACTTTATATAATGGATTAGGAAAGAAATATATTTAAAGTGACAACTTTACAGTTTTCTTTCACAACAATCTTAAATCAAACAATATTTCGTTAATTTTGGCACACCAAAAATTTTTTAAATAAATAAACAATATGTTTTCCCAAAAACATATTCTTTTGATTAAATTATTTTTCCTGGAGTTTATTCTAGAACTGTAATCGATTTCTTTTGTGTATCTCTGTAAATAATAAAAATTGCTATGAATGCTCTACTTTAACGTGATTGTAATGAAATTCAGTTATTTATATAAATTTAAATACATTTGAAGTAGAATAATGTCATTAAAATTCTCTTCAAACGATGTTTCCCGATATACCTTAATGTAATTGAATTCTATGAGTGTCCCTATAAATAAATCATTAATCGTACATACTTCATTTGCAATACCAAAATTGTTTTGGTGAGCGTAAATATGCTTTATCAATTGTGTGAAAATCTGACTTTATTTATGGGAGTTAGAGCATGGACAGATAGACAGACGGTCAGACAAACCGAGTGCATAAGCACTTTTCAACTCTGTCGGAAAGTGTTAAAAATGAAAATTCGTTCTAATAAGACTTTACTTTATAATAATACTGGTAGCAAAGTGATTCAAATTTCTCTATGAACCACCGCAGATAAATACGGATATCCACATATATATATTTATTTGTGTGTTAAATGTAAAGCTTTCAAAAAATCAATATCATCTGAAACCACTCTCTTAAAATTATAATTCCTGACGCGGAAAAAAAAATACATGACTTACAAGAAAAGTTGTTTGAGAAAATATTGAACCGAATAAAGATAGCAATTTTCTATTCATATACTAAAACTCCTTATAAAAACAAAATAACTCTATTGAATATCACACTCAATAAATCTATTCAATAAAAATGTTCGTTACTGTACTGCGAGAAGACTTTATTTTCCCCGCTGAAATGATAATGTTATGAATTAAATTTCACACTTGCGTCGATATGAAAGAATGGGATATTGAAATTATAAACACATTTCTGCTTAAAAGATTTTAATGAAGTAAGGTATGAAAAAATTCCATTCCAATGAAAAGCAAACGGAAAAGAGTTACTTTACACTTTCAAATTTTTTAAAAGCATTTAAATATTTTACTGGAAAACAACCTTTGCTTAAAACTTTAAATGCGTTTATATGCATGATGGGTTTTTTTTTTTTTTCAACTATTTTTCTAGTCTTTAAATTATTGAAAATCAAGAATCATTAAAGACAAAATGTGCAAACTTGAAAAATGTCTATTTTGATTATTTTACATTAGCTTTGTTTTGGCAAATTTGAAAAAAAAAAAAAAACATTTACTTTTCAAAATAAGATTTTAAAGAAAAAGTGTTGCATCATTTTTTAAATAAATGTTTTTAAAATTAATATTGAAAAGAAAAACACTGCAGCAAAACCAAATTCAGACTTTCCTCTTTAACTAAATGGAAAAAAATTAAAAACCGATAAATAATGTTTCGTGTCATAACGATTTTAAATTATCCCACTTAAAACTATATTAATCATTTGAAATTTTTATAAATTTTATGGGAAATTTTAAGATTTAATTTTGTAGGCAAATTATATGGCTATTCATGACAAAAAAATCAAAATTCTAATTCAAAAGATACATTTTTTACATATATCCTGGAACTGTTAAAATAACATTGTATATTGAACTGCTCGCATTTCAATTTCTGTCTAATCCGTTAAACCTTATGAATTAGTTAAACGCCTATAATTCTGCGAGTTTTGCAGATATGAAGATGCGATTTTTTGTGTCTAATTCAGGACTGGATAATCGAAGTTTTACTGAGAGGGATTTTTATCCTAAGGCGGCTGTATAAAAATTTAATTCTTTTTTTTTTTCAAATACACCCCCCCCCCTCCCACATGGAGTTGCAACTCATCTAATGAAAATTTTCGCCTATTTTTATGAAACTTCGCAATTCTATCGCAAAAAGTATGTATGTCTGATTAATATTTAAGGAGATAGCTTGTTGTTTCGATAATTATGACTCACCCTGTATATGCATATATGTGTGTTAATTCGCCATACTTTTTCGTAAGCAACTGACAAAATTTGCCAAACCAAGTGCATAAACACTTTTTAACTTTGATGGAAAATGGTAAAAATGAAAATTTACTGTAATAACATTTTACTGTATAATAATACTGGCAACAAAGTTATTCAGATTTCTGTATGTTCTGCCACTGATAAATACACATATCCACATATACATATGCATATATATATATATGTGTGTATTAAATGTAAAAGTTTCAAAAAAATCAATATCATCTGAAACCATTCCCTTAAAATTAAAATTCCTGTTGCAGAAAAATATATAATACTTACAAGAAAGTTTGTTTGAGAAAATATTGAAGCAAATGAGATAGCATTTTGCCATTCATATACTAAAACTCCTCATGGAAACAAAATAACTCTATTCAATATCAAATTCAATGAATCTATTCAATAAAAATGTTAATTACTGTACATACTTCTGCGAGAAAACTTTATTTTCTCAGCTGTAATGATCATGTTATGAATGAAATTCCACACTTGCATCGAGATGAAAGAATGGGATACTGAATTTATAAATACATTTCTGCCTAAAATATTTTAATGAAGTAAGAGATGAAACAAATTCCAGCCCAACGCTAACAGAGTTTTACTTTAAATAAAAAGCAGTGAAGCTGAACTGTGGTTGTTTTATTTTTCAATATCAGCATTTGAATGATGCCTGCAATTACTCTGTGAAGTCTGAAATTTTAATAAACAGAAGAGAGTTCTCAAAACTGTTATTAAACCTTTATGTTAAAAAAACTTTTATCTATATACTTTATGAAAAAAGTGTATTTTAAATAGTTAGATATAATAAGAATAACATAATTTGTTGATAAGGATGAAGTTATAGCTAAAGTGAAAACATTATAGCTTTCTTTTACAGCAATCTTAAATAAAGCTTATATTTTGTTAACTTTAGCAACCAAAAAAATACTATAATGTAATCGATTTCTTTTGAGTGTTCGTGTAGATAACCACTAATCTTACATATTTCATATGCAGTTCTGAAATCATTCTCTTAGACTTATAATTCCTGACACAGAAAAAAATACATGACTTACAAGAAAAGTTGTTTGAGAAAATATCGAACCGTATGAGATAGCAATTTCCTATTTATACAGTAAAACTCTTTATGAAAACAAAATAACTCCATTGAATATCAAACTCAATAAATCTATTTAATAAAAATGTTCATTACTTCTGTGACAAAACTTTATTTTCACCACTAAAATGATCATGTTATGAATGAAGTTTCATATTTGCGTCGAGATGAAAGAATGGGAAATTGAATTTATAAACACATTTCTGCTTAAAAGATTTTAATGAGGTAAGAGATGAAAAAAATATCATCCCAACGCAAACAGAGTTTTACTTTGAATGAAAGGCAGCTGGGGTGTTTTATTATTCAATATCAGCATTTGAATGATGCCTGCAATTACTCTGTGAAGTCTGAAATTTTAATAAGCAGAAAAAGTTCTCAAAACTGTTATTAAACCTTTATGTTAAAAAAACTTTTATCCATATACTTTATGAAAAAAGTGTATTTTAAATAGTTAGATATAATAAGAATAACATAATTTGTTGATAAGGATAAAGTTATAGCTAAAGTGAAAACATTATAGCTTTCTTTTACAGCAATCTTAAATAAAGCTTATATTTTGTTAACTTTAGCAACCAAAAAAATACTATAATGTAATCGATTTCTTTTGAGTGTTCGTTTAAACGAACCACTAATCGTACATATTTCATATGCAGTACAAACATGCTTTAACAGTTCCGAAAAATCCGAGTATTCTGAAAATCCGAGTGTATTTACTGGAGTTAGGAGAGTGTACAGACGGACAGCCGAACAGACAGACAAAGAAAACGAGTGTACAAAAATTCGCTGGAATAAAATTTTACTGTATAATAATACTAGTGGCAGAGAGATTCAAATTTTCTATGCACCGCCACTGGTAAATACGCAATTCACATATAAATGCATGTATGTGGGTAAATTGTAAAGCTTTAAAAAAAAAATACCATCTGAAATCATTCTCTTAGACTTATAATTCCTGACACAAAAAAAAATACATCATGACTTACAAAAAAAGTTGTTTGAGAAAATATCGAACCGTATAAGATAGCAATTTGCTATTTATATAGTAAAATTCTTTATGAAAACAAAATAACTCCATTGAATATCAAACTCAATAAAACTATTCAATAAAAATGTTCATTACTTCTGTGACAAAACTTTATTTTCACCACTAAAATGATCATGTTATGAATGAAATTTCATATTTGCGTCGAGATGAAAGAATGGGAAATTGAATTTATAAACACATTTCTGCTTAAAAGATTTTAATGAAGTAAGAGATGAAAAAATATCATCCCAACGCAAACAGAGTTTTACTTTGAATGAAAGGCAGATGCGGTGTTTTATTATTCAATGTCAGCATTTGAATGATGCCTGCAATTACTCTGTGAAGTCTGAAATTTTAATAAGCAGGAGAGAGTTCGCAAAACTTTTATTAAATCTTTATGTTGAAAAAACTTTTATACATTTAAAAATTTTATGAAATGTGTGTATTTTAAGCAGTTAGATGTAATAAAAATAATATAATTTTATTGATTATGTAAAAAAGAGTAAAAGTGTCAACATTGCAGTTTTCTTTTACGACAGTCTTAAATAAAACATATGTTTTGTCAATGTTGGCAACCAAAAAATAATAATTAATAAATAACATTTTTTTCCACAAAAGCACGGTATCTTTTGATTAAATTATTTATGTTAAAGTTTATTCTAGAAAAATTGTGCAGCTCAATGAGGGAAAAAACTGGCGTGGTGGAGAAAATAACCCATGAGTGGGAGAAACGGCATGGTGGAAAAAAAAGAAAAGCCTCGTGTGACATAGAAAAGGCCATTAAAAAACAACATAAATAATGCCAAAAAAAATAAGTTTTATAGAAAAAAATCATCTCAACAGTATTCTAAACATTCATACAATATTTCAAAAACGTACTTAACTTTGCTCCTCATTCAAAAAAAAAAAGAAAAGAAAGAGAGAGAGAGAGAGAGAGAGAGAGAGAGAGAGAGAGAGAGAGAGAGAGAGAAAAGAAAAAGAAACTTTTTAAACTTTATTTATTTGACTCGCTGCATAACTCAACTTTTAAAAATTTTTATTAAATTGAAGGAAAATCATAAATTAAAGCTACTATGATCACAAACGTACACTGTAAAAATTGAAGATCCAAATTGGGTTGAAAGATTTCTGGGTATAGGAATTTTCCTGAAATGGTACAGTAAGGATTCCAAAATGGTAGAGTATTGTTCCCAAAATAGATAACCCAAAATGGTTCAAAACAGAGCAGATCTTTATCAACATTAAATTAATCAAAATTTCTGAGGTATAATGTATATACTATCTAAGATATTTTAATTGTTTTAATGTTATTAAAAATCAGACTTATTTAAAACGATTTTGTGCTACAAACTGAACTTTCCAAATTGGAACAATGCTGTACCCAGAAATCTTTCAACCCATTTTGGGTATTTTGTTTTTACAGTGTATATATTAAAAAAAGAAAGACAGAAATTCGACTGGTGGAAATCTCATCTTATTTTAATCGATGCGATTTATTTCATGAAATTTACGATTTTTTCCCTCAATCATTTGACAAAATTATTGTTTTTTTTTTTTTTTTTTACGGTTGATTTGTAAAATTCGCCATATTTTTCCGTAAATAACTTGTTTCTTATTATGCGGATTATTGACGAAATTTCGATGTTTGCCCTTGATCATTTATCAAAATTCATGACTATTTCCGCAATCGATTGACAGAATTTGAGTTTTTTTGCGCCATTGCTTGAAGAATTCGGGATTCTTTTGCGCAACCAATTATTAAAAGTTTGACATTACGCAGGGACCAACAGGGGAAAATCGGTTTTTTTCCGAGATCTTTGACGAAGTTTTGGATTTTTTTTTACTATCGTTCGAATAAATTCACAAATAAATTTTGCAAAACTTCTCAAAAGTTTAAAAAAAAAACGTGGGCTTGCTCAAAAATTTAAAAATTTCACAGATTATTTAGATTCCTGTACAAAAAACTTAAAGTATGAAAATGCCACATAGCATTTTTTACTATACGTGAATTCCAAAATTTTTGTATGCGACTCGTGCAATCTCGTACACTATTGCAAACTCTGCTCCTCATTAAAAATCCCCCCACACACTCCTCTGAAACATATCCCTCTTAAAGTGAATTGGGAAAAAAAAACTCTCGCATCTAAGGGTAAGAAATCGTGCAGTAAATATTCTCAAAAGTATGATTCGTCGTGACTAATATTAGTTATGAGAGTTTTTTGGTAATAAAAAATGGGATATTTTTTTTAAGTCCGAATATCCAAACAGATAATCAATTTTGTTAAATTTACAGATGCCTAAAATAAATCATCGCGTTGCTCTCAGAAAATCTCCAAAGAGTTTAAAAAACAGTACGGCGCACCTATAATAAAGCATGGTAGAGAACCTAAAAAATAGAACAGCGCACTTAAAAAATTGCATGATGCCGCATCGCGCTAATATAACTAGTCTGATTTCTAATTTCATGTTAATATGAAGTATTTGTACCTACATTAAAGTAATTATGAAAATACTTTTAAGGCTATTTTGAGGCACCTTTAAATTGAAACAATTGTTTCCCATTACATTTGCCAGTCAAAAAATACATGTAACTACCTGTGATGTGAAAAATGTATTTCAATCTAAAAACAAAAAGTAAGAAAAATTATATGTTAAACATAGATTATGAAACACTTTCCAACATTTCCTGAAATCTTTAACAAAACTTCGTTATTTAGGGAAATATAGCTAATGTCTATTGCAAAATATGTATTCCAATACTCTTATACAGACCTGTATTTTATATATATCTTGATATATTTACTAAATAATAGGGATATTTAGTTTACAAGAAAATGCCTAGAATCATGAAAATTAACTTTAAGCAATTTTTACTAATAGATGGAACATACGTGAGTATTTTTGTTCAGCACTGTAGTTTACCTAGTACAAGGGGCGTAAATCCCGGGGGGGGTTATGGGGGGTGCGGCACACCCCCCCCCTGAGAAAATCAGTCGGAAAATTTCGCGTTTGCTCGGTAAACAATACACTTAATTGGTAAAAAATGGTACTTATCTGTAAAAAACCTATAAATTGGAAAAACGAAAAAAATCAGTCGGGAGAATTTACGTTTAGTCGGGAAAATGTTATTTACTAAGAACTTAGAAATTGGAAAAACGAAAAAATCAGTCGGAAAAATTCCCATTCGATAGGGGAAATGTACGTTTAGTCGGAAAAATGGTATTTACCTATAAGGACTTACAAATTGGAAAACTGAAAAAATCAATCGGAAAAATGTGCGTTTAGTCGGAAAAATTTTATTTACGATAAGAACCTATAAATTGAAAAAACGAAAAAATCAATCAAAAAAATTCCCGTTCGATAGGAAAAATGGTATTTATCTAAAAGGACTTACAGATTAGAAAATTTAAAAAATCAGTCGGAAAATTTCTGTTCGATCGGGAAAATGTACGTTTAGTCAATATATATATATACATATTAAATTATAAAAACTTCTGAATTGGAGAATTTTTTTTACTGTAGTTTTTAATTAGAAGAAAAAGAAAAGAAAAAAATTTTGAGCAAAGACAATTTACGTAAATTTGTTCTTAGTCGGAAATATTTCAGTTTTTCTTCTTTTGATAAAATCTATACAGATGATAAAGAGATTTGACTATACAGAGATTTGATTTGTCGAATATTGTGAACTCAGAAACCTCGATATGACGAAAAAATACTTATATACATGTTCCAGCAATGTTAATTTTATATGAAACATTGATATTTTGATCAAAAACTTTGATATTGAGAATTTTTTTCGTGCACTTTGACTTCGAGCTATCGAGATTCTGTTGTATTGTCGAAAAATTTTTACTTTGATGTGGAAATTTTAAGATATGCTGATTGAAGTGATGAAACTTCTTCGTTTTTCTAACTTTAAATTTAGTTAGAAATGTGTATCACTGAATTTAGGTGATGTCCAATGAAAATTCAAAAATGAGTTGCAAATACTTAGTGTTTTTCCTTATCAATCTGGATATTTTCTAAGCTACACGAATTTAACTGTTAATCAACAATTATGGTTTTATTTTTTCTATTAACTACTTTTTTAATGTGAATTCTGTTTACTTTACGTAATTTTAATGAAAATTGATAGATGAAAATTGAAAACACCCAAGTACTTTGAATTTTTACATCGAATTAAACTGGATGTTTTGACAATCTATAATACTTTACTTCTATCAGAAATAATTCGTTCATTTTATTTTTCCTTAATCAATTGTATTCAATTGTTTTTTCATATTAGTATAACTACATTTTGTTTAGTCAGAAAAAACATAATTGACACCAAATTTTTACGCAGATTTAAAGTATGTAATTAGAAAAATTTATAAACTTTTAAAAAAAGCTATATTTTTGACAAGTTTTTGGTCTTTCAAATAGTACTTGAGCAATATGAATTCAATTTTACTCATAAAAGAAACGTTAAAAACATTTTAACTGATTGCTAAAAATTAAAGAGATAAAACATTGTTTCTATTTTTAGGTAATGCTTTGGCACATCCAGACAACTTTAACCCTTCCCATGTTTCAGTTACAAAACAAAACTACAATTGCGACACGATGGGCATTCCTTACGAATCCCTTACAACCAATTTTCTTATATCTAATTCTATTCTGCTTAAACCATTAGTATTCTAGCTCATGATCATATAACACGAAATCGTTAAGGTCATTAATCGTTATATGTTGCTATTCATGAGAATATTTTTATATATATTTAATAATTCAATATTTTTTTATCAATTACGCCACCTCCTAAATGAAAACAACTAAAAATGCAATGCAAGTCGTGCAAGTCGGTTTCGTTGAGACATCATTTCATAAATCAACTGGTCATATTTCTGCAGTCGTTTTAGGTAGGAACGTGAAATTCAAGAAAATAAATCTGATAAACAAATAATTAATAAAATATTTTAGTATATTAGAAATTTTTCTCCTAAAGAGGTAAAGGAGGTCGAAAATTTCTGAATATGTGGTATATCTCATAAGCCATTTTAGATAGAAGTGTTGAATTAATGAAAATAAAACTACTAAAAAATAACACAACCCTGCAAAATTGAAATTTTTGAAAAATACAAAAGAAGTTTCAATTGGTTTTTATGTTACTTGGAGTGCTGATTTTGTAAATGTCTTCCATTTTCCCCCATCATGTCAAGGTTTTTTATAAAATTGATATCAATATTTTTGCATCAATATTTTTGCTGAAATCTTTTTAAAAAGGTATTGTCTCGAACAATTTTACATATACTATCTGCAACAGTGGTTTTATCCATTTAAATCTATGTAAAATAATCGTTTCTTAGTGAGGCAAATTGGTTTTTCAGAAATCGATTATTTTTTATAGTTTAAACAGATGAAAATCACTGCTGCCAGACCGCATTTCTTTTTGACCTAATGTTGAGTCTTATCACAACTGTCCCACTCACCAATAAAGCAGGGGTATTTTGTGTATTCGCCTTGTTCACCAAGATAACTTTCAAAGCATTGCAAATAGTCCAACCGAGGTCGGCATATTTTATCTTGTTGAGAACTTAGCGTTTTTTTAAATGTACCTATTTACCAACTGGTACAAATACATATTGGCTTCCGTGCTAAAGGACAACTTTAAGATGAATCTATTAACAGCCTCCATTCATTTTTACCGTAAGTGATATTAAAATTGCTGTCCAGTCCCCGAACAGCAGAACAATAGACCAACTTCTCCTCTTCCTCAAAGTACTTAACACATTCCTTTTCTAATTCCTTTTCTAATTTTTTTCCCGATTCCCGTACTATAATAGAAATAGGTTTCTTTGGCCATTAATTTTTTTTCTTTCAATTTGAAGCTTAAATTTAAACTGCCTCTTTCAAAATCCTCAGATCTCTAGTTAGATCATTAAGTTCAAGTGGAGAGAAGAACTGAGGGGAATAGCTTCTTAATATTCAGCATCGCACATATGATTCTGGATATTCCTAGTCTGAAGACTCTGGTGAGAAAACTGACAATTCAATTGAAGGTACTAGCACATCAAGTCCATGAGGAATGGGATATATGCTTGTCGAAATGTTCATAAAAGTCTAAGTAAAACTGATTTTTTCAAGAAAACGTGACATGATAGAACTTTTTCATTATTATTCTTTAAATTAGCACCAAAAAATACACAAGGTTCAGCTATCAGTTCTTTTATATATTTTTTTTCATCGCAGGCCAGTGTAATTAAGCACGTATTTCAGAACTTTAGAAATTGCCCTCTAAGTGAGTTAAAGGTAGTCAAAAATTCTAAAATATTTGGCCGTATTCTGGCGGCAGTTTTAGGTAGGGGCATGAAATTTAAGATAAGAAGCTAATTTAAAAGTAATTTTACATGCATTTCAGAGATTTTATAAACTGTCCCGCATTTAAGAGGATTAAAGGGAGGATAGTGAAACTTTTAGATCATTTCGCAATATATTAAAACATACTTAAACATTTATTTTATTGGTTTTGGACATTTTCAAGTAGGTAGGTTTAATGGGATGATGGTAAGTTTTAGGTCGTTTCACCGTATCTAAATACAAATTTTAGGTAGGAGCATAAAATTCAGTATAACAAACCTACCAAAAAATTGTTAATTACAGTACTTTATATAAAAATATAGTTTTATTTTAATTTTACCTGTGATATTTTTTTCATCCAATAATCTTTTAGGAAAACCGACTAGCGTATCGGCTGCCAGTATATATATGTGTATGCATGTATGTGTGTTACATAAACATTTCATTTCGCAATATTCATCTAAATTATTCTAAATTTCCGGCATATTCTTGATCTCCCTATTTTTTAATAATACCTGTTATTTGTTTCTATTTAATTTCCCTTTAATTTTAAAACGCGTATATTAACAAATATCTCATTCAAAATCTTAATCTAGAGCATAGGTTTCCAACGGGGGCGGTACCGCCCCCCCAGTGGGCGCTGAACCTTCCAGGGGGGCGCTGTCGAGTCCAGAGCCAAATAGGGGGCGTTTAAGACAGTCAAGGGGGGCGTTGACGTGGCGTTCCTTAGCAATTTATTATATGGCGGCGGTCAAAAGTTTCCGGCCAGCAAAAATGTTTTAGTTAATTTGTAAGTATACCCATATGAAGAGGAATCTGAAAGTGATGCTTCTACATTTTATTGACAAAATAGTTAGAAACTTATTTATGGAATAACATATAAATATCAATAAATTTAATTGACAAAATTAAGTACAAAGGAAAACGCATGTTCTCAAAAGTTTCCGGCCTAATTCACAAATTTGGAAAAAGTGGTATTGTAATAGAAAATTACAGTGATCAACAACATTTACAATTACTATTTTCCCCCCATATCTTTAATAATAAGTACTGCGGCGCAGCAACGTGACATTCGTACAATCAACTGTTAAAGATCGTCTATGCTACGTTTTTTCCTCATTTCTTGCAATTTTTTGAAAAATTCGGCTGATTTGGAATACTTGTAGTTCTGCACATGTTTGCCAACTTCTTTCCAAAGATTTTCTATTGGGTTCCTGTCCGGCGTTTGGGCTGGCCATTTCTAAAGCCAAAATTTTTTGTCCGAAAGCCATTGCTTGCCGAGACTTGATTACTTTCTGTTAAAACAAACAGTTGCGACCACAATTTTTTCTCTAATAGAAAGCAAGATATTCTTATACATTTCATCCTTCATCGTACCGTGGATTTCAAATAACGGACCGACACTTTTTGAAGAAAATACTCAACACAGCATTAACATGTCTTCCGACATGCTTCATTGTAGGAATAACATATGTCGAATCATATCTTTTGTTGTTAGATCATCGGACGTAGTGTCTCCCATTATTCCTAAAAAAGTTTGAAATTCGATTGGCGGGAAAGTAGTACTTTTGTCCAGTTTTCACTTGACCAGACATTACGTTTCTTGGAAAACGCCAGTCGAGTATGTTGAATTTTTTTTTACCTATGAACAAGTTTTCATCATCGACTCTTCCATAAAACTCTGCTTCATGTCAGCATCTTGACGCTGTAAACCGATTTATTTCAGTAATATTTTTATTCCGTAAATTGAGGGATATTGCAAAGGAATTTTTATGCGGGTCATCAATTGTTTTTCTGCTGACAATTCTATCCCCAAGAACAGTCATTTTCCGGGGTCTCCTGGAGTCAGAAAGTCATGAAGGCCATGGTCATTTTTATATAATTTTTAAATATCATTCACAGTCAATTTTAACGATCGATAACATTGCCGCAATATCTCAGGAAGATTGGCCCTTTAGCGACAAATTAATCTCTCATTTACGAACAATAATTGTTGAATTTTCCAATTTTGAATTTAAACTATGCTATTAACGTTGATTCATTCACAAACACGCCCAAAAAACACTTTACCGATAGAAAAAAAAAACTAAGGAATGATGAGTGGCCGGAAACTTTTGTACACTCGGATTTCGAATTCCAGCCCTTTGCATGAAGCGTCTTCAATATTCAATCAAAATGATCAGGTGGTCAGAGGTCATTCACATATTCTTACCTTTTGCAACAATTGTGCTTCTTCTTAACTGAAAACATCTGGTAAATAAATCAAAGAAACTAACTGGCCAGAGACTTTTGACCGCCACTGTGTGTGTAGCAAAACTAGCTTCCCTCCACGGTCTTGTTTAGGTCCGATCTAAAAACTTAAAATATACCTTTAATTGAAAATCTATGCAATAGAACCTAGAGCTGGGTCCCGAAAATCTAATTTCTTTTACGAATGTCAAAAAATTTGTCCACTGTTATTGATGGTTCTCCAGCAATTACGGAGCGTCATAAGGGGTGTGTGTAAAACAAGCAGTGTCATTTGTACTCGATGTACATTATTCATCGTCCGACATTGGCTACAAATCAATAATGTGTGAAATATCAGTATTTTGTTAGAGAAATTCGCATTTATAAATTCATTTATGTTATTGGAAGTATTTTCTGTAAGAAAATACTATTAGTCTCCTATTTTTTATTGGGTTTTTCCTTGATCACGCCCCACCCTATTAATATATTTTGTTATACCCTATTAATATAAGTTACCTAAATCCATAACTGGTGGTGTTTTGTTTTTATCATGTGTTGCAATATATTTTATTTTTATTTGTATCTTATTATCTTTTATTTTTGAATAATGTAACATTACATTATAAGAAATAGAAAAACAAAATGGTCATAAAAGTGTTTTATTTATGTGTGTCCGTTTCAACACCACAAGCTGTCCTCTTCAGTCCCTACAATGGGGTTAAAAAGGACGTTTCTCCCATTTTTTATAAATGCGTACAGATTTTTAACTGCTGCAGTTGGTGATGCAGCTACTAGTATCAAAGCCATGGTTTTAAACGAAAATTATGGACAGGTATGAGTATGATATCTTTTAATTTCATTATTGTATCAGCTTATAAAGACATAATGTACCTTTCATTTCCACTTTTCCCTATTAAGAATATTTAATGAAGTCTATTTAATTAAAACAAACAAACAAAAAAAGACATAATAGTGCTTTTCTGGGAAAACTTCTGTTCAAATGAAGTGTAAGTAGAGGTAAATACAAGCACTTTCCTACATTTTTAGCAGTTTCTGCTAAACAGGAATATTTATTTGCATGCTGCTAACATTTAGACGTCTTCATTCTGAATTTCCGAAGAGATTCCAGGATATTTCAAACATGGATATTGCGAGTTGGCTTTTCTATCCTTTCGCAAATGCAGATACAGTAAAATAATAAAATTTAGTGGAGGTGCTCGTAGAACTCACAATTAACGAAATGTCGAAATGTTTATCAAGAGTTCCGGCTACAAATATCAATATTTTCCAGCTTTCTACTCTGAATTATGGGAAAGTGTACACATTTTTTATCGCCAGAAAATTTTCCTTCATCATATTTGGCTGAATGTGGGTTTATTGAGGTAACTAATTTGCTGCCAAAGAAAGGGAATAGACTGCACGTGACTAAACATGTCAATGGACCTTATTCGCCGTTTGAGTTCGAGGCTGTGATTTCGGCAATGTTTCCCCAAAACACGTGACCTCACGTCACAAAAATATGTTCCGTTACTATTCTACGGCATACAACCACGAGTTGGGAAAGGAGTCGTTGCATAATTACTGTCTATGATGTGGAGAATGTTTCTCCAAAGCACGTGACTTTGACGTCACCAGAATAGAGTCCTTTTGCGACTGATTTTAACGAAATCGAAACCCAATATTAACAAATTATTAAAAGCCTACCAGCCTCATCCATCTTATTTTATTTCTTAATGATTTTGCGTTTGCTTAAATATTTAAAAAAATACCAAATTTGACTGTTGAATTAATTAATTTCTATGTTGTGATTCTTAATACAAAAAGATAAAATTCGGTATAGATAATTATAGTAATTTCATATTTTTATAATTAATTATTACGGTAGAGGGGGGGGGGGGAGTTGGAATATTTTTTCTTGTAAAGGGGGCGGAGGCTCAGAAAAGGTTGGGAACCTATGATCTAGAGTTTTTACTCATTTTATCAGCTATCCAATCTATAATATTCTGAAAGAAGCTAGTTACTATTTTCAAATGTTTGAAAAGCCATTTTGTTATTTTTATTTCCAATCTTAATTCCTCTAATCTATGCTCCCACGGTTTTTCGATGCTAGTCTTTTTACCTCAAAAACACCACGTTACGAGGTATGGGCTCTTTAAGCCATTCCCCCTCTCGAGTGATTAGCTTAACTGCCCATTTCTAGATGTACTCCTTTCACTGATTGGCTCATTTCTGTACTATGTCGAAATCTGTCGTCCTCTGCGAATATAACAAAAAGCAGATGCAGTGATTTCGGAGCTTAGATTTCTGTCTTGTTTGAAGTGTTTCGACATACATTATCTCCTGTCTACGACACTTGTAGTTTTCTAAATTTTCTTTTTAAAATCATATAGTATGACATAATGATTCGTGCCGAAGAATGAAGGGCTTACGAATTTTTTCATATGTGAGACTCATTTTAATTTTTCATGTTTGATGAATAAACAAAGTTGTTCAAATAACACAATAAGTCGCCAGGATTCCATGGAATTAATGCATGACATTTTATATATATATACATGTATATACAGATACATACATATATGTATGGTATATTATAGTCGGTATTTTATTTTTCATACTACTCGGAAATTTTCCTTCTTGGAGTCGGAAATTTATGAGTCTACACCCCCCTACGTAACAAGGGTGGTTTACGCCCCTGCCTAGTACCTTTATTACACACCAGTATTAAGCTAAAATTTATTTGAAACTACTGATATCACATTCTCAGAAATTATGATTCAGAGACATCCATGTATCCATGTATTCTTTGCGTGGCCCTGTATATCATCTTACCCATATTCTGCAAACATTTTTTAGTAAACAGAATGCAGTTCAACGTAAAAAAAATAGCTTATTTAAAAATCATCTTTAAGTAGTTTACGCTCATATTCAGTAACGTTCGAGAGCTCTTTTGTGTAGCACTGTGTATCAATTATAGCATTTATACGCACTATGTAATATGCATAGATTTAGTGAAACTTAAACGCATATCATAATTAAAATGCATTTTATACATCCATTAGTCATCATCGGATGCATATACAGTATTTTGGAAAGAATATACTATTTGAAATATTTTGTATGCCATTGTATAAGCTATGCACTTCGTACTATGTACGACTATATCGTATAACTTTTATTAAGCCTCAGCGACGTATATCAATTTTATAATTTATAAAATAGTTCAATATAATTAAAGTATGTCGCACACAATTCCACCCTTTTTTATTATGTTACGGAATTATTTTGTGTAGTTCTGTAAATGAATAATATTTTTTTATCATATCATATTGTAGAGCATTAATATCTTTGACAGGGTGTAACATCTTTAAAACTCATTTGAAACGATTTTTCCCAGAGGCCGCAATGTACCGGTAAGCTTTTGAAGGTCCCTGTAAATAAACTAACCATGATTAAAACTTCATTTGAAATAGGGTTCGTGCTAAGGTAAATGTCAATGTCCAAAAATATCAGGGAAATTCGAGTATATTTAAAAGTGTTAGAGCGTGGACAGACAGATAGATAAACCGAAATCATAAACACCTTTCAACTTTGTTGGAAAGTGCTAAAAAAAGAAAAATCATACTCCAATCATAAAGGATTACATTCGAAAACATCCAGAACATTATAACGAGATTTCACGATTTAATGAAGTCAAAGATAATATGTTAAATAAATAATTTAAAAAACACAGAACATATTTGAAATACCATTATCTGCAATTGCTATTAAAAGACCTCACCCATGGAGGTAAATCCCCCCCCCCAACCACCCACTACGACTTATATCCCTCGCGCAGATTATCCGTCGTAATAAAACACAAACGCTCAAGAACTTCAAAGTATTTGAATAGCGGTTAGAAAGTCAAGTGACTGAGAAGGAATATCTCAAGTTATTTTGGCTTTTCTTTCTGACCATTTATATTGCAAAGCAAAATCATTTCCTTATTACCGTGAGTAACGCTCATGCTATATTGACAATAGAAATACTTGACCAATAAATTTCATTTTTTATCTTCTCAACATCACACAATTTTAATTTTAATTCATTAAATATCAGAAAAAAATGTTCTTTCAAATACAATTGTAAACTGCATCTCATTTTGCTCATTTTCTTTGGTTTTAGAAATAATTTCCAAGCATTTTTTACATTAAATCTATAACTATCGCGTGCATAGAAAGTTTAACATGTTTGTACTTAAAACAATATTTAATTAGTTCTGTATTTCTTTCCCGCTAATAATCCATTGTGAAACCTAAATTCATTAATAAAATAATAAAATAAAACAAATAAAACAGCAAATTGAACGTACATCTTTGTCGAACTATATATACTTAAATCATTAAAATTACCAGAATAAGAAGGCTACTTTAACTAGTAGGTTTTTGCTGACTTTTTCGGCTATCAACTCTTAGTATGTAACTGTTTCAAAAATATTACTTCTAATAAATTTTAAAATTTTACTTGAATACATACAGTGCTTAGCAAAAGTTTACACACTGGTGTTTTTTAACCTTCAAATAAAAAATACGAACACGTGAGTTTTACAAATGGCTATACTTATTTTCAAATATATTTTAAACAATGTAGAGTAAAAATAATGGTTATAATATAAGATTATATGTAATTTAACTGAAAAAAGTAAAATTTGCATATTGCAAAAATTTAGACACTTTTTTTGATTTTTAGCCAACTGTTCATGGCAAAATGCAAATTTCCAAGTTATGATGTCACATGTCTGAAGTATTTAATTATAACTCACTATAGCATCAGTTAGTGAAGATGCCGCGAGCTAAAAATATGCAATTAAATAAGGTAATTGAAGTAGGAAAGCTGAAATGGAAATGGAAGACTGTTGCAGAAATTTCAGCAGCATTGAATCGTCCAAAGTGGTCTGCCTATGAAGTATCGTCTAAGGATGACTCCTTCAAAATAAAACATAATTTGGAAGACCTTGTGTGACGAAAACGTGAGATCCAAAAGGCAAAAGGACAAAAGGATCCAGAAACTGACATTAACACAAATAATGATTGCTAATCACATTAAAAGTAAGTCAAGACTTTCTGTGTCGACGGAAATTACTAATAGATGAATTAAAGAAGCAGGTAAATCAATTAACATGAAAATGATAAAACAATCAGCTTTAAAATCTCGCTACAAACTGGCGAGAATGCAATGAACTTTTAAACATACGTCATATGGATCCAAATGGTACGCTATGATATTCAGTAACGAAAAAAAAGTGAAATTTGAATGGCCCAAACGGGTGGCCATACTTTTCATGACTTGCGTAAAGAACCTGGGACTTTCTTAAGTCGACAACAAGAAGGTGACTTTTTAATGATTTGGTCCTCACTTTGCTTTAATGCTGCTAGAGTATCTGTGGAGTTATTCATTGGTTGCCAAGCAACACACGATTACGTATATACGTTAGAGATTAATTTTTAGTAATTTGGGGAACTTTCTGATGACCTAAAGTATGGATTTTAGCATCTATTCATGTTGCATACAAGAGAAGAACTTCGTTTAAGTCTGAAAATGCTACTGATCTCAACTGGCCGGCGAGTAGATCTGATCCGGACCCAATCGAAAACCTTTGTAACATAAAATGTCGTAATGTTTATGGAAATTTTTGCTATACTTTTCTTTTAATGAGCTTGGAGCTGCTGTTGAACATGTTTGGTACAAAATAGACCCCCAAGTGACGCAGCATTTAGTTTCGTCGATGAAAAGTCATATTCTTGCACTAACTGTAAATAATGCGGGTGCAACTCGATTTCAATTTGTAGTTATTTTTCTGTAAATATACAAATTGTCTATACTTTTGCCACAATGTTAATTCCATTTTTTTTTTTTTTTTTTGTCATTATATTTTATATAAAAGGTAAATTTCAAACTTTATTGTTTGTGAACAAAATATAAGTCACAAGTAATATATGACAGATGTATTACAAACATTCGGTACATACTTCCGAAATTAGAAGCGTAATCGATCATTGTCTAAACTTTTGCTTTCACATAAAAATGCTTTCTGGTCTTGTTATGGGGAAATTTTTAAAAAAATACATTAAATGAAGAAAAGTTTTCAAGTTATTTTTTAACCATTTTGAAAATGGTTGTTTCTGTCGGTCGAGAATAGAGATATCTGAGGCACATTTGAATGTTTGTTATATCCTAATTTCGTTCGTTTTCTGGTTGGCCCATATTCAATGTCCAGAAATAAAGTACTTCTATTGCCACGATGGCAAAAAAAAAGCATTAAAAACTACTGAAATATTAATAACTCAAAAACAAATTAAGATACAGCTTTCAAACAAATTGTATTTAAAAGTACTTTTTTCTCAATACGACTTTTTTTTCTCAATATAGTGTAAACATTGAAAATGTGCGATGTTTAGAAATTTAAAAAGTTGCAGTACCAAAAATTGTAAAATGCAAATTTCATTTAAAATCTGTGTATGCTTTCTCCAGGAATATTAATGTTTCATCCATTGCGTACATAATATAGAACTTATTGTGTGCGAATGTTATTGCGTAAGCAATGTTTTGATCATCATAAAAGTTGTGTTATTATTATTATTTTAAATATAGAATTTATTTATAAGTCTTAAGTGTTAGTCTTTGATAATATCATTTTCAAATGGTCGCTGTAATTTGTTAAATTACATTTTTTTTTTAAATGCAAGCCATCTATTTCTTCTAACTTGTGAAGCCCAGGTTAAATCGTTCAAGTACTGAAAAATGCAAACAACTGTGCATTAACTTAACTTTACTTAGTGCAGATATTTTGTTTATCATACTTCATATTTATGACTTTAAGTTTAAAAAAATTAACTAATTTCTTTGCTACCTTTTTTCTTATGACATTACCTCACACATACACAAGTTAAAAACATTAACTATTTGGTTTAAAAAACTGTTTTATGGACAGTTATTCGATACTATCGATTTCAAAAAATTAAATTAAAAAAAATAAGAAATCAGGAACTTTGATTATTATAAATCTGAAAAATCTTATAAGGCACCCGAAATATACTGCATTGTTAAAAAAATAATAATAAATAAATAAATTATGATGTTTCTAAACGAGAACATTACTCATTCTAACTTTTCTTTCTGCACTGAATTTAACGATGGAATATAATGATAATTAGTTTAAATAATAAGATGTTTTGTAAATTTAATTTTTATTTAGGCAAAAGATATTTTTGGAAAAAAACAATATAAAAAATATTTATACATGTATTCTATGGCGAACTGAAAAGAAAATGTAATATTTTGTTCATATACAAGTTGACTCAAAGAATTTTTATAATCTTTCGATTATAGATGGGAACAGCTGAAATTGGGTTTTCATTCAAAATGTGTAATGAGCAGTGTTCTCGTTGACATTTGACCAAAGTTAGTAATTTGGCTAATTAAAAATAAAAAACATTCGCTAAATGAAAAAAGTATTATCAAAAAAAAAAATCGTCGTGTAGCACACACACACAAAATAAATAAATAAATAAATAAATAAATAAATAAATTACATAAAAAAAACTATCTTTAATCCTTTTTAATGTACCCCTTTTTTTAATAATAACCTAAGTTTTTATAACTGCGACAACGATTGTTATTAATCTAATTTCACCTATCCGCTAGAAATATATTAAAAATATGTACATATTAAATTTATACCGGGTGTCCCAAAAATGACTGATGGATTTTATAATTCAATAACTTGCAAACGGTGACGGCTATTTAAAAAAATTTTGCAGGAGGGTTATGTATAATGTCAGGAGTTTTTTCACCGTAATTTTTTATTTTAGTTTGCATCTCAAACAATAGGTGGCGCTGACGGCGATTGAAGGCCAGGTGATCAGTGCTAAGTGAAGCGTCAACCTGACCTTCAATTGCCGTCAGCGCCACCTATTGTTTGAGAAGCGAACTAAAATAAAAAAAAATACGGTAAAAAAAACTCCTGACATTATACATAATCCTCCTGCAAAAATTTTTTAAATAGCTGTCACCGTTTGCAAGTTATTGAATTTTAAAATCCATCAGTCATTTTTGGGACACCCGGTATATATATGAATGAAAAAGAAAAGAAAGAAAAAGCAAAAATTGAGCACTAGCAATTTGGCGAATCTAATCGCTTGTTTACTCGCCAAATGAAGAATTTAGTTGCAATTTGGCGCAAAGGCGAGCTACAACGAGAAACCTGGTTATGTGTTTCCATATGGTTCAAATGAACATAATATTTTAACTTATTAAACGGTGCAGTTTAATTACATTGCTCTGAATCCGTTGAAAAGAGTTTTATAATCTATGCTTGGTGCATGATTTTTTCTTTCTTGTTTATTATTTATTTAAGTTTCCTATTTGTTACCTTTCATACATGATAAATATTATTAGGTACTGCTCTGTTATCCAATCGACCGATTTCGCCAAATTATACAAATCGCCAAACTAATACCCAAATTAAACATATTGACGTAATTTTTATTTTAAATAATAAAAAAAACAAATAATGAGTAGAATATTAATAAAAATACAAATAAAAACCACTTAATGACGTTTTAAACACGTGTATCGTATTTAATGTCATTCAATTGACATTCACGATCATCCATTATAGGCATTTAATCTTATAATTTGGAGATAGTATTTTGGTCGACGGGATAATAGAATAGTACCTATTATTATTATTATTATTATTATTATTATTATTATTATTATTATTATTATTATTATTATTATTACGAGGTGGAACCCGTCGAAATTCGACGCAAGAAAAACTTTAAGAAAGAACTATTTCATTGATTTACAATAAATCTACAAAATTACAGTAAAAAATACATCTTATAGTGGTCAATCTAACTTTCAAACAAATATTATTTTAAGCTAAAATTAACAAAAAACTATAAAACTCAATTATCGAAATTATTAAACGAAATAAACGGAAATTCATCGGATTTTATAATAGACGATATATTTGAAATAATATTTGCATTTTAATTTCTACCTTTTTTTTTTTCAATTTTAAAAGAAAATGGAGTGGTTATGTTACCATAATTACAAAACTGGTTCTAAAAATTATAAAAAACATCAATATCCCAAAAATAAATTGAGATACAGCTTTGAAACAAATTGCATTTAAAAGCATATTTTTTTATCTATACGTCGATGCAAAAATCTAAAATGTGTAATTTTTAGAAGTGTAAAATTTGCAGTAGCGAAAATTGTAAAACTGAAATTGCAGGGGAAAATGTTGCCATTCGCAAAATGACGTATGCATTACGCACAGATACGTTTGGCCTTTATAATATAGATTCCACTGAGATTTCTATTTCCTCTTCTCGTAAACCTTAAATTACTTTTTTTTTTTTCTTGATTTGTTTGTTGCCTTTCCTTAGCTCTCAGGTTATCTTGTTTTCTACTTTCAAAGTAACAAAAAAAAGCATTTTACAAAGCGGTGGCCAACTATTTGGATTGGAGAGAAAAAGTGTTTAACCTTTTTCTTTCAGTTTAGGAACTCCTTATGAAGTGAGATTTTATTGTTAGTAAAATTTGTCGCCTTAATGATGATAATTTTTAGACGCAGGAAAGATGCTAAAATTTTGTTTTGACTGGAAACGCATAACACAGATCCTTTCAGAAATTTCAATCAGTAAGAAGAAAAGTACGGAAACTCTTTTGTGTAGCTTTTTATATGATCTATATAAATTATACTCACCAAGAAATAAATAACAAATTAGTTAAATTTAAGACTGCAAACCACAACTGAAAGCGCACTTCCAGCATTTGTTATTCATAAGTAGTAATGTAAACGAATTATTTTGCGCGTCCCTATGAATGAAAGATATAATGCTATGCACACCATATTATACAGCATGTTTTCCGTAGTACATCTGTTTGATATATAATAATATATAATAATTTTTCTATAAGACTTATAGATTACGTGAGATAAGTAAAAAACCGAAAAAAAGTATCTTCTTTTACCTACCCTTCATCGCGCTCATCTCTTGCTCATCAGGATTTTTGGTATGTTCATTAGTAGACCCTGTCAAACAATATTACCAACAAGGAAGGTCTCCATACGAGCATACTCCGAAAAATCTGAAAAAATTACAGAATGCTCTTCTCATGAGGATATATACGTTTATTAAAATATTTTCGGCGGAACCTCCGTACCCTGTCCGTAAAAAAATAATAAAAATTTCGTTATTTGGTGATTTCTCATCGGTTGGCGATGAAAAGCAATTTCAAAAAATGCTTATGTCAAATGCATTTTTAAAAGAAAAAAAGTTTTTTGTTCAACGTGATTAGATAAATTAAATATCTTTGGTTTTGTCAGTTTTAGTTTGTTTTAAACATAATTTCGTTATATTGATATTTATATCTATTTATATTAAATTTAAACATCAAAATTTGAGATTTAAAACGAAATTTAAATTTAAATTAATTAAAATTGTTTCAAGTTCAAGGTCCAATTGAGCGTTGTCAATTCAATTTTGTTGCTATGGAAACATCTGGCTTTTATTTTTGAATACGTTTAAATGTATGAAAATAATTTTAAAGAATTTTTTTTATCTATGAAAATATTTTTTCCAGGGGTAAATAAATACACCAACACATAATACGTATACATGCAATTTAACACATATATATGTGTATATAATATATTAAACTCTCTCATTGTTTGTGTTCAAATTCAATAAATACCATTTAGACATATTCTAAAAATTCAGAAGTTTTCATTTGCATTAAAATCGTTTGCTTTTGGCGGGGAAAAGTGCTGCTCGCCAAACCGTGTGACACTTTCGTCTTTTTACGCCAAACATTCTAAAGTATTTTTTTTTACATGTTTTCTATTGTAATTCCGCCACTAATTTTCACTGATCCTTTAGTTCAAACATGAGTAGTTTAATTTGCATTTTTTACAAAAAATCTGAGTATGTCCAGTATGGAGAACTTCCTTGCAAGTTTCAAAAACTTTCGGAATTATGTGGAAAAATTAACCTTATTTGACTGCACTAATAAATAAAAATATTCATATGTTTGAAAATAGAGCAACATCATTAATACATTGTTAACGATTTTTCCTCCTGGATCATATAATGGAATTTTTTGAGTATCTCTCTAGTTGAACTATAAAAGTTGTGCAATTTTTTCAGTATTGAATATATCATAGTAAACCTTAATAAAATACATTAGTTACATTTCAATCCGTGTATAATTACGAGGGTAAGAGCTCAGAAAGACAGACGGTCAGACAAAACGAATTCATAAATATTTTTCAAATGTGTTGGAAAGTGTTCATAGTGATTATTACTTCAGGTACTTGTACAAAAATAGTTTTAAATTGCGTTTTTTTATATAGATATGCATATAGAACTTTAAGTAAAAACTGTGTAATTAACGTTTTTTTATTATTATTATTATTTTAAAAGTATAAATTCTCTGATACAAACAAACATCAAGCACGTGTTTATACGTATTAATTTAAGCAATAACTTTATAGGTATAATTGCTCCAAATATTTAATATAAGTCGATATATCATTTTTTTTTTAATTTAATACCATAAACATTTGTGAAGTAAACCAGCGTGTTGCGATTCAAGAAAATCGAATTCAAGATTTCTATCCATAAGCTATTGTTCTAATTAATAAAACATAGAGAAAATTGTTCATAATTAGTCCGATGTACTTCAAAAGTTTTCTATCGGATAAACAGTGGCACTGACAGATATACAGTCAAACCCCGTTAATACGCGCCCCGCTTAATACGCGAAACCGCTTAATACGCGAATTTTCTTTGGTCCCTTGAAATACTCCTATCTTACGCATAGAAAAAGCCCCGTTTAATACGCGAATGTTTAATACGCGAACCCGTTTAATACGCGGAAATTTATCAGTCCCTAGAAAGAAAAACCTACCTTTAATACGCGAATGAACTTAGCTCTAAACATACGAGTTTTTAGATGAAGTATTTTCCCAAGCATATTTTACAACAATTATTTAAACAATTATTTAACTTATTCTTTATACAACAATTATTAAAACCCAATTAAATTAAACATTTTTTCCCCTCAAAACCACACGCTGACTAAATTTGGATCCCGATCCGAGGTTAGCATAAGACTGCCCAGTCAAAACTCTCCCAATGAAATCTCATAGGCGAGACGAGGCTAGTGTGCAAAAATTAAAGACATAATCTCTGCTTTGAAAAACGCGTGTTTTCATTTGGAAAATATATAAAACCAAAGTGTAAAACTTTAATGGAAATTCAAATTTTAAAAAAATTCAGCATTTACAGATTTTTAATTTATGCATTTCGTTTTATCATGAGATGCAAATTAAGAATATGTAAATTAAAAAATAATTGATACAAACCTTATTGAAAAAAAAAAAACCCTGAGTGATTTGTGACGGTTTCGCTCGCTTTCTGTACGCATAGGCTGAAAAAAATCAAATTACGCAAAGTAGAATGTACCTTCAATTCAATACTTTTCTTGCAATTTTCGTCATTTAAAAATTAAAATGTAGACAATGTGGACAAAAACAGGGAATTAAATTTATAAAATCTTACAAATTTGAAGTTCATGTAAGGTTTATTCATCGCGGGTGCAGGCTGTGCGAGTCAGCTAGTTTTATAAAAAGCAAAAGTGAAAAGTGTAAGAGTCAAGGAGCTTTGCGGACAAACGCTACTGCCCTGAACTGACTCTGTTAAAGTGCGATCACACACACTGTCTAAGTGAAACATTAAACTCATCACGCAGTTTTAGCTGCAGCAGTTTCTCGGAAAGCGGTGTGCGATTGAGATTTCATACTTGAAACATTTAGTGCAACTCTTTCCAATCCTTGTGGAAAATGTTGCGCTTAGCTCTGTGCTGCACGTAATCTGACCAATAGCGTAGAAGCAGATTGTCTACGTCACTCCTCAAAATGGCGGTCGAAATTAAGACGCCAGGCTGTTAGTATGCACGAGTACGCTTGTTTGTATTGAAAAGAAATAAAGCATTTAAGAAATTAGACGCAAGAAATGGCTCTTTATAAGCGATAAGGAGTTCAAATTAAGAAATATTTTAATTGGATGTCACACACCCGCACAGCACACACACAAAAAAGGATCGTTCGGATATTACAAACAGCAAACGCCTTTCATTTTAGGCGAGAGTAAGGTACAAATGTTCTAAGTAGTAAGTAAACATTCATAAAATTTAAAAGTTTTTTTAATTATTAATCTTACATTTTGTTTAACAATGTGATTAATTGCAGTGTTAAGGAGTTTTGAATATATATTTTACTGTTTGTGGAAATTTGATAGTGTTTTGTTTATATTTGTCGCCAAATTCGCCAATGTTAGTAAACAAAGTATTTTTTTTTCATCTTGAATGTAATATTACACAAAAATATTAGATGAATGTTATTTCTTGTTATATGAATCTTACAATACATCTGATTACAATATTTTTACTGTTCCCAATTTTTAAGAACATTGCACATTTATCCTTTTTATCTTTTATGCACATATCCTGTTAAATTATATTAGTTAACTAATCGTATTTTAAACAAACGAATTAGTAACTGGAAAACATTTATCAGTTATACTGTTTAAATCTCTTTCTAAACGTGTTTTGGAATTTTATTTGACGAATTATTAATGTAAACATTGACTTAATTTCTTTATTATTCGGTACTTTTCGTATGGATTATTGTATAATATTAATATTAAATATTGTAAATATTAAAAAATAAATATTGTAAATAATATAACATTTGCATATTGTATTAAAAATTAAATAGTGTAAATAATATAATAGTTTTTAATCATTTAAGCAGCAATTATATTTTCCAATCATTTTTATTCATGCAGTATATCCAAAATTTCTGAGAAATAATTCAGTTGTTCTAGATTATTTATCAAAGATACTTTTTTTCTGTGTGAGGCAGACGTGAAATACATAATGCTCTTTACTGCACTTTCATGCTATATATTTTCAAAATCATTTTTCTTTTTTGGAAAAAAAAAAGGGGGGGGGGGGTCTTGAAAATTTGAAAAAGAATTTATTTCTGATGGGTATAAGAGGAATGATATAATTTTCATCTAATTCAGAGGTCTTTACGTAATGTGTTTTAGTAAAATGAAGAAGCCGTGGGATATCCCTTATCTTTCCTTTTTTTTCTGTTTAAAGTCCTTTTTCAGAATAAATGGAAATATGACTAGTGTATTTCTGCCTAGTTGTACAGTAATATTTTATAAGAATAATAATTATGTTTTTCAAATTTCTGCCAATGGTTAGATACAAATAACAAATTTGCTATTTTTAACATATTTTCAGAGATATGAAAATCGACAAAACACTATCAAAGCTTATAAAAAAGTAAAAATTATCAAAAATCACTTGACATTGCAATTAATATTATTGTTAAATAAAAATGTAAGATTAATTATTATAAAACTTTTTAATTTTATAAAAAATTTATTTACACAATTGATATTAAACATAAAAAGTATATGAATCAAATTTACTTTTGATTCTTGAAATAATCTTTTTCTTCATACAAATGGAAGCTTATACAGATCAAAAACATTTTTGAACTGAAGATTGGGGTACCATAGCTTCATCTTGTGTGTAATTGATGAAATATTTAGAATGATGCATAAAAAGAAAAACCTACTGCCCCATTCCCCTCCATTTTCCCACTTAACCCCACTCTCCCCTATGTATATTTAAACATATATATATATATTAACAATATATATAAATATAAGAAGTATATACATATAAACATATATATTAACTGTTGTATAATCTATCCAATATTTATTACATTTAAAGTAAATTACTCAAAAATTATTTATTGACTTAAAATCAGCATATGCTTTAGCATTTTTTAAAAACTAATTGAAGCACTCATTTTATCTTTAAATACGCAAGTTTTAATCCTTTTTTGCCATGTTTTCTTCTTTTTCTGAATTTTTTTCTTTTACTATCTTTTGAATTTTAAATAAAAAATAGAATGCCCAACTATATAAGGGGGGGGGGGGAATCGTGCTAAAAACTGGATGAGAAGTTACTGTGAAGGTTAGTAAATGTATTATTTAGGGGTTACTTATCACGCGAATAATCTCGCTTTCTGATGCTAATCCTATGGAAAAAAATTAAGATATATCGGTTGCATTTCAATATTTTTAATGATTATTTATTTTAATCAATAGCTGAGATCTGTACATAGGCCATTTAATTTTTTTTTTTTTAATTTTGATTGTTTTAAGGACATTTTTACTTTTGAAACCGGTTCCGAAAATAACAATGCGCCTATTAAAAAGTATCTTAAAAAAATAAATAAATAAATGGCCTATGTACAGATCGATCTCAGGTATCCAATGAGATATCTTTATATTTTTTTTCCATGGAATCAGCACTAGCGAATGGGACTTTTCTCTTGATTGAACTAGATTCTTAATGACGAAGTATAAATAAAACAATACATCAGTTTTTAATTCTTGCAAAGTGTGATAACACCACAGGTTTTCTTTTAGCTAATAAATAAATAAATAAATATTGCTGCTGTTAAGAAAATTCAACTTTTTATTTTACACTTATTCATAAATTAAGTAAATCTTCAGAAAAGTATGTCTTATTTTCGGAATGCGCCAACTGAAAAGCGGTCGACTCGACTATTTATTGTGGTAACCCTGCTTCCCAAGCTGGGAGAAACTTTCTACGCATCATCCAGCAACCCTTCGTGGCTGACTCCACCTCTTTTGCATCAGAAAATGTTGCAAGTTGTGTCTAAAGTTGAGCTTAAAAACTGAATGTGATCGTGCCTTTATGAACATGCTCGGCTGAGGACCAACTCTATTGCCAAGGACTAACCCCATAGCTTTGCGTGAACTGTCACGGACAGAATATTGTGCTAAATTCAAGTTTCTTCGGATTTTAAAAAAAAGTGGCAACGGCAGAAGGGATGAATGATTTTCTGGAACTTTCGATGAGTTTAAAATAAAAACTGTAAATTGTAGTATGAGATATAGATATGTAAAAGGGATTTTTTTGTTAAGAAAGTGAATATACTCGTTTTTCTTTGTGGTTTTGTGTCGCGATAAATAAAGATGGAAAATTATATTGTATTCTTCAGTTCAAGACTTAATATTTATTCATCTTCTACAGATTATTATGGTTCTAAATGAACTAATCTACAGACCTGTGCAGCGGGAAGTTAAGTAAAAGAACTTTTCCCCATAATTAAGAAATGATGTTATCCCCCTCCCCTAAATTAGAGCGGTTGAACCGATACATGGAGTATGCACTACTATCGCAGATTAATCACATGAGTCTTTCCAATCGCTGTTTCACAAGTGCTGTGATATTTTTAAAAGAAGAGAGTCGCTTGTCTCTCCCAGTATTATCTAGTCTACAATATCTATCTACACTTTTATAATCTAGTCTGAACTATGGCAGAAAGAACAAAACATATTAAAGGAAAAGCTCTCTCCATCACTGAGAAGTTACAAATTATAAATCAATACGATGCCCAAGCCGTCTCAAATAAATCTGCGTTCGTCAAAGAAAAAGGCATACCTGAGTCAACTTTAAGGACTTTGTTAAAGAATAGGAATGCCATCATTAACCAAGCTGTGGTTGGAGGAACAAAGAACAAGAAAAAAACCCCGCCAAGTTTGAGGACATGGAAAAGGCCCTTCGCGAGTGGTTTGTTAAAGCATGCTCTATGAATATCCAAATAAGCGGCTTAACGCAAGAAATTTTTTTTGAAATCGCAGCAAAAATGGGATTGCCAGATTTCAATGCTTCGAATGGTTGGCTGGATTGATTTAAAACTCGGTATGGCCTAAAATTCAAGCAAGTGTGCGGTGAGTCAGCTGCAGTCAACATTTATTCACTGGTGGTAAATTAATGTTTTTCCGCAGCTTGAATAAAATTACTCAGGTCGGGATATTTACAACGTGGACGAATTTGGGCTTTTTTACAAATTGACACCCAGTCAAACGATGGTCGTGAACGGAAAAATAGGTCATGGAGTCAAACTGAGCAAAGAGCGTCTTAATATTCTGCTGGGTGCCAACTCCAGATAAATTAAAGCTCCTGGTCACGGGGAAATAAAGCAACCCGCGATGCTTTAAAAATGTCAAGAATTTATCTTGCCTGTACGAAAGCCAGCGTAGAGCATGGATGACGGGCAACATTTTTACAACATGGTTTTGTAATTTTTATCGGCGTATGAGAAAAGAATCGCGCCATGTGTTATTACTTGTGGACAACTGCACTGTGCTTCCAAAAGATAGCGAAGATCTGAATAATGTCCAAGTAGAATTTTTACATCAAAATTTGACTAGTGTCACCCAGTCAATGGACCAATGAATAATTAATAGCGCCAAAATAAATTACAATACTCATACGATGATATCTTCACCAAATGAAACACGACAGCAATCCTTCTTGCTACAAATGTTGTCCAATTACAGTCCTCAACGCTTTGCACATGCTTACTGCAGCATGGGAGAGTGTTACACCAACAACAATTAAAAATTGTTTTCACAAAGCAGGTTTCGGAAGTAGCGAGGACATCATTTACATGAAGCCAACCTCGCACCCTAATGCTGAAGAATATTGGCTGGCTGCACAAGAAACTGTAGGAGAAAATTTTGTCGATTTAGACACGTTCATTAATATCGACAAAGATCTAGTTACCTCCGAACTTAGAAGTCTGGATGATATCATCGCCGATGTAACTGTGACTGACAATCTGGATGAGGAGGAAGATGATGAACGTGCGTTTCCGGCCCCATCCACACTCTCCAAACTTACAGAGGCATTCAATTTCCTACAACAATATGCGCCGTCACTGAATAAAAGACTCTCAACAAGCGAATTTTACCACTACCTAAATAAGGCGGAAAACATCATGGTGATGGAGCGACTGCATGTCAAACAGGTCAAAACTGACAGCTACTTTTCCAAAAAGTAATTTTTATGACATTATTGACTTCAGTAAGATTTTTTAATTGACTTTTTGTTATTATCAACACTATTTATTATCACATCTATCTGTTCTATATAACTAACAAAGATTTAAATTTTGTTAACATTAGTTTTAATAAATATGGTTAGCAGAAATTTTTGTATTCGTCTTATTAAGTTTTATGTATCATACATAATAAATCTCAATTTGAAAAGACATAGGATTTTTACTTCTGAAAATAATGATTATTTGAATTTACAGCTTTCAAACGTTCCTTTTTAATAAGCACATAATGATTAAAATAAATAAAATGTCATTTTATGTCTTAAAAGTGCTAAAAATTGACAAAATAATGTGTTTTTTTTTTTCGCATAAATTGTTATTAGATAGATCATTCAACGAAAATTCGCAACCTTTTGTTAAAACGCGAACCCGTTTAATACGCGAATTTTGATCGGACCCCTGATTCGCGTATTAACGGGGTTCGACTGTATTTATGAGTATATTGATAGAAGTATATTATATAATAGTGATCATATTGTATTATAATGTAAATGTAACAATTATCCACAAAAAAACCTAGATAAATCTTTATTATTTTTATTATTATGAGGGAAAATCAAAATTTTTAATGTTAAAAAATTAACAAGTTTCGAGGATTTTTTCGGCTTCAGAATTCATGTAACAACACTCACTTTGTCAAAAGAACAACAATTTTGGTTTTATTAAACAAGCCGCAGGTAAAAAAAGAACTCATCAATTTAAGGTAACAAGCTTTCGTTCTTAAGATTTTTTTCTACTTTTACCGCTGAAGTTTCAATTACAGAAGTTTTAACTTATAAAGATCATAAAAGAGCCAGATGAAAAAAACTGTTTTTAAAAGAAGTTTCGCGGTTAAACTAAAAATGTTTATAAACAGGAGTCTTTTTTTTTTCTTCTTTTGAAAGAAAATACGTTTAGTTAGGCAATAAAATTTTAAAACTTTTTTTCCTTATTTTACTAAAAGCATTTTATCATTGGCTGTATTTTTTAAAGTTTCATTAGACAGTAATAAAATTTTTACTCGAGTAAAAGATATATTTAAACTTTTTTTAATGTTAATATAAGTTTAATTTTCATTTCTTCTAGTAAGATGACATTTACGAGAATCTACACTTATCTATTGCTAGAGACACCCGTACCCCATTTTCGGCCAAAAATCATCAAGAGTTCAATTTTTTTTTTCCTCAGAAAATGATAAAATACATATTTGCGAATATCCATACAAAATTTCTGAACTCGGGGACACTTGGAACAGGTAGAAAATGAGCTTTTTAAATTGTACTCACTATAGAGTTTAAAGGACTATCGGCCATTTAAAACGTGTTTTCCTGAAAATGACTTTTTTCATATTTTGCCTAAGTTCAAAGTACTAAGGCTCAGTGGTAAAATGATTTAGAAACAAAGTGTTTATGTTTTTAGAATCTTAAAAAAATTTGCAACAAAAGTAAGGAGAGATATTTTTTTAACTCTTTCTGAAAATTTTACATAAATTGGTAAACATGAAAATTATAACGAATTTAAGAAAATTTACCATGCGTATTTTTATTTTAGTCGATTAAAACAGAAAATTAAAAATATCTCTCCTTAGTTCTTTTCTATATACTATAACACTATTTAAGAAATTTTAGTAATACTAAAATATTGAAAATTGAATGAGGAGTAGTAATTTTAAAAAGTGTATTTTTCGACAAAAAAAAAAAGTCATAAAAATCCCCATAAAAATATACTTTTTAATAAAAATTGAATTTTTTTGCTAATTATTCCTTACAAGAAGATTCTTAAATAGTACACCAAAATTCATTACTTTAAAATCAATAATAAAAATTTTGGGTTTTTTCTTACGGGTCTCCCTTAACCCCTTGAAAAGGGATGTTGCCAAATGACAACACCTAATTTTAATTCTGAATTGCCACACTGGCACCAGAAATTTTCTACGAAAATTTCACTTTTATTAGATACGCAAAAATACACTTTTATCACTTTATAAATAAAATTTCGTGTAAATACTGGCGTCATTCAATTATTTCAATATTTTACGAATTCAAGTACCTTGCACCGGAAAGAGTTAAATAAATTATTGTTATTGTTCAGTTTCGCATCACGGTTACATTTCAAGCTAACGAGTCAGAACGGCTCGTCGCAACCTATCATTTGAGATTTCTTTGACTAAAGTTAAAAGGCGAAATAAGTGTACCACTGCTTTTAAGTAAAAAGTGTTAATCTTTTACCGTGATGATTTTTAAAGAAAATGATAGAAAATAGTTACCGTGGTTTATTTAAGACATTAGAATTTTTAAATCTTTCATCAGAAAAAAATTCATTAGAATTAACGGTGTGTGTTTTTTCGTGTGTGTGATATTTTTCGTACTGTCATATTTCTTCAAACTCAAGATTACAATAATAATAATAAGTATTATTTTATTATTAGTATTATTATTATTATCCGTTTCCATTTTCCCGTTAACTAGCCGCACCTGTAGATCTCTAAATATTTATTATGGTAACAATTATTTATGAGCCAACATTCGCCTACAGGCTGGGAAACTACAAAAATGAAATATTCTAAACACTGAAAAGTATGAAAGATAAATGAAAAAATAAATAATGTAATAATTTTATAAGTACTCTTTTATTCCACTTTTACATTAGTCCATACACCTGTGGATAGTCACCAATAACATACAGAAAAATTTCTTTTAAGTGTTTTTTTTTCTTTTTTTTTTTTACAAAAAAGCGTTTATTTCAAAAATGGAATTAATCCCTTCTTTCCGTAAATATTCCACTATTGTGATATGAATTTGTCTTGATTTCTCAATATTCGATGAACGGTGGTCGTTCTTTAAACTTAAAATCCTAGTTTATATATACATATATGTATATGTTGCGAATATGTATACTATTGCGAATATAGGTGCTAAAGCAGCACTTAATAATTGCAACATTTAAATAATCTAAATTGCATAAATATATTTTTTTTTTTTTGAGCAACAGGTTTTATTTAATATAGTGTTTGATATTTTGATTATGTTACATATTTTTATAACAAAGGACTATTTTTTAAAAAATTTTAACTGTATTGTTTTATATTTAATGCAAGGTTTTGTCCCATTATACGAAACCTGCTGATGATGCTTTATATTTCAATGGTGGGGGGAATGTTTAAAGCCATTCGCCTGCTGATGAAGTGATGGCTTACATTCTGTTGGTGACTTTTCCTGTTGTTTCATATTAATATTTTAATGTTTATTGTTTTGTTTTTTTAAATGTTTATATATTATGCACCTGTTGCTCAAAAAAAACATATTCATGCAATTTAGATTACATATATATATATATTACTTTATCACTTTACTAAAAAATAACCTGCGGAACTACAATCCACTGAAGATCTCGGCCTACAGATTCTAATCCTCTTTTTTTCACCATTTGCCGCACGGTGCTATATGCAACATGTGTCTCGGCCAGGCAATCAGCTTAAGGCGCAACGCTAGGCGGAGGAAAAGACCCGGATGATAATGTAAAGTCTATGGGGAGACGTACTTTTCAAATATTTCGCCCAGGTCCCCGCCAGGCCATCACCGTAGTATGTCGCGTTTTGCTGAGCTCATCATGGAGGGCTAAAGGCTTAGGAACCAGGTAAGTCAGGGCCTTAAATCATGTCTCATTCTTTTCCTAAAGTGCCGCTGATCATTTTGGCACTTGTTCGTTCAAAATCGGTGCAGTGGTTGCCGAGATATAGTTATTTAAACTTTTAAGCTTTTTACTTAATCTCGTCCCCAGGCAACCAGCCATTGCAACTACACTGATAACTTTCTGTGCTTATACTCTAATTATGCTTAATTATTTTGCTATCTTGTCATTTATTATTGATACTCAAATCTATTCTGAACATTTTGAGGTATAATTTGTTTTTCTACGTAACATATTAACGATGTTATGGGTACTTTAATAAACCGTTGTCAATCCCTTCCGTTGCTATCGCTACGATAGATGTCATTTTTAAAGTGTTTATATATATATTATATTAATTTAAAATCTCATATTAGGTATTATTCTTCGTTTATTATAGTTTCTTCAATGTTTTAGATAGAGTTCTTTTAAGTTTTCTATTTATTTACTATGCTTAAATTATCTTTCAAAATAGTTTGTTAACGCAATGACGAGTGCTTTTAATACCCCCCATTGAAAATTGCATTGTTTACATTTTTACTTACCTTGTAACATACTAAATTATAATAGTATCTTAACAAAAGTGATCATTATATATAATTTAATGATTTATCTTTGCTCCGCCGCTATTCCGATAGCATTTTGACTATTTTAAGTTATTCAAATAAATTTTTGAAAAATGTTTTGAGTTCGTTTTTATAATATGCTTATGTGGTCCCAATAGGGAGTAACTATTTTTAAAAATCAATTAAAAATATTAATTCTTCTCTTAACTTAAAATAATGCATTTGTATGTCTACAGTAATGTTTGAACTTTTCTCCGCCATGCTTTTTATTGTTTTTTTGAATATTTTAAGTGTCTCTAATAGTGTTTTTATAAAGTGTTTATCATTGTTTTTAAATGTCTCCCATTACGACGCTTGGGTATAGCACTTCCCGCCCAAGTTCAGAACAAGTTGAGAAGTTTATAGCTGGTCCCCCAGCTCGTAAACTGTGGTCCGTTGCTGATCTAAGGGATCAACTCAATTATAATCTTAGAGAGCTTAAAGATCTAAAGTGTAGAGAGGCAATGTCCAGTTGCCATCTCTTGTTGTTCCTTTTTAATAGCTAGTTTATTTATTTAAAATATTTTCAATGGTATTAATTGCTCTAGAGGCTTGAGGTATGGTGTTGCCACACAGTTATTCTCCGGATTTAATGTTTTTTGTAATATCATGGGCATTTAGTAGTCTAGCTGCAGGTATGAAGGTCTGCGGGTAACCATTACAGCATGTATTATACTCTGATAGCATTATTCCTTGTCTTTATTAACTTAATCCTCTTCAATTTATCTCTTAATTATCCATTCTGATTTTGTTTCGATCTATAGGGGCTATTAGGGCTGCTGGGCCCTCCCAGACCTCCTCATTAAAAGATCTTATTGAACAGTGAGGAAATGATTAAAATTTTTTAAGTTCAAAATATCTTATCTTTGAAGGCCAGTCCAGGGGGGGGAAAGGGTACGTACCCCCCTAACATATACCTTAAAATTTCGCTTGTTCAATTGTCTATCACCTTCATTTAAAAATTTTTATTAATTTTGCACCCCCGGGGCTGTAGACCCCCCCTGTTGGTCATTCACTCAAAAAGGCTCATTTCTTCACTTCTTTTTAATCTTTAACAGCTTATATCTCTTGTTCTATGGGTGCTACAGCGTGGAGAAATGTTTTGGCTAGACTGGCTTTGCACAGACTTTTTTCTGGGTTTTGAATTTCCCCGGTAACTGTAAGGGGACCGCCCCTGGGAGGGGCAGGGGGGGGAGTCTTCAATTTTTGGTGTAACATGTCTACTGAAAGCTACTGACCCCCACAGCTCAATTCTACCTTCATTTGATCTCTCCTGCTGTTTTGGGCCACGCCGCGGCCCCTTATCGGGTTAATTTCATCTTCTAAACTACTCTCGGGACTATTCAAAATTATCACCGTAATACAGGCATGTTGCACCTCTATCTTTTTTACCTTTTTTTTTTTTTTTTTTTTCTTTTTTTTCTCTAAGAGCGCTTGTCACTATTTAACTTTCATCCCCCCCCTCTATGGAGCTTTTTATAATATAGGTGTCTGGAGATTTCCAGCTTAAGCGCTGCTAGGTAAACTTCAATAACAGGTTAGCCCATAAGAGGTCCCTCCCTATTCCAAGTATTGTAATTCTCCTAAAGTCTAATTATTTCGTATAATGTTCAATGTATATTGTAATTTAAAATGTAGATCAATATATGATGCATAGTATGTGGCACACCAATACAACTTACATTTTGCTCCTATTACTGTTTTTTTTTTTTTTTTTTTTTTTTTTTTGCTGTGGCGGAGAGTGATTCCAAACATATTTTAATAGTTTTACTGTATTTATTTTGAAATAACTGAGCAGATAACTATTTATAAATTGGTATATTTACTCAAGATTCATATACGCATTTTTCTTACCGGGATATATTTTTTTTTTCTGTATATATATATGTGTATATATATATAAAAAAAAAAAAAAAAAAAAAAAAAATGTAAAAAATATATATATGGATATAAATATGTATGTGTATGTATGTATGTATATATGTATGTGTATATGTATGTGCGTGTATGTATATGTGCATGTGTGTGTGTATATGTATGTATGTATGTATATGTATATGTGTGTGTATGTGTAGTATATATTTGTATATTTGTGATAAAAATAGTATATTTACTCAAGTTAATTCATTACACGCTTCTCACTCTGGTATATATGTCCAGTAGTTCTTGAGAATGTCAAGGGCAGGGATCGACAATAATAAGCACAGAAACAAACAAAATTTTTCTCTTTTTTATTAGCAGCACTTTTTTTCATTTCAACTACGTATTAGTTATTTCTTTACATTCTTCGTTTAGACCACTTCCATTAAATATTCCCCTCTTTATTCCAAAAACTATTCAAAATTAGTCTATTTTTTTTTTTTTTTTTTAATTATTATTATAATTATTTTTTTAATATTAACTTATTTTTAATTTTTATCTTAGCCATTTACGGTGAACAAGTTCACCGGTTTATGCTATAATCCATCTATATTCCTTTCTTTCATCGAGACATGTAGGGGGCTCTGACGAAGCCTGGTATTTTGCATATTTTATACTTGAAAAAAATTTTAAAAACCTTTTTTGATAAGGGCTAGTACAAAATAGCCATCATATAATTCAACAAATATGGATGAGTCTTTGGAATTAGAAAAGAGAATCCAACGTAAAGATAGATCCTCTTCCTTCCCTGATCTTACATCCCCAAGAATGGAACATCAGTCAAAGAGTGAACAACCAGTTCAAAAAAGTAAGACAAAGATTCCAGGACTAGTGTCAAGCAGTATAACCTCTCTGCAGAAAAGTAAATATCTTCAGAAATTTGTTCCTGAAGAAGCGGAAAAATTGCCAACATCAGGATTGATAAGGATCCTTTATGATCTGATGAAAACGCGCGTCAAAGGTTCCAGGGACGAGGCAACAAAATATTATCAATTAATCCAGGGTCAATTAGCAGTCATGGAGAATAATCTAAAAGAAATACCTCACTTACAGAACAAACTCCAACAACTCCAAAAAGAAAAAGACACTTGGAATGAACAATTCCAACTTCTAAAAGAAGACTTGAACTTCAAAGAAGAGCAACTGACTAAATCACAGGCACAAAGCGAAGAGAGAAAACAACAGCTATTAGTATATTTGAAAATGCCAAAAGATCACCGAGAAAGTGAAACACTTAATCTTAAAGAAGAAAATAAAAAGCTACACAGAGAAATCACAGAAAAGACTCAACAACTGCAACAAATAGAAATAGATTTACAGAAACAATTGCAAAGAATAAATGAAACGTCAGAAAATTTTCCACCCGGCAAGGAATTATTTCAAGATCTTCAAACCAAGTTACAAGTAATCCAAAACAACACAGAAGAAATCATGAGTAACTTGAAAACACAAGATGATCAAAGTAAAGCTGAAAATCAACAAAACAGAAATTATTCAGCACCTCTATATTCCGACAAAATTAAAACACCAGCCAAGAATCCAACGACAACCTCAAAATCAGCAATTCTGCTGAAAAGATTGCGCAACTCAAATGTGTCACTCTCAACAATTCGCTCAATATTAAATGAAGAAACAAAAAACCATAAAGACTTGCCTACGATTTTCTGTGAAGAAGCGAGAGATCGCAACACACTCATAATCAAATCAGTAAGTGAAGACGACACAGATAAACTGCTGCATATAATAGAAGAAATACAACACCTTAAAACAATGACAGAAGTAGTTTATAAGGCAATAAAATCGAAAAAATTAATCATACTCGGAATCCCAAATCTTATACAACCAGAGGAAGTCACCGAGAAAATCTTGGACGACATAAATTTAGAACTCCCAATAACGATTCACAAAAAGATCCAAAGGGAGAAAGCACAGACATACCAACTAGTCTTAGAAGTGGATGACACAATTGCTCTCTACTTAATGAAATCTGGACGTCTTCTAATCGGTTTTAACTCATGTAAAATATCCGAATATCGCCCGGTAATAAGATGTGCCAATTGCCAGCGTTACGGACACTCAGAGGTAAATTGCGGATTCCAAGCATCCTGCGCATACTGCACTCGAACACACAACTCATCTACATGCTCGACAAAAAATGACCCATCGAAATTTCACTGTGTCAATTGCCTACACTCCGACGACTATTTTCCACATTCAGCCGATTCAAATAAATGCCCAATTTACAAATATAACCTACAAAGAAGAAATACCTTCATCAAAAACTTCACTTCAGGTTCAACTCGTTAAGTAATGCTTCACCAATCTCTGATCAAAAATTTAAGGATTGCCCACCTTTCGGTCACATCAAAATTCTCCAGGTTAACTTAAATCATTGCAAAGCAGCAAATTCAACCCTGAGAGATTATCTTATCAGTGAAAACATTGACATTGCTCTTCTGCAAGACGCATATTGCAACAGAGAGGGCACACTCACGGACTTTCCTATTTCCTGGGCGGTCTTCCCGTCCACGTCAAAGAGTGCCCATCTTGTCATTCAGAACACTAGCCTTATTTATTCACATCTTTACACAGGCACACATTGCGCTTTTGTCACAGTTACTGCTAAGGAGGGAAAACTCATAATTGGCTCGACTTATGCAGCACCAAAATCAGATTTCGAGGAAACCCTCGAAGAGTGGCAACACCTCATTACACAGAGGCATTTCTTCATTTGCGGTGGTGATTTCAATGCTACATCTCCACTCTGGGGATATGACTACGAAAATGACCGTGGAGAATGCCTCATCGAACATATTGTTGCTCAAAATCTTGTCATTGCCAATATCGACAACACTATACCTACATTTCAAAAATATAACAGCAAAGGAGAGAAAATAGCTGAGGGTTTTCCAGACCACACTCTGGTAAATCCCCCAACACTACCGAAAATTCGGCAATGGCAAGTTGAAGATGTCCACAATGACTCAGATCATAATTATATAAGATTTTCTTTCGAAATAACACCCTTATACACTTCACAAAGAAGATTCAATACTGCAAGAGGTAACTTCCGTAAATTCTCGCATGTTATTAAAACTCACAAACCAATCCTGAATCAACACCTAAAGGACGTTACAAATACCACTCAATTAAACGACTTTACCATTAATTTATTAGAAACCATGAAAACAGCAGCCAAAGCGTCCTTTAGATTAAAGAACACTCGGAGGCAGCAGTCATTCTCGTTTTGGACCTCCGATCTTAGGACTAAGCGTAATCACCTCACGGCACTGAGGAGGAAACTAAAAAGACTCAGACTAACAGAAGATGTTAACACGGATTACTATCGCAATCTCAGCGCCAATTATCGTCTTCTCTCCGCTAAATATAAGCGCAGTGTACTGGATGCGAGAAATGCTGCCTGGCAAAAGTTCTGCACAAATCAAACAGACCCTTTCGGAACAGCTCAAAAATTTTTCACAGGAAAGTTTTTCACTCCTGATGAAATTAAGCTCGAACTGCCACCCAGCCGATCATCTAGGCAGGAAAACATGGAGCACCTCACCAAACATCTTTTTGGCCCCTCCTCATATCCGCCAGGAGATAATTCTGACATTACTTTTGATGCACCCCCCGACAAACCCTTTTCAAAAGCTGAGGTAGCAACCGCGCTACGTACGTTTAATGACAAAAAAGCTCCAGGTCCGGACTGTATAGACTTTAAAATTCTGAAATTAACTTTCCATGTAATTCCCAAAATTTTTACGCGTTGGGCTAATCTCTGTCTCACTCACCATTACTTCCCGCTCACTCTGAGACAAGGGGAAGTAGTATATTTCCTGAAGCAAGGGAAAGACTCCTCAGAACCTTCTTCTTACCGCCCAATCTGCCTACTACCATCCTTAGGCAAATTATTAGAAAAATTACTTGTATTTCGGCTTAACCACTTTCTTGAATCTAATAACTTACTTCATCACAGACAATACGGATTCAGAGAAGGCAGATCATGTGAAAAGGCTTTGTTTGCAATTCTTACCTCCTGTGCTCATAGCATAGCTGAAGGAAATTACACAACTCTTGTCTCCTTAGATATTAAAGGTGCTTTCGACAATGTAGAGTGGCGGGACATCTTATTACAATTACGTGAAATCGGCTGCCCGAGAAACATAGCTGGAACCATTGCAACATATCTTAAATTTCGTAGCATTCTTATCAACTGGGGTTCAGGAACTTCAGTTCACCCATTAGAAAAGGGTTGCCCCCAAGGTTCGTGCTTGGGCCCAATCCTTTGGCTGCTTATTGCCAATGTCTTGCTAAAAGAATTGGAGAAATTAGGCTTCAATCTTTACTCCTTCGCAGATGACTTCAACTTTGTTTTTTCGGGCCGTCGTCGTCTGGATCTCGAACTGCAAGCGGCAAGAGCTCTCCCTGCTTTTTGCCAGCTGTTGGCTCGCCTTCATCTCCAGCTTTCACCCGGAAAATCCCAAGCTTTAACCTTCATTAAACCAAGAGAACTCAAACGCAAGCCCGTGATGCGAGTCAATGGGGTTAGCGTCCACCACGTTCATACTCTTAAATTATTAGGTGTAATTATTGATAAACATCAGAGCTGGATTCCACATATCAAAGCACTAAAAATTAAACTTTTAAATTACTACCATAATTCCTGTAAATTAACATCAAAAACATGGGGCATCAAGCCCAATATGTTAAAAACATGGTACCACATAATCATTGAACGCATCATCTTTTACTGTGTGGGCGTTTGGGGAGGTTCGCTAACCAAAGTGGCTAAGCAAAAACTTGCCTCTATCCAGCGCATATTCCTTCTGCAAATGGTTAGAGGTTATAGAACTATCTCAACGGATGCACTTACAGTACTTACTGGCATTCCACCCATACACTTAACACTCGCTTACGAATTTCAGAAAAACAGAATACTACACTTAGAACACGAACCAACACAGTCAGCATTTTTCCCTAACTTGCTCTTACAAAGAAAAGTCCACAGCTGGACTATGCATCCGGCGGATGAGACATCCTATCTTCAAGTTAATGTTAATAAGCATTCTTACAGCCCCTCGAAAAATCCAGCCATTTTCACCGATGGTTCACACACGGAGACGGGAGTAGCATCATCCTTCTGTGTTTTCAAAGACAGTGTTGTTATTCATCAGTGGGCTTGCAGGATTGGAGATAACAATTCGGTGTTCCAAGCAGAACTCTTCGCAATCCTGCGGGCTTTGGAATGGATTGTTCTCTATCCTCATACTACTTTTTTTCACCTTTATAGTGACAGCCTTTCAAGCCTACAAGAAATATTCGCCCATAGAACTAAACACCCTTTAGTGCTTAAGATAAAAGTTATCTTAAAAACTCTCGTCCATAGGGTCTCTCTCGGCCATGTCACCGCTCACATCGGCATAGCTGGCAATGAGCTAGCTGACGCACTGGCCAAGGAGGCCACCTCACGTCCAAACATAGATATCCCCCTTCCTGTTCCCCCGTCTCATGTTCGCCACTTCCTCAAAAGAAACATTCTTTCTGACTGGCAACTCTACTGGGATGCCTCAAGCAAAGGCAGGCACACCTATTCCCTTATCCCAAAAGTCTCATACAATCTCTTAGCTTTCTCCCCTCCCACATCAGCATTCCTCTCCGGCCATGGTCCATTCAGAACATACCTAAATTATTTTAAACGCTCAGATACGGACCTCTGTGAGTGTGGGGCCATAGGGTCTCCAGACCACTACTATTTCTTCTGCACACTCACAGAGGCCTGGCACCTTAAGAACCCTTATTCCCGCCCAGATACCTGGCTCACAAATATCTTAACCCGCCCAAAACTACTCCGTCAATTGGCACAAATTTATCACTTCCTTATGGACCTGGCCAATCTTACCACTTAACCGTTCTCTCCTAAGACTGCCCGCTGTCGCGTTAGAGCCTTTGTTGAGCTTTTGGCAGTCGTAGCGCCACTTGTCGCGATGGAGCAGGTCTCCGGCGCGCATACCACTGTGTTGATGTTGTATACAGCCTGTATATTATGTATTTTATGTTTTTTTTTTTTTTTTTTTTTTTTTTTTTTTTGTTGAAGTTATTGTAATGAATCCCCACATGCCGGGGAACATTCCGGGTGGGACAAATAGGGTCTACACCGGATCGTAGCGATCTGGTGATCTTGTCCCACTTAGGCATAAATAAATAAATAAATATTTCGCCCAAATTTTTATATTTTTACATGATTTTTTCGCACAAGACAGCTGAAGACGATCTACAACCGTCCTAGATTTTACTTTTTCGATTTTGCTTACATATTTTTTATATTACGATAGTTTCAATTTCGAAACCGGTTTTGAAAGTTAAAGTAATTTTTTTAAAGAAATCTGAAACCATAATTGAAAAAGTAAAAACTAGGCCGGATGTAGATCGTCCTCAGGTATCCTATGCAAAACAAAATCATGTAAAATATTGAAATTTGAGAGAGATATTTGAAAAGAACGCCCCCATAGACTTTACATTTAATGAATCAGATTAATGAAAATCATAAAATTTTCATCTATACTAAAAAACATAATGCTAAAATAATATTTGATATAGTTCTGTTAAACATATATTTGTAATTTGTTAAACATAAAAGTCAGCTAAAACCCTGTTTGTTCATCTTATTTTATACTCTAAAAAGGTTTATACACATTTAAAAAAATGACAATTCTGCCGACGAACATCAAACATGTACTATTCTTCGATTTTTTTCCCTTTGTTTATTCAACTTAATTAAATAAGCTTTTATTATTAACATATGTAATCCACTCGTTTAAAAAAAAAAAACTAATCTTCCAAATTTTTAAAAATATATATTCTTCAATAAAAAAATTTACAAAAAACGTCATTTTTTATCATTTTATGTATTAAATAAAAATGTACTGAAAATTATCTGTTTTACATGTGCTTCTTCATAATTTCAAATTGAAAAAAAAGGCTCTTTCTGCTTTATAATTTTACGTCTTTTTATGTTTTTAGTGCTTGAAAAAAAAAAGAACACAAGCTTGCTTCAGTATAAAATAAAAAAATAGCCGTGTTCAAATGAACATGAGAACTATGGTAACGAAAATTAAAATTTAATTTCTTTTTTTAGATCATACTTTTTTTATTCAAAATAAAAGAAGGTAATGATCAAGGTAGATGGGAATATTCTCTAATAACCACTAAAGCAGTGTTGCCAGTTTTGTCTCCGTTTTCATTTAGAGAAATCTTGAATTCATATCAGAAATTCTGAACAAGAATTTTTGCTTTATTCAATGACATGCATTTCATGCTTTCATAAAATAAAAATAAAAATACGTCTGGAACTCGGGGACTGCCGCGGTAAAGCTATTGCATAGCATTTTTTATCAACTTATGCAAAAATACCGCGTTAGTGTCTGCCGAAGTCTACCGAAGGATACCGTGCCGAAGTCTGCCGAACTGAAACGGAGTGTTAGGATTTTTTCTAGTCACGGAATTTCTAGATTCGGTCGCCAAGCTCAAAGCCCGCGATAGAAGCTATGCAATAGCTTAATAAATTACCAAAAATAATTTGGTCGCGCTACGAAAATTAGATCGCGAGTTATAAGCATTTTAAATTTTTCGACTCTCACGGTGGGGGGGGGGGGGGCTCCTGTCACCAAAAATTAACACTGTCTCATAATAAATTACCAAACAAAATTTGGCCGCGCTACGAAAAGTAGATCGCGAGTTATAAGCTTTTTAAATTTTTCGACCCTCACCGTGGGGGGTCTCCTGTCACCAAAAATTAACAATGTCTCATAATAAATTACCAAACAAAATTTGGCCTGGCTACGAAAATTAGATCGTGAGTTATAAGCATTTTTAATTTTTCTACCCTCACCGTGGGGGGGGGGGGGGCTCCCGTCACCAAAAAGTAACACTGTCTCATAATAAATTACCAAAGAAAATTTGGCCGCGCTACGAAAATTAGATCGTGAGTTATAAGCATTTTAAATTTTTCGACCCTCACCGTGGGGGGTCTCCTGTCACCAAAAATTAACAGTCTCATAATAAATTACCAAACAAAATTTGGCCGCACTACGAAAATTAGATCTTGAGTTATAAGCATTTTAAATTTTTCGACCCTCACCGTGGGGGGGGGGGTCTCCTGTCCCCAAAAATTAACACTGCCTCATAAGAAATTACCAAACAATATTTGGCCGCGCTACAAAAATTAGATCGTGAGTTATAAGCATTTTAAATTTTTTGACCCTCACCTTGGAGGGTCTCCTGTCACCAAAAATTAACACTGCCTCATAATAAATTAGCAAACAAAATTTGGCCGCGCTACGAAAATTAGATCGCGAGTTATGAGCAGTTTAAATTTTTCGATCCTCACCGTTAAGGGTCTCCTGTCACCAAAAATGAACACTGTCTCATAATAAATTACCAAACAAAATTTGGTCTCGCCATGAAAATTAGATCATAAGAAACATAAGTTTGAGACTTGATATCCTAATATCTGAAAAATACCACGTTAATGTTTGCCGAAGTCTACCGAAGGATACCGTGCCGAAGTTTGCCGAACTAAAACGACGCAGCCGAAGTGTTAGGTTTTTTCGTTACGGAAGTGTTAGGTTTTCTCGTTACGGAATTTTTAGATTCGGTCGCTGCGCTCAAAGCCCGCGATAAAAGCTACGCAATAGCTTAACTGTTGTTTCGGAATTTATTATATTGAATGGGAGCTTCTGAATAAAAAAGCTGACCGAATTTACTACCCTGCACTAATCTATTTAATTTTCTTTTATTAACAAAAGGTTTATAATTAATAAAAAATAATAAAATTTTTTTTAGGAAAATAGTTTTAATGAATAGAAAATAATGACATTTTTAGAGTGGAGGATTTTTCAATTTTAATTAGGTAATACGAAAATCATGCGTAAAAGCAAACGCAAGCATTTTGTTTTTCAGCTCAAACAAATAAGGATGGAAAATTTTCATAAACAAAATTCATAGATGGTTTGCCTGTTACAGTAGGACTCGTTTTAAAATGAAGATACTGTTAAAAAATTTACAAGTTAAAAATAGTTCATAATTCAAACTATACTAAACGTTTTATACTTTTTACCAACGACAAAACAAGATCCAGAGCTAATACGAAATAAAATATCCGTTTATTTCAGAGTGATTTTCGGCAAACAAATGCATAGAATTGAAAAACAAATCCCTTTATTTTCGGACATTTCTCTCTCTTAGTAATAATATCAGTATTACAACCGCCTGGAAAAATGTAATAATTTATCTGTTGTAACAGGCAGAGTTTTAACCTTCAAGAAAATTCTCCATCTCTAAAAAATTTAAAGAAACGTGGTTGTAAACTTCCCCCTTAAATGATAGCAGAGCACCATCCAGTGTTGCCAGATTGGGGATTTTGTCCCCAATTTGGGGAATTTCGAACCTCCAGGGGAATTTTTTGGGGACAAGTAATTCTTGGGGACATGTTTGGGGACAATGAACATTTTTGGAGAAAAACTTGGGGAATTGTTTTCCCAATTTCAGTTTTTACTTTCAGACGTTTTCCAGTACTGGATCTGTCTCAAATTCGATTTTGATTTGGAAAACGAAAATAAAATACAGAAATAATAGATATAAATCATTATTTTTCATGGTCTTTCTTACCATTTACATGTACTGATTCATCACGATCTGCCTTGGACTATCCTCCACCTGAATTTTCAGATAAGTTAGTGAGATAGACTTTCCTGTCATCGCGATCGGACACAGAAGCACAGAAATACATTTCATTTAATAGTATAGATTTATACAACAAAAAAAAAAAACAATTTTATAACTTTTTTTTTGTTGTTGTTGGTTAATGCTTGTGTAATTTGTGTTTCGTGAAATCCCAATAGAGATATTTGCAATTGCAAGACCTCCAATTGCATACTATTGCAGTAGCTCTTCTAGAACTTTTTATAAGAAACTTGAATGAAAACTCTGCGGTCTTAAACGACTTAGACCTTTACGTCACTAAATCTTCAGGACGTGTCCGAAACGTTCATTTGATGTGCTTTTTAAAAATATTAAAAACAGCAACAACATTATATTCTTTTATTATTGACGAAATCACAGCGATTAATACAATATAGATATGCTTTACATTAGATAAGTGCTTCAGAAGGAATGACAAAAATTGAAAATCATGTTTTATAGCTAAGTCAGATAAATGTACCTAATGTCCTCATCATCTTTGATTCATTCAAACCTCAACTAGAGATGGTCAAAACGTTGAAAAAGTTATTGGTATAAAAGATTGAGCGTAGATTGAGCTAATGTAAAGATTGGCCAGCATCATCGTCTTGCAACAATTTAAATAACATGTGTAAAACGAGCTTATGTCGTTGTAAAATGCATTTCTTGTTCTGGTCAATTAGCTTTGAATATACATGCAGGATTCTGTTAAGTTTAAATGCTGAACCTTTTTTTTTTTCTTGTAAATGGGGATTTTTTTTGAAAAAATGCTTGATTTGGGGGAAAAATTGACTTTAACTTTGTTAAAAAAATTTTATAAAGGAAAATTGAAAATTGAAAACTTGCCTTTTTGAGCACAAATTGCGTTGGGGACTTTTTCTGAAAAAAGGTCTGGTTTGGGGAAATTTTCAGAAATTTTGCGGAAAAAAGTCTTTCGACAATCTGGCAACACTGGCCCCATCTCAAATAAAATAAGCTAGCAGCCTTCGTCTGCTGCGCTGATCGGTTTCTCTAAAAGAACCTTGAATCAAGCGAAATACATCTAATAAGGTTAAAAAATTTTAAATAATGTAATATCTGATCAAATATTTCATAATTGTTCTCTTATTCGTATAATCTTATATTATTCAGTTCAAAGTCAATTAATCATTCATAGAATAAATTATTCAAAGTTCAATCTAAAGTTATTGAAGTGCCAACGTTTTACTATTTTTTTGCCGATTTGTTATCTTAAATTTTCCACTCCTACCTAAAACTGTTGCAGAGATGTGGTGAATCTCCTAAAGTTTTCGACCACTCCCAATGGGGGGAGGAATATCTAAAATTGCTAAAATATATGTTGAATTTTTTTAATATGCTTGTTATCTTGAATTTCACATTTCTACCTAAAATTGCTATGCCAAATATTCTTAAATTTCTGAATCCCCACCCCTTTAACGCTCTTAGGAGGGAGGGAATTTCTAACATGACTGAAACACGTGTTTAATTATCTTTTTGTAGATTTGTTTTCTGAAAATTCACACTCCTACCTAAAACGGCTGCTGAGATATGGCCACCTGCTCTAAAATTTTCGACCCCTTTTTAATCCCGTTAGGGATGGGGGGGGGGGACTTTCAAATGAATTTAAAAAATAAGGGGATTTTTTTTTATATCTTTATATCACAAGAAGTATATTTCGCCCAATTTTTATGCTTCTAGGTTCCGTAATTTAGGCTGGCCGATACTGAGTTAGTGAGCGGGACATTGCCTTTCATACATTAATACAAAATACTTATTGTATAACATAATGTGCATAGCATTGTTCATTTTCAAGGTTACAGAAAAGTTAAATAACGGCTTACGGGAAAATTTATTTGCAACGTATTTTAGTTCTGTTACAATGTTTCAAATATAATGAAACTGATATACACATATGATAAGATACGTGTTCTATTACATGATGTTCAAAGCATTAATCGCACATTTATTTACGCACAAACCGCACACAAACGATTTGAATACAATATTGTATCTGAAGTACTTTCTAATAGCAAAAATAACTGGTAGTAAAATAGTGCAATTTAATTTATGGTATATGTGTTTAACTAAGTTTTTGCTTGCATCTTGGTATGTATGAATCTTATAGATCCTCTACAAAGCTACGATAAAGAATTCAGAATCCTAAAATGAAAATTCAGCCAGATGCGGAATGCCACAGTGTTGCCGCATCTGGCTGAATTTTTATATAAGATGATAGATATTCAACAAATAAAATAAAATTGCTATCCAAAAATTTCCAGTGTGAATTCCAACACTAGTGAGAAGTCGGTAGATTAGTAATGACGTCACACTTCATGTCCTCAGGCCTTGAGTATTTCGATAGCAATGGTTCTGCTCATGCAACTACTTTAAGGAACAGGCAGACCGCTTTAATACTTTTCCCCCATAAATGTTACATCAATTTAGTCAATATGTAAAAATCTCATATGGAATTTTTTTATATATATAGTAGTTAACCAATTTTAGTATTTTAAAGAATCAACAAGAGTAATTTTTTAAAGTTTCATCTTTTAATACTTTTGTATTTTATAGCAGTCATTACCGACGTAAATAATTACTACCATATGTTTCAATATCTAATTAGGTGTGTTCGTAATTATGTAAATACGTAGCACCTATAGTGGTCGTTTAGTCCGTCCGTCTGTCCGTCTGTCCGTCCGTCTGTCCGCATATAACAACGCAAAAACTACTCAACCGAATCGGTTGAAAATTAAAATGCATAATTATTACATAATTTTGTCGAGTCATTTCAAATTTTATGAAAATCGGATGCATAGATCAATTACAGGGACAATCAAAAGTATTCCGTTACATTACGGTCAATGAGGAATAAATATGCAACAATATATGCAACAATAAATAACATATTATAATATACATTTTACATACTTGTTATTGATTTACAAGGCCACACAAAAGTATTCAATTACATAATGGTATAGGGAGAACATTGTTTGATGAGCGTTTTAATTGTAATTCACTATTTAAAATTTTATGAGATTGATATATGAGAGTAATATTTTTAAAATTTCGTTATCGTACGAACGCACCTCATTTGCTACGCTTCACGTGCAATTTTCAACTTGTTTTAATTTTGTAGTCATTCGGGTGGGTTCTGCCAAAAAAAATAATAGTTTTTAAAATTTGATAATCAAACAGCTATGATAAATGCATAAAAATCTTTCAAGAAGCATATTGAAATATTTTTCTATTTCTAAAGCGTAATAAAATTCAAATGAAGAACAACAATCTAGAAAATGTAGCGAATCCTAATTTGTTTTTTTGATTTTGTAAAAAATCAATCAATTTTCTAAAAGTTATTTTCAGGAAGAAAAAAGCTTCTCAAAAAAATCTTAAAACTTTCTTTCAATATTGCAAAGTAGTTCTTTTTTTAACAGCAAAAATTTTCGTTAAATGAAAGAAAGAACTTTCTAACGATAATTAAATAATTTATTATTAATATTAAAACAGTACACAATTATTACGTTTCAAGATATTTCTTTCACTTTTAAAGACTGGTTAAAGATTTGTAAATACTCTAATGAGGTCTTACATGTAAACGTGTTAATTACTAATAACTTGCACAAAAAATAGCAATGCTTGTTTATCTCATAACTTTTTCCTTCATTCTACACGTAATTATTTTAGTTTCATAACTTAATAATTTCTTCTGAACGAAATAACAAACTAATTAATGCTTGATAAATATCCACCACATTGGAAAGTTATCGGTTTATTGGTATAATTAAGAGATGATTACGCAATGCCTTAACGATGTTATTTCTTTGTCATTTGTTTTGAAAATCTGTTTTAATGGCTGTTTTGCGATTCATTTACAAAACAAAATTCAAACTTCTTTACACAAATTGTTATTCATCATTAGTAATGAAGAGTGATCAAGATTATCTCAAGAGTTTTGAAAGTTCACAGACAATTACTAGTTACAAATCTTTTAAACAAATTAATGTTGTAAACTGTGTGTTATAATGTTTTCCTATATATGTATAAATACATTTAGACTCTACCTATTTTTTTAATGCATCTACTTCTGTCACTGCTGTAATTTTTCTTTTGTGACGTTGTGAGGGAGTGACCTTTGTCATAAAGGCACTTTAGTATTTCTGAGATCGTGACGTCAATAATTTAACATGTGTAAGCGTAAAAGCGACATCTATCCTCTCTTTTACTTTAACTTTCTAGAGTGTGTGTATCTCTTTCGGGTTCTGCAGTTAGCTCGCGGTTATTAGTAATATGTTAATGTGAAGTATCTCAGTTTGCAGCATATAAAAGCTTGGAGTTTGAGTGTGTGGAGTATCTCAGGCGTTAGCCAGCGTGTGAGTATCTCTGGCATTAGCCAGCGATTGAGGATCTCTGACATTAGACAGCGAAGTGAATCACTGGGAATAGCCAGCCGAGTGTTCTGGCGCTATTAGTAAGCGAAGTGGGTTTCCAGCTGGTATCTAGCAGATTGAAAGTAGCAGCGAGCCTCCAGTGAGTTGTAAAGGAGTTTCGGTATTCGACTTGAGAGTTGGCCGTGGTAAGAAAATTCATAGTAATTACATTTTGATTATTTGAAAGTGAATAAAGAATTACACACAGCCACGGGCTGTCTAATTAAGCTTTATCTAGCAGCTTAGCCGAAAGATAGTTGAGAAGTAATAGAAGGTGCCACGATTGAGCTAGTCCGGAGCCTGTGAGTATGCGTTTAGTTTTTTCATAGTATTCTCAGTTGTACAAAAATTAAGACTTGCTCCACTTCCCTTGAGCCCTTATCATTTTAATAAACTGTGTTTTTTTATCATAATTACTGAGTATGTCTGCATTTAACCCCCACCAAGACCAACCAACCGTTACAAATGACACCCAACGTGTGTTTAACGTTACAACGTGTATGTGCGAAAGCCATTTTAAATCTAATATGAAACAAACTAATCATATAAAAGTATAACAATTGGTTGTTTTATAAAGAAGTATTCAATACTCTGAATCAGACAGTTTCTAAATCGAAGAATTATTTATAGCAATACTTAATATTAAAGTCAGATGACTGTATTTTTTTTATTAAAAATTTATTATCATGTACTTCAAAAAAATGTTTAAAATGGAGCTATCACATTAGTAGATCGGAAAGATTACGTATTACACTGTTAAAAATTTCAAACTTTTGCTGCATCGTCACTCCACCTATTTTATAGAAAACAATTAATTCGCTGTATTATAAAACATTCTCATTGGTCAAAATTCAGGTATTCTATAAAAGACGTGGAGTGACAATGCAGCAAAAGTTTCAAATTTTTAACAGTGCATGAGTTCCGTAATGAATTCAGTGTGACTGAATGCTACAGAAAAATATCTGTAAGTTTAGGCATCAATACTGTTTCTTATGATACAGTCAAAGTTTGGTTTCAGACGTTTAAGTCTGGAAACATCGACATTGAAGATGAACCACGTTCTAGTCACCCTATTGAAGTGAGCAGTTAAAGGAAATCATTGATCGAGATAGAAATATTTTAATATGAATTAATGCGTTAGAGCTTAACATTTGTCAAAAAGCAATAAAAACAATAGTTAATGCTCTTAAACGCATCAATCTTACGATTGAGCTCAAATGCTGGGTGCCTCACAAATTGACAGCTGAAGACAAGCCACAATAGAAAAAAACACTTGTTTAGCTCTGATAAGAGACCAAAAGAAAGAGAACTTTCTGGACAATAGCTTGTAATGAAGATTATAATTAATTGATAATGATAACTTGAAATAGGAATTTCGCTTGTAATGAAGGTTCAAATATATGTACAACAATAATACAATCTTTAAAGGAGCATTGTCAGCATCTGGGGATATAGCTCGGTTGCAAACCGTGCCCTAACTAATAAAAAGGCATTTGGAGGGATTGTCACTGAATTCTGCACAAGGAATGCCTGAAAAGCGAACAGACTATAAACTGTATAATATATAACAACATGCTAATTAAAGCTCGTTCGCTATTCTCGAAAAACAAAGAAATGTGTTCAGAAGGAAAGTAGTTTTCTTTCATCAAGATAACGCACGGCCACATGTTAGTTTGATGGCCGATTGGACATTTGACAAGCTGGAATGCGATTTGATACTACATCCACCATGATATAGCCTTGACATAGCCCCAGATTTCTATTACTTTTCACAACTGCAGCTGCATCTTGACGGAAAAATCTTCAATTCAAATGAGAAGGTCAATAAAATAAGATAGATTTCTTTCTGGACTCGCGCTCGCCATAATTTTTCGGAGAAGGAATTTAAAAGTTGACAAAAGGTTGGCAGACGAATGCCGATTTGGACGGAGATTACTATCCTCATTAGCTATGATGTTTTCACGTATATTTACCATTTAACAATAAAAAAAATTGTGGAAAGCGTTTTATTCAACGGAATATTTAAAATGCCCAAATAATAATATTCGCTAGAAGTTTCAATTAAAAAAAATTATTTACACGGGAGATTTATTTAACCCATTAGTGCCTAGCATCCCTTTTTAGGGACGCTTCAAAAGGTGCATTCAGCACTGTTTTGACACCGGTGAAAAAGAAAAGCAATAATTATTTTATTTAAATGATGCATTTTCGTGATTAATGAACTAAACTTAAATCTTCTAAAAATAGTGGTGCCAATCAAATAAAATTTACGCAAAAGATGCTGGGCACAAATGGGTTAACTTTTTCATTCATATAATTGTGTACAGATTTATTACTTTCTTCTACTTCTTTACAAGAAAAAAGTATTGGATTTGTGAAAATTTTCTAAATCCGGTTTTTGACGGATTTACATGTTTTATGGGTCAGTGAACCCGAGAAACATGTTTTTATAAAATGTCTGTCCGTGAGTCTATATGTGACAAAAATTTTAGGCTCTCTATCTCAAGAGCTAATGAATGAAATTTCACAAAACTTTAGATTATGTTATATCTTGATATAAACTGAATCTGATAATTTTTTTTGTGTACATCGCTCAAAAAGTTGGACTGCTATGCTGCATTATTCACAATTTTTACAATAGCCATATTTCAAAAACTGGTGCCTGGATTATCAAAAAACTTTAGATGTTAGTACTTAATATGGACATGGTTCTGATATCGTTTTGGTGCAAATCGCTGAACAGGTGTCGCTGCCATGTCGCATTATTCTTGATTTTGCAATAGCTCTATCTCAAGAACTAATGCACAGAATTTCACAAAACTTTAGATTGTGTGATATCTTGATATAAACAAGACTTCATTAACTTTTGGTGCATATCACTCGACAGGTGGCACTGTTATGCAGTATTATTTACAATTTCCGCAATAGCCATAGCTCAAGAACTAGTACATGGATTTTCATAAAATTTCTATTTAGTTAGTACTTGATATGATACGATGCTGATTATGTTTTGGTGCACAACACTCCACAGGTGGCACTGCCCTGATGAATTATTCATAATTATCACAATAGCTCTATCTCAAGAACTAATGCACGAAATTCTTCAAAACTTCAGATTCAGTTAGCGCCTGATTAGTATTTTTAGTGCATCAGTGTTTTCTGTTTTTGGTGTAAATCGCCCTACAGATGGCGCTGCTATTTTGCGTTTTTCACGATTTCGAAATAAATATATCTCAAGAACTAATGTATAGACTATCATCAAACTTCAAATTCAGCTAGTATCAGATAAGAAAATGATCTTGATTAGTTTTTGGTGTACATCACCCAACATTGGCACTGTTATGCAGAATTTTTTTTCTGAGATTTTGCAATAGCTCTGTCTCAAAGACTAATGCACGGTTTTTCATCAAATTTCACATTCAGCTATAAGTTGACATGGATTGTTATTGACAAACAATTAAAACAGATTTAGAAATTGAATGATTGCGCTTTTAAAAAAAATAAAAAACAAAAATCGAAAATTTCACGTAGATTTTTAACGAAACTATTTTAACGAAAGTGGATATTTTAAATCGAAATAAATATAGTTTAAAAAAACTAAAAAACACGTTTTTTAAGTATATCAAACTAAAAAGTGAAAAATAATTCGTACTATAAGCTGAAAACGAAAATAGATGAAAAATACTATATTACTATAAAATCATTGTCATTATAGAAATCCATTAATAAGCAATAAATAAAATTATCGTTGAAAAAAAGCGTGGGGTACTCCATCTACCATGCTCCATCTATCAGTTCTTAAGAAGCACCCCACGCTTTTTTTTCACAATAATTTTATTTATTGCTTATTAATTGATTTCTATAATAACAATGATTTTATAGTAATATAGTATTTTTCATCTATTTTCGTTTTCAGCTTATAGTACGAATTATTTTTCACTTTTTAGTTTGATATACTTAAAAAGCGTGTTTTTTAGTTTTTTTAAACTATATTTATTTTTCACTTTTTAGTTTGATTACTTTAAAAGCGCTGTTTTTAGTTTTTTAAACTATATTTATATTTAATACAAAAGTCAAATTAATCGGTTGGATAGTTTCAGAGTAATTGGTGAACATACATAGAAAAAAATACATACGCGTCGAATTGATAACTTCCTCTTCCTTTTCTGAAGCCGGTTAAAAATAAAAACTGTAATACGGAATTTTTTTTTAATTTTACATAGATGTAAATAATGTCAGGAGTGGGGTTCGAACCCACAATCTCTTTTCGAAAAACAGAGCTTCAATCCGGCGCCTTAGACCGCTCGGCCATACAGTCTACACTCCATTCAGTGAACGTATTCAACAATTTTAATTAGCGAAAAATCACTAATTTTATTAGTTTTTGCCTAATTACTAAAAAAGTACTGAACGAATTTCGATGAAACTGAAGTGGTACCAATACGAGAGCATCGTCTTTCATTTAACACCAAAACCAAGTTAATCGGTTGCATGATTTCAAAGTAATCGGTGAACAAACATAAAATAAGGAGAGTTACAAACTCACAAACTCACAAACATACAGGTGAAGTTAATAAAAGCGTGGTAAAAAAGAGAATTTAATAAACCAAGCATTAAGATAGGGAAAATGAAAGGTTAAACAAAACAAAAGCAAGAAAGAAATTATCATGCGTCAAGCATAAATTATGAAACTCTTTCCAACATATTCAGAATAATGCAATAAAACTGCACTTTTTTAAAAAAAAGTCAAACAATATATCTAATTCAAACATATGGAAACTCATAAAACATATGAAAACCAAAATTAAGCTGATTCGTTTACCATCGGAAAATTATCCGAATCTTTTCTGCAACTCTGTAATAAAACAAACTCTGTAATAACTCTGTAATAAAAGAATGCAATTGCAATTGCAATACCATCGGAAAATTATCCGAATCTTTTCTGCAACTCTGTAATAAAACAAACTCTGTAATAACTCTGTAATAAAACAAACTCTGCAACTCTGTAATAACTCTGTATAAAACAAAAGCAAGAAAGAAATTATCATGCGTCAAGCATAAATTATGAAACTCTTTCCAACATATTCAGAATAATGCAATAAAACTGCACTTTTTTTAAAAAAAAAGTCAAACAATATATCTAATTCAAACATATGGAAACGCATAAAACATATGAAAACCAAAATTAAGCTGATTCGTTTACCATCGGAAAATTATCCGAATCTTTTCTGCAACTCTGTAATAAAACAAACTCTGTAATAACTCTGTAATAAAACAAACTCTGCAACTCTGTAATATCCGAATATTGCGATGGTATTGTATTGCAATTGCAATTGCAATACCATCGGAAAATTATCCGAATCTTTTCTGCAACTCTGTAATAAAACAAACTCTGTAATAACTCTGTAATAAAACAAACTCTGCAACTCTGGAAAATTATCCGAATCTTTTCTGCAACTCTGTAATAAAACAAACTCTGTAATAACTCTGTAATAAAACAAACTCTGCAACTCTGTATAATCCGAATATTGCGATGGTATTGTATTGCAATTGCAATTGCAATACCATCGGAAAATTATCCGAATCTTTTCCAACTCTGTAATAAAACAAACTCTGTAATAACTCTGTAATAAAACAAACTCTGCAACTCTGTAATAACTCTGTATAAAACAAAAGCAAGAAAGAAATTATCATGCGTCAAGCATAAATTATGAAACTCCTTCCAACATATTCAGAATAATGCAATAAAACTGCACTTTTTAAAAAAAAAGTCAAACAATATATCTAATTCAAACATATGGAAACGCATAAAACATATGAAAACCAAAATTAAGCTGATTCGTTTACCATCGGAAAATTATCCGAATCTTTTCTGCAACTCTGTAATAAAACAAACTCTGTAATAACTCTGTAATAAAAGAATGCAATTGCAATTGCAATACCATCGGAAAATTATCCGAATCTTTTCTGCAACTCTGTAATAAAACAAACTCTGTAATAACTCTGTAATAAAACAAACTCTGTAATAACTCTGTAATAAAACAAACTATGCAACTCTGTAATAACTCTGTATAAAACAAAAGCAAGAAAGAAATTATCATGCGTCAAGCATAAATTATGAAACTCTTTCCAACATATTCAGAATAATGCAATAAAACTGCACTTTTTTTAAAAAAAAAGTCAAACAATATATCTAATTCAAACATATGGAAACGCATAAAACATATGAAAACCAAAATTAAGCTGATTCGTTTACCATCGGAAAATTATCCGAATCTTTTCTGCAACTCTGTAATAAAACAAACTCTGTAATAACTCTGTAATAAAACAAACTCTGCAACTCTGTAATATCCGAATATTGCGATGGTATTGTATTGCAATTGCAATTGCAATACCATCGGAAAATTATCCGAATCTTTTCTGCAACTCTGTAATAAAACAAACTCTGTAATAACTCTGTAATAAAACAAACTCTGCAACTCTGGAAAATTATCCGAATCTTTTCTGCAACTCTGTAATAAAACAAACTCTGTAATAACTCTGTAATAAAACAAACTCTGCAACTCTGTATAATCCGAATATTGCGATGGTATTGTATTGCAATTGCAATTGCAATACCATCGGAAAATTATCCGAATCTTTTCCAACTCTGTAATAAAACAAACTCTGTAATAACTCTGTAATAAAACAAACTCTGCAACTCTGTAATAACTCTGTATAAAACAAAAGCAAGAAAGAAATTATCATGCGTCAAGCATAAATTATGAAACTCCTTCCAACATATTCAGAATAATGCAATAAAACTGCACTTTTTAAAAAAAAAAGTCAAACAATATATCTAATTCAAACATATGGAAACGCATAAAACATATGAAAACCAAAATTAAGCTGATTCGTTTACCATCGGAAAATTATCCGAATCTTTTCTGCAACTCTGTATATGATATATGCATTTGTTTCTGTTCACTACATATATTCCAAAATTTAATTTATTAAGATATACCTATATCTTAGTTGAAAATTCCCCTTGCGTAATTTCCTCTAAGAAGTAGAATTTTGCGTGAATATTTTTCTGCAGTTATTTGTATCAGATATAGAATTTATAATAACAAAAAATTAGTTACATTTAAAAGAATATACTGAATTTTAAACCGTACCCTTACGAAAATATCCTTTATAATTTTATATATATATATATATATATATTATAGAATCCTATAAAATTATGGACCGTTTTCCTATAAGCTAGTTCAAAAAATATAGAATTATCTATAGAAGTTCAATAGAAATGCCTGTAGAGCAAAAATGTCTATTAAACTTCTATTAAACACTTTTTCTCTACAGATATTTCTCTATTGTTATTTATACAGATTTTAAACTAGCTTATAGAAAAATGGGGCATAATTCTGTAAGAATCTATAAAAAAATATTTATAGAATTATAAAAAACACTTTTGTACGGGTACATTTCAGCAATTATTACTCAAAGACAGTACTGTAACCGATTTCTTTTTTGTGTCTCTATTTTTCCTCATACATCATAACGTAATGAAACTCTTTTGAGTGCCCCTGTAAATGAACTGTTAATCCTGTGCACTTCATATGCAATACCAAACATATTTTGGTAAAACTAAATAATCTTTATCAATTGCATAAAAATTCGAGTATATTACAGGAAAGCGTGGACATAAGGGGAACCCGAATGCATAAACTCTTATCAACATAGCCGGAAAGTGTTAAAAATAAAATAAATAAAATAAAAGTATAAACAGATTCAAAGTAAATGAAAAAATGAAAATTTAAATTTAAATCCAGGAAGAAACAGAGTGGTTTCCTGTTATTTTTCGGTCTAGGGTGCAAACTACAATGCAAAAACTGGCAGGGAACTTAATGACTGTTGTTTTACATAAAGCAAACGTGTTAAAATTCAAATTAAAAGGGAAAAAGTCTTAACGAGAAATATATCCTACAATGTGATTACTTTTAATTAAAATAATGCGCAAATTCGTATTTTAATAGTCATAATCCTAAACATTTTGTAACTGTGCACACTGTTAAAAATAAATCCGTAAATTCTCTGTAAAACTACTGGCAGCAAAATTTCCAGACTTTTTCCGCTACTTTAAAGCTTTTCTGCTTTGGGAAATAAAATAAGAAAAAACGCAATTTGAAGAAGCGGTGACTTTTCATTACAAAGTTGATATAAGAAGTGGCTGGTGGTGTCGTTTATCAGAAATTTTGGAAGCACCTATATTTATTGACCGAGAAAAACCATAATATCGTAGGGATGATTCGAACTAAGGATCTATGACGTCAGAGTCCGTTGCTCAAGTTATCGTGTCATAATCTCTTAAAAAGTCAGCCTCAGAATAGCTCAAGTTGAGCTGAAATCCACTAATCTCAATGTTGAAAGGCAGCTTCTCAAAAAATAGTTGAAATAACTTGAGTTTTAACCAATTTAAATAAAGTTGAGCTATTTAAATAACCAACTTAGATCAAGAAAATTTAATCGTTTGAAAAACAACTCTTTTATGATCGAAAAAATTACAGCTCTTTCATGAGAAGCCAAATCAGCTCTTTCGTTTTAAGAGTGTAGGGTCTTCGAATGCGCGTGATTCTAAAATGATACAGTAGATTCTACAGTGTGTTTATATTTTTATGAAGTAGATTGTAAATTTAACGATGCTGTTATAATTCTTGCGAGTTTTAATCCCCTCAATGATAACCCGTGTTAATACGTTCAATAGGCTCCAGGTTTCAGTGCGATACAAGCAATATTTAAAATAATATAAATTTAATGGATTTTTAATTCGTTGTACAATGATTAATACTCTTTAGGTTTGCATTTATAATCATTATCAAGTTTTTTTATATAACGTTCAATAATTCAACATTTTTTTAGCATTTAAAACTAAAAATCCCTGTCAGCTTGGCCTATAGGCGGAGGTAGATTTCGAAGAGTGCTCATTTCAACAACAAAAAATAAATTTGATTACAGATAAACCCAGTTTAACAACTTTATTTGTCCTCTTTTGAAAATTTTTTAATTTCCTTTTTCTGTAAGGACTGGTTTTATCAGAATCATCTTAAGCTAAATTCGGATCAAATGCCCATTTTGACAACATATTTTGAAATAATTCTGACTTTATTTTAAAAAAATCGACTGATACGGTACATTATATAGTTCCTAAATAACAAAAGACTGTCAATTGAATGTGTTGGAGAGCAAAATTGAATTTAAAAATGAGTTATAAAATAACCAATTTTGAATACAACCTCAATTCTTAATCATGATAGCTTCGGGAATTTTTGCACGAGTGCCCTCTTTGACAGCATTTTTTAAAATATATTCAGCTTTTATCAAAAAACTTTACAATGCGGGATATTACACAGCTCCTATATAAGAGAACCTGTCAATTGGATGCGTTTGAGAGCAAAACTGAATTTAAAAATGAGTCAGAAAAAACGCAATTTGTTATTTGAATATTTCCTCAAATTTCCTATCACAGTCACTTCGGGAAATTCTGTTCATTTGTTCAGTCCTTTTTGGCAGTTTTTTTTTAATATATTCTGTCTTTATCAAAAAATTGACCAATGCGTCATATTATACAGTTCCTAAATAAGAGGCCTAGTAAACTGGATGCGTTTGAGAGTAAAAATGGATTTAAAAATGAGTCAGGAAAAACTCAAATTTCCTATCACTGTCACTTCGGGAAATTCTGTTCAAAATACCCTTTTTGGCAGCGTTTTTTGAAATGTATTCTGTCTTTATCGAAAATCTGGCCAATGTTTCACATTATATAGTTCCTAAATAAGAAGATCTGCCATTTGAATGTGTTTAAAATAAAAAATGAATTTATAAAACGTTTCAGAATGTAAGCAGTTTGAACTGGAGGTTTTTTCTCCAATTTTCTTTTAATTTATTTTTGCTATAAGAATTGATCCTATGAAAAACTTGTCAATATAAAAGTTGTAGATATTATTGAGAAGATGTAAAATAAATTTAATTGGATTTGATAGTTTAAGAATTGACAAAGTTGTGGATTTTTTTCTTTTTCGAAAGCCCTTTTTATTTTCGTTTTTAATTTTTTTTACCGGTAAGAGTTAGTCCTATCAAAAACTTGCAAATACAAAAGTTTTAGATAATTTTGAGAATATTTATAAAAAATTTAGATGGATTTGATATCTTGAGAATTGACAAAGTTATGATTTTTTTTCTCCCAAAAACCCTATTTTTTTCGCCCCTTGAACCCATTTTTAACTTTATCAAAAATCTGTCATGCATAAATTTTTGGCCCATTATTTAGAAGTAATATAAACTTTAAACTGAGTCGATATCTATTTTCATTAAGAAGTTATGGACTTTTTTCTGTTTTCACAAAAACGCCCCCTATTTCGATCCCCTTAGTCCGATTTTGCCCATTAACGAACTTAGCCGAGATTTTATCCCCTTTGATTTTATGTAAAAGTTTGGTAGAGATTGATGAAGAATTATAGAAGTTATCGTGTCCATAAAAAAGTGAGATATATTAATAGATAGATATATATATAAACTGGTGCGAATGCAATAGGTAGTCTTTCATACGAAATCTACCTAATACAGCAAAAACAACATTACAATTTTGCCCTTTTGCAAGATTGTCAGAGGCTAATTTATTAAGGCTAATTAATATAAGTAGTCGGAAAAGGAGAATTCGAATATGGCGCTGGGTGGATGATGGAAGTGGAAGTGGAACACACACCTCCACCGCTAAGAAGGAGGACCACCTCCACCACTGAGAGAGTCACCACCACCACCTGGGAGTGGAAATGAGGTGGATTCTGTTATAGTATGAGAAGGGGGGCTTAATATTGAGGTGGGCTTAAATTTTTTTAGGCTTGAAACTTATAAGATCATACTATAGAAGAGGGGTAACGTGGAAATGAGGTGGATGTTTTGAGTCTGTTACAGTATGATGGGATTTTTAGAGAGAGGGGGGGACTTATATTTTAGGGGGGCGCTTAAATTTTTTAGGAGGGCTTAATTTTTTTTAATGATTGGAATCAATTTAGAGTAGAAAGTATATTTGGAAACGTGTGGTGGATGTTTTGACTCTGTTAAGTACGATGTGATTTTTAGGAAAGGGGGAGGGCTTAATTTTTGGGGGGGGCTTAATTTATAACGGGCTTAAATGTTTTTTTTTTTTTTTTTTTTTTTTTAAAGATTGCAATTAACTTAGAGTAGGAAGGAAATTTGAACATGCTGAAAAATATGAGTTAGATATCATGACTATGTTATAGTATGATGAGATTTTAGGAAGGGGGAGGGCTTAATTTTTAGAGGGGTTTAATTTAATTAATTATACTGGTGATTAGTGTATTAAGGTATGTGTTGTTTTTAAGCATTCAGTTTGCAATTGATTTTCGTTTTAACTTTATCTGCTGCTATCTTTATTTTTGAAAATGGATTCTGTAGTGAATTTGTTAAAAAGACCTCTCGATAAAGTAGTTTCTTAGTATCAAAGTTTAGAAGAATGTAATGAACCTGCTTTTGTGAATGAATTAAACTTGGAAAGATTAGAAGTTCCCAATACATTGAACACTAACAATGCGACAATATCATGCGATTTATCCACTACTGATTATCCACCGAATGTGAAATCTGAGATTAAAATTAATTTTTCTATACCTTCACTTGGTGATGATACAACATCTTTTGAGAATATGTGTCAAGAATCAATTTCTGCCAAGGACTATTTGAATATATTTTTCAAAGACCTAAATTTTGAATCAGCTTTAACCTCGACCTCGGTTAATAACTTAACTTCCCAAGACGAATATTTTCAAGAACCTACTACTAGATCCGAGGAGGCTGCGTTAAAAGCAAACAACCTTTGTCAAGCAAGTGATGAAAGCCAATACACCACTCCATCCAAGAATGTCACTCCACAACAAATATCTTAATATTTAAAAAATTAGTGTCGGTTACAGTTAAACATAAAAAATTAGTAATGCCATTAGTTTTAGTCAACCATTTTTTAATAAGCTAAAAAAAACAGTCTTTGTACATAAGTGGCAGTTTATATATTATGTCAATGATTTTACTATTTTTGAAGAATATTCTGACAACACAAGATAATAGATTTAATCTAAGTGGTTAATGATACATTATGTTGTTTTTCTTTGAAGAATTTTGTGACAGCACGAGGTTTTAATTTAAATAAGTATATGATACGTAATGTTAACAGTTTCACTATTTTTTGAAAATTTTTGTGGCAGCACTAGGTAATAGTTTTAATCTAAGTAATGAATGATACATAATGTTAACAGTTTCACTCTTTTTGAAAAGTTGTTTGGAAACACAAGATAATATCCATCATGATTATGTAAATAACAATTGTTTATATAAATTAAACTTGATAAATAATTCTAATTTATTTAAAGTACATAAAAATTAATACAGTATAGGGTGACATCCCCAGTAATTGGCACTTTAAGAATTTGTCTTTAAATTTACTTCAATTTTCATTACAAAGAAATAAGATATTTACTTTGAAATATTTTTAAATCAAAGAATGCATATCTGTGCATCTATTTTGCCAACTAAAAGCAAAAAAAAAAAATGAAAAAGTATTTTTATAAAAATATATTTATAAAAACTTGCTGAAATCACCAGTAATTGGCACTTAGAGCACCAGTGACACCTTGGGATCCAGTAATTGGCACAAGTTTATATTTAAAAAAAAATTTACAATTTGCATTGGGTTTAATCGCTTTAAATGAATTTACTGTAGATGAAGATGCCATATTTTAAGTTTTTGAGAGTAAGAAATCAGCATATTAGTCTGAAATGTGAACACTTTAAAACAATACAATATACTTATATTAATACCCAGTAATTGTCATGCTGTCCCCAGTAATTGTCATATGAAGCTTTAATGGATTCCAATTACTGATAATGTTTCATATTTTCAAATAAAAACAAATGATAAACAAAATTAGTCTATAACTTTAAAAGTACTTCCAAAATAAGTGGTTTAATCTCAAATTCCTTGCGAATTCCTTGTAATTGGAATAGGTGCCAATTACTTGGAACTATCAAAATTGAAGCACCATTAATTGGCATCTATCATTAATTCAAAAATCCAAATACTTGTGTCGAAAATACTTTTACACAATTGAAGTAATTCTTTTTAACTAAACAAAACTGTTTTCAATTAAAATTTAAAATTTATTATAAATCATATAATAATGAATATATAAACGAAAGAAGAAGCATTTGCAACAAAAATGACTAATTTTATCCAAGCCATAATTGTTTCTCTTTCCTAGGCACTATTGTCATCTAGTAGCATAAACCAAAGTTATAATTTTTAACGTAAATGAGCATATAACTGGTATATGGTCTTGAATTTTTAAAAGACTGGATATAAATCTTATTTTAGGGCATGTTTGTAAGATATGCCAATCACTGGTGCATGCCAATTACTGGGGATGTTACCCTAAATACAAATTCAGTACTTTAAAATAAAAAAATAATAAATTAATGCGAACTCATTAATTGATAAGAAACTTTTTTTTAATGTTAAAATTTAAGTAATTTTTTTACAATATCGTAAAATAACTATTAAAATTCATGAATTGTTAAAACAAAAATAAAAGACAAAAGCTTTTTTCACTTGCACATTATTTATTCATCATTCTCAATAGCTATAAAAATACAAAAAATGTATAAACTGTACAGAAAATCAACTATTTTACATGATTTGAAAAAGTTTGCATTTTTCACGTATGCATTTTAATCAAATGTTGAATAAACTTGGTGTCGACATCAAATGTTTTGTTACAGTGTTTGCATTCAAATTTCCTGTAATGAAATTTTTTATGAATTAAAAAATGAAGATCATAGTAAAATATAACACCACAGTGTTTACATTTATCTTCCTTTTGACGATGAATTTTATGTTTAGTTAAATCAGACTTTGTTAAAAACGAGTTAGAACATTTTTCACAAACATGAAACTTCTTATGAGATCTCTTTTAATTTTTTAAGAAATAAGTTTTAGACAGTTCTGTTCCACATCATGACATTTATATGTCTTACGAAATCTCTTGTGAATTCTTAACAAATACTTTCTAGAATATTCTGTTCCATATTCATCACATTTATATGTGGTGGGTGTCTTGGAATGAGTTACACTATGTCGTTTTAAAGCAGCACTTTGAATGAAAGTTTTACCACAAATTTCACATTTAAAGGGCTTTTTTATCCAAGTGGAATCTTTGATGTCTGATTAATGCAATCTCTCCAGAGAAGCATTTTTGACATTTATTACAAGAAAAGGATGGTTGGATTGATGAAGATGGCAATCTTTCACTATTCGAAACTTGTACCTCTTGGCTGGGTAAATCTGATTCCATATTCTTGAAATAAGAATGATTTAATTCCTCTTATAATAAAGAAATTTCTTGTACAGTACTTACTTAAAGAACAGCATTTAATGTCTTCATATGACAAAAACAATAAACAGTGTGATAAATTTATGCTGATTCACTTAATTCTGTTAAATTCTATGAGGCGCCACTGTTTATTAAAAATTAATAGGATTGGTTTACAAAGTGATCTGATAATAAGATGGTATTTGGTAGATAAGACTCATTGTTGTTATCTAATGTTTATAATGCTTTTATAATTTGTTACTAATTGATTATAAAATTCAAGTGTAAATTAAGGGAAAAGAATCACTTATTTTCAGCACAGGGATAAAACAATACTAAAGTAACAGATGTAATTTTTCCATTTTTGAATTTTTGGGTGAAAAAAGTTCGGGCCAGGATTCGAACCAGGGATGTATTGGCTGAAGCCGCCAATGCTCTACCAACTGAGCTATCCCGGACACGAACACTGGAGGACTATTTCACCCAATTAACCTCAACGATCAAATACTAAAGTAATATATTGCTTAAATTTGTCATTACCGACTAATAGATGATAACTTGTATAAATATTTTTTATGTGAAAAAAACAAACTTACTAAAATGGATGCATGTCAATTAACAGAAAATCGATTTATTAGAACTGTACATCGAAAAATAATTAATAATGAAGTAGTTTAAATATTTTGAATGGTGAAAAAATGTAGGTCTTGAATAATCAAGGTTTAGGTAAACTAAAGTTTAAAATGTAATATTAATACATTACAATATTAATTTTAAAAAATAGTAAATTAAGAAAACATTTCCATTGTTGCTCTAACGTTAATGTAAATTGAATAAAATAAGTTTTTGGGAATCTCTAAAAGAACCTTTAAAAAACATCATATGAAATGGTTTGACGGAATTAAATTGTCGTTTTAAAAATAATCCCTTTAGTTAGTTGTAATGTCAAACAAAATTCTCTTTCTCGACTTTTGTAAATAAGTGAAATCTAATCTAGCTTCCACCTTCCACGGTTTACATTTTTCACACATCAGCTAGTTCCTGCTAAAATTGTTTTGTTATCGGATGTAATAGTAATTACAGTATATTAAACGGTTTGTTAACTTCCTATTTAATCTTAAAATATTTTTTATGAAATAATAATAAAAGAAAAAGTCTAAATTATTATTCGAATTTCTACTTTAATAAAAACTAAAAAAATTTCGAACAACACGCACCAGAGAGTAGCACCATAATAAAAATATTCATGGGGGGGGGGAGGGTGAAGTTTGGAAAATGGGGAGGTTACCCCTTTGCTATATTATGATATTATAAGCTTCAAACCCAAAATCAAAAAAAAAATTAAGCCCCTTAAAAATGAAGCCTCTCTAAATATTAAGTCCTGCCCCTTCCTAAAATCTCATCATACTATAACATAGTCATAACATCCACCTTATATTTTTCAGCGTGTTCAGATTTCCTTCCTACTCTAAGTTGATTACAATCTTAAAAAGAAAACACATTTAACCCCCCCCCCCCCTAAAAATTAATCCCTCCCCCTTTCCTAAAAATCACATCATACTGTAACAGAATCAAAACATCCACCACAAATTTTAAATATACTTCCTACTATAAGTTGATTCCAATTTTTAAAAAAAAATTAAGCCCCCTAAAAAATTTAAGCCCTCCCTCTCTCTAAAAATCCCGTCACACTGTAACAGACTTAAAACATGCACCTCATTTCCACGTTACCACTCTGCTATAGTATGATCTTATGCGTTTCAAGCCTAAAAAATTTAAGCCCTCCTCCCTCTCATACTATAACAGAATCCACCTCATTTCCACTCCCAGGTGGTGGTGGTGACTCTCTCAGTGGTGGAGGTGGGTGTTCTACTTCCACCATCCACCCACCGCCGTATTCGAACTCTCCTTTTCCCACTTCTAATAAGGCTAATTTATTATAATTTATTACTGTGATTTTTTTAAGGTTATTGAATAATTGTAATACGGTTTGTTTAAGTTATTTCTTAGAGAAATTTTCTTTGCTCAAAGAATGATTCAAATATGGCTCGTTTAATTTGTTGCTCAGAAAATTGTTGTTATCAATACAGTTGGAATTCACTAGCTCGATACAAATTTTAGAAAAAAAGCCAGTATACTTCCATTGAGTTTTTTCATTTCGGTGCAACAACATCTGTTTTAAGATAACGGAGTATTTTCGTTGTTCCCTTCCATCTTTGTCCGTTTCCTTATTTTCAGTAAATATGCTGAAAATTTCCTACTTTTAACGGAAAATGTTCTTTTATAGTTGAAATTGTCTTTTTCTGTGAAATTCGGGAAAAATATATTTGTGAATTTCAGATTTTTTTAACAGTCTAATTAAAGGAAATAAAATATTTAAAATTTCTGCGTTCCCTGTGTATCAGAATCGAGTAACTTTCTTTAAAGTCAAAATTAAAATTTTAAATTTAGAGGATGACTTATTTATTCTTTTTATACTTTCAGATAAAATCATCTTATTATTAAACGAATCTCTAGAATTCAAATATAACCCTGTTTTTTCAAATTTTTATGCATAACAAATAAGGTCTTTTCGCATTACATTGAAGGATATTTTTACACTAGATTAATCAAATATCTTTACAATCACTGATCAATGTTGTAACAGCACATAAGGTAGAGTTGACTAAGAAATGCCGAAGTCGACACTAAGGAAGGACTCATTCTTCTCTTTTTAAATTTATTTCACACGTTACACACTCACGAAGACGATCACGACACAAAATAACAAAAAATTGAATAGCATTTTTATATTACGTATTCCACAAGAAAACAGAAACAATGCTACGCCATCTTACTACACCAAAATCCGGGCTGACATCACTAAACTAAGAATTTTTTTTTGGGGGGGGGGAGTTCTTTTCATTCTCTTAGGACGAGTAGCGCCATCTACCGTAGGCTTAGGAATTAAGTTCTTTGGAAATAAGTTCTTTACAGACTCCTCCCCACCGGGAGAAACTTTTCCAAGCCTTGTCGAGGAAAAGTTTCTTTTTAAAACATAGTTCTGGTAGCACTAGTTCCAAAAACATTTTTAGTATCTTGAACCGGACTTATTCCCACCGTAAAAAGAATAAAGAAAATCTATACAAAATAAATTTACAAATACAAATGATACCTTTTTTAAAAATAGTTTACACACATATAATTTAATAAATTCAAAATTAACTGTTATACAAATAAACATATGTGCATATTAGCATTCTAATCAATTAGACTTTTATAACTCGACTTAAACTATCAGTATTCCGGTGTTGTTTTCCCTTTTTATGAACATTTTCATAATTGAAAGACAGTAAAATTAAAGCCCATCTTAAAAGTCTTGGATTAGATCCGCTGTTCTTTTCTAACCATTCTAAAGGGTTATGGTCTGTCTGGATTTCAAATTTTTGGTGGCCGTCTAAGTAGTATCGTAGTTTTTGCACTGCAAACACAATAGCGGTTCATTCTTTTTCGGTAGTGCTGAACTTTCGTTCTCTGTCTGAAAACTTTTTGCTCAAGAACATTATAGGATGTTCTTCATTATTTTTTTTCAACTGGGATAAGACTACACCAATTCCCAATTTTGAAGCATCGCATTGAAGGATGAAAGGTTTTGTAAAGTCTGGACTATATAAGACCGGATTCTCTGAGAGTTTAACTTTCAGTTCATCAAATGCTTTTTGACAGTCATCATTCCAGTCTATTGTTCACTTGCGAATCTTTCCTTTTAATAAATTAGTGAAAGGCGTTGCAATTACAGAAAAGTCCGGAATATAATTTCGATAGTATCCAGCTAAACCCAAGAAAGATCGGATTTGAGTTTTAGTTATAGGAACTGGAAACTCTTTTATGGCTTGAACTTTCAGTTCTCCTGGGGTTCTAAGACCTTGACCCCTAAGTGTCCGAGATATTTGACATAAGCTTGAGCGAATCGACATTTGGATGGTTTAATATGCAGTTTTGCTTTACTCAATCTTTTAAAAACTTCTTCTAGGGGTTTTAAATGATCTTCCCAAGTTTGCGAGAAAACCGCCACGTCATCCAGGTAAGACACCGCATATTCTTCACAATTTTTCAGCAATCCGACCATAAGTCGGCTAAATTCATATGGAGCATTTTTTAAACCAAAAGGGAGGCGCAACGGTGTGTACGTCCTAAAATTTGTCACAAAAGCTGCATATCTTTGAGCACGCTGGGTTAACGGTATATGCCTGTAACCTCTGGTCAGATCTAAAACTGAAATGTACCTGGCTGAAGACACTTTTTCTACTAACTGTTCAGTGTCGGGCAAAGGATAAAATTTTGTTCGAGTCGCTTTATTTAAACGGCGATAATCTATGCAGGGTCTTGCTTTTCTACCGGGAACTTCAACTGAAATAAATGGAGAGGCAAAGTCAGATTCACCTGGCTCAATAACTTTCAGTTTCAACATTTTCTCGACTTCAGTTTTTTAGAATTTCCGTCTGTCTAGGCGACATTTTATAAGGACTGGCACAGACTGGGTTTTCTGACTCCAGTTCAATATCATGTTCAACTAAATTTGCGCATCCTGGTTCAGTCGAAAAAGAGTCACCATATTTTCCAATAAGTTGTCCTAATTCTTCTCGTTGACTTTCATTTAATCTTTTCTTTTATTTCTTGCCATACTTCTAACAACGCATTGTCTTTATTTTCTTCATCCAATTTAAGAATTTCATCCTCTTCTTCATCATTAGAGGTGGTTTCTGTAGTAAGTAAATTTACGTTTTCCACAATTCTTTGATGGTAAGGTTTTAGCATATTTACATGATACACTTGGGACTTCTTCCCTTCTGGATTGTATATAACGTAGTTAGTTTCTAATAATCTCTTTATTACTCTTCCAGGTCCTATCCAACTAACTCACAGTTTATTTGGTTTGGATGGGGCCACAATTAAAACTTGATCACGTTCCTTAAACTCTCGTTTTCTGGCTTTGATATCATACCAACATTTTTGTGTTTGTTTCTCCTTTTCCATATTTTCTGCAGCAAGTTCTTGGCATTTCTTCATTCTGTTCATTAAATCAAATACATAGGATATCACACTATCTTCTTCTATCTCTTGCTCAGTCAAATTTTCATAGAATAACATCATTGGAGTTCTTAAGTTCTGTCCATGGACTAATTCGGCTGGACTGAATCCTGTACTAGTAGGAGTTACAGTTATGCAAAAAGGGCAGGTGGAAGTACCTTATCCCAATCAGATCCAGATTCTAAACAAAGTACACTGAGTATCCGTTTCAAAGTCTTGTGCATTCTTTCAACTGGGTTACTTAGTGGATGATAAACTGAGCTTCGCACAACTCTGACGCCAAATTTCTCTAAAAATTCCGTTGTAAGTGCACTCATGAATGACTTTCCTTGATCAGTTTGTAGTATACGAGGAAATCCAAGTCTACTGAAAATTTGTAATAAAGCATCAATAACCGTCGTAGAATACAAATTTGGTGTAGGAACTGCATCAGGATATTTCGAAGCTAAGCAAATTACAGTTATTATGTACTTGTTCCCTAATGTACTGATAGGTAAAGGTCCACAAGCATCAACATTTAATTTTGTAAATATTTCTGAAATAACTGGAACAATCTGTAAAGGTGCTTTCTTTTTGTCTTGAGGCTTCCCAACCCATTGACAGTAATCACAGGTTCGAACATATTCTTCGATATCTTTGAAGCAATTTTGCCAATAAAAGGTCTTAAACAATGCATCTTTAGTTTTAGCCACGCCCAAATGAGACGGAACAGTTTCATGACAAACAAATTTTATTGTTCACAAAATCTTTCAGGAACAACTAATAATTTCCTTTCAGTACCATTTTTATCTTTTCTTCTATAAAAAAGCATATCTTTCTCCAAAATAAATTTTCTATCTTTAGTATTATCCGTTTTGTCATCTTCCATAAGAGGTTTGAGCTATTTGCTTTTCCTTTGCTCTTCAGAAAATTCCTTAGGAGAAATTTTGATAAGTTCTTGCATTGAGATAATTTCGCAAACTGGTAAAATTGAGCCTTCTTCGTTTTCTATCTTCTTGTCTTCAGATTTATCATTTTTTTCTCATCCATTTTTTTATCTTCACTCGCTATGCTATTGCTGTGATCTTTCTCCAAAGTTCCATCAAAAAATTCGTGCATTTCAGGTTCCTCAAGAGGAACCTCTGCCTCCAGAATTTTCTTCTGAGCTCTGGTTTGCACAGCATTAATCATGTGCTTTCTCACTACCTTTTTCTTTTTTACAATCTACGAATAATTCGGTTGTTTTATTTCCTAGCAAATATCTTTTTAAATCTACAGAGTCTCTAGAGACAGCAGCTTTAGTTATCACATGTCCCAGTTCACAGTCCAATTCAACTTCTGCGAGAGGTAAGCAAAATAAACCGTCGTGTAAGGGCACCCGAACCCACACTTTTTCGTTCAGATACATATGTGGCTTCACATATTTTTTTGCAATTAAATCTATTGTCGCACCCGTATCTCTCAAAATTTCTATTTGTACACCATTTACTTTCCCCACACTAAGGTAAGGCGTTATTGAAGAATCTTGTTCATTTTCAACATCAACATGCGAAATCACTTCTGTGGATTTCTTAATTTTATCACATTGAGGACGAAGATGATTGATCGATCCACACTCGTAACAACGTAACGTTTTCCTCTTCTCGAATTCTCTCTCTTTATGACTTCCTGAAAACGATTCTGATTTAATATGCATTTTTGGCTTATTATCTTTACCTTCTTTCTTGGAGTCAAAGTTATTTGAATTTTTAAACTGGGGTCGAAAATTAGACAAAGTCTTTTTAGGAAGGTCTTTCTTTTTTAAACTTTCTTTGATACTTTCATAGTCATCTAATTTTTTTTTTTGCCAAATCTAAAGGGGGTCATAAAATTTAACTAATTATTTACAAAATGTTCTTTTGTTTCCGCAGGCACTCGAAACTTTGTTCTGTAATAATTAGATCTTTAAGTTGATCAAAATTGTCAACACCTAATTCTTTAATCCAAGCGGTAAAATAACTAGTGAGTTCTTGGCATAGTTCCAAGATTTGTCGGGTGTTTTATGATGACGATAAAAGCATTGTTTCAATTTCTCACTATTCAACTTGTATCTTTCTAATATAAGACTCTTAACGAAATCATAGTTAATCGCGTCCTCGGTTGATTCCTTGGCTAACATATTTGTGACCTATGTGGGTAAAACTGCTAACAAATGTGCAACTCAATCAGTTATCGACACTTTAGCCATCTCTGCTCTTTGCTCAAAATTAATCAAAAACAGACCCATCTCATCACATTTTTCGTCGAATTTCGGAACAATTTGTGCCAACTGTATCTTTAGTCCGAGATCCACCTTTTTTTCTGACAAATTGTTCTGTTCAAGAGTTTTTTGCTCTAATTTTTTTTAATTCTAGTTCATGTTCACGGGATTCTTTAGCCATGCGCTCTTGTCTTTCTTCTTCACGTATTTTTTCTTGCTTTTCTTCTTCACGTATTTTTTCTTCCCGCTCTTCTCGGCGTCGTTTTTCTTCCCTTTCTTCTTGACGTCTTTTTTCTTCTTTTTCTTCCTGTCGTATTTCTTCTTTCCTCTCTTCTCTCTTTTTCCTATCCTCAATTACGGTACTTAATATTCCTTTTACAAAATCTTCATCATATTCATCCATTTTTAGAATGGCTTTCTTCAGATCCGCAATTTTTAAATTCCCTACATCCTTAATGCCAAGCTCACTAGCTACTAACTGTAAATCCTACCTCTTCGAATCCTTTGTTAAATAAGACATCTCCGTTTAAGAGAAATCGAAACAAAATCAGAATGCTGATTTTTTTTTTATTTAAATAACTCCCAATTTTTCCTTACTTAAAACTAACAACAATATTTCAAGCAAGTAACAAATTTAATTAATAATTCAATTATAACACATACTTCAATTAAATCCCCTACTTAGATCTATTATTTCAATCAAATTAGAATCCCAATCACATACGAAAAATTGAACATTATACAATAACACAATATACCAATTTACTAAAATTCTTAGTAAATTAAACACAAATGCAAATTTTTAAAACAAATTAAATAAGCATATGTAATACCATAAAAAAAAAATTAAGATTTTTTTTTTTTTTTTTTTTTTTTTTTTTGAAATTTACAATTGTATTTCATATGTAACAGACAAAATTATTTATAATGAATAATTATATTACGCAATGAAAATTAAACCAAACAGCATTACGTAAGCACCAGAATTTTTCTTAATTCTCAATCGTTTTATGCAAACGTAACTTTTTCTGTGAAATTCGGGAAAATATATTTGTGAATTTCAGATTTTTTTTAACAGTTTAATTAAAGGAAATAAATTATTTAAAATTTCTGCATTCCCTGTGTATCAGAATCGAGTAACTTTCTTTAAAGTCAAAATTTAAATTTTAAATTTAGAAGATGATTTATTTATTCTTTTTATACTTTCAGATAAAATCATCTTATCATTAAACGAATCTCTAGAATTCAAATATAGCCCTGTTTTTTCAAATTTTTATGCATAACAAATAAGGTCTTTTCGCATTACATTGAAGGATATTTTTACACTAGATTAATCAAATAACTTTACAATCACTGATCAGTGTTGTAACAGCACATAAGGTAGAGTTGACTAAGAAATGCCGAAGTCGACACTAAGGAAGGACTCATTCTTCTCTTTTTAAAATTTATTTCACACGTTACACACTCACGAAGACGATCACGACACAAAATAACAAAAAACTGAATAGCATTTTTATACCACATATTCCACAAGAAAACAGAAACAGTACTACGCCATCTTACTACACCAAAATCCGGGCTGATACCACTCAACTAAGAATTGTTCTTTTTTTGGAAAGTTCTTTGCATTCTCTTAGGACGAGTAGCGCCATCTACCGTAGGTTAGGAATTAAGTTCTTTGGAATTAAGTTCTTTACAGTGTCATTTGCTAAAATTGTAATTTATCGAAAAAGTATCCCGATAATTAAAGAAATTGCATAAAAAGAATTCTTTTTTACTCACCGCAGTATTTTCTAAGTAAAAAAAAAAAAAAAAAAAAAAAAAAAAAAAAAAATGAAAAAATGAAAAAAGAATTTTTGTTTGACGGAGAAAAAATTCTCTAAAAGAAATGAAATTAAATGCAAAAGAATAAATTATTTCAGATTAAATTGCAAAGTTCCTTGAACAAGAGTGTTTTAAGCACCTGAAGCTGCACTTTTTGCCAAAATTCCATATAGTATAGTGTTTTAATGACCAGAAAAATACTTCTAATGTCACTCCTCTGATAAGAAGGTGGTCATTAAAATTATTTTTAATTTGCATTGAACATAGCTTCTATTTATAAAGGAAATTGTACGTAAGACTCTTTTATTACAAGAAAGTACTTTCATATTTACAAAATTCAAATCAAAAGGAAAAAAGTCTTATCGATAAAAAATACCCTGGATATGATTACTTCTAAATCCCGGGAGCAGAATCGGCTCAACGCTGCGACGCACATCGCAGACTCTTGGAGAGATCTGCAGACTATTTATCAACTGTTAAAAGTTGAGAAAAAATTTTGAATTTCGGTCCTAAGTCCAAAAATTCGGACATAAAATGTATCGCGAATTTCGACAAATAGTCTTTGAAAAGAAATCAATTTCGTCGTATATCGCGAAAAACACGCGGATTTCGTCCAAAGATCGCGAAAAAACGCAAATTTCGTCAAAAATCACGAAAAAACGGCAAGTTTCTTCAAAAGATCGCGAAAAAACAGCCAGTTTCTTCAATATATCGCAAAAAAGGACAAATTTCTTCAAAAGATCATAAAAAATGGCCGTTTTAGTCAAAAAATCACGAAAAAACGATAAATTTTCTCAATAAATTGCGAAATTTCGTCACAAAATCGCGAAAAGACAACAAATTTCTCCAAAAGATTACAAAAAAGGCAGTTTTCGTCAAACAATCAAGAAAAAACAGCAAATTCCTTTAAAAAAAATCGTGTAAAACGGCGAATTTCTTCAAAAGATCGCGATTTTCGTGAAAAGATCGCGAGAAAATGGCAGTTTTCGTAAAAAAATCACGAAACAACGGCGAATTTCTTTAAAAAAATTGAAAAAAATACGGCTAATTTCATCCAAAAATCACGAAAAAAAGTGAATATTTCTTCAAAAATTCACGGAAAATCAACAAATCTCTTCGAAACATCGAAAAAAACGGTAAATTTCTTCAAGAGATCGTGACAAAACAACAGTTTTTGCCAAAAAATCGTGACAAAGCAGCAGTTTTCGTCAAAAGATCGCGAAAATCGGCAGCTTTAGTCAAAAGATCACGATAAATGGGAAAATTTCTTCAAAAGATCGCAATAAAACGGCAAATTAATTCAAAAGATTCTAAAAAACAGCAGTTTTTGTCAAAAGTTCGGAAAAAACGTCAAATCTTGTCAAAAAAGCGCGCAAAATGGAAATTTTGTCAAAAGATCGCGAAAAATGAAATCTCGTCAAAAGACCGTGAAAAACCCGCAAATTTTGTCAAAGGGGAGCCCTCCCCTTTTTCGGACAATGCATGGTGTTAAAAATTCTGAGAACAAAGGCAATTTCTTTTTAAAAGTATGCTTTTCTTATATGTCTAGCACAAATACTTGGGAGGTTTGAATTCATACAATGTAATACGAGGGATTGGTCTGCAGACTGTTTTTTAAGTTTTTACTTGTGTTACAGATTGAGAAAAAAATTCTGCTGCTGGGCTTCTAATTAAAATAATACTTAAATTCGTATTTAAATAAAGTGATAATCCTAAACATCTTGTATCTCTAGTTAAAGGAAATAAAATAGTTAAAATTACAGCACATTCCGTGTGCATCAAAATCGAGTAACTTCCTTTAAAGACGAAAATTAAAATAAAAAATCCAATAATGTATCATTTTTTATTATTATTATTATTATTCTTTCAGACAATGTTCTCGCTGACTTTTGACAAACGTTAGTAATTTGGCTAATTAAAAATAAAAAACATTCGCCAAATGAAAAGTATTAGAAAAACAGATTCGCCGTGTAGCACTAAAAAATTATCTTTAATCCTTTAATGTACCCCCCTTTTCTTCAATGTGTTCTAAAATAACCTAAGTTTTTATAACTGCGACAACGATTGTTATTAATCTAATTTCAACTATCTGCGACAAATGTATTAAAAATGTGTATAAATGCATATGTATGAAAATTGAAAAAGAAAAGAAAGAAAAATCAAAAATTGAACACTAGAAATTTGGCGAACCTAATAGCTTGTTTACTCATCAAATGAAAAATTTAGTCGCAATGGCGAGCGACAGCGAGAACTCTGCTTTTAGATAAAATCATCTTAGCATTAAAAGAATCTCTAAAATTCAAAGATAACCCTTTTTTTCAAATTTTCGCAAATAACAAATAAATTCTCTTTGCAGTAGATTCAGCGATATTTTTAACACTAGATTAAATATTTTTTTTTTCAATCATTGATCTATATCATTTGCTAAAAATGTAATTAATCAAAAAATATCCCAAAGATTAAAGAAATTGCATATAAAAAATTCTTCACTTTTTTTTTTCACCGCAACATTCTAGGTTTAAAAAAAAATCCAGTCATCTTTCTTAATTAGAAAAAATATTTCTCATTTGACGGATGAAAAATTCTCTGAATGAAATTAAATTAAATGCAAAAGAATCCATTCTTTCAAATTAAATTGCAAAGTTTCTTAAACAAGAGTGTTTTAAGCACCTGAAGCTACACTTCCATGAAGTATAGAGTTTTAATGATCAGAAAAGTACTTTTAATGTCATTCCTTTTATAAGAAGCTGGTCATTAAAATTATTTTTCATTTACATAACATGGCTTTTTTTTTATAAGAAAAACTGCAATAGGACATTTTTATTGCAAGAGGTATATTCATATTTATGTAAATGTTACAAATATAAATTAGTTTTATTTGTTTATCCGGTTGATGTATGTATGTATTGTTAGAATATGAATAAATTTGAACAAATTAAACAAGACAGCATTGCAAATATATAGAGTGTCCCAAAATTATATGTCAGAAACATAAAGGCAGGTAATGGATAATTTATTAAGTAGATTTCAAAGTAAATTAAAATAGAAAATTTAAATTTAAATCCATAAAAAACTAAAATACAACTGTTTTTTGTTAGTTTTCGATGTAGGGACCGAACTAAAATGTAAAAACTAACAGGGAACTCAAAGACTGTGGTTTTAGATTAAGCAAACATAATAAAAATTAAATTAAAAGGAGAAAAGTCTTAACGATGCAAAATATCCTACAATAGGATTACTTTCAATTAAAATAATACTTAAATTCGTATTTAAATAAAGCCATAATCCCAAACAGTTTGTAATTCTAATTTAAGGAAATAAAATGTTTAAAATTTCTGCATTCCGTATTAATCAGAATCGAGTAACTTCCTTCAAAGTCGATAAAAGTAAAATTAAAAATTTAAATAACGACTCATTTATTCTTTTTATACTTTCAGATAAAATCAACTTATCATTAAACGAATCATTAAAATTCAAGCATAACCCTTTTCTTTTTTAAAATTTTTGCAATCTATAATAATAAAGAGAGAATATTGGGAGTGTGTCAGCGCTGTTCTGAAGAGACCGCTGCGCGTAGAGTTACAAAATTTGGAGAAAAGCTACCTCTGTATATGAAGTTTTGCACCTCAAAGCCCAATTTTCGATTTTTTGATTAGATATTTTTAATTTAATTTTTTAGTCGATTTTTAGCTTTCTTTTTATATTTCGAGGCGATTTTTCGAAATTAGTGAAAGAAATAAGGTTTCATTCTTTTAATCCAACATAGTAAATTCTTTTCAATTCTTTTTGTAGTTCTTTTCAATAAGACTTAATCGAATTTTGTGCACCGACTTTTGAATTTTAACAAGTTTTTTAATGCGATTTTTAGCATGTTCTTCGCATTTTGCGGCTATTTTTTTTTCACATTGATAAAAAGAAAATTGATTCAAACTTTTAGCCTAATTTACTAAATTTTTTCTGCTATGATTTTTTTTAATTTTATCGATTTTAATGCGATTTTCAGTGCAATTTTTGAAGTAATTTTTAACGATTTTTCGAGTTTTGTATTTTTAGAATTGATTTTTTTTTCAATTTTGTCAATATTATAAACATTTTTTATGCATCATGTTTATCACGGACCCAGGCAACGCCGTGCGGATCAGCTAGTAAGAGGTAAATTCTCTTTGCAGTAGATTCAGCGATATTTTTAACACTAGATTAAATCAAATATTTTTATAGTCATTGATCAATATTATTTGTTAAAATTGTAATTAATCGAAAAAGTATCCAGATGATTGAAAAAAATGCGTATAAAGAATTCTTTTTTTTTTTTTTTTTTTTTTTTTTTCCATCACAACATTCTAGGTTTAAAAAAAAAATCCAGTCATCTTTCTTAATTAGAAAAAATAATTTTCACTTGACGGAGGAAAAGATTTTTGAATGAAATTAAGTTAAATGCAAAAGAATAAATTCTTTCAGATTAAATTGCAGTGTCTTAAAAAAAGAGTATTTTAAGCATCTGAAGCTAAACTTTTTACCTAAATTCCATGAAGTATAGTATTTTAATGATCAGAAAAGTACTTTTAATGTCATTCCTTTGATAAGAAAGTGGTCATAAAAATCAATTTTTCATTTGCATTGAGCATGGCGTTTAATTATAAGAAAAACTGCAAAAGAACATTTTTATTGCAAGAGGTATATTCATATTTATGTAAATGTTACAAATATAAATTAATTCTGTTTGTTTATCCGGTTGATGTGTGTAGGTATTGTTAGAATATGAATAAATTTAAACAAAGTAAACAAGACAGCATTACAAATATATAGAGTGTCCCAAAATTATATGTCAGAAACATAAAAGCGGGTAGTGGATAATTTATTAAGTAGATTTCAAAGTAAATTAAAACAGAAAATTTAAATTTAAGTCCAGAAAAAACTAAAATACAACTGTATTTTGTTATTTTTCTATGTAGGGTCCGAACTAAAATGTAAAAACTAACAGGGAACTTAAAGACTGGTTTTAGATTAAGCAAACATAATAAAATTTAAATTAAAAGGAAAAAAGCTTAACGATGCAAAATATCCTACAATAGGATTACTTTCAATTAAAATAATACTTAGTTCGTATTTAAATAAAGTCATAATCCCAAACATTTTGTAACTCTAATTTAAGGAAATAAAATATTTAAAATTTCTGCATTCCGTATTAATCAGAATCTAGTAACTTCCTTCAAAGTCGATAAAAGTAAAATTAAAAATTTAAATAAGGACTCATTTATTCTTTTTATACTTTCAGATAAAATCATTTTATCATTAAACGAATCTCTAAAATTCAAACATAACCTTTTTCTTTTTTAAAATTTTTGTGATCTATAATAATAAAGAGAGAATATTGGAAGTGTGTCAGCGCTGTTCTCAAGAGACCGCTGCATGTAGAGTTACAAAATTTTGAGGGAAGGTACCTCTATACATGTAGTTTTGCACCTCAAAGCCCGATGTTTGATTTTTTGATTAGATATTTTTTATTTAATTTTTTACTAGATTTTTAGCTTTTTTTTTATATTTCGTGGCGATTTTTCCATATTAGTGAAAGAAATAAGGTTTCATTCTTTTAATCCAACATAGTAAAATTACTTCTTTCAATAAGACTTAATCGGATTTTGTGCACCGATTTTTGAATTTTAACAAATTTTTAATGCGATTTTTAGCATGTTTTTCGCATTTTGCGGCTATTTTTTCACATTGATAAAAGGAAAATTGATTCAAACTTTTAGCTTTAACTTAACTTAACTTTAACTAAATTTTTTCTGCTATGATTTTTTTAATTTTATCGATTTTAATGCGATTTTCAGTGCAATTTTTGAAGTAATTTTTAACGATTTTTCGAGTTTTGTATTTTTAGAATTGATTTTTTTTTTTCAATTTTGTCAATATTATAAACATTTTTTATGCATCATGTTTATCACGGACCCAGGCAACGCCGTGCGGATCAGCTAGTAAGAGGTAAATTCTCTTTGCAGTAGATTCAGCGATATTTTTAACACTAGATTAAATCAAATATTTTTATAGTCATTGATCAATATTATTTGCTAAAATTGTAATTAATCGAAAAAGTATCCAGATGATTGAAAAAAATGCGTATAAAGAATTCTTTTTTTTTTTTTTTTTTTTTTTTTTTTTTTTTTTTTTTTCCATCACAACATTCTAGGTTTAAAAAAAAAAATCCAGTCATCTTTCTTAATTAGAAAAAATAATTTTCACTTGACGGAGGAAAAGATTTTTGAATGAAATTAAGTTAAATGCAAAAGAATAAATTCTTTCAGATTAAATTGCAGTGTCTTAAAAAAAGAGTATTTTAAGCATCTGAAGCTAAACTTTTTCCTAAATTCCATGAAGTATAGTATTTTAATGATCAGAAAAGTACTTTTAATGTCATTCCTTTGATAAGAAAGTGGTCATAAAAATCAATTTTTCATTTGCATTGAGCATGGCGTTTAATTATAAGAAAAACTGCAAAAGAACATTTTTATTGCAAGAGGTATATTCATATTTATGTAAATGTTACAAATATAAATTAATTCTGTTTGTTTATCCGGTTGATGTGTGTAGGTATTGTTAGAATATGAATAAATTTAAACAAAGTAAACAAGACAGCATTACAAATATATAGAGTGTCCCAAAATTATATGTCAGAAACATAAAAGCGGGTAGTGGATAATTTATTAAGTAGATTTCAAAGTAAATTAAAACAGAAAATTTAAATTTAAGTCCAGAAAAAACTAAAATACAACTGTATTTTGTTATTTTTCTATGTAGGGTCCGAACTAAAATGTAAAAACTAACAGGGAACTTAAAGACTGGTTTTAGATTAAGCAAACATAATAAAATTTAAATTAAAAGGAAAAAAGCTTAACGATGCAAAATATCCTACAATGTGATTACTTTCAATTAAAATAATACTTAGTTCGTATTTAAATGAAGTCATAATCCCAAACATTTTGTAACTCTAATTTAAGGAAATAAAATATTTAAAATTTCTGCATTCCGTATTAATCAGAATCTAGTAACTTCCTTCAAAGTCGATAAAAGTAAAATTAAAAATTTAAATAAGGACTCATTTATTCTTTTTATACTTTCAGATAAAATCATTTTATCATTAAACGAATCTCTAAAATTCAAACATAACCTTTTTCTTTTTTAAAATTTTTGTGATCTATAATAATAAAGAGAGAATATTGGAAGTGTGTCAGCGCTGTTCTCAAGAGACCGCTGCATGTAGAGTTACAAAATTTTGAGGGAAGGTACCTCTATACATGTAGTTTTGCACCTCAAAGCCCGATGTTTGATTTTTTGATTAGATATTTTTTATTTAATTTTTTACTAGATTTTTATCTTTTTTTTTTATATTTCGTGGCGATTTTTCCAAATTAGTGAAAGAAATAAGGTTTCATTCTTTTAATCCAACATAGTAAAATTACTTCTTTCAATAAGACTTAATCGGATTTTGTGCACCGATTTTTGAATTTTAACAAATTTTTAATGCGATTTTTAGCATGTTTTTCGCATTTTGCGGCTATTTTTTCACATTGATAAAAGGAAAATTGATTCAAACTTTTAGCTTTAACTTAACTTAACTTTAACTAAATTTTTTCTGCTATGATTTTTTTAATTTTATCGATTTTAATGCGATTTTCAGTGCAATTTTTGAAGTAATTTTTAACGATTTTTCGAGTTTTGTATTTTTAGAATTGATTTTTTTTTCAATTTTGTCAATATTATAAACATTTTTTATGCATCATGTTTATCACGGACCCAGGCAACGCCGTGCGGATCAGCTAGTAAGAGGTAAATTCTCTTTGCAGTAGATTCAGCGATATTTTTAACACTAGATTAAATCAAATATTTTTATAGTCATTGATCAATATTATTTGCTAAAATTGTAATTAATCGAAAAAGTATCCAGATGATTGAAAAAAATGCGTATAAAGAATTCTTTTTTTTTTTTTTTTTTTTTTTTTTTTTTTTTTTTTTTCCATCACAACATTCTAGGTTTAAAAAAAAAAATCCAGTCATCTTTCTTAATTAGAAAAAATAATTTTCACTTGACGGAGGAAAAGATTTTTGAATGAAATTAAGTTAAATGCAAAAGAATAAATTCTTTCAGATTAAATTGCAGTGTCTTAAAAAAAGAGTATTTTAAGCATCTGAAGCTAAACTTTTTACCTAAATTCCATGAAGTATAGTATTTTAATGATCAGAAAAGTACTTTTAATGTCATTCCTTTGATAAGAAAGTGGTCATAAAAATCAATTTTTCATTTGCATTGAGCATGGCGTTTAATTATAAGAAAAACTGCAAAAGAACATTTTTATTGAAAGAAGTATTTTCATATTTATGTAAATGTTACATATATAAATTAGTTCTGTTGGTTTATCCGGTTGATTTATGTATGCATTGTTGAAAAGTAAATAAATTTTAACAAAGTAAACAATACAGCTTTGCAAATATACAGAGTGTCTCAAAATTATACGTCAGAAACATAAAGGCAGATAGTGGATAATTTGGCAAGTAGATTTCAAAGAAAATTAAAACAGAAAATTTAAATTTAAATCCAAAAAAACTGAACAATTGTTTTTTTTTTCTGTTATTTTTCTATGTAGGGCACAAACTACGATATAAAAACTGACAGGGAACTTAATGACAGTGGCTTTACATAAAGCAAACATGTTAAAATTTAAATTAAAAGGAGAAAAGTCTTAACGATATAAAATATCCTAAAATGTGATTACTTTCAATTAAAATAATACTTAAATTCGTATTTAAATAAAGTCATAATCCCAAACATTTTGTAATACTAATTTAAGGAAATAAAAGATTTAAAATTTCTGCATTCCGTGTTTATCAGAATCGAGTAACTTCCTTCAAAGTCGTTAAAAGTAAAATTAAAAATTTAAATACGACTTATTTATTCTTTTTATACTTTCAGATAAAATCATCTTATCATTAAACAAATCTCTAGAATTCAAAGATAACCCTTTTTTTTCAAATAACAAATAAATTCTTTCCTCAGTAAATTCAGTGATATTTTTACACTGGATTAATCAAATTTTCTTACAAGCATTGATCAATATCATTTGCTAAATTTGTAATTAATCGAAACAGTATCCTGATGATTAAAGAAATTGCGTATAAAGAATTATTCTCCTTTTTTTCCATCACAACATTCTAAGTTTTAAAAAAAGTCCAGTCATCTTTCTTAATTAGAAAAAATAATTCTCATTTGACGGAGGAAAAGTTCTCTGAATGAATCTAAATTAAATGCAAGAGAATAAACTCTTTCAGATTAAATCGCAAAGTTTCTTAAACAAGAGTATTTTTAAGCATCTGAAGCTACACTTTTTACCTAAATTCCGTGAAGTATAGTGTTTTAATGATCAGAAAAGTACCTTTAATGTCATTTCTTTGATAGGAATGTGGTCATTAAAATTATTTTCCATTTGCATTGAACGTGGCTTCTATTTATAAGAAAAACTGCAATAGGACATTTTAATTGCAAGAGATATTTTCATATTTATGTAAATGTTGCATATATAAATTATTTCTGTTGTCTTATCCGATTAATGTATTGTTAGAATATGAATAAATATGAACAAAGTAAACAATGCAGCATTTCAAATATATAGAGTGTCCCAAAATTACTCTCTTAAAATGTCAGCCAAAAAATAACTCTAGTTGAGCCGAAATTCGCTCATCTCACATTTTGAAAGGCAGCTTCTCATAAAGAGTTGAAACAAATCAAGTGAGTGAGTTGTTTTTAAACAATTCAAATCAAGATGAGTTATTTAAATAAGCAATCTAAATCAAGATGAGTAAATCATTTTAAAAAAACTCATTCACGATTCAATAAATTACAGCTCTTTCCTGAGAAGACAAATCCACTCTTTCGTTTTAAGAGTGCATATGTCAGAAACATGAAGGCAGGTAGTAAATAATTTGGTATGTAGATTTCGAAGTAAATTAAAACAGAAAATTTAAATTTAAATGCCGAAAGAAACTAAAATACAATTGTTTTTTTGTTATTTTTCTATGTAGGGCGCAAACTAAAATGTAAAAACAGACAGGGAACTTAATGACTGTGGTTTTACATAAGGCAAACATAATAAAATTTAAATTAAAAGGAGAAAAGTCTTATCGATACAAAATATCCTAAAATGTGATTACTTTCAATTAAAATAATACTTAGTTCATATTTAAATAAAGTCATAATCCCAAGCATTTTGTAACTCAAATTTAAGGAAATAAAATATTTAAAATTTCTGCATTGCGTGTTTATCAGAATCGAGTAACTTCCTTCAAAGGCAATAAAAGAAAAATTAAAAATGTAAATAACGACTCATTTATTCTTCTTTATATTTTCAGATAAAATCATCTTATCATTAAACGAATCTCTAGAATTTAAAGATAACCCTTTTTTTCAAATTTTTGCTAATAACAAATAAATTTTTTCTGCAGTAAATTCAGTGATATTTTTATACTAGATTAATAAAATTTTCTTACAAGCATTCATCAATATCACTTGCTAAAACTGTGTTTAATTCAAAAAGTACTCTGATGAAGAAATTTGCTTTTAAAGAATTATTCTCCTTTTTTTCCACCGCGACTTTTTCTAGGTTAATAAAAAATGGAATCATCTTTCTTTATTAGAAAAAATGTTTCTCTTCTGACGGAGGAAAAACTCACTGAAAGAAATGAAATTAACTACAAAAGGATAAATTCTTTGAAATTAAATTGCAAAGTTACTTAAACAAGAATGTTTTAAGCACCTGGAGCTGCACTCTTTCTATAAATTCGATGAAGCATAGTGTTTTATAATGATCAGAAAAGTACTTTTAAAGTCATTCCTCTAATAAGAAAGTGGTCATTAAAATTATTATTTACCTATCATACGTACAGGTGCATTTCGCCAGCCCCCCCACCAACTCAAATTTTTTCGACAATAATACCAGTCGTTTATACCTCGTTTGTACCCGTTTGTACCAGCAATCTTTTCGTTTGTACCTCATTTGTACTAGAGTAATAAAGAGTTTTTAGTGGGGGGGCTGGAGAAACGGCCAGCCCCCCCACCTCAACATTTAAAAAAATGAATAGTGCCAATCGTTTATACCTCGTTTGTACCCGTTTGTACCAGCAATTTTTTCGTTTGTACCTCATTTGTACTAGAGTAATAAAGAGTTTTTAGTGGGGGAGGGCTGGAGAAATGCCAGCCCCCCCCCCCACCTCAACATTTAAAATAATAGTGCCAATCGTTTATACCTCGTTTGTACCCGTTTGTACCAGCAATTTTTTCGTTTGTACCTCATTTGTACTAGTGTAATAAAGAGTTTTTAGTGGGGGGGGGGGCTGGAGAAATGCAAGCCCCCCCACCTCAACATTTAAAAAAATGAATAGCGCCAATCGTTTATACCTCGTTTGTACCCGTTTGTACCAGCAATTTTTTCGTTTGTACCTCATTTGTACTAGAGTAATAAAGAGTTTTTAGTGGGGGGGGGCTGGAGAAATGCCAGCCCCCCCCCCACCTCAACATTTAAAAAAATGAATAGTGCCAATCGTTTATACCTCGTTTGTACCCGTTTGTACCAGCAGTTTTTTCGTTTGTACCTCATTTGTACTAGAGTAATAAAGAGTTTTTAGTGGGGGGGGGGGCTGGAGAAATGCCAGCCCCCCCACCTCAACATTTAAAAAAATGAATAGCGCCAATCGTTTATACCTCGTTTGTATCAGCAATTTTTTCGTTTGTACCTCATTTGTACTAGAGTAATAAAGAGTTTTTAGTGGGGGGGCCTGGAGAAATACCAGCCCCCCCATCTCAACATTTAAAAAATGAATAGTGCCAATTGTTTATACCTCGTTTGTACCCGTTTGTACCAGCAATCTTTTCGTTTGTACCTCATTTGTACTAGAGTAATAAAGAGTTTTATAGGAGGGGCTGGAGAAACGACCCCCCCCCCTCCTCGTCTCAATATTAAAAAAAATGAACAGTGCCAATCGTCTATATTTTGTTTGTGCCCGTTTGTACCAACAATTTTGTCGTTTGTACCTCATTTGTACTAGATTAATAAAAAGTTTTTAGTGGAGGTGCTGTAGAAACAGTCCTTGCCACTAAATATTTAAAAATATGCATAAACTCTTATCGTTTATACCTAGTTTGTACGATATACAGTTTTTAAAACATTGAGGTAGAAGCTGGTCCTTTTCCCCACGCAAAGTGAAAAACTTTTATTACTCTAGGTAAAAATGAAGTATAAATAATTGGCACTATCCGTGCCAATTATAACAACAGTTAATATTGAATGCATGCTTTTTAAATACTGATTTCTTTTTAATCATTCTAGTACAGCTTAAAACCAAACGAAAAGATTGTTAATATAAATGGATACAAAGGAGGTGAAACGATTGGAGCCATTTATTTTTTTAAATATTGAGAGAGGGATTTTCACCGTCCCTCCATCTCCCACAAAAAGCCATTTATTACTCTTGAGAAAATGAGGTACAAACAAGATATAAATAATTAACACTACCTTTTTTAAAATTATTTTTTCTATCTTTATAAGAAAAAATATCGTTTTCGGGAAAATTTTCGAATTCCGGTTTTCGACGGATTTAAAAGCTCTAGGAGTCAGAAATTCCAAAAACCAACAGTGAGTCTATTTGTCTGCACTTGACATAAATTTTGTGAGCACTCTATTTTAAGAACTAATGCATGGAATTTATAAAAAATATATATTTAGTTAGTCTGATATAAATTGGTGCTGATTAGATTTTGGTGTAAATCACAAAACAGGTAACGCTGCTATGCTGCCTTTTGTGAGATTACCGTAATAACTATATCCAGAATGTAATCAGACTTCAGATTAAGTTAGTCCTTGACATGAATTGATGTTTTTTACGTTTTTGTGTAAACCGCTCGATAGGTGGAGCTGCTATGCGGCATTTTTTAAAAATTTCTGCAATCGCTCAATCTTCAGGTATAATGCACAAATTTTCATGAATTTGATTAGTCCGTGACATGAGTTGACATTTTCTATATTTTGGTGTAAATTGGTTAATATGTGGCGTTTCTATGCTGTATTTTTTTTTAAGAATTCCTCAATAGCTCTATTTAAAGAACTAATTCACAGATTTCCATCAAACTTCAGATTCGAAAAGTCCTTGACAGGAATTTATGCTGTTTATATTTTGTTGTAAATAGCTCTTCAGTTGGCGCTGCTATACAGCATTTGCTACGATATCTGTAACAACTCTCAAGAACTAATGCACGAATTTCTATCCAAATTCAGATTCAGTTAATCGTTGACATGAATTGGTTTTGTATACATTTTGGTGTGAATCGCCTAACAAGTAACGCTGCTATGCTGCATTTTGTCGGATTTACACGATTTTAGCGATGTTACTAACTCAAGAACTAATGCATAGAACTTCATATCTTTAAAATTTTCTTGATGGGCATATGTTACAATTTAATTTTGGCACTGTAATGGAAAATTTCGAAAACTTAACATGTATGAGATGGAAGAAAGTTTTGGGATTGCTATTAGCGACCAGTTTTGAAAAGGATACTTCCCATTTCTCCAGCCCTTTTCCCCAATTTTTTTTTTCTAAATTCCTATTTTTTTTTTTTTTTTTTTTAACCTTTAATTTTTTTCAATATTCTACTAAAGCTGACGTACAAACAAAAAGACTGTTGGTACAAATGAATACAAAGGAGGTATAAGCGATTTCGTTATTTATTATTTCAAATATTGAGACAGGGGTCTGGAGTTTCTCCATCATCACACAAAAAACCGCTTATTACACTGGTAAAAATAAGGTATAAAAGTGTTATAAAAGACTGGGGCTATCTATAGTTTTTTTTTCCTATTTTAATATTGAAATGTGCGCTTCCAGTGTCCTCAACTTACTAAAAACTTTTATTATTCTACTACCGATGAGATAGAAATGAAATCACTGTTTTTACAAACGAGTACAATTAAGATATAAACGATTGCAGCAATTCATTTTGTAAAATTCTAAAATTGGAGCTTCCCGTTTCTCCAGACTCCCCTACCCCCACCTCATTAGTTCTTTATTATTCTAGTAATGTTGATGTACTAACTAAAAGAATGAAGTATAAACGATAGGCTGTACTATTTTCAGGGGCGTGCCGACCCAGTGTGCGAAGTGTGCGGCGCACACAGGCGTCAAAGTAGTAAAGGCGCCAAAAATTTCAGTTAAAAAGCAATTATTATTTTTTTAAATCTTTAATTGAATTAGTCTAAAATTTATCGTCTTTTCTTGACAACTGAATTGTGTTTCGTATATCTACCTGAGATAAACTTGCTTATAAATATTCATTTAAAAAAATCCGTTTTATAGTATTACTGAATATTTTAATTAGGGTTTTAGACGCAGCCCTGTTCAACCCTTATAAACAGAGGCGCATCTCATGTAGTTGCAAACTACGAAAGGTGCCAAAATTCTCAGAATGAGGCGCCTCCGTGATTAGTATTAAGGTCTACGCAGATAGCACTAACTTCTTGCGCTATCTTTGATCTTTCGTTTCGGCGCTTTGATCTAAAAGTGCACTTTCAGTGCACTGAATCCGAACTTCAAGAGAGAAATCGAAGGCGAAGTCAGTTGACAGCTTTACGACTGTAGATGTGGGGAGATAAAAGTTCCCCTTCCTTTGTAAATTTGGGAGGGTCAGCCCCTCAAAAATCATTTAAAGAGATTTTACCCTTGTTTCGTTCCGTCAACAAAGATTGATTGATTGCTCTTTTAGTGTAATAAAAACTAGTGCTGTTCGCTCCGAGCCTTAGGTGTTCATTGGATAAGTATAAAGAAGGGAAACGGGGGTCTAATTCCCCACCTTTAATTTTGATAAATGGGTTTTTCATGCAGAATTATCAGATTTCATTCAAAATTTAGACATAGGATCATTCTGACGAGGTCACCCCCATAATTAATTTTGGGAGTTCATTGGATAAGTATAAAGAAGGGGAACGGAGCCTCCTGTAATCTCCTGCCTTTAATTTAAATAAATGGGATTTTCGAGCAGAATTATCAGATTTCATTCAAATTTTAGATATAGTATCATTCCCATGAGGAAAAATCTAAGATTAGTTTACGAGTTCATTAGATAAGTCTAAAAGGGAAGAAATGGGAGGTAACCGCCCCTCCCCTTAATTTAGGTTAACGGCTTTTTCATGCAGAAATTACTGATTTGCTTCAAATTTCGGATATAGATTCATTCTGATAAGGTGCCTCCTTGATTTGTTTTGGGAATTCATTGGATAAGTATAAACGGGGTATCGGTGAGACTATCCCTCTTAATTTATGTTAATGGTTTTTCTTGCAGAATTAATCGATTTGCTTCAATTTTTGGGTACAGGTTCATAGTGATAAGATGCTTCTGTAATTAACAGCGGGGTTCTTTTTTTAAGTATAAAGAGAATACGGACGATTATGCCTCCCGTTAAATTTGATAAATGAGTTTTTATGCACAAATATACGATTGCCTTTAAATTTTGGATCTAGGTTCTTCCTGAAGGCGAATTTCTGAATAGTTTGGGAAGTTTAATGGTTAAGTATAAAGGAGGGGTAACTCCTCTTAAATTATATAAATGTGTTTTGATGAAGGATTATCCGATTTGCTCTGAATTTCGGCTATTCCCTGATTAGTTTAGGAGGTTCAATGATTAAGTATAAAAAGAGGAAATAGGGAAAGGTATTTTCCCGAATTAATTTGTTTTCCGAACGGCACGAACCCTTGAAAATATAAAGCTGTAACGTACAATTAGTATGCGTAGCCTGTGAGCTCAATACAATCAGTTTAACTGGGCAATATTCTTTTTAATTATTTTAAAATCTTAATTTATACGTGTTCGCAACCAATACTGGCCATTACATGGTGCTACGGACGAGGCCGCCACAGCGCCCTCAAGGGACCCAATTTGGCCATTTTCCGTTGTCGCGACACTTTTTTTTTAAATAGCAATCTTCGACTTACTGCAGAATTTCTGTCATAAAAAGATAAAATTTATTATTTGGGATTATTGGTAAAAGCCTTCACTGCGATAATCAGGCCATAAAAATAGGGTAGACTTATGCGTCCCAAGCGTTTTACACGATGCGCATAGGCATACATGTCATTGTAATAGCCGTAAGTCCCGATACGACTCAAAACTCTTCGTAAAAATAATTTGCAGAAATAATATAAATCACAGTATGTTTGAAATTAGATTTTTCAGAGGGGCAACCTATCTCAAAAGGTTTTCAAAGGGCTCAGAAACCTTAATCACTAAATAACAAATTAATATTATTCAATAATTAACACTAAATAATGGTCATTGGGAGCAATTAAAAAGAACCCCATTTAAATAATATCGATTTTAAAAGCATCCTTTAACCCGTAAATGCACAAAATAACTCAGAAGTCATTTTTTTCCTTTTGGCGCTTTCTGTAGGCCTTTTGGTGAGCTATTACGTGCTACGTATAATAACATGTGTTAAATCTATCTTTGTTCTGATTTGTTATCACGGGGAGTTTATAACTTCTTTTATTGATACTGCTTAAAATGAGCTCAACTGGCGATTTTTTTCTATCTTTAAAAGCTACATTTAAAAAATCTATCAAATTGACAGAAATAACATGAACTTTGGCAGCAATGCAGAAAACTGTACAATTTACAGAAAAAAATCAGTAATTTTTCATCAAAACAATTTTTTTCTGTAAAAAAAAAAAAAAAAAAAAAAAAAAAAAAAAAAAAAAAATTCGTAAAAGTTACACAATCCGCGTTTTTTAAGAGTTAAAAATTAATCAATTTTAATTTTTTTTTTTAAACAAGAATAATTGCTTTTTTTACAGTTTTTTTCTGAATAAAATACATTTTTTTCTACTAAAATTACAGATATTTTCAACGTAAAAAAAAAAAAAAAAAAAAAAAAAAAATTATTAGTTTTGAAAAGTATGAAAAGAATTGTAAAAAATATATTGTTAAATAGTTGTTATTGTGCAGTGTAAAGATTTTAAAATAAGTACATAATAAATTATTTTTATTTATTTATTTATTTATTTTTCAGTTTTTTTTTTTTTTTTTTTTTTTTTTTGTTATTCACTCAGGAGTGACATTAAGTCTGACAGAAACATAAATAATTATTTTTACTGTTTTTCTACCGGATAATTAACAAAAATTTACTTAAATATATTTTCAGAACAAAATAAACTAGTTGGATGTGCCAATCCCAAAAAGTTCTATTATCTCATACATACAATTTAATATTTTAAAAAATAATTCTTTTTACTGTTTTTCTACCGAATAATTAACAAAAATTTACTTAAATATATTTTTCAGAACAAAGTAAACTAGTTGGATGTGCCAATCCCAAAAAGTTCTATTATCTCATACATACATTTTAATATTTTAAAAATTAGTTACACATGCTAATACTTCAATGTTATTAATTCAATACTATGCAAACTTTGATTTTTCACCTTAAATTTCTGCTTTAGTCAACTAATCGGGGTAAGAACCAGTTAATGTGGATAATGATATTTATTTAAATCAATAGTCTTATTCTGTTATCACCAGCTGTTTACAAATAACTCGATTAAAAGGATGGGGAATTTGTCTGTTCATGAACCGATTGACAATAGAACAATAGACAGATGTTTTTCAAATTCAGTGAGGATCTGCTTGCTATACTCAAAAATAATGATACACAAAAAATGCATAACTTCATACACGTTTTGATGGTACAATAGAGAAAAGGATACACATATCTCGATGATAACATCCCCTTTCAGTGAATTTTTTTCAAATTTAGGAGGGTCTGCTAACTATATCCAAAACACTAACACAAACAATTTGGTTCAATTCTATGCATAACTTCATACATTTTTTGGTGGTACAATATTAAAAATGGCACAAAAATCGGTATGGCAACGCTCCCTTACGGTAGATTTTTTTCAAATTCAAGGAGGATCAAGTAGCCATATCCAAACGCTTTCAAAAAAAAAAAAAAAAAATGGTTGAATTCTATGCATATCTTCATACACTTTTCGATGGTGCAATGTCGACATACATACAGACAGACACACGGGCAGGCATACATATTGTAAAAGCATGTTTTTTGAAATCTCTGACCCCTAAAACGTGTAAATCCGTCAAAAACCGGAAGTGGAAAAAAAATTTCGATTTAAATACTTTCTTCTATTAAAGATAGAAAAAAGTAAAAACAATGTATTTAAGGATTAATATGATTTTTAAAAATAGTTATTTAGAGGGACCATTCGAATGGGTGCCAAGAAAACATTCAAAAAGAAGCCACCCTATGACGTCTGCGGAATATGCGTTGGACAGTCCTAGTCCTGAATAGAAAAACCTTGTTAAAACTGTTGTTAGCTTTCGTTTTTTCAAAAACTAAAACAAAATCACTTCACCTTTTTTCATTCACGTATAAAAACATTTCATATTTATTACTTTGAAGAGGTGTCACAAATAAAAATTAAATTAAAAAGTTGACATGTTTCGGTTCATTAATAAGAACCGTATTCATAACATATAAAATCAGTAGAAAAATTAAATGACACTGGGTATAAATAATTATTTATACCCAGTGTCATTTAATTTTTCTACTGATTTTATATGTTATGAATACGGTTCTTATTAATGAACCGAAACATGTCAACTTTTTAATTTAATTTTTATTTGTGACACCTCTTCAAAGTAATAAATATGAAATGTTTTTATACGTGGTAGAAAAACCTTGTAAAACCAGAACTTGTTTGAGAATGCTGTTCAATATAGATATTTTAGATTTGAGAGACTGGCGTCAGTTATGGGACAAATTTTAACTGATGAAATCAAGTATCAGCCGTTTGTGAAGATTTTGGAATGCCCATGCGTCGGTTTAACACTGTGATTTTTGCACTCATAGAGTAAAGTCTACATTTGGCGGCCGAAGTAATATCTTTTTTCAGCTCTTCTAACTATTAGTTTTTGGAGAAAAATTGTGTTTTTCGGGTCATAAACCTCCGACCAGAACAAATGCTTTTTATCTATACTATCTTGTACTCTGAATCTTACGTTATGGCAGAAAAGGGGGAGGGGATGATAAAAAAAAGCTAAATTTAGTCATAAATGTTCAAAAATTCTTATTTTTTCAAAATGTAAGAGTAGCGGTTGTGCACTCATTGCATTCGCTCCTGTCTAATCATCACATACTGCATAAATAATTGTGATGATTGTAAGATTTATTCATCTCAATTCAAAACATAAAATTGAAAATATCGAAATATGAGCATATATTAGCATTAGATGCGCATAACAATAACCTTCGATGCTACAAAGTGTGGTAAAAAAAAGTTCAATTTAGACATAAATAAGTTAGGAACTACAATAATGGTTGTAATATTAACGGAAAAATATAGATTTATGAAAAAGAGTTTTGCCCGAGCCGATGAAAATATCTTAAATATACCACAAATGAAATATTGAACGATTTTATATTTTCCCAAACGAATTTGGAACCTTTTTCTTTTTTTTCGGGGGGGGGGAGGTATAGGGCCCAACTGTAGTTCTGCACACAGGCGCTGTACAACGTTGGCTCGCCCCTGACTATTTTTTAATATTGAGGTGAGTGCCAGTCGATTGACCAGAACCCCCCCCCCCCCTTTCCTCTAAAAAAATTATTATTCTAGTACAAATGAGGTATACATGAAAATATTGAATGCACAAACGGGCACTAATGAGGTAAAAACCATTTGCGCTATTCAGTTTTTTAAATATTAAGGCAGGAGGTTGGCCGTTTCTACAGCCCCCCAAATACAAACTGTTTATTACTCTAGTATAAATGAGGTACAAACGAAAAGATGGTTGGTACAAACGGGTACAAATGAGATATAAACGATTGACACTGTTCACCTTTTTAAATTTTAAAATGGGTGTTTCTCAGCCCCTCCGCCCAATAAAAACTCTTTAATATTCTAATACAAATGAGATACAAACGAAAAGATTGTTGGTACAAACAGGTACAAATGAAGTATAAACGATTGCCACTGTTCATTTTTTAAAATATTGAGGTGGAGGATTGACCGTTTCTCCAGCTCCCCCACTAAAAACCTTTTATTATTCTAGTACAAATGATGTACAAACGAAAAGATTTTTGGGTAAAACTATTACAAACGACATATAAACGTTTGGCAGTGTTCATTTTTGAAAATATTAAGGTGTGAGGCTGGCTATTTTTCCTGCCCCCCATTAAGAACTCTTTATTACTCTAGTATAAATGAGGTACAAACGAAAATATTGTTGGTAGAAACGGGTAGAAACGAGGTATAAACGATTGGTGCTATTCATTTTTTTTTAATGTTGAGGTGGGGGGCTGGCCGTTTCTCCAGCCCCTCCCCCACAAAAAACTCTTTATTACTCTAGTACAAATGAGGTACAAACGAAAAGATTCCTGGTACAAACGGGTACAAACGAGGTATAAACAATTGGCACTATTCATTTTTTTAAATGTTGAGGTGGGGGGGGGCTGGTATTTCTCCAGCACCCCTCTAAAAACTCTTTATTACTCTAGTACAAATGAGGTACAAACGAAAAAATTGCTGGTACAAACGAGGTATAAACGATTGGCGCTATTCATTTTTTTAATTGTTGAGGTGGGGGGGCTGGCATTTCTCCAGCCCCCCCACTAAAAACTCTTTATTACTCTAGTACAAATGAGGTACAAACGAAAAGATTGCTGCTACAAACGGGTACAAACGAGGTATAAACGAATGGCACTATTCATTTTTTAAATGTTGAGGTGGGGGGGGCTGGCATTTCTCCAGCCCCCCAACAAAAAACTCTTTATTACTCTAGTACAAATGAGGTACAAACGAAAAAATTGCTGGTACAAACGGGTACAAACGAGGTATAAACGATTGGCACTATTCATTTTTTTAAATGTTGAGGTGGGGGGCTGGCATTTCTCCAGCCCCCTACTAAAAACTCTTTATTACTCTAGTACAAATGAGGTACAAACGAAAAAATTGCTGGTACAAACGGGTACAAACGGGGTATAAACGATTGGCACTATTCATTTTTTTAAATGTTGAGGTGGGGGGGGGGGCTGGCATTTCTCCAGCCCCCCCCACCCCCCACTAAAAACTCTTTATTACTCTAGTACAAATGAGGTACAAACGAAAAAATAGCTGGTACAAACGGGTACAAACGAGGTATAAACGATTGGCACTATTCATTTTTTTAAATGTGTAGGTGGGGGGGGCTGGCCGTTTCTCCAGCCCCCCCACTAAAAACTCTTTATTACTCTAGTACAAATGAGGTACAAACGAAAAAATAGCTGGTACAAACGGGTACAAACGAGGTATAAACGATTGGCACTATTCATTTTTTTAAATGTGTAGGTGGGGGGGGCTGGCCGTTTCTCCAGCCCCCCCCACTAAAAACTCTTTATTACTCTAGTACAAATGAGGTACAAACGAAAAGATTGCTGGTACAAACGGGTACAAACGAGGTATAAACGACTGGTATTATTGTCGAAAAAATTTGAGTTGGTGGGGGGGCTGGCGAAATGCACCTCATACGTAGTATAGTGTAAGTCTTGCGATCGTTTTGAAAATCGGAAAATAGTTTTTGACGGTTTTACACGTTTTAAACACTGTAGATTCCGTAAAGCATATTTTTAGAAAAAAAAAATGTCGTCCGTCTGTCTGTAAAACGCTCACAAATGTACTTAGTATGTAATCTTAGGAAAATGGAATAAACCTATTGAATATCAACACCTTGATTATCTGAAACTAAATTTTTCGAACTCTCGAAATATTGGTTTTGATGAAAAGTATATAAAATTTTTCGAATTTTTTTTTTTTATTTTAAGTAGTGACTGTAAAAAATAATAATAAAATATAAATTTTGCGTAAAGAATTAAATCGATCAGATAATTAGTTGTCGAGATATTTACAATCCTATTTTCCACACTGTTTGATTTTTCATGATCCTGTATTCATTGAAACTGAAATTCAAATATATATTTTAACTGGAATTGAGACGAACATGCATGAGATAAAAGAAAGTTTTCATGTTGCCATATCCGATTTGTTTTTGTTTTATACTTTCAGATAAAATCATCGCGTCATTAAATGGATCTCTAAAATTCAAAGATAACCCTTTTTATTTCAAATTTTTGTACATAACAAATAAATTCTTTTCTTTGTAGATTCAACGATATTTTTTACACAAGATTAATCAAACATCTTTACAAGCATTGATCAACATCATTTGCTTAACTTGTAATTAATAAAAAAAAGTATCACGATAATTAAAGAAACTGCATATAAAGAATTCTTTTTCTTTTTTTTTTCCACCGCCACATTTTCTAGGTAAAAAAATTCCTCTCATCTTTCCTAACTAGAAAAAAAATTCTCATTTGACGAAGGAAAAGTTTTCTAAAAGAAATTAAATTAAATGCAAAAGAAGAATTCTTTTAGATTAAATTGCAAAGTTTCTTAAACAATATTGTTTTAAGCACTTGAAGCTGCACTTTTTCCCTAAATTCCATGAAGTATAGTGTTTTAATGATCAGAAAAATACTTTTAATGCCATTTCTCTGATAAGAAGGTGGCCATAAAAATTATTTTTTCATTTGCACTGAACATTGCTTCTATTTATAAGAAAAACTACACCTGAGAAATTTTTAATATACAAGAGATTGTTTTCACATTTACTTAAGTGTTGCATATGTAACTCGTGTTTTATTTTATTTGGTTGATTTGTGTACCTATTGTTGGAATATGATTAAATTAATTAAGTACGATGTAAATTGAACAAAGTAAACTAGAGACAGCATTAAAACTATACAAGGTGTCTTAAAATTCTGTGTCAGAAACGAAAAGGCAAGTAGTGGGAAGCTTAGTAAGCAGATTTCGTATATTAGTATGCATGCGGAAATGCAGAGTTAAGGTGGTAGAGAGCGCAGATAAGTTCAATGGATAAACGCATTTCGTTGACTTGAAATGTCATTCTCTGCACGGATTTCGACTAACATGAGTCGCCACGCCAATGCCGGAGCTTGTCGACCAAATCATGTATAAAGCTGAGCAAGAAAATGGTGCAGCTGTTCAAAAAATGTACATGGGAAGATTTCCAAGTTGAATCTGCCAGATCAGCGAACATTTAGAAATCTTCATCGAGATTTGAGCTCGAGTGAATCATTTTATTCCTGGAGGAGTGAAACGGATTTTAGAATAAATCGATTTCTTGCAGTGGAAAAAAAACAATATTATGCAAGTAGAAAAATATCCTTTGAACATTCAAGAGCTGTTAGGCGCGTGTTGGGTGCGAGCCTTTTCTTAGCACAAACACATACATGACATGCATATAGGTAAGCTCTTCATTGGTGTAGCGATCCATGTTACCCGAAATCTGTGCGGGAAATGACTATACAAATCAGAGAAGCGCTTTCATCTGTCGAACTCAACCCCTATCTCTACTACCTTATCGCTTCATAACCGCACCCACATTCCTATTCGAAATCTACTTACTAAGGTCAACTCTACCTGCTTTTTTTTATTTCTGGCATATAATTTTGAAATACTCTGTATAAATAAAAATAAACTAAGAGGTTTTATAAATATAAGTTTCTTATAAAGAAAGGAAGAAAAAAAATTGGTCTTTGACTAAAATAAAAAAATAATAACAATAAAAACTTTATTTACTTCTGTGCTCACAATTAATCTGTTAGCTCAGTTAGCTCTGTTTGCTCACAATTAACTCTTCTAATGTAAAATGACTCAGAATGCTTTCAGGATGCGTTTAAATACGGGATGATGCATGATGATGGAAGAACATGAAATACTAAAATATTTTATCGATATTTTTTTTATTCACAGAGCATAAGACTAAGACGTTATGAGTAGTGTTTATATCAGAGTAATTGTAATATTAAACAATAAGGTGCAATTCATTTTACAAATACGAAAAGTTTTTTTTTTTTTTTTTTTTTTTTTTTTTTTTTTCAAGACAATATTATATATGGTAGTTACATATCCTGCAATTCATTACGACAGAGATACTAATCAGTGTTACAGTCTTCATTGAATTTTTGTATGGTGTGTCATAATGATTTGGGCTTATAATGGACTTGTTGCCCGAGAAAATAGATCGCTATCTGTTTCCAGATTCTACAATTAAGCATTCATACCTGATGTAAAAAGTTCTCAGCACTGTCGAAAGTTCCTTTGCATTTTTCGAAACGGAGGCAAGAGAAGGTTTACGTGCCTCCTACTCTAATTTAACGACAAAATAAACACGATTTCAAGCCACTGGTTTGATTAATTATAATATAATTTACCACAAACACAATCTTAGTTAAACCGACTCAATAACGTGGCCTAACATTCAATGAATGGCATGAGAAGTTAAAAATCGGAGCTCTAATATAAAGTGCCTTAAATTGGACTGATCATTGAATTTGAACAGACGGCCTATGCTTATGTCGCCAATCTCTTATAGAAGTAGTTCATGTATTTAAGCTTTACCTGTGTATTATCTTTATGGTTTTATTCGTTTCAAAATTTTACGTTATTTCTCATGGATTCTTTTACATTTTGAATGAAAAAATAAACTTTCTAAAAATTTTGGTGAGTCACTTTCTTATTTAGTACATTTCGTATAAAATGCCGCCGGAATTGTCAAATGAAATACAAAAAATAGTTTATTCACAAAATTTGTTTATGTCTTTCAAAGTAGACGCCATCAAGTTCCATACAACTAGACCAGCCCAGAACCCAATCCTGCTTCCATTTTTTAAAGGTAGATTTGGGTATTACGACCTTTATCTCCTTCAGCGAATTTTCTTTTATGTCTTCCATCCATTCAAACGCTTTCCTTCAATTTTAACTTTGAAAACGGAAAAAACTCATACGGAGTCGAATCAGGCAAAAACCTCTTGGACAACGATAAGACAAATTTGAGCCTTTTGTGAACCAGTTGTGCGGTGGCACATTCCATGCTCAAAATATTGGTCATAACTTTATGAATGACTAAAAGATATGTTCACCTCCTAAACTAACTATCTAAGATTCATACGATGGTTTTTTGAGGGCTAGCTTCATGATTTTATCGATATTTGAGCCAGTGATAGAGGCAAAGGCTACCAGAACGAGGCAAATCAACTACTACTTCTCTCAACCCTCTTTGAATGCTTCGTACTATTCCTATACCTGTATTTTGCCATGCGTGATTCTCCATAGATTTTAGTAATATTTTCAGTTATTTGGTACATGAAGATTTTTTTAGAGCATAAAATTTAAGTAAATAAATTATTTGTTGAGTTAATTTTTCCATTGTAAAACTCGCAGAGCACTTATTAGTATGTCTCAAAAACGGATGCTGTTAACACATTAAGTCACTAATAATGTTCAAACTTCACGTTGTCACTTGGTATATTGGCCAAATTACGAAAGTAAACTGTCGATATATATTTTAGGATGTTTTATAAATTATTTATTCCGGGTACGTTTTACACAGAATGTACTTCTTTTTTACTACAACCTTAGCGACAGAAAAGGACTTTCTGGCACTTCGCTTAATATTTCATATACAAAACTAAATTGTTCAAAACTTACAATATTTAAAGAATACAAGCGCTTTTCAGCAATGAATTAGTTTATTTCATTCAGGAATTAATAACTCATAATCTGTTTCGTTTTAGCGGTTATTTATAACGCTAGGTTAATAGCACTTTTTAAAGCAGGATTGACAAAAGGCCAAAGTAAAAAGGCAGTACAATTAACTTTAAGGATTTTATGTTTTTTTCTATCACTGTTAAATATTTTGTGATATGTTGAACCAATTTTCGATACTCTGGTAGCTACAAAAATAAGATGGTGAAACTTTGATTCAAAATTTAGAGCTATGTTTCAACCGGATATCTAAATCTTGGCGTTATATTTTATAATCTTCAGGTACAACTATCGCCGCACAATAAGTTGGCTCAAAGTACAACAAAATTTTTAACAGTGTAGCATAAGATTCAGCTGTTAAATCATAAAGACTTTGAATATAGTTGAATGATACTCTTACGAATGGCCAAAAACTTGCACATCAATAGTATTCTGAAAAAGAAAATTTTAATTTTTTATATTTAGTGTTTAAAAAATCTTTGCCGTCTTGACCTACAGGTGATGATAGTTTCCGAAGTTAGGTACAAATTTCACAAACAAAATCTAAATGAACATTGAAGATAAACCCAGTTTCATCACTCAGAATGAACTTTAGGGACCTAGAACTTTTGAGAAAATACCAATGTACACGCATACACATGCGTATATATAAATGGAATAGGTTTAAAAATGGCGAAAACAAAATAAGAGAACTTCGAAAAGTTAAAATAGGTCAATGTATTCATAGTCTGGTTTTATCATGTTTCAATACATTTTTTAAAACTCACATGATGTTATGTATTCACCAGTTGCTCGTCCCTTATATTTCCAATAAAACGTAATATTTGCTTTAAAAAAAAAATCCGTTAGCCATAGGTGCCAACCTGACATAGATTATCCGTAATACGTGCGTTAATTTTCTTAGAATATTTATTTTATTCCTGCTAAGGCGTAAGTACGTGTTTTTACCTCTAACTAACTTCAATCAGTTTTTTTTTATCAAACTTCAAAATGAAAGGCAAGTAAAATTGTACTCACCCGATTCATGTATTCTTCTACGTTGACGTCCCGTCTGAATATTGGAGCGTTTTATTCCATTGGATATTTTCAGCACCGAGCACTTAATTTTCTGTAATCGTGGAGTAGATTAATTATCCTTAAAAAAGTGCAGATTTCATATTAACTCGTTAGCATAAAACACATTAATATACTTCGAATCACACGAACATACATTTATATTTATTATTATACGCCAGAGATAAGAGAGCTTTACTGCTCCACTTAAGAGCTACATGACTATAGTGAAAATCAAAAACGCACACACAATTACATGATAAAAACAAATAAAGAATAAAAAATGTTATTTTAGAGTTTTGACAGTTCGACCAATACACAATAATTCTTTCTGCTGTAATTATTTTCAAGGTCCCGCTAACAACCACTTAAGGTGATTTACGATGCAATTTAAACTGTCATTTATTGCGCAACACAGGAAATTATTTCCGAATGACGAAATTTTCTATCAACTCCTCCTTAATTTCTGTAGTTGCATTGTCACTTAAATGTAAGTTCTTCCTGTGAACTTCAAAAAATGGGTTTGGGCAACGGTTTTGTAAATAAGTCAGCTAGCATGACTTTGGTTGGGCAGTATACGAGGTTTATTATTCCTTCTTGCTTCAGTTGTTTTATAAGATGAAATCTTAATTCTATGTGTTTCGTTTTACTTGAATTTTTTTCTAATTCTATCATTTTGATGGCCGATTGATTGTCTTCAAACAGTGTTATGGGATATGTTTGGGAGAGATTAAGTTCGTTGAGCAGGCTTACCAGCCGTTTAACTTGATTTGCTGCATTTGCTGCTGAGATGTACTCAGCTTCGGCTGAGGATAAGGCTATACAGGACTGTCTCTTTGTCGACCAAAGTGTGGGGTTTCCTCCTAACAAATATATATTTCCGCTAGTGGATTTTCTCGATTCTGTGTCTCCACCGCAGTCAGCGTCCGCGTAAACTTTAAGCGTGGGTTTTGATTTTCCATCAATAATTAGACTATAGTTCTTTGTTGTCTTCAGGTATCTCATTACCCGCTTTACGTTGTTCGAGTCTTTCATTCTTGGCCTTTCGTTTCTTCGGCTCAAGATATTAACAGCTGCACAGATATCTGGTCTGCTCACTGTGGCAAGATATAAGAGTGCTCCGATAGCTTGTCTGTATTGTGTGTTGTTTGGTAAAAGATTGTCATCATCTTTAAAGTGTGTGTAATTTGTTTCCATGGGTGTACTACATGGTTTTGCTTCTTGTAAATTGAATTCATTAATTAACTCTTCGATTTTTGGAGTTTGGTTAATTAAGTAGTTTTTATTTACTTTTCGAATGCTCATGGATAAATAATTACTTATATCCCCTAAATTCTTTAGTTCATATTCTTTATTTATGTTCGCGATTATTTCCTCTATGGCTTCGTCTTTTCCTCGACGTACGTTATTATATAGGTGGTGTCATTATTCCTTTTCTGTGTAAAAAGACATGTGTCGATTTTACTTTGAATGAAATTCATGTTTTTTAGTGTTTCTGTTATTTTATTATGCCACGCTCTCGCGGCTTGCTTAAGTCCGTAGATTGCTTTATTCAATTTACAGACTTTGTTTTCCTGATTTGGTTCAACGAATCCTTCTGGCTGCGTCATGTATATATCCTCCTCAAGTTCCCCATGTAGGAACGCGGTGTTTATATCTATATGCTTAACATTCAAGTTTTGGTGCAACGCCGCTATTAATAATGCTCTTATCGTAGTATACGAAACGACCGGTGCGTAAGTTTCGTCATAATCCTCTCCGAACTTTTGCGTGTATCCTTTAGCTACTAAACGTGCCTTATATTTTTGGATTTTTCCGATATTGTCACGCTTTAATTTATAAGTCCATTTACAACCTATTATTCTTTTATTCGGTGGAGGATCTACAATTGACCACGTTTTATTTTTCTTTAATAAATTCATTTCGCTCTCCATGGCTTCTATCCAATTCTATTTTACTGGTGAGTTTTCCATAAATTTAATTTGCTTATAATCCTTTGGTTCATTAATTTTTTCATCTTTAACAATGTATATTAGCCTATCAGGAGGTACGCCTTTATTTATTCTATCTGAACGCCTTGGTTCCGCAATTTGTTGTTGGGACGCGGATGGTGTTGTTTTGTTGTTCGAAATTTCTATTTCTACAAGATTTTCACAATTGCGTTTTTCACGCTCATCTTGTTTTGGTTCGATTTCAGTCTTGTCGTTTACGTATTTAAATTTATTTTCAAGAAATTTCACCGTTCTCTCGATTTTTATTTCATTTCCTCCTACATATATACGGTATCCCTTAGATTCATTGTCGTATCCCACAAAAATACCTTCTACAGCTTTATTGTCTAATTTTTGGCTTTTGGCTTTATCAATGTAAGCGAAGGCTTTGCAGACAAATACTTTAACATAACTTAAGTTTGGCTGTCTTTCTGTCCATAACTCATATGGCGTTTTTGTATTTGCTTTTGTAGGTAGTCTATTTTGTAGGTGGTTTGCCGTACAGATTGCTTCCCCCCAGAACTTTAAAGGTAAATTTGATTCATTTAACATTGTCCTAGCCATCTCAACTAACGACCTATTTTTTCGTTCAGCCACCCCATTTTGGCTTGCACAATATGGGACTGTATGTTGTTGTTTTATCCCATTTGACTTGAGATAATTCTCAATTTCATCTGATGTGAATTCCCCCCCCCCCCCCGTTGTCCTTTCTGATTTCTTTCGGTTTTTCACCAAATTTGTTGCTTATTAGCGCGACGAACTCTTTGAGTTTTTCATAGACTTCACTTTTTCTTGACAATAGGTAGATTATCGTAAATCGTGAGTAATCATCAATGAAAGTCAAAAAATATGATTTCCCACCTATCGTGGGTGTCTGAAAAGATCCACAAACGTCCGAGTGAATGAGTTGAAGCCTTTTACTTGCTCTATACTGAGCAGCATTGGGATAGGGTTCATCAGTTAATTTCGCCTTAATACACGGTTCGCAATCTATATTATGTTTACAATTGTTTATTTGGGTACCTCTCACTAACTCTCTTTGTGTAATTTCTTTAATCGATGTTAAATTTCTGCGTCCTAACCTTCTGTGCCATAGTTCTAGACAATTTTTATTGTTGCACGTTTGTGTAATGTTCGCGTGATTTTCATTTGTTAATTGGACTTCATAGAGGTTATTTACTTTTCGTGCTTCTAAGCAGATTTCTCCGTTAAGTTTGAAAATACACTTGTCATTTTTAAATACAATCTCACATCCGTTTTGAGTTGCTTTACTGACCGATAATAAATTCGTTTCGATTTCGGGTACTAGAAGTACGTCTTTAAGTGTTATTTTATGGATTTTATTATCCGATGTCAGCGTATTTAAATTTACATCGCCACGTCTTTAAGTGTTATTTTATGGATTTTATTATCCGATGTCAGCGTATTTAAATTTACATCGCCTGATCCGTAAGCGATAAGTTTTTTTTCCATTTGCGATAGTCACGCTTGTTTTTCCCGCGATTTAATCTCTGTAAACATTGATTCGGAGGATGCGATGTGGCTTGAACTACCGCTATCTATACTAATAAAATAACAAATCGCTCTGTCTGCGTGTGTGTGTGTGTGTGTGTGTGTGTGTGTGTGTCTGCGATGGCTAGCAAAATCTATGGGACGTACGAAGCTCAAAATTTTTATGAGAGTAGCCCAATATCTCTCCTGATGCACCTGAGCTTCAGAATTTCGAAATTCTATTTATTAACTGAGTAATTAATTAAATTCCAAAGATCACTCTCATAAAAAATCGCCTTTTTTCTTCTTTTTTTTCTCTTCATTTAGTTATGGTTGGTTGGTTGCATAAAATTTTCGCATAAATAATTTAAAAAGCTGGAACAGACCTTTAAAATTCATAGACTGGCAAACTGTCAGTTTAAATAATGATTTTTTATCACAGCGGTTGCAAACCATGGAGGAAAAAGATAGGTGGTGGTGAAGTAAACCGAAAAAAGAGTTGCAATATTAAACCATTTATCGCTCAAATATTAATGTCCCAAACAAAAGCATGTGGAAGGGATTTTGTATTAATAAGACGAATTGAAAGAATTGAATAACAGCTGAAGCGTATTTTATGAAGAAATAGTAATTTTTTAAAATGGTCTTTTTTCTATTATATTATTTATTTTTAAAAAATGTTTGCTTTTAAAATAATTGAAATTGATAAATTCGAAATAATTTAAATGTCAAAATAAAATTAAATAAAATATTGAAAACATTTGATTTGAACTAAAAATTGTATTACTAAAAGCTTTCTTTTTTTTCAGAACTTTTTAATACTTTATAACGTAGATGAAAATATGTTTTTAATTTAACAACATATTAATAACTCTATGTCAATATATAAAATATATTTATGAAAACATTCTTTTAAAATCATGCGCGAAAACTTAAATAACAAATATTAGTCTAAAATGATTTCAGAGTGCAGACGATTTTAAGACATTAACGAAAGAATGTTAACTTTTCAAGCAAAATCTTAAATGATGCTTCTATATTGATATTTCAAAGTGACGGCTAGGTTACATTTATGTTATATTTAAGTTACGGTAGGGTAATGTTAAGTCGCAGTTAGGTTACAGACAGATTATGGTTATGGTACAAAAGTTTACGGTTAGGAATTTGTCCACAGAGTCAACATTACGCATGCTTTGATTAAAAATATACACTTTTGTTAAATGGCTCTGAAATTATAATACTATATACCAATCTTTTATCATCGCGTATCGATTCATTCACGGTATAGTCGGATTTAAGAATGATATAATTAGTTTGAAATTCAAAATTTTTCACTTGGGATTTCTATGCGAAAAAAATAATTAGTTACGTGATTTAACAGTGATTTTTACGGGTAAATATCAACACTTTAACACGAAACTAACGCAATCGTTGGATACATGTTCCCTCCCGTGTTTCTCATTGCTCATTTTAAGTATTTCTAGAGCTTAATATTAGTTGTTGTTTTTAAAACCGATTTTTCACAAAGTCAGCTGCGACGTATTTCAGACAATGCATTTCTGCATGCTTCCAGTTATTGATAAAATCATACAAATTTCAAGTTCGTTTAATATTGTTAATACGGACCCGGGCAACGCCGGGCGGGTCAGCTATATACTAATAAAAGAACAAAACGCTCTGTCTGTGTGTGTATGTGTGTGTGTGTGTGTGTCTGCGATGGCTAGCAAAATCTACAATCCGTACGAAGTTCAAAATTTTTTTGAGAGTAGCTACAAATCTCTCCTGATTCACCTGGGCTTCAGAATTTCGAAATTCCAATTATTAAATGAGTAATTAATTAAAATCGAGAGGTCACTCTCATAAAAAAATCATCTTTTTCCCATTTTTTTCTCTTTCGTTTATTTACGGTTGGTTGGTTGTGTAAAAATTTTCGCAGACGTAATAAGAAAGCTGAGACAGAATTAAAGAAATCCATGGATGAATGAGATAAGTGGAGGTGAAGTATGCCTCAAAAATGGTTTGCAATATGAAACCATTTATCGCTCAAATTTTAATGTGCCAAATAAAAGGACGTGGAAGGGATTTTGTATTATAAGACGAATTGAAAGAAATGAGTTACAATTGAAGCATATTTTAAGAGGAAATAAGCAAATTTTTAAAATGATCTTTGTTCTATAATTATTTATTAAAATAAATGTTCGTTTTTAAAATGAAAGAAATTGGAAAATTAGCAATAATTAAATATCAAATTAAAATTAAATAAGATATTGAAAACATTTGATACGAATTAAAAATTGTATAACTAAAAGTTTCCTTCATTAATGTAATTTTAAATACTTTATAACGTAAATGAAAAATGTTTATGACTTAATAAATGCATGTAAATAAATATTTAAAATATAATGATGAAAACATTCTTTTAAAATCATGTATGAAAACTTAAGTAATAAGAATTAGTCTAAAATATAGATTTCTGACTGCAGACGATTTTTATGTATTAACAAAAGAATGTTATATTTTCAAGCAAAACGTTAAAATAACTTTCTGTATTGATATTTAAAACACATATGATAAAATAATTAATAAATTTTTACCGGTGAAGCTATAGATTGGTTCTTTTTAAGAAAAAAAAATACGGGTTTAAACCTGTTTCAATTAATAGGCGTGTCAAATCACGTGCCTTTGTTGGTACTTAATTGGACTTAATGTAGGGTTACATTTTTAGCATCACCTCTAGAGATAATACTTCCACTATATTAATTTCTTTTTACTCTATGAAAGAAATAAATTTGAGATTTTGACATTTCAAAAGTGACTGTTTTTTTTCCCAAAGACCATTAAAATTCATAGACTGGCAAAATGTCAGTTTAACTTAGGATTTTTGAACACAGCTGTTATGTCAGATCGTTGGTACATTAGAATCTAAGCATGGTTAGCTATGTAGCAGTAAATATATGTATATGTATATATGAGGCTTTTTTAGTAGTTTTTTTAAAATCATTGATTAAATTTGAGTGCATTTTATTTAAGTTAAAATTTTATTAAGACTTTAATTTATTTTTAAATCAAAAATGCAATGGCTGTTTGATGTACAATTTTTCGATTCATATACAGTAATAAATTATCAAATAGCAAAATAAATTATATATCAAAAATAGTCACTAAAAGAATAGTAGCAAAACATAATTTTTAGGCGTTTTAACACATAACCCGATCCCAACCAGAAAAAAACAGACCATACTCCGATCCAAGCAAGACAAAAATTTCATGAGTATAAACCCGACCCAAACCTAAAAATTCAATTTGGAAAAAACTTTGGATTTGATATCTGATTCGAATCAAATCTGAATCCCACAAAAATATTCAAATGAAGCATACCCCAATCCAATCAAGGAAAAATAATGTTCGTGTATATGCAACCCGACCCAAACCTAAAAATTTTCTTTGAAAAAACCCGAAAAATGACCAATCGATAAAAATATTCCAAAGAACTATAACTCGATAAGAGCAAGACAAAATAATTTCCGTGAACCTAAACTTGACTCGAACCTAAAAAATTCCATTTGAAAAAAGATCTGAAATTTTATGGAAACTACATCTGAATCCGATCAAAATATTCGAAAGAACCATAACCGGATTCGAATAAGAGGAAATAATTTCCGTGGACATGAACCCGATCCGAACCTAAAATTCCATTTGAAAAAAAATACCTGGAATTTGAATCGAACCAAATATGAACCTGACAAAAATATTTCACAGAACCATACCCGGCTCTGAACAAGACAAAAAAATTTCCATGAACATGAGCCCAATCCGAACCTAAAAAACTGAACTCAATCTGAATATGACAAAAATATTCCAGAGAAGCATATCCTTATTCGAAAAATGCAGAATAATTTCCGTTGATGCGCAACCCAACCTGAACCTAAAAATTCCATTAAAAAACCGAAATCTGAATTGAACGACATCTGAACCCGAAAAAAATATTCCAAAGACCCAAAACCGGATCCGAGCAAAACAAAATAATTTCCCTGGACGTGAATCCGACCAGAACCTTAAAAATCAATTTGGAAAAATCTGAAATCTGAATCGAACCAAATCTGAATCTGACGAAAATTTTCCAAATAACTATAACCAGATACGAACAAGGCAATATAATTTCCAATGACTAAACCCAATCCGAACCAAAATATTTCAAAAAAAAAATCCCGAAATTTGAACCAAACCTAATCTGAACCTAACAAAAATATTTCTGTAAAGTATAACCTCATTGGAACTAGGTAAAATAATTTCCATGCAAGTACAACCCGACCCGAACTTAAAAATCCCATTTGAAGGAAAAAAACCCCACGAAATCTGAATTGAACCGAATCTAAACTGAACAAAAATATTCCAAACAACCATTACCATATCCGAAGAAGACAAAATAATTTCCATGAACATGAATCCAATCCGAACCTAAAATTCGGATGTTCTACAAAACATAATGCGCTCCGTAGCGGTGGAAAGTGAAACTATGTACTTAGCGCGAGATGGATAAGATATTTCGTTTATAGTTAGAGTTAAATTATAACTTGGTTACGGTTAGGTAACAGTTAGGTTGCAGTTACATTCCGGTGAGCCTTATGTTATATTTAATTTCCGGTTAGGTTACAGTTAGGTCATGGTTAAGTTACTTTTAGGTTAAGGTTAAGTTGCGGTTAGATTGTGGTTAGATTATGGGTAGGTTATGATAAGGTGACGGCCAGGTTACATTTATGGTTTATTTAAGTTACATTTAGGTTACTGTCAAGATACAGCTAGGTTATAGACAATTTATGATACAATACAATTAGGTTACGGTTAGGATTTTGTTCACAGGGTGAACATTACGCATGTTTGATAAAAAATATACACCTATTTTTGTAAAATGGCTTTGAAATTATAATACTATATACTAACCTTTTAGCTAATCATTGAGAATCGATTTCATTCACGGTATAGTCGGATTTAAAAGTGGTATAATTAGTTTGAAATTCAAAATATTTCACTTGGGATATCTATGTGAAAAAAGTATTTAGTTAAGTCACTTAACAGTAATTTTAAGGATAAATATCAACACTTTAACACAAAAATCACGCAATCGTTTAACACATATTACCTCCTGCGTTTCCCATTGCAGTCATTTTGGATATTTTTGGAGCTAAATATTAGTTTTTTTAAACCAATTTTTGACACAGTCAGGGGGTACGTATTTAATATAATGTACACTGTAAAAAAATTGTCCCTTTTGCGGCATCATCACTCCCCCGCTTTTATAGAATATTTCTCTTTTGACCTATGAGAATGCTCCATAATAAGCTGAAGCAATCATTTTCTATAAAAGCGGTGGAGTGACGATGCAGCAAAAGGGTAAAATTTTTAACAGTGTATTTACACATATTTCGAGTTAAAGATATAATCATAAAAATTTCAAGTTCGTTTAACATTATTATTACGGACCCGGGCAACGCCGGGCGGGTCAGCTAGTCCACAATAAATGTTTTATTTTCCATTCCCTGTGTTATAAAGGCATAATCTTTGTTTTCGCTTTCTCTCCGTGTATTGTTTTTTCTTTCATAGCGATTAAACCTGTGATTCGATTCCGATATTTGTTCATTCTTAAAATTGTTTTCACCCTTTTGAAATACAAGTGATGTAGAATAGTGTTTTTTATTATATTTGTTGTGCTGATTCTGTTGTGCAGTGTGTGTTTTGTTTTTATTATGCCAACAATCTTGAGTGTTGTGGCTTTTCATTCGACAGTTGGAATAGTATTTATTTTCCCTTTTAGTTGGAACCTTTTCTGAGCTTTAAAAGCTCTCGCCGTGTTTTCAAAATTTTCAGCATTTTCATTTCTTCGATTAAATTCATCTATCAATTTGCTTTTTATATATGACGGAGTCAATTGTCCTTCTTCTTTAGATTCGAGAGCAGTTATAAGGTTGTCATATGACTGGGGTAGAGAACATAATAGCAGGGTGGAAATGTGGTGGTTATTAATAACCTCGCATATTGCTCCCAATTGATCAACTAGTTCCATTATTCTTGTGATGTGGTTAAGCATATTGCCAACTTTAATACTATAAAGTTTTCTCAATAAAAATAATTTGCTTGTCAAATTTGACCGCTCGTGAATTTCTTTTAGAGCATCCCAAGTTTCTCTTGTAGTTTGTAAATTTTTGACATGTATGATTTGGGAGTCATCAATAGTTAGGTTGATGAGTGCTCGGGACTTTCGATTATTTTTGGACCATCCATCGGTCAAAGGATTTGGCGGGTCGTCTGTTATTACATTAAACAGCTCTTCTTTTGTTAACAGCATTTCGACCTTGAATTTCCATGTCGAATAATTTGTTACTGTCAGTTTTTCGATAGAATAATTGTCTCTCAAGGTGGCCATTCTTACTTTGTATGATTATTTACTTTTTATTATTTTTATAAATTAAGTATCAATATTTTTCAGATGGATGTAACTTTTTAAATCAGTCGCATGATCATTATTAGAATATTTATTTTATTCCTGCTAAGGCGTAAGTACGTGTTTTTACCTCTAACTAACTTCAATCAGTTTATTTTTATCAAACTTCAAAATGAACGGCAAGTAAAATTGTACTCACCCGATTCATGTATTCTTCTACGTTAATGTATCCCGTCTGAATATTGGAGCGTTTTATTCCATTTATTCCATTTCAGCAGCGAGCACTTAATTTTCTGTAATCGTGGAGTAGATTAATTATCCTTAAAAAAGTGCAGATTTCATTATTAACTCGTTAGCATAAAACACATTAATATACTTCAAATCACACGAACACACATTTATATTTATTATTATACGCGAGAGATAACAGAGCTTTACTGGTCCACTTAAGAGCTGCATGACTATAGTGAAAATCAAAAACGCATACACAATTACATGATAAAAACAAATAAAAAATGTTATATTAGAGTTTTGACAGTTCGAACAATGCACAATAATTCTTTCTGCTGTAATTATTTTCAAGGTCTCGCTAGCAACCACTTAAGGTGATTTACGATGCAATTTAAACTGTCATTTATTGCGCAACACAGGAAATTAGTTCCGAATGACGAAATTGTCTATCAAATTTGACCCTGGTTTAATGAGTTTCGGACCAGAAATTTTTCAAAGAAATCAAATTAAGTATGTTCCACTAACAATATTGAAATTAAATAAATAAAGATGCATGAAATATATTTTCTGGTTTGAAATGACGTCCAAATGGCACTTCCCATTTGGATCAAACTAATCCAGGTATTACGGAAGACTAGTTGAAAGCTGGCAGCTATGGCTAGCTATTTATTTATTTTTCCGTTTTCACGTGGAAATCACAGTATGGAAAAGTTGTGACGTAATATTTAATTTTTTATAAATTCGTCAAAATATTTTTGTTTTCATTTTTCACATGTAATTTTGTAATTATAAAGTAATTGTTGTAGAAAAAAAAATATTGTTTTTTTTTTTTTTGTTAGCAACTGCTTTAAACGAAAAATATTTTTTTTTCTTATCATTATTCTGCAAGAGCTGGTTATCAGAGCCATATTAAGACGGTATTCAAATTTTTGAACACTCCCCATTTCCACCCCCTTGGACCTATTTTGCTCATTTGCAATCCCTGCCGAGATATTTAACTATCTCAGTGTATTTTGCGAGTTTGAAGACGATGCATAATTGCGACTTTTGTCGTGTAGACAACATTTAGTACATACATACTATATATATATATATATATATATATATATATATATATATATATATATATATATATATATATATATATATATATACAAACTTTTTAGATAGGGGTGGTTTTGGGTTCCTGGAATCATATAATGAAAAGTTATGAAGACATTTTTCAAAAGTCGTACCATGGTAAAGACTGCAAATAGTAGTTTCTTACGAAATCCACCTAATTACAATATTTTATTTTGATAACATTTAATTTCAAATACATATTCAAATACATAAAAAGTATTTTTCTTCTATCAAAAATTATCTAAAACTTTTAACCCAAATTATTGTTTTAAACATACTTAAGAGAATTCATCATGTTATTTCTAACTAAAACAATAGTTTTGAAATTTATACACTGAAATATTTTGCATAAAACAGATTACATCAATAAAGAAATCGCCATTAAAATTTCAAATACAAGCGTAAAATTTTCGAATTCAAGATAATTAAATTTTCTTCATAATACTTTACACTTCTCAATAACTTATTCATAAATCTAAATATATCGACTATTATAATAAAACTAACGATTATTCTTGAATGTCAACCTTTAATAAAAAATAAAACTTCTTGATAAACTAGTTTCTGATTTTCATTTTAAAAAAAGTTTTTTTTTTCGCACCTGAAAAGAAATAATAAAATTTCATTCTTGCATGTAGCAAAAGAATATGATACTTAGTTATATTTTACTTTGTCCAGAATAAGATATAACTGAATCTGCTTTGAGCTATAGGAAATGACTTTTGCTGTTTTGAATAAAAGGTGTCGAGACAGTAATTTTCCGCTAAAGCTGCTTTTCCGGCAAACATAGCAGGAAATAAATTTGCTCAGTTTTCAGACGCTGTATTCATAACTTCTCATGCAATGAATATTCGATATTCTACTTGTACTGAATGTACAGCAAAAAATGAAAAGAAGAAAGAAAAAAAAAAAAAAAGACAGAGATAAATTGACTTGAAATTTTTCTTTACATTCAGCGCTTTTGAATCTAAATACCATATACTTAGTTAAATTCTGCGTTTACGTGAGTTTAAATTTATTCAAATTTTTGACATATGTTGTATTAATAATTTTACTTTAAATCAATACTGAGGATTTAAACTTATATTGAAGACACAATGAAATATTTCTCATTTCTAAATTTATTATTCGACATTCTTAAGATTATGTATGATTAGATTTCTTGCTTACACGATCTTAAATTTATTCAAGCTTTCTTAATAAAATAATTTTATTCTTATACCCAATAGTGAATGAAAATTTAAAGCAATGGTAACGTAGAAACTTTAAAGATATACATAAATAATATACAGACATGCATACAATAAATTTATTGTATGTATATCTTTATAATATTTGTGTATGCTTTATGATTTGGATGCAGGAGTTATTTGTGAGTGTATGTAGTTTTAACAGAAAAATTCTTTTACGGTTTTAGAATCACCCATTTTCACAAAGTGTGTAAATATCATTTTATTAGCTATGCATATAATTAAAATAAGGAAAATAACTTTTATTAAAATGACAGATGTTTTTTAATCTTGAAAAATGCATTATGAAGGATGTTTAGAGTTAGAACATGCCTACTCTGACTTCCCTATGTATTTAACTACTCAGTATTTTAAATTCAAATTTTAAACACATACTATACAAGATATGGAGAATCGGATTACGTGAAAAAAATATTTTCAGAAATCACCAATAGAGAGCGTTATATAACTTATCATATGATGAAAAGACACATCTTAAACACATTTTACACAGGGTGTTTCAAAAATGATCGGTATATTTGAAAAATCAATAAAAACTAAATGGGCAGTGATAAAAATACACCATTTGTTGCAATATGCTTGGGACAACAGTAAATTTTCAGACAGATAAACTTTCGAAATTAGTTACAATTTTCAACAACAGATGGCGCTGCAGGTGATTTGAAAGATATAGAAGAAAACACAGTCTGTGAGTTCGCCATTCTGTAAGTCGTCTTACTGTTGTAAGCGTATGCTGTTCATAGATTCCAAGTTTTCTGTGAAAAATAGTTTATTCCTTAGAACAGAGGATTTTTGACTTGAAAGACCAGGTGTACCGCCACCATCCAGAAACAATTGAACATATGAAGCAGTACATCTCTTCTGAATGTAAAATCATCCCGCCTGACACGTTTATAAAGGTTTCTGGTAATTTCATTCAGAGACTGCGCATATTATTGCTGTGCATGGTGGATATGTGAAAAATATCGAACTTTAGATTTTTACAGACTGCAGCGCCATCTTTTGTTGAAAATTGTAACTAATTTCGAAAGCTTGTCTGCCTGAAAATTTACTGCTGCCCCAAGCATATCGCAGCAAACGGTGTATTTAAATCGCTGCCCATTTAGTTTTTATTGATTTTTCAAATATACCGGTCATTTTTCAAACGCCCTGTATATTCAAATAAAATGCGTTTAGGATTTAAACATGTTTAAGACGTACCAAATGATGCGCTTAAGATGTACCAAGCATTCATAATCACGAATGCCTTACCGATGCATGGAATTCCTTCTCTAAGATTTAAAATCTTCCAGAGTCTATGAGCAACGTTTTCAAGCGATGATCTGATCAAGTGAGTTGTTTCTCACATGCAGAGTGATTCCTTGTTTGACATCCGCTACGGTTGACATACATTTTCAATAAACAAGATTTTTTTAAGTGTCCAAAAAACCAAAAATCACACTGATTAATATCCGGAGAATGAGATGACCAGGTTTCCGGAAACATACAACAAAATTGCGGTTCTATTGGCAGTTTCAGCTTCAGCTCTTTTACTTTTATCCCTTCCTTCCCTCTCCAAAGATAATGTAAATCAAAATGGAAAAAATTCATTTTGCATGTGTTTGTTTTATTTATTGTTTCTTATTTTCTTTATTTATTTTTTTTTTTTTTAGTATTATCTGTTGTATAGTGTCATCCATCGGTAATTCTAGAACTGAATATTTTTTCACTAAATGGATTTCCACATGTGCACAAAATTTGAAGTCGTTACACTAAGTAGTTCGATATAGAGGGAGATCAGAATAGAGGAGTTTTAATTCTGGATGCACCGTGTAGCAACGAACTAAAATATACAAAAAAAAAAAGTCTTCTAAATAACTTAAAATTCGTAGAAGGATTCTTTATCATTAAAAATCTCAGAAACTACAATATTTTGAATATTTAAAAAAAGCAGGTTTTCAGGGAAAAGAGGGAAGGGTAGGGCTTCTAGATTTTCCAAAACATTTCCGAATTACTTGTTAAAGTATATTAACTTTCTCGACCGAGATTATAGGTTTTTCAAATACTATCAATTCTCAAGCAAACATTTATATGTTAAATTAACAGGTTCAGAGACGCATTCCTTTAAAAACTAGTTGGATGTGTCAATCCCAAAACTTTCTTCTATCTCATAAGTACATTTTAATATTAAAAAAAAAAAAAAAAAAAACGTGGTGACCCCAAAGTTATCCACTACCGAATTTCCTCGAACATTTGACTTAGTCTAATGAGATTCTGGTATCCGAAAAGCCTAAAACGCAAAATTTAATTAATATTCTGAGAAAATGAGCTTAGTAGTGCCTCATGTTGGGTAATTTATACTAAAACCTGATAAGCATCTATTTATGTCAAGACCTAACAGAATCTGAAACTTGATGGAATTTCGTCCATTAGTTCTTGAGATATAGTTATGACAAAAAAATTGCAAAACGTAGCACAGCAACACCATATCTTGGACAATTTATGCCAAAACGTAATTATGTTATGGTGTAAAAGAATCTGAAGTTTGATGAAATTCTGTGCATTAGTTCTTGAAATATAGCTAGTTTAAAAAAAACCATGTAAAATATAGCACAGCAGCACCATCAGTTGAAGTTTTTATAACAAAACGTAATCATCGTGTAATTATGTTATATGTCATTTTGTAACAAAATCTGAAGTTTGATGAAATACTGTGGGTTGGTTGTTGAGATATAGCTATCGGAAAAATCGTGCAAAATGCAGCATAGCTGCACCACCTGTTGCAAGGTTAATACCAAAATGCAACCAGCGTCTAATTATGTTATATATTCTAGTGTGACAGAATCTAAAATTTGATGAAGTTCTCTGGATTAGTTCTTGAGATATAGCCATCGCAAAAATCGTGCAAAATGTAGAATAGCAGCGCCACCTATAGGGCAGTTCAAACCTTATCAGCGGCTATGTATCTCAAGGTATCGCGGATTCTGAAGTTTGGTGAAATTCTGTGCATTAGTTCTTGAGATATAGCTATCATGAAAATCATGAAAAACGTGGCATAGCAGCGCCACCTGCTGGCCAATTTACACCAAAACGTAATCAGCGTCTATGTATATCAAGGGGTCACAGAATCTGAAGTTTGGTGAAATTCTGTGCATTAGTTCTTGAGATATAGCAATCTTGAAAATCATGAAAAACGTAGTATAGCAGCGCCACCTGCAGGCCAATTTTCACCAAAAACCAATAGGCACTAATTCATATCAAGGTCTAACTGAATATAAAATTTTATTAAATTTCGAGCATTAGTTTTTGAGATAGAGCGCCCACAAATTTTTTGTCACATACAGACAGACAGACACACAGACAGACAGACAGACGGACAGACGGACAGACTCACAGACAGACATTTTCTAAAAATAGTCAAAACGTGTTCAGGACCTTCTAAAACGTATAAATCCGTCGAAAACCGGAAGTCGAAAATTTTCATGAATCCAATACTTTCTTCTTGTAAAGATAGAAGAAAGTAAAAATGAATAGTCACTCCTCCAAAAGAATGATTAGTCACTCCTGGTTAGAATGAATATTTACTTCGGATTGAATATTCACTCTTTCAGAAAGTCAAAAATTCCACTTTTGCTCAGAATGAATAGTCAGTCTAAAGAGATTGGGAATATTTTTATTTTTAACAGATAAATTTTACTTCAATAAGGACATATAACAAGGCAATGATCTAATATATATATATATATATTATAATACTGTACTGTATATATAATACTGTTTTTTAGAATTCTAAGTAAAAATTAAAGAAATAAACATCAAAATTTAGTAATTAGACTTCATATATTAAAATACAGTCCATTTTAGGAGACTAATAATTTAAATGTTCTTTTTAAAATAATTAGAAAGTATTTATCATTTAAAAGTATAAATTTTTTGTAAGTACAGTCGAACCCCGTTATAGCGTACTCGGTTTATAACGAAATCCCGGATATAACGATTGGAAATTTTAGTTCCTCGTTTTCCTATTGTATTTAATGCTATTTTACCCTTTTATAGTGAATCTCCGGAATCTTAAGAATCGGTTATAACGAACTTTTTTCTAGTCTACCGTGATTTTTTTTCTTTTCTGCTGATGTGAAAAAAGGTTTTCGACTCTAATTTTATAAGAAAATGCATGCCGGCTAATAAAACATGGTGCAAATTAACTATGTCTCTTTATTAAAGAGTAGTAAGACCGGCATTTTTTCTTTTTTATGGTCGCCATTCTGCAAATGTGATCACGCCGTCAGTTATTTTGCATTACTCCTGTCATAGCAAATCAGTTGCATTTAGGCTAACTTATTTAACTAATGTATTTAAGAATAATTCGAGCTATGGCAGCATTGAAAAGAACATCTTTAAAGCAAGCAATAATCAAAAGATTTTTTCCTTAAATTATACTCTCTGGAGTTCACAAGATTATAAAAAAAATGAAAATTTAAATGAAAAAATAGTAAACAAACAAAATAAAAATAAAACGATTTTTAACGCGCCAATAATTAGTGTTACTCACCCTAAGTCTGGATAAAGTGTAACGATTTCAGTATAGTCATGATCATTCTTTAAATTGTCTGCTCATTTATCCCATCGTTTATCCGAACTAGAGTTGGTCTCGAATATTTAGATAATCGGCGCTTTACTGTATTTCTATTTGTCTTTCTTTTTAGTTTATTTAGTATTGTCCCACCTTAATATTATCAATTTTAGTCAATTTAATTCATTAATGATCATATCTAAATGAATTTAAGTTTTTTTTTCTTAATACATGATTATTGAACATATAGGTATCAGGTAATTATATCCCTATTTTGTAAATTCTAACATTTTTTAACGGTTCGGATATAGCGAACAAAAACTTCGGTCCCTTGAAGTTCGTTATAACGGGGTTCAACTGTATTATTTAATTTTTTATGCTTACAAATTTCAAAAAGTCGTAAATTGTATGCCAAACGTGGCAAATAAAGTGTATTCGTACTATATGTAGTTTTATAAACATTCAAAATCATAAGTATCAAAATTCCTTGGTGGAATGGCTGTTGCCCTCTTATTAAAAAACACACGAATGCAAAATTTATTACAATTATATATATTAAATTCAGTAATACAGAAATAATGTGATTCCATCTTAAATAGGACATAATCACCAAGGAAACCTAAAATCATTGGAATATCTTTCAATTAATTACATATGATAGAATTTAATAGAATGAAGAAAACTTTTATTAATATCTTTTTAGGTTTTCATTAGATTTTCATAAAATTTTGCAATGACTCGACAAAATTCTGCAACAGCTATGTAATCTGAAATAATTTTAACTATTCAGTTGGGTTGCGTTCTTACGTTGTTATATGCGGAAAGACGGACCAAATGGCGACTGTAAGTGCTACGTATTTATATAATTACGAACTCACCTGAAAATAAGTAATATTTAATTTTGTAGGTTAACATTTGATATTAAATCGTGTTGGGCATTAAATTAACCATTCAAATCATTAAATAATAAAACAGAATCAAGTTTTTCTTTCATATTTCAGTATGTTCAAATAATTATTTTATTTAATTAGATGATAATTCTGGTTGATATTAGATCATTTTTCTGGTTGAAAATTAGTATTAACTTCTAGTTTTATAATATTTTACTATATAATATATTTATGCTTAGGTTCTTCGTGAAATAAAAAGGAAGTATCAGCTTACATAATTTCGCAATTAAAGAATATAGTTCTGTTATTACGCCTCAATAATATACTACGCCAGCTTTAAAAAATCATGTTTCATTTTCGTGTTTCTTTTCATTGATTACTTTATCGTTAGTACAGTGCCTATGAGAAAAAAAAAGTCCATCTTCATCTTATAAAAATTTTAATTTCTTTTAGTAATATATCTCTTTTTCAAATAGTCAAATCCAATTATGTCTATAGTAAGGGACGAAATTTCCACTCATTTGGTCAAACAAAATCCTTAAAAATTCTATTGCGATATGATGAAATTATTACATGATGCTAAAAAATTTTGCTAAAACATACCTCTATAAAAAAAATCAATGATAAGATTAATAAAAAAAAAATCACTGGTAGTTTTTAACATATGACAGTGAAAAAAGTTTTAGTTTTACTTTAAAAATTAACTTTATTAATTGGAAGAAAACTAAATTCAATCATCTGAATTAGTTATGGTTTTATTATTACTGTGCATTATTGGTTTCTAAAAAACAGTCATAACTACTCGTTTTTTAAACAAAAAATTAAGGGGGGGGGGGGAATCACTTTTTTTCTAATTTAATTAATAGTTAATAAATTAATATCAGTTCTTTCAACTGTTAGTTCTTAATCATTGTATTGTTTAAATCAGTCATAAAAAGAGAAAATGCTATATTTAATTCTTTTTAATGCATTATCTGTAAAAACTCAAATTTGCACAGGATTTTTTTTAATTAAGTTTTTTTTTTGTCTTTAATAATTTCACACTATATTGCCTGAAGTGCTTATTTTGAAATGTAGGTGTATTTTCTTCTACCTTCTAAAAATTAAATATTTTCTTCTATTATTATTAAAGATATGAATTCCCACAGTGTGTTTGAAGTGATCATCTATTCAGGGCCGTGCAAATCAGTGGCCGAAACGGGCCGTCGCGTCGCCGCAGGCTCGGAAATTAAGGAGACACCAAATTTATACTACCATCGTCTTTGTTTCTTCTCTTTTTTTGTAAAAAAATATTTATATAAACATACTGGGATTTCTTTGTAAAAGGAAAAAAACCACATTCTCAAAATATTATGTTGCTTCTTTCTTGGATTCCAAAAGGGGTTATGCTGTAACTGTTACATGCATTTTTTCCACATGTGTCTTCCAGATCCCTTTTCCCGAAATATAAGTGCAAAGTCCTTTTGTATCATTTAGCTGTTAAAAATTAAATCTTTTAAAAAATCCATAGTATACAGAAATACACTACTGGCCATTAAAATTGCTACACCAGAAAGAAATACAGATAACAAAATTATATTTATTGAACAAATATATTATGATATAAATAACAAGTGATTAAATTTTCAAGAAATTTGGGTGCATAGATCCTGAGAAATCAGTACCTAGAACAACCAACTCGGGCAGATAAAAGCACTTATACGCCTGGGCATTGAGTCAAACAGAGATTGGATGGCATGTACAGGTACAGATGCCCATTCAGTTTCAACACGATGCCACAGTTCATCAACCTTAGTGACTGGCGTATGGTTATGAGCCAGTCACTCGTCGATCATTGATCAGACGTTTTCTATTGGTTAGAGATCTGGGAAACGTGCTGGCCAGGGCAACAGCCGAACATTTTTCGTATCAAAGAAGGTCCGTACGATTCCGGAAACATGCGGTCGGGCATTATCCTGCGGAAACGTAGAGTTTCTCAGGTCTCGAATAAAGTGTAGAGTCATGGGTCGTAAATTACCAGAAATGTAACGTGCACTGTTCAAAGTGCCGTTAATGAGAACAAGAGATGACCGAGACGTGTATCCAATGGCACCCCATACCATCACATAAGGTGATGCGCTAGTATGACGATGACGAATGCACGCTGCCAATGTTCGTTCACCACGATGCCGCCAAACACGAATGTGACCATCATAATGTTGTAAATAGAACCTGGATTCATCTGAAAAAATGACTCCTCGCCATTCGTGAACCTAATTTCGTCGTTGATCGCACCGTTGAAGATGCTCCTTTCTATGATGCAGTGTCAAGAGAAGTCGCAGCCATTGTCTCAGAGCTGAGAGTCCATGCTACTGCAAACGTCGTCGAACTGTTCGTGCAGACACTTTTTGTCTTGCAAATGACCAATTTCTTGACTCATGGCTCGTGACGTAACTGCACGATCCATTACGGCCTTACGGATAACATGCCTGTCTTCTCGGCTGCTAGCGATAGGGGGCCGTTCAGTTCCCGTACGGCGTTCCGTATTACCGTCCTGAATTCATAGATTCCATATTCTGTGAACAGTCATTGGATCTCGACCAACGCGAGCAGCAATACTGCGATGCGATAAACCGCAATTCTGGTAGGCTACAATTCGACCTTTACCAAGATCAGAAACATGCTGGTAAGCATTTCTTCTTTTTACACGAGGCATCACAACAATTTTTCACCAGGCAACAACGCTCAAATGCAATTTCTGTGTGAAAAACCGGCTGAACAATTTCCTTATTTAAAAATATTGTAGGTGTCGCTACCGGCAACTGCTTTGTCAGAATGCGCTGAAAAGCTAATCATTTGCATATCACAGCATCTTCTTCCTGGCTTTTAAATTTCACGTCAGTAGCATGTCGCCTTCATGGTGTAGCAATTTTAATGGCCAATAGTGTAATATGTATACTTACATAATAATATATATGTACAACGCCAATCATACATTCGATAGAATTCATTTGTGTTTTTGCACTTTTCTATTTTGTGACAACTGTCGCAAACAGAAATGGTAGGGGAGAGGGGGCGCCATATTGAAAATTTGCCACGAGCGCAATTTTCTCTTCGCACGTTGCAGCATTTATTAGAAGTTATATTATAAATTTTGTATTACAGACCAGGTTTGACAATTTGGCCTACATTTTAATTCAGAAAATATGAATCCATGCTAGAAATTAAAAATTGTATTTTTTAGCTCTAAGGTTATCAAAGCCAGAGACTTATGTGCCCGCGGGTTCTGTATATATACGTAACGCAATAACTCATGATAAAAAAATATCCAATTTGCTTCAAATTTCGGATATAAATTTATTCTATAAGGCACTTTCCTAATTAGTTTTGGGAATTCGTTGGATAAATATAAGCGTGAGGACGGGGGGTTAATGCCCCCCTTAATTTAGATAAATAGATTTTTCATGAAGTGTTATCAGATTCCATTCAAATTTTAGATATAGGATCATACTCATGAAGTGCCTCCTTGATTAGTTTTGGGTATTCCGATTAAGTATAAAGGGGGGGGGGATGGAAGGTCAGCCCCAATTAATTTAAGTGGGTTTTTCACATAGAGTTTACCGATTTGCCTTAAATTTCGGACATAGTTGCATTCTGGCAATGCGCTTCCCAGATTAGTTTTAGGATTTCATTGAATAAATATAAAGGGGGAATGAGGTGGGCTAATACCTCTTTAATTTAAATAAATGTTTTTTCATGGTAAATTATCAGATTTAATTCAAATTTTAGATATAGGTTCATTTTGATGAGACGCCTCCAAGATTATTTTTCTGTGTTTATTGGTTAAATATAAAGGGGGATGAAGGATATCCCCTTTAGTTTAGGTAAATGGGGGTTTTACGCAAAACTTACCGATTTGCTTGAAATTTTGGATATAAAATCATTCTGTTAAGGTGTTTCCTTGATTTGTTTAATGATTAATTATAAAAGGGGAAATGAAGGAGCTGATCCCCTCTTAATATGTTTTTCGATGGGCAATATTCCTTGAAAAAAAAAATGCTGTATATACAATTTGCGTGAATAGCTGGTAAACTCCCTGCCATCACTTTAACTGTGCAATATTCCTTTTTATTGTTTTATTTAATGGTAGAAATTTCACTTCTAAAGTAAAAATTCTTCTATCGATGCCTCCGGTGTGAATGTGAAAATTCGAAAAAAAAAGTGGAAAACAAACAGGCTACAATGTTAGGACTTCTAAACATAGTTCAAAGTGTTTATGAATTCGGGTTGTCTGTCAGTCTAATCGTCCAAATCTAACTCACGTAAATATACAGTAAAACCTCTAAATAACGGACACCTTGTGAGCGCAGAAATTGTCCGCTATTCGGAGGTGTCTGTTATTGGGAAAACTCAGAGATAGAAAAATTGCTAATGAATGCTTAATGTTTCATTAGTCAATTTTAATATGTCCTAAAACTTCTATTATATAATTAACCAGAAATTAAAATAATTTTTAAAGCAATAAAACTGAAATAAAATTGTGCATACCTTTATCCTTTGTTTATTACATTTTTACAATTTTTTTTTTTTTTTTTTTTTTTTTTTTTTTTTTTTTTTTTTTATTACAAAAGTTTGCTTTTACTTCTGATTATATGTAATTTGTTTTTCAATGCGAAGTTTTAACTCTGTCAGTAATTTTAATCCTTTTGAATCATTATTTTCTAAAAAAAAAAAATGTATAACTGTTTACTGTATTTTACTGCTTCTGAAAAGCATACAATCTCAAAGCATCCGAGGGAGGGGCAAGGGGTTGTGATCACAAATAAATGTAGGGGGAGAGGGGATTTTCTCTCAGCTCATCCCCACATTTATCTGTGATCACAAAATTTGTGACACATTGCCCTGATAAATTTAAAGGATTTATATTTTTTTTTTTTCCTCGTTAAAAAATAATTTTTCATTCTTTTTTGTCAAAATTACTGTCCGCTATTCGGAATGTCCGTTATTCGGAGGTTAAACATACAAATATTTAAGTTTTGGGAGTGGGAGTGGGGATTTTAAAACTGCCCGTTAAATAGAGGTGTCCTCTATTCGGGAGTGTCCGTTATGGAGGTTTTACTGTATTAGGATTTTCACTTACTTTGTGTGTGTTAATGTTGCATGACATGTTCGAAATTGAAATTGAAATGTTAAACATTGCTAATTCATTTCCAGGGGCTTTCAAAATAACTCGATGACATTTATCAATGGGGAAAAATCGTTTTATATTTTATATCGTCGGACCGTATTTTTTTATGCGTCTTTAATTTTGGGTTTGACCGCAACAAATAAGGTTAAATTTCATTAATTTCAAAAATGTTTTAAATTATTTATTGTTCTAGACACAAAGTAACCATTAAGAAGTATTTTTACCTCTGTTTTCAAGATTTTAGATTCAGTAGTTTGAACTGTGCGTTGGTTAGTCCCCAAGTCCAGACTCTCTTTTATATAGATAGGTATACCATTTAGCAGTGACTCGATTATCAGAGATTAGTTCAACGTCTTTTAAAATATTATCTAACAGAATAGAAGATATTAAGAAAAGCGAAGAAAAAATGAGAAATTCAAAAATGAATTGCAGTTTTTTTTTCTCCACAAGCAATTTTTAAATGGTGATAATAACAGATGATTGCATAAATTTCCCTAAGTATAACCTTCAATTTCTAATTATTGAAACTACGAATTTGTTCTGTAAGGGAAATTGGCGATATGGTTCAAGAAAAAGTTAAACTATAATGGTCCGACTATATCTGACCCGGCCTCGTAGAGTTTAAAGACTCATGTTGACTATTTACATTGTTATTCGAGTTTTCACTAGTTTCGCTTTCATTTCTCTCATCATTTCCTCTCCTCCCATTTCTCTGGTCCCATCTACCTCTCTGATTTGAGTATCCTCCCCTGCGATTGTTATGAAAATGGGCGTTATTTCCTCTCCCTCTGCCTCTAAAATTTTGAAAATTACCTCTACTGCTATTCGAGTTTTGTGGGCAATTTCGAGCAAAATGGTCGGTCTGGGAACAAATAAAACAAGAAAAATCTCTATATCGACTTCTTTCAGCAGTATTAAAATTTCTCTGCTGGTTGCTATTCTGCAATAACTGGTCTAACTTAACGGTGAGCGCTTCTACCTGTTCACGTAATTTAGTAACTTCCTGCTGGGACTGATTAGAGGGGCCCGGTTGAATGGCTGCACATGCAATATTCTGCTGGCTACTCTGGGGATAAAAAGGATTGACATTCTCAACCTGCACGTTGTAAAACGGGTTGACACTTTTGCATGCCTTTTCTTCGAGGAGGGCAAACTCCAAAATTTCCTCCGGCGTTTTCGGGCATTTTGTTATTACACCTTTTCTGATTTCTGGTGTTAAATTGCTTAAGAGCATGGAATGCAAATGAGCAGTTCTACTCTTATTCGCTACATCTTGCTCAAGGCCCTCTACTACTAACGCCTTAAGTGAAAGGTCGTAAGCTCTATCGTAAAATTCCTGGACAGGCATTTGGGGGGTCTGTTTAAAATTTAGAAAACGGGTCAAGGCTACGTCCGGAGTCAGTTCATGGGTATATCTTTCTCTAAAGATTTTGATAATATCCTCGGTTTGTTTAGTTCGATGCAATTTGTATAATCTAGCCGCGCTGCCATTTAAACGGCTCAAT